>OU452237.1:12773146-13474734 GCA_911728455.2 Marthasterias glacialis | reverse complement strand
AGTAACCCACCATTGAGAGTAAATCACCTCACGCATCAAAGCCCAACCTGCCTTGTTTAGCCACATAGTGAGATTAAAATAAATAAACAAATAAATAATTAATAAGTACAAATAAATAAATAAACAGATAGATACATTACTGATATAGAAACACTCACTCGGAAGAACAGACGGGGTATGCCAAGGAAGAGATGGGAAAATAACACCACTGCCCAATACTCAATGGCACCATCTACATGGAACATTATTGTGGAGGCGGGCAGGCGTGTAGAGAGATAATCAAAGGAGCCGCCGTCATTTTGGACACAATGTAGCATTGGATAAGATTAGATTAGATTAGATTAGGTTAGATTAGATTAGATTAAATTAGATTAGATTAGTGGGGGGAAATGGGATATATCACGGAGACACGGAGACACGGAGACAGAGAAGTTTGAGTTTGGAACACTTATTGTCTAGCAATCTGACAAAACATGTATAGCGCCACCTGGGCTGCTCGACGTCGTCACCTGATGGCATGTCGACCGCCCTCTATAACGATAATATCGGGTTCTGTAAAACAGGTCCGTAGGGTACGGTCAATGAAATTGTAACAACGTTCTCTTTCAACAATAACGTACCAACAGATTACTGTGAAGGAAGTTTACCGGTTGTAGGATATGGAATACATCTTAGGACGATAGATGACAGCAGACTTAAACAAATGACGTTAGTTTTGCGAACAATTTCGAGGCGCGTAATCTGGTTACGCACGCACGTAACACAGAGCGTCACAAGTCAACTTGATAAATCATTATGCCCTCCACACACATCCTTCAATCAATTTTCTGAAATTGGTCACTATTTTAACCTTTTTCAGACCGAATTTCGCAACTGACGCGTACTCTCCATCCGCCCGCTGGTTGAGCACATTTCCAATGACGTCATACCATGACGTGGAATTATGCAAACGCTGGTCGTAATATTCGTCTTTATGCTAGAACAAACTGCACCTACGTCAGCTTGCACATAGGCAGGTGCATGCGTACCTTGACGAAACGTGTAGAAATAAGTGAGAAGCGGAGACAAGCTTTATAAGGCCCCAAAAGATAACAACAAACACGAAATAGAAGTGGCACGCGTCGTCACTTTTCATAAGCCCCCCCCCCCCCCGCGAAGACCATTCAATGTGCATGTTGCGCACGCGCGGACCTGCTGATCGTTCGCGAAATAAAAATTAGTTTTTTTCCGGTGGCTGTGGCGCATGCGTGTTATTCCGGTCGATTGCAACCGGACTTCTCTCTCGTGAGAGAGCTGGAATTTTATTCTCCAAGTGACGTCTGTGCGTCGAGCATAAATTGTGTACATATCGGAAACTCAGTCGGCGAATTTCAAAATAAAAGTCGTTTTTGTCTGTGCTCAATCTACAACAAAAACATAAACAACAATTATGTATAAGGGCTCCGTGAAAATGTTGTGTGTGTTGAATATTACGTGTGACGTCTGGTAACCTATGCAAACTAATTTCTGCGCGCACTTTTTTCGGCAAATCAGTTGCAGAAACTTAGCACGAGCGAATCGGTGTCTGTGTACATGTATTATGTTTCGACCACAAGGAATACCAGTCCCAATCGCCGTGGAGTCGTGATGATGGAACGACACGCACAAAGCGACTTTCTTAAGACAATCCCAAACTATATCACACACCTTATAATTCCTTCTTCTCGCTGTCTCTGATTGAATTCCGGAAACCATATTCGTCTTGTTTGGCCCCACGGGCTCGCTGGATGTTATTGGTAACATAATCTACGGAAAAAAGCAGCGCCCGCACAAGGGGAGCGAAAGACGTTTTGTTGGAAAGAGAAATCGGCGTACGCGGTCTATGATTGTGAAATGAACTTCTGGTTCAGCTAGCGCTGGGGAGATGCGAGCAGTCTGAGTACGTCATTACGTCTATACGTGACCACAAGGACAAGTTATATCAAGTTATTATTTTTGGGGTCTGTCTCTCTCGATCTGCAATTTGGGAAGGAGACAAAAGGAAAACTAAATAATTGCGAGTGTCTCACCTTTGCGAATATACGGTGTCTCGGCCCGTATCGATTCTGACAAACAGAGTGAGGGGATTCGTTTTGAATTTGGATGTTCACCTTATTACTAAAACGACAAAAATATCTCAGTTGATGGAATCGTGAGTGGTGTTGGATGTTAGTTATAGGCAATTCCGGAAGATTCAAACATGGAATTTCGGATGTTTCATCTCGAAGGAAGTAACCTTTCCGTGAAAGAAACCGAGACGAGTACTCTCCGGCCAATGTACACATCCAAGAGAACCGTTGAACTTTCTGAGAATATCGGAAACCGGAGGCTTTGAAGAAACAAAATTGAGTTCGTGGGTTGAATTTGATCTCGGCAAAGGTTGACGGCTAACTCATCGCTTCGGTCAACTTCGCACGTTTACGTTTACGTAGTTGGATTACTCCAAACGCAATGGTAGTGTTTTTTTCATTTCAAACTCAAGGATCTTAAAAACGATTCTGTCTCATACGAGGCTGTCTTCATTCAAAACGATGAATAAAGCAGCCAATCCAGCAAATTCTTGAGGAGAATTGGAAACTTAAAGTCAAGGACAAGGAGAGTCTTCTGAGTTTTGAAGAAAATAAATAAATAGATAAATAAATAAGGAAAATACAAGTGACGGTCATCATGATGGTTAGCCAGTGGATATTTCGTGTGACCTTAGATAGATGCTGGAATTTGTGGTTGTTTACAGTATTGTTACTCCTTAGAAACAGAGGTAAGTAATGCCTGTTTTATTACGTGTCATTTTGTGGTGTAAATATGATGTCAGATTCTTCTTTCGATTTATGCTTTTACGGAACAACTTGCGCCAAAGTCAGTTTTATTACGTACCGGGTGTTCTTAAAAGATAAACAGGCAAAGATGGTTTCATTAGCTTTGGGAGGAAATGATTATAATATTTAGCTTTCGAAAGAAGTTGTTGACCAGGTGCCGTTCTCCTTCTTGTAGCTTCCTAAAAAGATGCGATTTCAATACAAAAAAGACAATGTCTGAGGATAAAGAAATTTGAAAGATACGAACAAAGATATTGACAAAATAGCGAGACCGCCACCATAGGGCACTAGCTCAGTTGATATCCAGAAGTCGCAGGTTCAAATTCCGTTCTAGTAATTTTTGTTTTGGTTCACCCGAAAATTGGATGAAGTATTGGTTGATTCAAGCAGCTACTCTGATTGTTGAGTTTTCTCAAAAGGGTGAAGGTTTGTCAGGTTTGTGGTATGATATGCCGATTTCAGCTGACGGTTTGTTGTGTTGTTGCTGGGCCGTGAACGTGTTAACATCAGGGTTACACTAAACGGGCCGCGTTAAATCAAAATGCCCGGATAACATAATTGGGCCAATTTTGGGTATCACTTTATGCTGCGTGATAAGAGAGTAAACTTTAGTATGTCTTTAGAAAAATGTAACATTCAGTGAGATAAGATTAGAATGATGATTTGCACGGTATAAATCACTGGATAAACATTAGAAGACAGCGTGGTTATTTTTAGCTGTTTTTTTTCAACCTGCAAACGAACAGAGAACCACGAGTTCCATAACACGTACCCTGATAACGACATCATTGATCTCCCAATGACGAATTATAAAACTGAGAGGTCGACACCTTGTGATAAAGCTCACCAAGATGATGTATTAAAACTAAGAAGTCGACCAGGCCCGATCAAATTGGCGAGATAAATCATCAGGCAAAGTCGATTTTATTTTATTTATCTATTTTCTATTTCTTGAAAGATAAATTATCACGATAATTGGACTTCTCATTTTAACTTGGTCGTCGAAGTGACAGATAAATTATCCCAATAAGTCAACCTGTCGACATAAATTATGACATTATCTTGACAAGCGACATATTATTGGAACTCCGTGTAGCTCCGTAACATTTAAGAGGGAGGGTTGCATACTTCAAAGGACACTGTTTACACCCATTCAGCTATCTTTCATTCATTTCACTTTTTTTCAATGATGTCATTGTGGGATCGTTAATACATCGATTACTGTGGCATGACACAATAAAGTAATTTAAATTATCACAAGTTTTGATGATAAGAATTGCAGTTATGACATGTTTAATCATTAGACAACATTTAGGTTTGGGTGAAGCACAGCTTTTGTTCCCTAACCTATTGAAAGACTCAGTACAGACTAGAGACAAGACAATGACATTGCCTGAAAACATCATTTAAGGCAAAAACAATTATTTCTTCTTTACATTAAAAAACAGCATCGAAAAATATCAAGCCCTAGGAATTTAAAACCGGTCGACGAAAAACATGTGTCCCTTTTACGACATATTCCATCAACCTGCTCAAACCACCCAAAAGAATTTGAAACTTAAACTCGATTGTAATCTCCGTCCCTTTTATGCCCTTTGTTCGTTTCCTCCCGTTTTTATTTATCTTTTTTACATTCATTCTTCTGATTTTCAATTTTCAAGGAATGTGTTCGTGTGTTTCACATTGTTTGTTATTTGAGATGTAACATAGATAACAAACTATCATCACAGATACAGCACATTTCACATTTCCATACGGCGAGTTCCTGTATCTACGTCCATTCCGTGTAGACAGGGGGAAAATGTTATCTTGAATTTCTCCTTGGAACCCTCCCAATAAGAAAGTCCTCTTTCCGTCGGAATGTCACGGACAAGATATGCATCTCGACAGCACAACTCCCTTCGTGTGAAAATGCCGTTGTAGAGATTACCTAAAACGCGCCAAAGAAGTTCAATGAAATATCTATAATTTTTTTTATCGCGGGATCACTGTGTCAGCATTTCTGTCGAGATTATTAAATCGTCTTTAATATTTGCCGTCGGCATGCAGATTAAATTAGGGCAGGTTCTCGAGCAAAACGAAGACGAAGAAAAAATAATGATAATAATGACGAGTGGGAAAGAGAGAGACCCAGCGTGCCATAGCAAGGTTAAGTATATAACTATATGCAGTGATTGAAAATAAATCACGACCGGAGCACCTTTTAAGTTGAAACCAGATTTCTTAATACCTTCTGCACGCAAAACCACTTAATAATGCTTTCCCCTTTCAATATTCTACTCCACCTTATTGAGACACAATTCGGCGCTAAAACGGTCCGTGTAAAAATGTGCACGTGATTGTGACGTATGAGCCAGGAGGGAAGAGAGGCAGTTGACCCCCAACGTCGGACAAAACAGTGGTGAAAATTTAGGCAAATCAAGCAGAAGAAAGGGGGAAAAGGGAAAAAGTGGAAAAGTGATGTTTTTATAAGAGTAAAATTTCGGGCAAATCAACCCCTCTGCTCCTTTAACCAAAAGAGTTCACATACGCATGCGTGTGATAATGACGTCATACTGAGTCTGCGTTGTGTATTTTCTTTCAAAATGTTGATTCAACTCACCTCACAACCCCTACGTGTCGGAAACTGTGGGTCCCAGAAGTGGGTCGCGAAAAAATAAAAAAAGTGGGTCACCCAAAGTGGGTTATCCACAATTTATTTCGCCAGCAACATAGATTGCCTCCTAATCGATCTCTCATCAAAGCCCTATTATGTTTTCCCCTTAACTTAACTTGTATTTTAAGATCAAAGCAATTATTCATAATTTCATACCTAAAAAACAAACTGCTTTAACAAATAGTCAACTCCCGGTGAAGGTTAGCCTATTCCCATACATTACCGGTACATATGCACCAAGGGGGTGGGGTGGGGTTGGGGTGGTAATCGGTCGGCGATCGGCCGGTAGATCGCGGTCGAGTGCCTGAAATATTCATTGGGTCGCCGGTCTCAAAGTTTACGGACAGCTGATCGTAACGTTTAAGATCACTTTGTATACCAAAATGAAAATCAAAAGTTTCTGTACCTAGCATCAATAGCTAAAAGTGTATCTTTCATTCCAAAATTGAAAACAATTCCATACTTTCATTTTAAGACAGTACGTTTGGCCAAATTTCATAAAGCTGTTCATAGAAGGTATGCATGACATTGATAAAATTAAGAACATCATTGACAATTCACTACCAAATATCTGGCCTCTGGAATGCTATAGTTTTTTTTTTTTTTTTTTTAGAAATTATTAAAACAGTTTGGTTTCGATCTTGAGAGCCCAAAACCCATATTTTTGAAAACAGTGAAGACAGTGATGAGTTTTTTTTTAATTGTTTTTTCGTGACTCTGAAGACCAAATTGAACTTTAACTGTCATAGCTTTGTTATTACATGCTTATGTTGAGTGGCGTAAAGTGCGAATACTGGTCTTTGACAATTACCAATAGTGGCCGCGATCTTTATCCAGAACTGTATAAAATTAAAAATTAAAATTGAAATAATGAATATTTGCCAGCAATCCGTAAGATGATGTTACTCTCTAAATGTAAAAGAGTGAGCATTAACTTCCTCGCCAGCCCTAAGTGGTGTCAGTTTGGCTCTTTTGAGAGTGAAATTCACTGTGCACTACTCTTTTTGGGTGAAATTGGAGCGAACTTCACCATTATTCAAGTTGAAAATACCCGTCTTCCACTCTAATAAGAGTTGTCCGCCATATGGCTCTTTGCAAGAGTGGTATGGCGGACAAAACGAGTGTTTTTTTACTCTTTTACATTTAGAAAGTCACAGATCGACGCGGACTCAGAATCGACTTAACATCGCCAAGCATAACTCTTCATTAGATTGGTATACAGATACTACACCGTGTCTTGCGTTGGCAATGCTGCATCTTATCTCTTACACGGTGTTTGTTTTTGTTTTAAAACCGTCAAGGGCTGCATCATTGTCTGTAATCATTGATTTCGCTGTTAAAGAAACACTTCACTTATTACGCACGGTGGTCGAGACAACCTTCCGCGCAACGTTGCTGCCTTTACCTCCTCAACAAAAGACGGTGAACGATTTTTCCTCTTCCTTCGATTGTGTGCCCAAGTAAAGACTTGCATATTACTGATATTACAAAATAGGGGAACAAAGAATGCGCCGCCTTGTTGGCATGGGAACGAGACGTCACGCCTCGATCGCCTTTTCAAAATGAGTCAATTACGATTTTTTTTTTTTTGATTTTTTTTTTTACGAATTCTAAACTAATCAGGAAAATTTAATGCATTTTGAACTAGGCTATGTGGTTCTCACACACTGGAAGTACAATAAAAAGTGGATGTGTAATTCCGTTCTTAATGGAACCGCCCCTTTGATAAAATATGGCGAGTCAATGCATTTTGGTACGCTGTATAGAAGTTGAAATCTGACATTTTAGAAACATTGCGTTCTCGCTGAGAACAACAAGGCATATATGAGATGCATTGTAGTGCAAAACAAGTCAATATTCTACACGCGGCGACATAAATCTGAAAAGGGGGCATGCGTGTACATTTTTGTATTATTGAGTGGAATGGATGGAATGGTGAGGCGAAACATTAGATAATTGTGTCTCAACAATGCAACCCAATTTTCCTCTGTGATTTTTTTTTCTCCACATCATCAACTTCGAAATGAGGTCAATTTTTTCAAGCCGGGTAGAATCTGATGATGTATTCTTTAAAAAAATTATCCACTTTCTAGCCTCCTGGGAATCATGGTTGTACAACTTGGCCATCAGAGCTGTGAATTTTGACAAATGAAATTGTTGCAGCTTTCAGAAAAAAAGAGAGAAAAAAAAGCGCCAATTTATTCCTTGCCAATAATATTGTCCCTCTGCTCTCCTTTGTCCGGCATTGGCATTGCTGAAACCATTACCAAATTTAGATGTCAGTCTAAATTTAAAATGGGGCTATATTGACCTTCGATTTGATAGGGTAACGTTTGACTTGAACAATTTTAGGGGAGAATTTAAGATTTGAGAAACACGATGAAAGAATGGCCGTTGTGCTAAATGAGCACCGTTGTGCTAAATGAGCACAAGGGTCACGAATAGAAATGAATAAATGCGGAAAAGCGACGATTCGCCATTGAAATCGTCTTCGGCGGAGCTGGAAGGACGACACCCCCCCGTAGTTTTCCAATATTTCTTCTCAATTTGAGGAATCAGATTGCGCCATGATATGAAAGTTTTCACGCAGTTCTCTAAAGTGTTTATTATATGTAACAATAGTTGGAAAGATAATTAGACCCTTATGTTAGAATTAGAATTGTAATGACTAACATAAATATTCCTTGAATTTTGTGGTTTTAGTTTAATTTTGTAAAAGAACGCGGTCTGCCATTTTGTCGAAGCAATTTTTTGACTCTATAAAATGGCGGACCGCATGTTTCTATGTAAAGTGTCGTTCCGCTTGTTGTCTGTCAGAGAGCAATTTTATGTTTCTTGAATCACTATTCACTAATTACAACACACTGTAGGTGTTTCATTGCATGGACAACTCTTCAAAAAGGACAGGGAGCAATTACAAACATTTTAAGAGATTTGAAAGCAATGTGTCCCTTTAATAATTTCTTCCATTGGGCTTTTTTTTTGTTCTACGGGAAGGTGCTGCCTTTAATATTATTCATTGATTATGTCTTTGTGCAAGTCGCATGCCGCCGAGGCAGATGTGACGTCCCCAGTGATCAATTTCGCTCCCGTGTTTCTGGAAACGCTGGTATGATCGATCTGGATGCATATAGTGGTTTCTGGCTCCGCCACGGACATCCACGGGGACGGTCTAGTTGTAACTTTTCCTCCTGTAATTGTGGAGCGTCTTATTAGTTGGGTTCCCGTAAAATGAAGCCTTTTTAGCTTGCAATAAGGCCACGCGGATCTAGACGTGTTTTTACCTTCTAGCCTCAGTTTCAGTTTCATTGTGCGGTTTGTGTGTTGTCTATATATTAACTAGAGGGAGCAGTGGCTGTCATGCGCGGCACTCCGCTGCCCCATAATGGGCGAAAATCCCTCTGGGTCAATAATATACGATTGTCAACTTAGAAAATGTTTTTTTTCTTCTTTTAAACTGACCAGTGACCAGTCTAATGGGCAGAAATGCTTATTGTCGGGCCATGTTGCATGGTTTTGTACGTCCTGGTTTTGTCAGATTCCTACCCCCCCCCCCCCCCCCCCCCACTTTCATATCGGGCTCATTTGGATTACCGCAACCAGAAGAAGCAATTGTGATGCTGTGGTCTTCGATCGTTATATATTTTTCCTTGATTCTGACGTAGTGTCAGGCATAAACATTTCTCTGGAGGATTGGTACCGGTTCAGACTTGTTAACCGACATCGGATGGAAAATAAAACAGGCTAAATGGAGATGAGCTTGACACACTGCCCGAAACTGCCAGTAGATGGACAACAAGAGTGATGGATTAATGGCAACCAAGGACAGGGGAAAAATAGAAGAAGACGGAGGGATGGACTATGATCTTATCCGGGAACAGAATGGACACGAACAGCAAGGGACGGAGATGAATGACGTTTTCATGAGGAGGGTGACATCCTACACCGGATGAATACAGCCTCAACAATATTTTTAAAAAAATATGATGAACTTAATAATTATTGAGCTTTTAGACAATTAGCAAACATGAACTGTAATCTTTTAAAGCCATATTTAATTAAATGCTGAATAACAAGTACCGTTCAGTGAAAAATGATTTCAAAACCAAACCAATTTTAAAACAGGTGCTTCCATGTTTAGGGCCAGCAAATGCAGTCGATATAAAATGCATAATTATTTGTTGCACTACCACCAAAGTCAAACTATCTTGTTGACTGCGTTTATGTATTGGTATTTTCGAAATAGTTTGCAAAATGGCTGAATTCTTACTTTCATAATCGGTTCTGTAAAATATCCCTACCGTTCATTGTTGGTATCAGTTGCAAATACTCTACTTTCCCCTGGGACATACAAAAAGGTAAAAAAAAAAATGAAATGCAATTCTCTTCGGCTCAGTGTTGATGACATTCATTTTTTTGATAACTGTCGATTTTTCTATAAAGCATAAACAAGCAATACAGTCTCGATTTTCTCTGTAATTCCAACCACTTACGAGAAATGTAAACGCTGCATAGGTGAAATGGAATACGCCATCGATCGCAATTGGCCTGCAACTGTCAGATAGAAGCGCCTGATGACACACACGGTCCCCCCCCCACCCATCATCATCTCCTCACCGCGTATAGCCGCGTGGTATGATTAAGGACAGGCTGGCGTGGCGGCCACGCGATGACAGGCTATTATTACCCGTGTTATTTATATTGTTGCCCGGTCAATATTTGATGCTGTAACCCTCGCACCAGCTGGAGCTGTAAATGATGACCGACGAGCTTAGATCCGAAGAACAGGGAAGGAGCTACCCCATCCCCACGCCCCCCCCCTTAAAAAAATAATTATACTACTAATAATAATACATTAGCTTCTTCAGCCACTTGTCACCCGACTTCACCCGTTCATTTTCCCGGGAATAAGGTCAACAGAGTTCCCCCAACCCAACAACCCCATCCATCCATCCCCAAACCCCAACCTCAAGCGCACCCTCTGATGAGCAAGATTGCACCTGTCGAACAATCGGCATTTGTTTCAATTCACGTTTGTAAACAAACAAAGTGTCAATGCGAAATGTTAACTCAAATAACAGCAAGTATAGCACTTCCCCCACCCCCCTTTTCCTTCCCATTATACTTTTGACAAAAGAAAACAAGGTACGAGACCATATGACAAAGTCAAGATTTTGTAATTACATTCTACAAATAACTTCTCCCCCATTGGTCATATGAATATACCCGTTTTTGATTAAAACCAAATCGACCATTGTAAAAGGACGGGATCAACATTTCTATACATTTGAACTAGGACCCATGAATCTTTAATTCTAGACTTTAGATTGGATTTTTAGATGCAGGCTTCCTACTTATTTATGTTGTTCGTTGCGAGGTACTAATCCTCATGGTTTATGAAAAAGCACACCTTATACGATGTGCACCAAAAGGGTGCTTTACAAACGAGTTATAATGAAGAAATAAATACAATTTTATAAAAAGGCAGAATGTGCCATCAGAACGCGGCGTTACGTTCACTCCGAAAGAACATGCTCCACAACAACTTGTGATGCTGCCTTTTTGCAGTTCGGTTTGAAGAGAAGAAAGCGGTGAAGAAAGTGTGATCTTTTGAAAAGTGATGCAATTTGCAAAAATGGAATGCGATGTGCAGTCGCTGGTGCAATCTATATACGTGCCCGTGTCATGTAACCAATGGACTTTTGCATTGCGAATGGTGTGAAGACACGAATAAGCAAGGTTAGACCCGAAGAGTCTGTGGATGGGGGGGGGGGGGGGGGGGGGGGGGCAACCGAAGCTCTAGATTTGGACCGAAACGATAATACTGGATGGATACGACTTTGATATCGCCTGGTTCTGGGGCGCATTAAAGCTTGTGTATACGAGGTCGGGTTGCGGATACGGGAAGAATCAATGGGAGTTGATGGCAGTTTGTGGTGGAAGGTTTTTGTGTTGGGAGGATGTCGAATTAGTTTGACATTATTCACTGATTAAATGAATAGGAATTGGGTCATTGATGAAAGACAATCAGAATATACCAAAATATCCAAAAATTGCTTTGAAACCTCTTTTGATGCACAGAAATAGGGAAAGATACTCGTGAACCGTACTTAAAGGTATTCTATACACTCTAAAACTAAAGTTAGTCAAAACAGCTTTAATTAGTAATTTTAGACCATTTTTACTAATTTTAGTCTAAATGTGGTCTAAAATTACTAACTAACGCTGTTTTGACTAAGTTAACTTTTAGAGTGTATACGATTTACGTCAAAACACGTGTGTCAACGGGCAATCATTAATTTAAACAAGTCTAATTAAATATGACATAAACAATTACAGAAGTATTTACATGAGTTTCCATCAAACGTTTTTTTTTTTAGAAACATACAAGGATAAAATAAGAGCAATATGGGGAGGCTCAAAGTACACTACCGCAATGAAGTATACAACAACATCCGGTTTAATAACACGTGTTCTTTGAGTTACAATTCAGCTATATACAACGGTACATTTTAACCATGATGGGCCAGACTAGACCCTGGAATCTAACGCATCGGGGGGGGGGGGGGGAGGGGAGGGGGAGGGAGAGGGGGAGGGGGAGGGGGGTTCAGATCACTTATCCGGGTCAGCCTGACTCGAATACCGATCAATAACGTATGTTATACCAAGGCCCCTTCGAAACCACGGCCTGGGCTCGGGCTTCGTCTGCGCCTGCTAGAATCCCTGTGTAAAAAGCGCAGGTTTTCAAAATACCTGACGGAGCCTAAAGCCGGAGCCTTAGCCAGAGCCCAAGCCGAAACCGCGGTTCCGAAAAGGACCGGATGTGACGTCGCTTCCGGACGTGGATCTGGTTCCTGTATAAATTGAACCATAATGATTCAGCTGGGATAAAAATGGTTTTGTTTTATCGCCATCATCACCATACTGTACCTTTTTATTGTATATATTTTTATTTTTCTCATTTTTTTTTATTACTTTTTTTTTGGTGGTGCATCTCTATCAACAAAACTCTACACCCAGTACTGGTGAGTTGGCAGGACCCCAGACCAATATCACTAGGCTATTATTCCACGCTAAGAAACAGAAACTGCCGAGTTTTATCAAACGTGGCTTACGTTACAGGATTATTTGACGGATAATCGTTTGTCCTTGACAAGGATTTCCTGTATTTTAGAGTTTCCAATGAAGTCGACTCCTTTCCCTCTTTTTTCCCCCACCGAACGTTGCTCTTGTAACATGGGGGTACAATGACATCCAATGTGAGCTATTAGCCCGGGATATTTCCACTATACATCTTCCAAAACACAAGAACCACCCGGTAAAACAACAGCAAGTAAAAAACGACCGATCTGTCAGCTGAAGTGTTTGCCTTCCGTACGGCAAATTAAATCATCGCCCCCTATCTAACAGAACACACTCCGTGCTATTGCAACAACGACTGTTTGATGATTTCCCCCCTTTTGAGAGTTAATTCAATTAAAAGTACAATCTCGTTAGGAACCAGTTTCGTTGCAGGCTAGCCGCCCTGCAGCGGACACCGGAGTACCAGTCAAATTTTGACATGAAACAAAACCTGCAAGTTTTTTTTTCGTAGTGTTTCATTTCCTAACTATGTTTTACAGTAATCGGTCGTCGGGAACTGGAGGCATTTATCGCCACTTCGAGAAACAGTGTTTTTTCCGTAATTGGAAGCCTAAATTGGAGTTATGTTTCACACAAACGGTCACCCAATACGGATCAGCGGTATGTCTACTCTGACCAATGCACTCTGTAAAAATAAGGGGCGAAAATTGCAATGGCGACGAGTACGTGGCCGTTGCCTTGACTGGCGTCATTTGGAATTTCAGTTAAAAATACAAAATCAATACGATAAAACGACTCTTTGAAGGAAAAAAAAAAAAAAAAAAAAAACAATCAATGATGACCCACTGCTCACGTTCCTTTCGAGTGAGATTTCAGAATCATTGGAATATAAGTTTGAATACAGTGCAATCACTCTGGCACGTGGCTCTATGGTTTGAAGCCTGTTTGTGACGTCACTGGAAACAGTGGTCTTAGCCTTGAACACGTGCATGGCTTTTTTCAAATGTATTTTCTTGTGACGTCATTGAAAACCGTGTTCTTAGCTTTATGATGGGTTTATGTGTATGAAAAGTTTCGATTCCCATCCCCTTTAATGCCACGAGAAAAATGTGCCACAACCCCCCCCCCCCACCCACACACACACACACACACACACACACACACACACATTTATCTATTTATTCATGTATTTATTTATTTACTATTTATTATTTTCATATATTATTGTTTTCTTTCTTTTATGCATTTATGTGTTTAGGCCCCTATTTATTTATTTATTTTTGTTTTGCATTTTTGGAGGCAGCTGCACATCTAATTAAAAATCCAGGCATTCAGGTTGGCGCAGTGGTTTCTTTCCCTGCCTTTCACCTCTGTGGACCCCGGTTTGAATCCCGGACTGGAGCCTTGCATGTGGATTTGATTTTCAGTCACAACCTGATTGCGTGGGTTTTCCCTATTAATTTGGGGGTTTTCCTCCCACATCTAAAACTGACACTTCTTCAACATCTTCTCTACACAGGTATCTTCAGGCCTACGGGTCACAGTGCAATGTCTCTTTTGAGGGTCCTTAGGTTTCATTACCAGAAAGATATAGAATAAAAATAATAACAATAATGACGGGGGAAGCAGAGTTCATCTACGGTTCTCTTTGAAGTACGAATCACCAGGTGAACACAAGTACTTCATCAAAGTTCAACAATTGATTAAATCGGCTAGACCGATGCATGAACAAATCCATAATACAGTAACGAACCGCAGTCATGGTTTACGTTCAATCAATAGAACAGTAACAACATTTCATTCGGACTTTGATTAATCGATAATGAAAACAACGAAATTCCGTCCGGACTCTGTCACTCAATACATTTTGATTCACCACTGGCCCGCTATGATATTTTTATTTTCACAATGGACATAGTTTGCGTGCAAGGAATGTCGACGAGGTTCGGGAGAAACAAAAGCAAGCAAAAGTTATATTTATAATACATTGATCTAATTGTAAAATCAACATATGTATAAAAATGCGAGTTCGCGTTTTAAAAAGAAGGAACGGCAAAATATTTAGAAAAAAAATGCAAATAACGCTTGAATCTTTTGGAACGAATGTGTTTGTTTTATCACTTCCTATTTGTACACATGGTGTCCATGCGTGTGTTTAAATTGCATGCCGAATTCATTGAACAATGTTTGAATCAATGACTCACTCCGCTGCAGTAAAGTTAACCGAAAAGTCCCCTCGAAAGTAGTAGTAGTAGTCCCGGCCGATTTCCTACCTCCCCAGGTAGTACTTAAAAAGCAGGACAGTTCTTTTCAGAACTAAGTTGTCTCCCGAATTCCAAAATCTACTCCGCGGTAGAAGAATAATAGCAAGACAAGAACAATCTTCTGTACAGCAAAGTATAAATCACATGGCGTTACTCCAAACCGAGTATATATTGATAAAATCACCATGCAATGTCTCAAAACACAATATAACCTATACATTTTTCCCTTGAAAACCTCTATTTGTTAATCATGTCGCTTTGTTTCTTATTAGGTTTGTTTTGTGATTGATCACAGCCTTCTGCTACTGATTATCCGCTTTTTTATTTGATTTTTCTTTTGTAATTATTATCTCCTTTTTTCCCTTTTTCTCCCTTTAATATATGTTGTTTTTTTTCTTCTGGTGTTTGAATAATTACTGTTTTGTATTTTTATCACTTTGCCCTATGGGCAGTTGGTCCTGCTTTCAATTAATTATGAAGGGTCTTTTTGTCGTGGTCGAATTAAAAAAAAATATGCAAGTATCACTAACAAACAAGAGTAACTTTCCACTGTTTCAGCCAAGCGTGATAGTAGCATCTTTGACTATCCTCCGTCCCTGGGACGTTTTATTATTATTTTCATTGTTTCAAAACACTTCCATTTTGCGTTGATACGGAGATCGTTTTTTGTGTTGCCATGGGAATTCAAACGTCTCTCCATCTTTGAAAGACTATCAAGGAGACGTTTTGCTTGTTCTGCCCACTGGATACAAAGAGGTCGTTATTGTGGTTGGCTGAAATGAAAATACTATTGATAGGAAAGGGATGTTGCGGTTGTGTGAGATGAAGATGGAGGTGGGAGTCTAGGGTTTAAGAGTCAGGCATCTTTTTGATTAGAATCCTTGTTTGAGTGTAGAGCACGTGGGACAGAAAACATACTCGTGGGGCTTGGGGACATTCACCAATGTGGGAAAATATTGTCTTACCTGATGGTGTCCACTGCGTTCGCCACCGAGGGTGCATTAATTTCAACGGTGCCCTTGTGTTGTGTTCACAACAGACCTTGGCAGTTGTTTCACCATTTTGTTTTTCTCACATTCCTATCATTGCTGTCAAACCGAGGCCTGGAGAGAGAGAGAGGGAAAAAAGTTTTCATGAGTGATTTTGCACTCAGTAGGGAACATGACAAATATTATGGCAGCACATACCGAGGGAAAAGAACATGTCGAAGAAATGTTTGCGGTAACACCTTGATGTGAGTTGAGGTGGTTCTGAAAAAGACTGGTGCTTTAACAACTCGTTGAGTAGGCTTCGATCGTCTTCACGAGAAAAAGCTGGTGTTACCTCAAATCTAAGTTTCAGGTTTCACTTTAACAATTAATAACAATAAATAAACAAATACATCCTGATGATATTCCAAATAGCACGAATTACTGATTACAAAAGGCTTACCTTCCCCAGCGGTATAAGGTGCAAACAAACAAACAAAAAACCCAGCAAACAAATAAACAAACAAAACAAGAAACAAACAAACAAACATACAAACAACCCAACAAAGGATAACCCCAAAATGGTCACTGTATAGTGTTCTGTTTACCGCTGGTTCCCGTAAACGGAACATTGTTTAATAAGTTACTCGTAAATTTTACGGTAATTGCTGGAAACCTATGACGCCAGGTACACCACCAATAAAATAACTGAAACTGCTTACAGTTTTGCTATAAATGGGAGAAAGTTCCTCATACACCGGCAAAACCAGGGTCCGAGTTCATGCCACTGCTTACCAAGGAGTTCTGTACTTACGGCTATTTTGATTACGCGTGTTAGGAGACGCCGAAATCGCGTAATATACGAGGTAAGCACTTACAGAAGAAGACCAAAAGAAGACCAAAAGAAAGAAGAAACAAAAATAAATAAAAATAAAGGATAACCAGAAAAGGTTCGTTCCCATGTAAAAACACATTTATTTTAATGGTGTCCTTGTAATGCTTTTAGTTTGAACTGCCGTTAATTGCCCTCGAGTGGGAGAGAGAGAGAGAGATAGAGGAACAACATTTGTATATTGATCTTTATCACATTGTGGGCATATTTTACGTTGGGCTTTCCCTCCGATGTTACCTTGCACGAATATTGCGCTGATAATCGATGGGCCTACTTGAAAAAATGGTCGCGCTCATTCCCCTCGGCCTCGGCTTCATCTCGAGTACAGTAGTTAATCAAATTGAAATAATGGTACAAAAATATATAAATATCTATTCAGGTACAATATAGCTTAGAATGAAAATGTTGTCAGTCCCCTGCCGCAAACTTTGTACAATAGGTGGTACCGTGTTTAGAAGTGTTTATACGTTTTGATTTTGAGTACATGCGCACATCGCGTTTGAATTTGTTGGCGTTGATTTCGAAATATTTTACGGGTGAGAACGAGGTTTGAAGAATCTCTTTAATAAATAAAAAAATAAAAAAAAAAAAAATGAAAAAATACAAACAAGCAAGCAAGCAAGCAAGCAAGCAAGCAAGCAAGCAAGCAAGCAAGCAAGCAAGCAAGCAAGCAAGCAAGCAAGCAAGCAAGCAAGCAAGCAAGCAAGCAAGCAAGCAAGCAAGCAAGCAAGCAAGCAAGCAAGCAAGCAAGCAAGCAAGCAAGCAAGCAAGCAATCAAGCAAGCAAGCAAGCAAGCAAGCAAGCAAACAAACAAACAAACAAACAAACAAACAAACAAACAAACAAACAAACAAACAAACAAACAAACAAACAAACAAACAAACAAACAAACAAACAAACAAACAAACAAAAATAAACAAATAAATAAAGAAACAAACTAACAAAGAAACAAACTAACAAACAAACATAGGCTTTTCGACTATAATGTATTAGTCGAGTACACCAAAATAATATTTAGTTACTTTTTTATTTATTTAAATAATGTATTTAACATGGTGGTTCAAGACCGAAAGTGGAACAATTTCTCAGTAATTCCCTTCACTGTACTTCAGTGCTTTTCGACTACATGTATTAATCGAGAACACCACAATAATCTTTAGTTATTGTTTTTATTTATTTATGTATAATATTTTATTATTATTATTATTATTTTTTCATGGTGGTTCAAGACCGAAAGTGGAACCATTTCTCAGTAATTCCCTTCACTGCACTCGTCTCCCGAAGCAGTTTTTACCATTCCCTCTTTCTTTCATTTGGAATGTCGATTCAGTTCAAATCCGTATGTACTTACCGACTGAACGACCACTCGAGTGCAAATAACACCTAAAAAGACGGCAGCTCTTGGTCTGTCCAAATTTTGTCAAGCAGTTCCGGAAAATGTGTTAATTGAAATCGATCGGCTGTGTCTTCCACCGACCTACATTTGCTTCTTCTTGTCCTTCTTTTTTTTTTCTCTCTCTCCCTCTTTTTTTGTTTTTTGTTTCTCCCTTCTACCTTTTCTCTGAGTTTAGTTCCCTACATCTCTCCCTGTAGACGATTTGTTCCACTTCTACAGCTGAAGCAGCTGTGGTTTATTTACATGACAATGCTTGCCAACCAGAGTCCTTGATTAGATGTGCGTCACAAGTATAAACAACTAAATCAAACCCAAAGTGGGTGATCTTTGGCTGTAACTAGAACAATGGCGATCGAATGATAAAAAATGCAGAATACAACACAGCGTGCATAAATTCTCTATTATACTCTGTGAGTTCATTCTCCTACAAGGTTTTTATGGTGACAGTGACACAATGTGAACAGTGAACAGAGGTGGAGTATCAAAAATGCCACAACTTACTAGGGACGACAAAACTGGGTCACACGAAGTCCCTGGGTTGAAGTGAGCTAGTGTTACGAGGTTGTAATGCACGAACAAGCAACGGCAAGATTAACACTTTCGTGGCAGCGTATATATTAAAAAGCAGGTAAATAAATAAAACACGAAGTTGTCGAGGTAATGGACCCAGTGATAACTCAGTGACCTTATCCAACATCTACCCCAACCGCTCATAATGATATATAAATGTCAATGTCTTTGCTTGTGTTATACTGTTATTTATTTCATTAATTTATTTGAGTGTTTATTTACAAAACGATATATGAATATGCACAGGCTTGCACAATTTTACTGAATGCTTGAACATTTTTGATTAAACAGTTTATGGTGCCTGGATTTCCATCCGCATCGCCGTCATTTTCAATAATAAAAATGCATTCAATACTTTCTTAGTTTTTCATCTGCCTGGAACGACGATTTCTTCATGCAAATTATAAATGTAGGCTACAACACCGTACAGAAAAGAGAGGGGGAAAACGGCGTCCAAATACAAAGAAAAGAACAGAAAATGAAACCATTCATTTGATATTTACTCCAAAACATGAGCCTTTTTCGGTGTAAATGATTTATGAGTTGCAAAGATTGTTTTACAATAAACAGCATTTCGTCGCTTTAAAACAGCCGTGAGCGGTTGAGCTATTCACAGTCAAAAATAGCAGTATTTCAAGGGCTTTGCTTTCGCCCAAGATCAAAAGAAAACAACCAAGTTGATTTGAAGAATAGTTCCTGTATTATTTTTCAAGTACAATGCGAACCGTGACTTTCGCTCGATTTTTAGACATAAATTGTACTTCCTTTCTGTAGCCATAAATGTTAAAACATCACTTGAGGTTAGGCTTAATTCATTATCTACATTTGCCTTCAACTTTTAGTCTTTAGTGTTAAGTCAAACTCCTGTCAGGAAAACGCTCCAGGCAAATTCGTGTTAATAATTTTCTCTGGCGACCAAAATGTGAATTAATCGATAAGTCCAACTTAAAACAGGAATCGCAAAACTTGAAACTTGTCTGGACTGACGGCCGCAGCCGTCTCTTTAAAAAAATCTCCGAAATGTGAAGTGATTATGCATGCAAGATTTAAGTAGCAACAAAGTACTGCGGTTGTTCATTTTGAAGACAAACAGCTTAAGTATTAAAACGTATCTTTTAAACGGCACTACGTCATCACATCCGGCAATTTTACGCTGGTATGTAACTGACTTATAATTTCAGTTACATAGGTCTTTTTTTATAGGGAGCCATCGAAAGGGCGCTGCCAACGGCGGGGAAGATGCTGTCTATAAGAAGAAAAAAAATTGCACGAGGTCTCAAAACAAAACAACCTGAAAAAAAAAAAAAAAAAAAAAAAAAAAAAAAAAAATAGTGAAAAAAATCAGTGCGTGATGGAATATGAAATCTGTGTGCGTTTCAAACACCCAACACAAGTAAGTTTAAATATCGAATTACACGAGCAGCCATAGCTTTTTCAAAAACGTTATCGATGCTGAGTTAGTGGCATAATGACTGTTTTATGCCGGAGAATGTGGAGAATGTGAGTGATGTTTTGAGAGATTCATGCAACCCGGTCGGCTCATGTTGTTTTATGATTTCGATTATAAAACTAGGAATTCGATTTCACCACAAAGAAGAGTCCCCCTTTTTTCATTACTACAAATGATTTTTTCTTCTTTCAGATCCAAGGACGGTAAGTGAAATTGCTATGGGATATGTTCCCATGGCAATACGGGACGGTGAATGCAATTTGTTTTTATCAAATTAACCGCTCATTCAGAAAGAAAAAAAAAAAACGTTAAAAAGAGTTTTGTATAGTAACATCAGAAGCAAAACCGGTCAGGCAAGTTGAACATAAAGTCCATGGTATCCACAGTGGAGTACGATTATAAATTGGGGGCCGCAATTTTTGGCACAGTGGAGTAACCGGGGGAATGGGGGTGGATGGGGACGCCCAGATTCCCCCACCCATGAGATCGAAAAATGCAAAAATGAGTAATTTCATACACCGAAAGCGACCCCTATATTATTTATTTTTCCTCGCTTGCGCCCCCCCCCCCCCCCAATGAGAGTGTCTAGTTAACGCCACTGTTCTGGCATGTGGTAGTTCATGTTCAAATACATAATTCTACATAGCGCTTTATCACACCCGAGGGCATCTCGAACTGCTCATTATTCTTGTCTACAAGTTATGAGGAGCTATGTTCGACTTATCAGACCCATCTATCCGGAAATTATCACACTCTCCGTAAAATATTCAAAGAGGAGAACATTACAGGCTTAGTGTAACACTTTACTGTTGATCTGTTCTTTATTGTAATGTTGTGTTTTGACATCGAGTGTGTGAAATAAATGTAATATTGAATTGCAAAATTGAATACTGTTGTTGATTATGTTTATTCTGTTTTATTGGAGAGGGGAAAAAAAGCATATGGAATTGTATTAACGTAGGCTATATCTTTACTCTTTCTCTGTTTTAAACAATATGGGGTTTATTTAAAACAAACTTTAAAAGCGAGTAAGGTACACATTAGGAGATGCTGGAACGATTGTAACTACTGCTGCCAAGACTAAATCCACTGGTGCACGCACTCCTTTTGAATCAAGATAAGGTATGATATTCGTTGTTGCTGCGTACAAAACTATATAGAGATCGGTTCTTTCTTTTTTATCCGAATCAAGTACAAAATGGAGCGATGCTGGCAAAACACTTAGTACCGTGTGCTCTCTCTCTCCCTCTCTCTCTCTCTCTCTCTCTCTCTCTCTCTCCCTCATTGGAAAAAATATAATGGCGATGATTGATGTGCTCTTTTTTATTTTTATTATTTTTTGTTACGTTTACTGTTTATGAGTCAATATAATGCACAGCATTGGTAGAAACAGCGATAGCGCTGGAACATGGTTGATTTTCTCAATACGAGCTGCGTGAATTGTTATTATGATTACTAAACCACAATTCTTAAAAACTATTAATTAAAATAATAATAATAATAATAATAATAATAATAATACCTTTCATCACTGTGTTCAGACTAAAGACAATATAATGTCACACAGAGGATTTTATTTCAAACAGAATTGAACATCACATAACAGCGATGACATCATTATAAAGATATAAACGAGTCAATTACGAGGATTGGTCCTCTTGACTCGGCGGTTAGATTGTGTTAATTTCATGGCTCGGGGTGATGTTGTTACACTCCACGGCAGCTGTAACTCTAAGTGGTTCCTTACGTGCTTTGGGGTTCGATGGTCGGGCAGAGCAAAGCCGGGACGGTCGAGTCGAGTGGGTGTTTGATCGTGAAACATTGTAAGATCCTTATCAGACGTGTGATAGGAAGGGCGATCTCTTGAGGTTTAGCAGTTTGTAGACCGAAACTGCATGTTATAAGTGGTCGCTCGTTTGTTTATTTTGTTTCGTGCTTTTATGTTTCTGTTTTTAAATTGTTTTCTTCGTGCACGAAGGAGTAAATGACTCTTAAAGAGTAAACGACTCGATGTTTAATTGTGCGTAAGTATCAAGGGGTTAAGTTCCTCTCCCAAAACAAGTCTATTTTAAGGATACAAAAAGAAAGTATATAGATATAGATAAACGATTAATATCACTCTAAGACTTTAATAGACTTATTGCTCATTAAAAACGGATACCCAGCTTCAAAAACACACAAACAAACAACCCAACAAACAAATAAACAACCCAACAAGCAAGCACACAAAACAGACAAAACCGCTGACTTTTGCATCAATGGCTATTATCGTCGTTTTCGAAAACGCGGCTTGGGCTTGGGCTCTGGCTTGGGCTCCGTCCCGTCCGACTGTTTGAATCCCCGTAAGGAAAGCACACGTTTTCTACATAACTTACGAAGCCTAAGCCCAAGCCCAAATCCATCATGTGATATCGAAAACGGCATACGATGCGTTTAGTTCAATTTGTCCCTTCTTTTGAGTATTTGTAATTACGAATGATCGTAAGTATGAACAATACAAACATAACACTCTCGCAATATCTGAATTGTTCCTGTTGAACAGAGTAATGTAGATATACAGATCAATGTAACCAGATCGAGGCTGGGTGGAATTAGACTGGTTCTTTGTTCAAAACCAGCTTAAGTAATCAATGCTGCTAGGGACAAAAAGGTTGGCAAACGATAAGGATAATAAACGCCAAGAGAAATTGCGCGCGTCGTAACGACCGTTGGCGTGCAGGCGAGGGAGAGCTGAATATATTTCACAAGGGGTCAGAAGATACGTGAGTTACGTTCCGACCCCCGAGCCCGTAACTCGATGAACCTGAAGGCGAAGTGCAGCATAAATAAATTGCCGAACTACTTCTTTACGTTATAGCTGCGTCAATTCCTGACGGGTGCTATAGAAGAGCCATATCGGATAAAGTTGTGCAATAACTCCGAAAAAAATGCAAGTCAGCTGGACTAGACCAGACTTACCTTTAGGGCGTGCTGTTTCTGGGGAAATTTACGGTTTCCACTTCGAATCAATTAATCAACAAATAAATCAATTGATACATTCATATGAAAATGACGTAAACATTGCAAATTGCAAATACGCAATTTTGAAGACAACGACTATCGAATCCGCCAAGGCTTGTAATGGAGTACCTTATTTAACAAAGTCAATACGCAAAACTTAACAAAATAAATAAATAATGAATAATTACATGAACAAGATATTAAATAATAATGAAAGACCAAATTTCAAAACCACACTTCTTAATACCCATTAATTTGAAATGGCACTAGATTGTATTTGAGTATTTTTTCTTCTTCTTGTTTAATATCTGTTTAATTCTGGTCTTTATCTACCAGAGATTTAAGACCCGCATACGTCTGCCAATTGTCTTCGAGTGGTTAAACAATAAATAAATATAACAAAAAAAAATAGAAAATCAGGCCATGCAACTTCAAGGTTTGAATGGGGCATGATCCCTACATTTTTGAAAATATGACAGAAATGCAGAATGACATGAAAAAGGTAATACTTGGCTAAAAAAGCGGGGGACATGATACTTCGAAGGGGTCAAAGTATTTTTATTTATTTATTTTTTTTAAATATTTTTTTAAGGGGAGCGGGGCTCGAATATAAAGAAGACTTGTTCGTGTCTATAGTGGAGGTACAAAGGGGGAAAATGTGAGATGCATTAAGAGGCATTGGAGGGGAAAGACATTGATTCGAGTTGTTGATCACTTCAAGTTGAAACAGCAATCCGGAGACGCATGACTACAGTTAACTGAACGGTTAATGGCCGGCCGGATCGTAATTGTTAAGAAAAAAAAGGAAAGGAGTGAAAGATGAATGTCTCTGCTTTTTATTTTTCCTACGGCGTTTCCATGGTGACAAAATTTATTTAATCATTTTCTAAATAGCCGGTCGACGACTTCTGTCTCTTCGTATTTTGATTTTTTCTTCTTCTTTCCGTCTCCTTCATTTAATTTAGAATTCGTATGGCTTGCAGCAGCATATGTATTCTACAATTTCCTCGGTGTGGCAATGCATTGAGATTCACTGAAATAATTTCATTTATTGATCCTACGACTGTTATCAGGGATTAAAGAAAGATGATGACAACTGTTTTTCTCTTCTACGTTTGGGCAAAAAAGTACAGACAGACACTGACAATGAACAAATAAAGTAATTATTATTTAATTATTAATTATGATTGGTTAGAATATGTTTAAGCTTCAGTAATAAGTACATTTTTAAAATTCCTTCAACGTATATTCACTTAATTTGAAATTGAAGACCCCAACATCAATAAATGACCATAAGGCAACATCTTCATCAATTCATTGCCATCAGCGGAATTATGTTGCATTTTTTTTTCTTTTCAAAATTACATGTTATTGTGTGAGAATCAAAATACATAAAGACTACAACCATGCAGGTGCGTGTAAAGTACTCATATATACAGACAAAACCCGATTAACCTGTCAACACAGGACACAATTTCTACGTAACAATTTTGATGGACAGCTTGAATAACTTCAAGCTGAGTTTGTCAACCCCTGTGCAATTTTGAAAACCGGACTCAATCATTTACACTTGGTCGTTAAAGGCGCTACCGCGAAGCGAATTTTCTTGTTGAAGACTCACAATGACCTTTGCCGGAATCTCTTTGCAAGGTGTCAATTTAGAGGTGCGCACGCACACACACATGCTGCATGCCCGCGCGCATGTTGCGTGCCCGCACGGTTCAACGGATTCCTCTTCAATAATTGGAGGTATAAAAGGTTCAAAGATCAGAATTGGGCAGAGGGAATTCATTCAATTACCCCTCCCCCTACCCCCTTAAGAAAAAAGAAAAGAAAAAAAAAGGACGGCACACAGTCACTACACACAATTCAAACGAGTTCGCTATATGCAGCATTTCGGTCATAACCTCCACAACATCGTCTACGTCATTGGAACAAGAGATCGTATCTGTCACCATGCTTTCAAGATGGCCTCTAGGCCCCCTTCACTGCGACATGGTGATAAACCAAGATAGCTGTGGCGAGGCCACGCCCTTCTTTCCATTATCACGCACGACCTAAATGATCGACCTTCTCTCTCAAACAGAAAAACAAAAAAACAAAACAAAAAGTGTAAAGTTACAAATGTTTCCTCATAAAAATTATACCTATACAAAATTGAATCTAGTGAAAGTACCCTCTTCTGAATTGTATATTGGAACGCAAACATATTTTCTCCATCTCCTTGACGCGGCATATCAACCAGACATTATTCACAGGTTCGTTTTGCAATATTGATTGAAAGATAGTAAGCATTTTGGCTGACTTTTTTTTCTTCTGCGTTACAAATGATTTACCCACTTCCCCTCGGCCCGTAGGAGTAATTCGTCCTCCGTGTACATCCATCAGTGCAAGGAAAGGGCTTCGTGCGAAAGAATCTGTTATCATGATGGTATACTCTCGCTTCATCCCTCTTTGTCAGAGAATGTGTTTGTCCCCGAATATACATGACGACCGTTTAGGGTGCCCAGCTCATGAGATTCCAGTTTATGGTGCATCTTCATAGTGTCTCAAGCTACCCTAATCTCCAATGAGTCACTGGCTAACCTCTATCCTCAATACGTCTCCAGTTAGCCTCCATCTACAATGAGTCTCGGGTTAACCTTTATCTTCAATGAGTCTCTGGTTAACCTTCACCTTCAATGAGTCTCTGGTTAGCCTTTATCTTCAATGAGTCTCTGGTTAACCTTCATCTTCATTGAGTCTCTGGTTAACCTTTATCTTCAATGAGTCATTGGTTAACCTTCATCTTCAATGAGTCTCTGGTTAACCTTCATCTTCAATGAGTCATTGGTTAACCTTCATCTTCAATGAGTCTCTGGTTAACCTTCATCTTCAATGAGTCTCTGGTTAACCTTTATCTTCAATGAGTCTCTGGTTAACTTCCATCTTCAATGAGTCTCTGGTTAACCTTCATCTTCAATGAGTCTCTGGTTAACCTTCATCTGCAATGAGTCATTGGTTAACCTTCATCTTCAATGAGTCTCTGGTTAACCTTCATCTTCAATGAGTCTCTGGTTAACCTTTATCTTCAATGAGTCTCTGGTTAACCTTTATCTTCAATGAGTCTCTGGTTAACTTCCATCTTCAATGAGTCTCTGGTTAACCTTCATCTTCAATGAGTCTCTGGTTAACCTTCATCTGCAATGAGTCATTGGTTAACCTTCATCTTCAATGAGTCTCTGGTTAACCTTCATCTTCAATGAGTCTCTGGTTAACTTCCATCTTCAATGGGTCTCTGGTTAACCTTCATTTCAATGAGTCTCTGGATAACCTTCAACTTCAATGAGTCTCTGGTTAACCTTCATCTTCAATGAGTCTCTGGTTAACCTTCATCTTGAATGAGTCTCTGGTTAACCTTCATCTTCATTGAGTCAGTGGTTAACGATCATCTTCAATAAGTCACTGGTT
Organism: Marthasterias glacialis; assembly: GCA_911728455.2. Lineage (NCBI taxonomy): Eukaryota > Metazoa > Echinodermata > Asteroidea > Forcipulatida > Asteriidae > Marthasterias > Marthasterias glacialis. Next base: position 13,448,171 of record OU452237.1, on the reverse strand, counting down.
ATTCTCAATGAGCGTCCAGTAAACCTTTAGACTCGGTGAGTCTTCGGTTAACCTATACCATTAATGAGTTTCCAGTTAACTGTTATCTTTATTGAGTCTCCAGTCAATAATTACCATCATTGTCTTCAGTTTTTCTGTCTCCAATGAGTCTCCAGTTAACTTTTACACTCATTGAGTCCCCAGGTAACCATTTATTCTCAATGAGTCTCCACTTTAACCTCTATCCCACTGAATCTCCAGTTAACTTTTACACTCATTGAGTCCCCAGGTAACCATTTATTCTCAATGAGTCTCCACTTTAACCTCTATCCCACTGAATCTCCAGTTAACTTTTACACTCATTGAGTCCCCAGGTAACCATTTATTCTCAATGAGTCTCCACTTTAACCTCTATCCCACTGAATCTCCAGTTAACTTTTACACTCATTGAGTCCCCAGGTAACCATTTATTCTCAATGAGTCTCCACTTTAACCTCTATCCCACTGAATCTCCAGTTAACTTTTACACTCATTGAGTCCCCAGGTAACCATTTATTCTCAATGAGTCTACATTTTTTTTTCTAGGCCAACAAATGTTGTTTCATAATGTACATGTAAATCAGAGCGCCCGGGTAGAATGTAAAATACTGTCTTGTTTTGTTTTCGCCGTTGAGTTCTTGCGTTTTACAGACACCGAAAAAAACAGAAGTCATCGGTGAGACGGGTGCGGAAATACACGCGCGGAAATATTGCCGCAATATTGTATATAAATCACATCAATGAACCAAATCGAATCAAACTGGTGCATGGGGGGGGGGGCATAATATTCATTAGAGGTACCTGTACTTTCCCCCCTGCATGTATTCAATTTGTTTGATTGTTCTCAAGATGATGAAGTGGCCTTTTAGAAGTGTTGTTTTCTTTTCTTCTTGAAGTCACGTCCAGACTTTAAAAGGCCTTCAGAGTTCCCTATGGTGGGAATGTAATGGACCCCGTCGCCAGTACTATTAGACGGTTCCAAGTCCAAACTGCAATGGAATATTAAAAGCATGATTCATGGAGTTCGTACAATAATGCGTTGCCACAATGAGTGTTTCCTTAACCGCAAAGTCAGAGAACCCCCCCCCCCCCCCGCTCCCCCCACTTATTCTTCTTCTTCTTGTTCCCGGGAGATATAAAACAGATAAAGTGGTATGGGTTATACATTCAACCCGATCCCCTTAATAGAAATAACATTTCAATGAAAATGCATCTACCGAGGTGTGTAGATATTGGGTGCATTACTCTGAATGAATTTAATCCCCCAACGCCACGCCGAAAAAAAGTTACAATAATAATAAATAAATAATTAATAAATAAACAAATAAATAAATTAATACAAACAAAATGATTCCATCAAAAATACAATTCAAGACAAAGTACAGGATCGTTAATGATATCAGAGAGAACAAAAAAAAATGACATTCAATCTGAAAGCTCACTGACTGTTGAGGTCATTCCAAACCTACAGATTACCGTAGCCTACGATTATGGCCCGATGTGCACAACATCCCTGAAAAAAAAAACACAACAACAACAACAACAACCAACCAACCAAACAAACCAACAAACAAACCAACAAACAAAAACAAACAATCAATCATGTTTTCCCCCTCATTCTCTCAATCGACACCATCAATTTTGATGTGTTATAGGTTGTTTATCAAAACTACAGAGTGGGAACGAATTCACTATTCAGAAAGAATTAATTATGTACTTGCCCTTTAAAACGTATAGAGACAAATTTGCAGTGACAAATACGAGTACTTTTTTTTTTTTATTGGGGGGGGGGGGGGCAAAAGGGTCGGTTGTTGCCACTCAAAACGATAATTTATGCATCCCTATGGTCCCATTCAGGGTTGCGCACGATTTTAGGATCAAATTAAGCCTCGGGCAGCCGTCCTTATGTACATCTCTCTCTCTCTTTTTCACTGGACGTCCCCTACTAATTATTGATTCAGGACGGTGCCTTAACTTAAGAGAGTTGGCAGACTCTGAATTTGGCGCCTTTTTTTCCCTGTGAATGTCAGCAACATGTCATCTGCCGTCTTTATCTTTGCAATTGTCATGATGATAACAATTAGAGACGGGGTACATTAGCATGGCGTTCGTATTTTTAGAATGTCCCGTTGGGAGTCGTGGACTAGAAACGTTGTCGACAATGACAACACTGCAAACAGTGGAGTGTGCCAGGTTATTATTTTGTTCGTTTTTTTTTTTTTTTTTGATTTTTCTTATATTTATTATTAGATTACTAATAAGACCGAAGAATAAAGGAAGTGAAAATATTTGTTTATTAAAAGTAAGTGTTGTTTATAGATATGGAAATGTCGACGGGGTGGGTGTGGGGGGGGGGGGGGGTGTTGGCAGGTTTGTCCTAGCTGCAAATACCAATATAACATGCCTTCCCCATCCCAAAGTTCATGAAGTGCCAAATTTAACAACCAAAATGCTGGTTTGTTTTTAATGTAGGAGTATTTCTGTCTGATCGCTCCGGTTTTGATTTTCAAGAAGTAGTTGTGAACCGTTCTGACAAACGATATGCGTGCTATAGTGCTAATCAAACTTGTTTGCTTTTTCGGGGCTGCGGTCTTCCTGGGTGACTGGGTGGGCGGCCGTGTGGCCCGACAAAGGGATATCATTTTGTCTTTATGGAGAGATCATATTAACTGTTTATCTGAACGGGTTTCATTTCCTTTCAGTTAAACCAAGTATATGGAGTGGGTGCAGTTTAGGCTGAACTCCCCACGCGGACACAGCCTGTAAATTGGTTCATTCAGCTCCCACCTTTCCGAGTGCGCCGCTGGCTTTCTATCTGCAAGAAAACGGTCTATAAATGGGTCGTTTGCTTGCAAGAATTCCACCTTTTTTTTTGATAGGCCCTGGTGTGACTTTCACCGTTTCATTTAGAAGCATTGGTCTGACTGAAACGCAAATACTGCTTTTTAATTAATTAATTTTCACGGACAAATTAAACTAACTGTAAAAATTATTATTCTTAATCTGATTTGCTTAGCCACAATTTTCTGAGCTTAGCATGTTTGTACTGCTAGCTATTTGAAAGTGCCCCCTTGTAGGCACCTGAAGGTAACCATGGGTGCATGGTGCCCAAAAAGGCAAAATCATAATGATCAATTTCCGGTGTTGGCTAAATGCAGTTCACCATACGATGGTAAGCCTTCGGACATGTTGGTCATTTCCAATCGCTTATCGAAAGAGGGGGCTGAAAACCTAAGACGATACAATTCGTGTCCTCAAGCAGTAACTTTCTTTTGGCTATCAGACGGGCTGATCCGCCCTAAAACTTACTTGCCGTGTCGTGGCCGAGCGGTCAAGCGCACTGGACTCAAAGCTCTGGTGTTTCTGATCAGCAGAGTGTGCGGGTTCGAGTCCCGGTCTTGACACTTGGTGTCCTTAAAGCAAGACACTTAACCATAACTGATTCGTCCTTCGGATGGGACGTAAAGCCATAGGTCCTGTGTGTCGCGAAGTGCACATAAAGAGAAGGGAGTTTGCCCCGGTGTTTCTGGCTGTGGCTGCTGGCCCGGGCCGCAGCAGCTTGGAATAACCCTTGAAAGCTGCTGCATAAATGGGTCTCATAATTCAAAATCTTCAAACAATTCACAATAATAACCACTTTGAAACGCCCGTAGATAAAGTGCCATTATAAAAACCACTTCTTATTGTTATTAAATGCAGGCCCAATTTCATATAGAGCTAAGTACCACAATTTGCTCAGCACAAAATACCATGTCAGGCCAATTATGTACAGACATTTTTTTTTTCAGCAGAAAAATATCGCTTATCAAATGTCTTCTGAGCAAAAATACGCAGGAAACCAGTCACAAAATGGTGCGCACGACACGGTCTTTTGGCTGGTAACCTATTCCTAAAAAGCACATTTGCTTCGTGGTTTGCTTTCAACCTTTGTGCTTAAACCTGTGAAGATTAGATATGTCTCCATTTTGAAGAACTCAGACAAGAACGTACATTGTAACTTTAGAACCTATAAATGAAGACTGCACTGATTTAATTAGTGATTGATTATTCTTTGCTCTGATTGAAACCTAAGATTGGACATGTTCCCTATCTGTCCAGTCAATAATGTTAGACCAGAACTATCAACTTTATTCCTTTAGGTAATTAACCATGAAACCAAATTCCAAATTTCCTTGTGGACATAACAAATTAAAACAATAGTTAAACGCTTAGTCCCAGATGTTCAGGGGCAAAAGAGGTTGTTTGACAACAAATTCTCACTCCAACAATAATAATTCCATGGCACATTTTTATAATGTGGCAATTTATATGCCAGGCTAGCCGAATGAATGTTAATTAAATTGCATGTGAATCTTGGAGTCTTAGTTTTTTTTTATGTTTTGATTTTTTTTTTTTTTTTACTCTCACTTCGCTGCACGGCCGGAATCAATTTTGACGAACTCACCTCGGAGCAATTTTCGTTTTCTATGGAATCCTTAAAATAACATTGCCTTTTTTGTGGAATATCTTTCATGGTTACCGTCATGATAGAGAGTGCGTGCAAAAGTTGTTAAAGGCGTACGCGTTGCTTCAACTGGTATATTTACTGAAACGCGCCCTTCTTCTTTTTATTTACAATCGAGGGAGAATGAAATAACTTGTTTTTGTATACTATAAAAAAATATATATATATATATATATTTAAAAGGTGGATCACAAAATTACTTTGTGAAGGTTCTTATTTTTATTTTATGCTTTCAATTTTTGATTTGTTTAATTTGTTATTGTTTTATTTTATTTTTTATTTGTTATCTATATATATTATTTCTTTATCTTTTTCATTATTTATATTTTTAATTTTTTTTTAATTGTTTTATTTTTGTTTTTATTTTATTTACTTAAGTTCTTTTATGGGCCAAATTTCACTGAACCAAGCACAAAACGTAGCTCAGCACAAAGAAATTTATTCTTACGAGAATGATTACCAGCCAAACTACCAGTCCACATGTACTGTCTTGAACTGGTTGCCTGCTCAATATTGTGCTTAGCAGAACATTTTACGGACACTTGTCTGCTGAGTAGCTCAACGCAACTGGGATATGGTCTCGTTTGAAAACGTCCAAGGCAGATTTCAAAGACTTGAAGTAGCAAGGAATTTGCTTCACATGGTTTACGTGTTTAGAAAAGGACAACCTACACAACATTATATATTCTTGTCAATAAAAGTCAGTGCATTGGGTGACAATTATTTCATCTCGCTGAGAATACACTTCGTGCGGGTACGTTTTACCAACTCGATTGTAGTGTTGGCCTAAACTTTCTACCTACACACAGTGAATTTATTTATTTTTACCTCTAATCTTATAACTAATGTCGTGTTTGTTTGAGATTAACAGAAACGCAGACTACAGTTTTAATTGACCAGAGATGCCCTCCCCCAGCAGAAAAAAGCTTACCCCTTGTGCCTCCCTTGTGCCCCCCTAAAGAATGAACCTCATTTTCACCGTTGATCGAAGGTTACCAATCTACAGACACCCCTAAGTCATTTGCCTTGTAACAAAATACACACACCACAGTTGACATAATACCTGTCAGTTTCTTGCCGAAGATGAAAATTAAAATTTCAACCTGTGGTATTTGCAAAAGAGGCCTCGAGACAGACGAAATTAAATTTGAATTTTGACGCAGTAATAACTGATGGATTCACCAGCATGAAAAAGGACAACATTAACTGAAACTGTTGAGCAAAAAAGAAAATAAAATACATGCAAGTATTAAATCTGCCCAAAAGCCTTTTCGAGCTGTTTAATTGGCTGCTTAATTAATCGGCCAAACCGGATCTTATTTCAACTGTCATTTTTTTTTTTACTTGTGTATGTTTATTATGTTATAATTATTATTATTATTATTATTATTATTATTATTGTTTTTATTATTTTTAATATTGTTAGTCCCTTGTTTGTTTCAAATCCCGTTATTTGTTGTATTCATGAATGCCATTTGCATGCGTATGTTCCATGTGGACGATGTATTGAATGAAATTATACTAAATTCCACCCGGGGGAGCTTGTGTTAATTGCTGAATGGAACGAATAAGTTCCCTATTAAATACCAAGCGAGAAGTAGACAATGCAAATTTAAATAATAAGAATATACTCAACGTGTAGGGGTGTCTACCCGCGTAAACCGAGGACTACAACGGCTCCGGGCGTTTTGACAGAGTGGGGGACGTCTTCGCTTTGCTTTGGTGTACAATACAAATGGGGATAGCGCAAAAAAAAAAAAAAAAAAAAAAAAAAAAAAACAAAAAAAAATAAAATAAAAACAAAATGTCCAATTGGAGAATAAAGAGAAGTCCTGAAATTATGGTGTTGACAAATTGTCTTGAGGTGGGGGCCTGAAAACAACGGAGTAATATACCCCACAAGGCAATCTCAACAGGAACAGAGGACCCCCACGGGATAATTGTTTAGAAAAGGAACAATAAGTTGGGCAATGATGTACCCCACAAGCTGGATCCGTGAGGATGGTTGGGTGTGGGGTGGGGAAAGGGGAAGGCGAAACAGAGGCGTCAATAGAAATTAACGCTGAAGGTACTGAAACGTCAACTGGGATTTTCGTCTGATGCACAGATTATGAATAAATATATATGTTTGTATTATTATACATGATGCATCCCGCATGATCATCGTTCCTTCCCCCACTTCAGTTCTTAGAACTCAGTCATAATCCTACTCTGGGTCTTTCCTCCAAACCGGATCAATACAACCCCCTTTCGGGCATCGATCGACTGCTCTTGAATTCCTTCTGAGAAAGATTGACCATAATAATTGAAGCCACTGTGTGTTGTAAGAAGTAATGTGTAAGTTTAGGACACGCCCTTTTAAAGTTCATTAACAGCGTCCAAAAAACGTCATATTAAATGAGATTAACATAGCATTCATGTGGTAATAAGCCTAGTTACAACGAAATTAAACTGCTGAATATTGCGTATATTTTTAAATAAAGCGTTTCTATTAAACGCACTGACCATTGTATAGTGGATGTTTAGTAAATCCTAGTTATAATGGACGTATACACTGACTGTTCTTTAAATTAGAAATTGTTGTCAGAAATTAGGGTGAATGTGTATTTCGCCCTAATCCGTAATCGTTACACACACGTATCATCATTTTGGAAAATCTGTAAACGAAAAATAATGTACGGCAGTATAAGTTACGGGATTGTGCCTTCCAAACATGGAATAATCATCAGAAAGATGTTTGGTAATAAAAGGGCCATCGAAGATTTGTCCTTTGAAAAATTCTAAGTAGAATAACAAGCAATGCCAGCATTTAGAATATTTAGAAAATTGCTTCTTATTCTGTCTTTATGTGTTGTTCTTAAGCTGACATACTCATCATCAAATTCACAATTTCCTTAAAATATTGTTTTCCCTGTCTGCCCCACTAATCTACGTATGAGCTGTGACAGTTCGGAAAAACTCTTGCCAGCTCGACGTTTCGATTAGTATTTTCTGACAGTCCTCATGAGAAAGCTTGAACTTACTTCTATTTTGCTACTCTTTCCTTTTCTTCCCAGTGTGTTCAGCGGATACCAGGCCTCTAATACGTGATATACTGAATGGTTATAACAAACTAGTGCGTCCAGTGATAAACGAGTCGGTTTCAGTGGTGGTCAAGCACGAAATTGTTCCGGTTAACGTCATTTCATTCGTGAGTATAACTTCTTCTATTTTATTCTAACTACCTTTAGAATGTCTGCGTTTCATTTCAGATGCGCAGTCCGAGTGATGATGATTTAGCTATCATTTTTATCATAAAATTTCCATAAACCGTAGATCTTAAATTCTTTATAAAATATCAGTGTTTAAAAAAAAAACCTCCAAATTGTTATTTATAGCATAACAACAAACATATCGGTGCAATTGATTGAGTATATACAAATCGGAAATCTATGAAAAAGTACATTGCTGTTGTGTTTAGAAATGTTTGTGATATTTATTTGCAAACCATGAAAATTATCATGAGTATCAAACAGTATTCATTAACAATAACAACAACAGCAGCAGCAGCAACAGCAGCAACAGCAACAGCACAACATAACACAACACAACACAACACAACACAACACAACACAACACAACACAACACAACACAACACAACACAACAACAACAACAACAACAACAACAACAAGTCGTGTTTTACTGTAACCCTTCCGCTCGTTTTTAAAACACGACACCTTTTCTGGGGAGAAAAATATGGCAGCATCTCTTTAAGGTGTCGCTGTGATATTTGGACCAAAATGAGGGCACATTCGTCATGAATTACCCACACTTATCCAAACTAAATTTGGTCTTCCAGCCCAATTTATTTGTTTTCCTACTCGCCCTCCAAGTAACACCAGTCGACAATATTTGGATACGAGCGGTAATAGTATTAGTTAGCCTGCGTGTGTTATTTTCCCCCTGCAGTCGAGGTGTTGGGGGACCTCTACAGGCCTTGACACGGAGACATCTCGCCACAACGTTGTCTACGATGTGTAGCCTTATACTGTTGATGGGGAGGCAACTATTTTATGAAGTACTTTTCTTAAAGCTGAAAAATAGCGAGTCATCAAACATGTTTTTCTTCATTTTATGTAGACATTTCGGAAGTATATTGAAGCTACATTATGCATTTGCCATTACGTATACATCTTCATAAATGTTTGAGAGAAAAGTCGCCATTTTCAACTGTTCAGCTTTAACATTTTGGTTAAAGGAAAACACTTGATTTGATTTGCTTTAGCTTTTGTTTTAAGCATTAAAATTTATCTTTGCACAGCAAACAGGGGTTTTACGCTCGTCACATACAAAGAAAGAAGTGTATAAAACAAATTTTCGCAGACCGTTAAATTGAATTGACAAAAAAATAATAATAAAATATACAAAACAAATGAAAAATAAAAAATACAAAACAAATAAAATCAAAACCCACCATAACTCACTGCAGCCGTTGGTGACAATTTGGCGATGCGTAACTTAATTTATTTGTTTAGCAAAAAAATAAATAAGGGCGTCGACAGTGTAGAGAAAATAAAATAACACATATATCTCAGCTCGATTCTTGTTTGGTTCTTCAACCCTCCGGGCAAGTACGTCAAATTGTTGCCTTGACTCGATCTCCGGGGGAAGTTGGAAGAAATATTTGACATAATTATGATTTCAAAGATAAGATTGGCGAAGGTCTGATAACGTCAAAACATTGTCAAAAAAGCCACAAAAAAATACTTCATCACTTTAAATAAAAAAAAGGCCAAAATGCATTTGTCAAATTTTGATCTACATTTTCCACAATTTAATTACAGCCGGAAATCAATAAATTTCCTTTGGGTTGAAATTTAAGATTAAACAAAATATATCCATCATTCTGAGAGAAAAAAAATCATTGTCAGCTCAACAATTCATGGTTTTCATGAAAGCAAACGCGTATACTTGTTGTTAAGTCTCTTCATAGAGTGGATTATATAAAATCCATGAGAAATTTCATTCATTTCATTTTGAATTTGATATTTTGAAAAAAAATTCTCCTCCAAGCGGCTACCAGTAAAGTTTGGAAAGAAATTTTATTCTTAAAGTAGTTGTACAGTTTTATTAAAGCGGTATAACGCATCTTATATTTTTATACAATTTTACCCATAGAAACCGTGCGAGACTTTATACAAACCTAAACATTATGATTTTTTGCACGTTCTTCTCTGCTATTTCGAATTGGTCAACCGAAATAACAAACTAAATGTCACGGAGGACAGATCTCTTGACTGTCGTAGTACTTTACACCAAGATATTTATCAGGCAATTAGCGCCGGTATGAACATTGTTACAAGAAGTAAACTTTGAAAATAATAATGAAGAGTTGATAAGATGCTTTTGTTCTTGTAATAATATTGATAATAATAACAATGTTAATAACGGGGTTTCATACAGCCAAAAAACAACAACAACAACAACAAAACAACAACAACAACAACAACAACAACAACAACAACAACAACAACAACAACAACAACAACAACAACAACAACAACAACAACAACAACAACAACAACAACAACAACAGCAACAACAACAACTTCAACAACAAGATTAGCAACATCAACAGCAGCAGCAGCAACAACAAAAGCAACAACAACAACAGCGTTGTGCTCATTATTACAGTAACACAAAAAGAACACAAACACTTTATGGGAAATGAAATGCTACATCAAAGACAGTTTGGCCAACAGCTTTAATTATTTTGTTTTATTATACTATATGTATTATTTTTTATAATTGAATGGCGGGTTGCAGGTGCAACATCGATAAAGAAAAATGCGAAAACATAACTCGTTTGTCACGACCTTCCCCTCTTTGGGAGTACCACACAGTTCCAAATGTGATGCTTTACTTAAATATTTATCAAACTGTGTCTTCTGGAACACATGGGAGATCGTGGCATTTGAAGTGTGTCTCGCTAAAGCGACAAATTTGGCACGTGAGCAGAACTTGAAGGAAAGCAAATTATGCTGTTGGTGTATTTTTGGAGGTGTCACCAATTTGGTTGAGCATTTGCACATGGGAAAGCATGATTGATTCGTATAACACATCCTGGCGTCAATATTGTGCATTCTCACCAGAAGAACAAATGAAAAAAAAAAAAAAAAAAAGCAACAAGTTAAAAATTAAAATGACATCAAACTTTGCTACCAGTCGGTGGAAATTAACAAGCAATAGGTGAAAATGCAACTCGGGAACTAATGTTGTTATTCGCTTAACTTATTGACCCATTCCAGTTGAGGTCTGCCGAAAATTGTGGATAATTTGTGCAGTAAAAAGAAACACCAACTCCATCTTGTGTGTTTCTTGGTACCTGCACCTATTGTTGGGTATTTTGTTTCTTCTTCCTTTTCCCCTAAGTGCTTGTTTTTCTAGTTTTTTACTCTATTTAATTTATTGATTTTTATATCTTGATGTCCTTTTACCGATTTAAAATGGTTGCAATTCAGTTTGTTATACTGTGATGACAATTGTGAACAAACCTTTTATCTCATGAAACATGTGATTGCTGAAGGATATTGTCAAATACTAGCTCACACAGCAGTTTCTTGGCCTGTTGGGGTGGCGCGTTTATTTGATTGTGGTTCGTTCGTTTCACCACATGGCTAATTTAATGGATTGCTACGTCCGATTTGTGGCCGATTTTACCCAAATATTTAGATTTAAATTTTGATTAGCTATTTTTATAGAATCGAGAAACAATTACCAGCTTTCATTTGGGTTATACCATGAAACAAATCTGCCACTAATAACTAGTAATGTTAATTAAAATCTACAAATGAATTATTGTCGGGATTCCTACATTTGCTGACGTCCATCAGCCACGTACAAACAATTTTGCATTTAAAGTGTATTTTGTGCACTGTCCGTGGCATTTCCCCCCCCCCCCCCCAGAGAAATACAACTTTAAAATACCTTTATTCTGGGAGCTTATCAAAGCTGATTATTTTGGAGCTTAGGGTCATTTCTTTACGTGTCATTTCAGAGCCAGTTTTTTCCTCCCAACAACAATTTAGTTTTAAGTCAATGCCCTCAAAGCGTGCAAGCTGCCTCCTTTCCCCGTCACTTGATAACATTACGTTTAAGAGAGCTTAAGTTTTGCCAGTTGTCACAACACCTGCTTGAAAGCACACAGCTCCAATTCAATTTTCCAAATTGAAGAACTGGGTTTGTTTTTGTATACGTTGATCCAGCTGGGATGGCCGTTTGGTCAGTGAGGTCAGGGGTCAATCAATTTGAAGTATAGTCACGTGGATCTGAACGGATCGTGTGTCACAACGACGCGTCAGCGTGATAAGTTACGGCCGCGTGTGATCAATCAAGATTCATAAATACCCAAGGCAGTTTAGGCATTCCTATTGGTTAAAAGGTAGTCACATGACCGTGTTTACGTGGTATTAAACGGCTGATGAAGGCACGGGTGGAGCTGCTTGAGACCAGTAAGTTTAGTCTGGTTTCCAGCTTTGATAGTCTTACACTACAAAACGTATATGAAGAGGCGCGAAACAGACCCATAGTCCTGAACGTAACGACAGCAAAAATCATTGCGAAGCGGGCAAGGTTTGTTGTGTCGTTCTCAGATTTTTTTACGACATTTTATTTCTTAACAATAAAAGGGCATTTATGAATGGGAATAAAATAGTGGTGACTCAGTCTTAATATGTCGTTTAAAAACCTTACTGTGTCATGGCCGTGCGAAAAAGGCCCGAGCCGAAGGCCGCGACACTGACGGTTTTGAACGTCGATTAAAACCTCGTCGCCACTCTTTTATTCCCTTTTTATAAGTAACTCCCACGTTTATACCGAACGTTTGTATTGCCGTTTAGAAACAAGATTGAAATATCCTTTAAATAAGCAACCCGTTGTCCGGTGGTTTAGCCTCGATCTGCTGTATTTGACAATTTCTAATTCCGCATTCAGCGCGGACGACAACCTAAGTGTGTTTGTGTCAATGGCAGCTCCTTCAGAATACAAAATAAGAATTTCGAAAGACCTTGGTTGGTCCACGATCGACCGCAAACTTCTCACTGGGCTATTTATTTAGGATTGTGACAAAATGCAACTTTTAATTAACATTTTATAGGACAAAGAAATGCTATTTTAAGAACAGCAATCTATTTGTCATGATGTTAACAAGAGAACCAACTGTATGCGTTTTATATATCAATATATTAAGATATATTTAGAGAAGTAGTGGATGCATTTGAGTGCATTGTCGCAGAATACACTCACGAGGTGAAATTTGGACTATTCCAAATGAAAGAGACCAGATTTCACCGAGTGGTTGTACTCTATGACAATGCACGAACGAAATGCATTCAATATTTAATTTGTATAACTCACCTGTATACATAGATCCTTGTCATTCGAGTGTTGTTCCCAGTAAACACAAAATAGACACGGAAACTCATGCAGTCCACACTCTGAAAAAAAAAGAATGAAAATAAATGAATCAATCAATCAAAAAAATAAATTCAAAACTCCAAACAAAGTGGACGACTCCATGTAGACACCAACCTTGTCCGCCGTCACACGGCCTTGACTCGTTTGGACCAACGGGCGGCGGACGATTATTTTGGAAAGGAAGCTGTAAACCGTCCAATAATAATTATCCATATTGGACTCCAATATTAAACTTAAGAGCCTCGAAGGATCGCGGCAGTATGCATGGCAAAATAAAGGATGGCACGTGACGCGTGTTCCACCCATCAGATTGCAAGGTTCTGTGCGTGTGGTACATAAAACAAAACGAATAATAGTTACGTTTATGCGTTCATTTTGTACATTCACTTGAAAACTATAGGCCTATTCATGTAAATCTTTTTATATCTCGAAAATGAAAAGAAAAAAACATTACATCGTGTAAGACTTGCATTAACCCTTCACATAATGCAAAAATACTTTTTTGTTGATAGAGGCGGCTGTACACGTCACGACATAGAGACAGGTTCTGTGTCTAATCCTGAATATAACCTTGCGCGCTATAACCATTTCTATGAAGTAAAAAAAAAAGCAAGGTGGCCCACACGAATGTAATGTAATCGAAAACCAAACCGTCACTGGAACTTTAATTACAATCCAATGATTACTCATCGAGAACCTTGCTCTCTTGCAGAATCTAAACGCCGTGTCTGTTCTTGACTGACGCAATAACAACTGGTGGTATTTTCTCTCTAGACAATCTGTACTGATCCTGGATTGCGTGCATTGTTAATAAAGGTGAAAACCATAATTTACATTCGTTATTTTTTTTTTTTAAATTTTAAAATGATAATCAAGACGATACCTTTTAGTGGCATTCATGAGATTTTTTAATTCCATATCTTTATTTATGAGCAAAAACGCCAAGTGCGAATCGCTGATGATCATTTCTTACAGCGGCCTCAACCAAGAGGCAGCGGCGAGTCTAGGGTAAACTTCAAGGGAGGCACAAGGGGTGCACCAATTTTCTCTCGGGGGCACTTTTGGCCGATTAAAACTGTAGTTTCCGTTTGTATTTTTCCCACAAAAGATCCTTTTCCGCGCTCTTGTTATGGCGTTTACTGGGTTTTTTTTATTATAAATATCTGACAGAGGTTAATACAAATACATTGTTTGTCTATAGTGAAAAGTAATGTTTTAAAAACATTGAATTTACCACTTATAAAAGCTTATCGAATGTAACATTTTATTATTTTTAACATCAAAAGTCCATGTTCAGATGGGGGTGGGGGTGGGGGCACAGACATCAGTTGAGATTGGACAAAAAGATGTATTGGACTGAATACCAACAGACTGCTTGCTGCTCCTACTAGTCAACATCTTAATACAACGTCACAACGGGAATTAAAATTCTTTGATGCAATTTTTTAAAAGATGAATGACGACCAAAGATTATGGAGCGCCGTAGGGGCACGATGGGTAACTGGAGCTCAATCCATTGTTGAAACGTGAAATACACGGACCATTTTGAATGCAAGAGCTCTCTATTGAGTATTTATCATGTTGTTTATCTCAATTTTTATGAAGAAAAAAAAATCCATTTTCCCGCTGCATTGTCCACGCATCTGTGAGAAAAGTGCCCGCGAACTTCCTCGTCAGTTGCGCATTATTATATCAAGCACACGGTAATGTCACATAATTGGAAAGATTGAGCTTTTCCTTCTCCCATGAGTTGTCCACGATATTATCCTAACTTCGTTTCGCGCCCACATGATGTTGACTTTGCACGCACATTTAGGAGGAGATTTGTGGTGTTTTTTTCACATTCGTGATGCAAATCTAGCATCGCTAGAGAGCTCATTGACAGGGAAACCACATCGATGGTTTTTGACGAAAAAGAAAAAGAAATCATAACCATCCTTTAGCTTTTGATAAACACACCCAGCGCGGTCATTAGGGTGAAATTTCAGGGGGCACATGAGGGACGGGGGCACCATTTTTCCTAGGGTGCACTTTTGGCCAACTAAAACTGTGATTTCCGTTTGTATTTGTTCTAAACAAGCCCCTTTTCAGCGCTCTTCTCACTTGTTGAGGTAAAACAAAATACATTCTGCGTGTAACTAATATTAAAAAACAAAGTTTTAAAAACATCGATGTAATTTTTAATCTTAAAAGTCCAGATTTCAAATGGGGGGGGGGGGGGGGGGCGCATCAAGAGGGCATGGACATCAGTTGGGGGAGGGGACGTGCCACCCCCCCCCCCCTTAGTTATCACAATGAACACACCGAACAACTGTACTGTGAGAATAACAATACTCCGGCGGTCACATTTTCATATAGCAAAAACAGTGGATACTGTCAAGCCCAACCGTATTGAATTCATAAATCCGTTTACTGTTTACGAAACAATGTTCGCGAGCCGAAGTGTGCTTCATGAAAGCGATCGCATATATGTGACAGTGCGTTTTGCATTCACAATGGATTTGAAATAATGTGTCACTCATCTGCCTCCAAGAACAGCCGGTTAGTCAGCATGCCTTTTCTTCCGACTAGCAGTTGTCTATGAAATAGATATTGTTCGAATAGTCGCTCCATTAGCATAAGAGGTAAGCTTACAGGCTTTATGTGTGTGTGTGGGGGGGGGGGGGGGCTTGCAGGTTCAGTATACGATGTTATTACGGTTGCCTTAACTGAAATAAGCAACAGCGATCTTCAAATGCTATTTGATCGACTTTGACAGTATTTCAGACGTAATATTAGAAGTACCTGATCTCTCTATAGAATTGACACGGGTGTCAGCTTTCTAATCGGTGAGCTCACAGATTTAGACTTCTGTTTGTCTCGATGATTACCCAAACTGTATACTTTGTCTTTAGGTTTAGACTCTCTTGGGTCTGTCCCCGGACTTTATGACCGCAGCTTTCCATTCTCTTCTTCACCATGGCAGGTGGGGGGAAGTGTCGGCAATAGGTTCCCCCGGGAAGTTTTTATTAGATTGTCAGTTTCAATGTGCTCACTGATATCGCCATAGTATTGACACAACTGATTGGGTGTTAGAAACACTATCCGTTACTATGCGCATCAAGCGAACGGCAGTTTTTTTTAAAGTTTGTTTTGTTGGTGCGCGCGCACGCGTGTGTGTGTGTTTCTCTTGGTTTGATTTTGTTTCTTGCATTTTGATGAAGGACAAATAGTTTGGCACCCTTGTGGTTTGTTGAACTTAAACATTGGTTTCTTATTACGGATCTCGGAAAGTGTCACTTTATCTCAGATAACGACAGAAACTACCTCACCAAGGCGGCTTGTTTTATGGAACAAGTTATTTGGTCGTGATGTTTGTCTTGTGATGACGCCTTCATGAGCCTGAGAAGTCGACTTGTCGTGATACTTTATCTCGCCAAGCCCAAGACGACTTGACTGAACCTGAGAAGTCGACTTACCATCTTGGTTTCAGTAAATCGTCTTGGTGGGATGAATTATCGGGACAAGCCGACATCTAAGCTCCAGTAAGTCGACTTGGTGAGATAAATAATCTCGCCATCTGGGTAAGTTGCATGGCATTCTGGGAGCTCCGTACTTTCTTAAAAGTATAAGACCAAGGTGTGTTAAGAATGAGAACGTGTGTGCACAGTCATACCGTAACATGTAGTCCATTCTTCCAAGATGCTAGTCTGAAAGCTCACTGATTATAAAGTTCATACAAGTACCTATCTTCCATAGCAATATTTCTGTCTGAAATACTGTCAAAGTCGAGAAAATAGAATTTAAAGACCCCGATTTTCATTTCGGTTGTAACAATCGAGGACAATGTATTCACATATTGAAAAGTGTGCACGGTTTTTCACTTTTGTTTCTTCTCCTGACTCGAACAACGGATGGAGCCCAAATTTTCACAGGTTTGTTCGTTTGTTGGGTAGGTTGTTTGTTTGTTTGTTCGTTGGGTGGGTTGTTTGTTTGTTTGTTTGTTTGTTTGTTTGTTTGTTTGTTTGTTTGTTTGTTTGTTTGTTTGTTTGTTTGTTTGTTTGTTTGTTTGTTTGTTTGTTTGTTTGTTTGTTTGTTTGTTTGTTTGTTTGTTTGTTTGTTTGTTTGTTTGTTTGTTTGTTTGTTTGTTTGTTTGTTTGTTTGTTTGTTTGTTTGTTTGTTTGTTTGTTTGTTTGTTTGTTTGTTTGTTTGTTTGTTTGTTTGTTTGTTTGTTTGTTTGTTTGTTTGTTTGTTTGTTTGTTTGTTTGTTTGTTTGTTTGTTTGTTTGTTTGTTTGTTTGTTTGTTTGTTTGTTTGTTTGTTTGTTTGTTTGTTTGTTTGTTTGTTTGTTTGTTTGTTTGTTTGTTTGTTTGTTTGTTTGTTTGTTTGTTTGTTTGTTTGTTTGTTTGTTTGTTTGTTTGTTTGTTTGTTTGTTTGTTTGTTTGTTTGTTTGTTTGTTTGTTTGTTTGTTTGTTTGTTTGTTTGTTTGTTTGTTTGTTTGTTTGTTTGTTTGTTTGTTTGTTTGTTTGTTATTGTTTTCATGTATATATTGAGTCACACAGAGTGAGAACACTGCACTATCAGCTTTACCTAATCTATATTTTACCTTTAAATGCAGAAATGAGTTTAAACTGTGTTTAGCGCTATCTTCTTAAGCCAAGTTCAGTTCCCATGCGCGAAAAGCAAAAAAAAAGTGTCAATAAAAAATAGCTGGTTCCTATATATTCCTCTCTGCAATTTAGATCAAGCATGTAAAGAAATAACAAACGCTGTCATTTGATCACTTGTGTGTCAGCATTTTCATCCAAACCCAAGACATTGTTTGAGATCCGCTGGTCTGAGTCCCAAACGGCGTGCTTGAAATTCCCCCTGCAATGTGGCTCCCTAAATCCCACCATCTGCGGGCACTTACTTCTCGGGACGAATCATCACAGGTACTTCATACTGTCAGTCACGGGGAATTTTAATCAGGAGCCCCGTGTATTTATTTTGCAAATAACGCGATGGTGGCCCGTTCAGCGGCCCGGGTGATTTATACTAGGCCGGCGTGATCGGGGAGTTTATGAATATGATCATTCTGGTCGAGGCTGTAGTTTTAAGCATTATATTACATGTCCCTGGTCAATTTAACACTTAAATATTTCAAGTAACAACTCCATAAGCTGTCAGACGTAACTGAGTATTATAGGAATTGTATTGATATTGTTAAAGCTGGCTTCACATTAAACATTAAAACTAATAGGTATCAAAACCTCCAACCTACTGCTATTTATGTTAAAAAATAATAATAAAATCCCCGTTTACTTGCTATTATGAATAAATGAATAGAGTATGTAATTCCCATTGACGTATGTGGCGTTCCATACCTTATTGACGGCGATAACATAATTATTACATCGATTGATCTGATTAAAGACTGACATCAGAACATTAATTTGAGCTCTTACCCACTGTCCCCTTTCGCGTTCCAACTCCCCCCACCCCCAACCCCTGGTGGAATCTTAATCTGGAACCAGGAAACTGTCGTTGACTCAACCGTATCAGCGCCATTTTTTTCTTCTGTCCAACTCAAGGTATCAATTCCAGGCCCTGACTTCTCGCAAACCCGAGTCCGCAACTATGTTTCTTTCTATCCCTCGACACAAAATCAGTGCAGAATTTCCTCCATTCAAAACCCAAAAAACATTTCCACACCGCTTTTACCACAATAGTTCCTCAAAAATAGGGAGGTAGGTGTATTTTTTTTTCTTCATTTATTTATTTTGTTTTCAACAGAGACACAAACGCGTGCTCATTTTCAAAACCCGCCGAGGATGCGGTCGTTTAGTGTTACCTCTGCACTTCTATCATGCCTACATTTTAATTGTTCGTGAAAATCCTTCGCTGTAAGCCTCGACCACCGTCCGAACAATGGAATACAAACTGTTGCCCAGCCCAACCCTTTCCATAGTTCTGATATCAAATCTTCCCGTGCCCCTTTCAAAAAAGAACTCTCATTTTTTGTCTTCTCATCGGTCTCGGTCAGACCGTCGAGAATTGTTTGCTTGATATTATCCGGTTCTTTACCCGGCGGTTTCTTCTTTCTCTCCCACGAGTTATTTGACTCCAGACGATATCAGGTCCAGCTCTCGGAGTCCCGCTCTAGTGTTGCAATTAAACTGATAATAGGCCATCTGTAGTACGAAGACTTTGAATAGTAATTCAGTCTCCTAAATAAATTTAAACAAAATATTGGTCGTACAAAACAAGATGCATAATCATGCATGACGTTAAAATGGTTATTCAAAGACTCCTTAACCATATTGTAACTCACTGATAGCATGACTTTGAAAAATTTACTCCACCACTCTTTAGTAATATAGTATTATTCACTGATATCATGACATAATGTTATACTATCAGTGATTTATACCATTACTATATTTCAGTAGTCTTTGAGCAACTGTTTCAAAGTCATGTGTAGTATCCTGATTTTGAAATATAATTCACTGACAGTAGAACATCTATAAAATAACTTGGAATAAGTTTTTCAAAGTCTCCTTGAAATAATACTTTAATACACTGATACTAGAATGAGCATCTGATACCTTTACTTTGAAATAGTTAGGCCCTACTCAAAAATCTATTTTATAATAACATTTATGTTATTCTGTTATACCAAAACATTGAAATTTGTATTCAAAGCCTCCGTAATAGTATTACAATAACTGATAGTATAACATCTGTTATACCACAACTTTGAAATAGTTATTCAAAATCTCATAAACTATACTCTAGGACATTGATATACTAAGACATGTTAAACCATGACTTTGAAATAGTTATACAAAGTCTCCTTTAATACATTGACAGTATGTTTATAATACCGTGACTTTGAAATATATATACCTTTGTAATAATGTGACTTTGAAATAGTTGTTTAAAGTCTATCCAATAAAACTATAATTAATTGGTACTGTGGACGGTTTAGCCGTCACAGGAATCGCCAAGCTCAGCAAATAACGCAAAATTGAACACTTGTTCTCTTTAACTTCAACAACTTAGGTTGTTTTATTTAAACACTCAATTCATATTTACAGAAGGAACATATTTTATCATAAATTGCTGGACGACTCGCTGGCGCACCGTAAGCCACAGACCACCAGTCGACGGCGGACGTATGTTTTACTGGGGGCATTACCATAGTGTTACATACCATGTATTTCTACCTCCATGCAATAATCATGCGCGCGTAAAACGAAACAGTCAATAAATATTTAAAAGAAATGGGTCAGGGTTCTGGAGCGTCATCACCAAATAGGCCATTGGTACTACCATTACAATAGTTATTCACAGTCTCATTAGCATTTATATTGTTCACTGCTGCTGGGTATAAACGTCATAAGCAATACGTTTAGATGACCATCGAAAAAAAAAAGGTTAACTTGCTGCTCCGAATGCTGAATTCAAGCCAGCCACACTGACTTGCCGCTATTAAATATCGAGAGGGCAATTATTGTGCCAGGCTTGCATTTTATAGGTTAGAAAGACGCGGGCTCTAAATCATGAAACAAACCTCAATTCCGGTTAGCTTTGTACAGATCCTTGCACATATTCAAGTTTCCCCGCTCCCCCTTAGTGACGTTGGGATTCCGTGGTCGCAAAGTGTTTTATTGCCACGAACATTGTTGACTTGGACTTGTACTTGACTTCAAAATAATTCTGTAGCTACATGGAATCACGGCTGTTCAAATTTGTGCGAACAATTCTAAGATTATCTTTCCATCTTAATCACTTACCGCGCTCACCTTATTATGTGGTAAATATCTGCATAATCGCACTATAAGATGGCAAAAGTACTGCATATTAATGCTTAGACTTTTCCAAGGAAAGTATCGATTTATTCGAACACCAGTTGGACGTTACCGCAGCGTTTTGCGTTATATTAAATCACATTCACAGAGTGTGTGTTTTTTCCCCAAACATAAACCGTATATGCAGCACCTATTGACCCAAGACCTAAATGTAGCCTCAACACTGTACCTACTGTTGTCCGGGCTACATTTAGGTACATGGTTATGATTACCTTAAGGCCTGAGCTACATTTGCGTACATGGTTGGGAATACACTAAAGCTTAGGCTATGCAAGCTTAGGCTATGCATATTTATTCAAAACAGGTGTACAGCACCTAAATATGACGCAAGACCTATATGTTGCCTCTTCCATGTAGAAAACTGTTGTCCGGGCTACACTGGGTAAAGGGTCATGGCTACATTTAAATCTGAGCTACATTTAAGTACATAGTTAGGGCTACACTAAAGCCTAGGCTACGCTAAAGCCAAGGCTATACTATAGGACCCAGGCTACATTTATGGCCCGGGCTACGTTACCTCTCGGTTTTATTTGTGAGTGCCTTACAACTTGCGAACCTGTCAATTTCACAAGTGAATGAAAGAATACCCAAGAATTCTATATCGTTTGTTCAAAAAAGAAAACCGAAAGACATTTAAACAGTTCTTGTATATTTTGCAAAGAGGGGGCGGAGTCTGCAAACAAGCAGACTGCTTACCCTTTGCAACGTTTCGTGAGGGCAGACAATTAATGGATTTTGAATTGTCTGGCCGTCCAGTAAAACTGAACGCCAGGGCGACATTCATGGTGCTCTGGGTTCCTTATGTTCCGGAATGCGCTCCAACATTAATTGCAGCGGATTACTTTGCCGGCCGTTCCTTGTATCAATTTCAAATGAAACGCGGGAAAAGCTCGTATCGATGTCGTCCGTTTTGTTTTGTCTGTTTTGTTTTTTTCAACTTCGATTTCAGCGGTCTGAGACCCTCAAGATGTCAGTAAGAATCGTTTAAAGTGAGGTTTGACATTTGCAAATTAGTTCCAATAGACAGACATGGGAAAAGCCTTTTATAACGGTTACCGTACTATTAGTATGGGTAAGTGGGGAAATAAATACAAGATATTTTCTAAATTTTTAAAGGAGAAGCAATTTTTTTAAAGGGAGTTTGACACAATAAAAAAAAAACAATGTGAGCTGCGTCTTGACTTTTGGCTATAAAATGTTTATAAGTCAATACATTTACATTCTTTGTTGGTATTTCAGGTTCAACCAGTGTCTCACACGCAGTGAACACTTGGCCTGTTTTGTATTATAACCTTCGTATACATCATAAGTAACGCAAGTAATAACTTACTGTAGCAAAATTAATCAAAAGCGTGTCCGTTCGCACATTAAGAAAATCATCCTT
Organism: Marthasterias glacialis; assembly: GCA_911728455.2. Classification (NCBI taxonomy): domain Eukaryota; kingdom Metazoa; phylum Echinodermata; class Asteroidea; order Forcipulatida; family Asteriidae; genus Marthasterias; species Marthasterias glacialis. The sequence continues at coordinate 13,425,978 of OU452237.1, read as the reverse complement.
TGCAAGAATTCGTAGATTATTCGTTTAACTCTAAGGGAGGAAATCCATCACGTTGACCCCTTGCCAATTCCAAGTACAGTGTGTTACTAAGACCGAGACAACAAGGGGGCACAGTCTTATCCCTTTGATTATGCTTTTGGCTATAGGTGTCTATGGCATCAGTGTCCTGCGCGTATAGGGGTACCAGACAAAACAAAATTGCTGCAGTCCATTGCCGTTGATTGTGCATACAATGTAATACCCTTCTCCCAATTTCACCTGTTTTTTTTTTCTTCTTTACTTTGTCAATCCTAATGCGTATTGCATCTGCGATTGGAAGGCAGCGTTTTTGACAAGAAGAGCAGGTGGTGCCCACGATACACTTTGTAGCGACTCGGAACGTGCCCGTTGTGGTTAGAACATACACATAACTTCTACAGGGGATGGAATCATATTCCTTGCTGTTTCATCTCAAATAAAAAAAAATCTTATATTACATGTTTCGGAAACTGCGAAAACACAAGGGTTCCACACAAAGTATCAAAGACAAACAGTTCGACCATGAACACATAAGAATGTTCATCATCAACGCACAATGATACCGACGCTCAGTAAAAGTTGACGTTTCCCAGCACAAACAAAATTCGACAGAGACAGACTGAATCAAGTCTACTTAGACTAGCACACCCCTCAACTAACTAGAAAAAAGTCAGAATCCCTCAACAAACGCGTCTAGAAAAAAAATGTGCATCAATTATTATAAAAATTCTAGAGCTTCACAGCAACGTCTTCCAGTGAAACGAACCAGACAGTAAAAAAAAATGTTATACATTTACTTACATTTGGTGATACTATATAAATTGGTTAAGGCAATGATAAAAAAACCTAAGTAATTACATTATCAATCTCACTGAAAACGGTTACAAATTTTTCACGAAGAAGGTCTTGTTAAAAATTGAACCACACAATGTCTCTTGAAAAAAAAAATTGCCCAAGGGCAATGACAGTCTTTAACGAGGTTAAGGAATTTTTGTGACAGTGCGCTCCATCCGTCGTGTTTCCGTCGACGGTTATTTGTTTTGAAATAAGAAATGGCGCCAAGCGGGAGAGCCGGCCTTGTCTAAACAATAACGAGCACGTGGACGAGCACGTAAATGAAGCATACGAGCAACTGCACCGAATAGTTTTACAAGAATTATTGTACAGTCCGTGTGGCAGGCTAGGTGAAGGGATTGTGCCGTTGATGATACAAGCATGGACTTTGGTTCACAGTCGGAGTATGTCATGAGAAAGGTATTCGGCTGTAGGGCCATCACAGATTTGTCCCTGGAAACAAATGTAGGCAGAGTAACGAGTAAAGGCAGCCATTTTGAATTTTTTGAAAAGTGCTTGTCATTATACCTATATTTTTCAACGGACAAATTTGCGATGTTTTTTCTTTGAGTCTTCTTTGAAGAATCAATACCCGTATACAAACTTCAGACCAAACAAATATTAAGGCAAACCCATACCTCGCAAATGGCTCTTCTGAATTTATTTCGACATTGCTCACAATTTACTTTGAGCCATTTGAAACTTGAACAGAATCATTTTGAACAGAGTGATAGCCCGTCTCTACGAATAGCAATGTTTCGTTGAACTAGACGCCGCAAACTACCATGAACCGGTCAAACTGATTAGAGCGTCTTGCGCATATCAACTCACTCGGCGCTTGCTCACGAACCAACATGAAAATTACATCTGCCTGAACACGGGCACAAAGTTAATCCAGGTTTTGACAAATATCTAGCAGCCTCTTCCAATAATTGATGAACACAGTATATTTCCTTTGAACTGGAAGGACTTGGATTGTTTTGGGTCCAGGAAAACCAGTTTGACCTTGCCGTTGGTGAAAGAGGGGGTAGGGTATTGTTTTATTCAAAGAGTGATAACGGATCACATTGCATTTACAAAGTAACATAGTCAAGATATTATGAAAACTTAACGATTTTTCGTAAACTGGAAGGCTGGGAAGGGTGGTTGATTGATTGTACGGTGATAGTGATTGTCTCAGTAGTGAGGTACAGACTCTCAAAGAAATACAAAACAGTTTATAACGTGTATTCCGCGTGTAGAAGCCCTTTATCTGTACCTACTCATCTAGTTTTAATGTTTTTTTATTACTATTCTTAACCTTCTCTTTTTTGTATTATTATTTTTTTTGTGTGCAAATATTTTAGCCACAAATTGTTGCCAAAGGCCTCACGGGATTTCAACCCTTCACGCAAGGCAACAAATTATTCAGGCACCGTGAGTAAGTTTCACAACCGAATTTGCTCGAAACCTCCAGCTGGCAATGTTTTTGCCACCTTTACGGTACGTTGGGTGTTGATGTTGATGTAGGGCTTAATTCTGTTCTAATTCAACGCCAACAGTATTGGACGTGATAAGAAATCGATCCTTCCCTACTGATTTTTTTTTTTTTTTTTTGACGGAAAGTCAAGGATGTTCTTTTTTCATTGGTTTTTGTTGTTGTTGTAATTATAATTAGCACAATCTGTGGAAAAAGATGTGACAATGTGAGGAAAGAAAATGTTTGAATAGTCCATTTTCTATGTTATCCGAATCGTCTTAAAACCAAAATACATTTGAAAGCATTTCGTAGGAATCCGTCAGGGCAGTAAGATCTGGGTCAAACTTCGTAGATGTATTAAACAGAAATGATTTGTTAAGCAAAAAGAAATAAATAAATAAAATCTATAGCCAGTCAAATAGTCGGGGTACCAGTGGCACAAAGGTATTGTAACTGGTATTCTGTGCCGAGGGTATTTTTTTTTTATATAGGCCTTTTTTGTCATTTGTATGCACCCGCTCTGCAAGAAACTGGCCCAAGTTCTGTGTGGGTGATGCATGAATGTCCATTATTATGAAAACTCGCATTTCTACTCCGGGGCGAAGGGAAGCTAGTCAGACGAAATTACTTAAGTAACATTCAATTGTAGCACCTTTCTCACTGAACCGAATGTGTATCCACTGCTACACTACAGTCAAATAACCCCATGAAGCTCATGTATTTGCTGCATGTCCTTGTGTTTGTTGTAGATATTTTTAGTTACAAAAAACAAAAATCACCCGATTGTTTATATCTGGGGAGATTTTTTTTTTTAGAAACAAACAAGCGTAATAGGTCTTCCATCCAAGATCGTCAGCGCCTATTTACATCAAGTCAGTAGGGACACAAAAACCCTGACAATCATGATGTCATTGTTATACGGACGCAGCCGTAGACTCACCTTGAGGAAATTAAAATGCAAACAATCAAGCACACCGCACATTGTACATAACATGTACATACGCCATACTGACCTATATTCTACACCCCTGGGAAAGTCACAAGGACTTCTGATGTACACGAACACAAGTAACTTCGTTATTAGTTCATTTTTTTTTGTCTTCTCGTTTTTTCCTCGAAATAATATTTTGCTTTGAAATTGGTTTCCTCCTATTTTATTTCCAGAGGGGGCAGTCTCGTAGTTTAGTTTAGGTTCATCCGAGACAACTGGGAGGAATTTTGATTTTAAAATTAGTATTGATTTATAATTGGCATTTGGTTATAAAGATTATTTTTTCGTAAAAAAAAAGAGTATCTTCCATCGGTGGAATTTTCCTATCTGCTATAAACGTTTCTACAGATTGGATTTTGTTGGCAACTAGTTACCTTTTTATTTTGGTAACTAGTTACCTTTTTATTTTAATAACTAGTTACCTTTTTATTTTGGTAACTGGTTACCTTTTTATTTTGATAACTAGTTACCTTTTTATTTTGGTAACTGGTTACCTTTTTATTTTGATAACTAGTTACCTTTTTATTTTGGTAACTAGTTACCTTTTTATTTTGATAACTAGTTACCTTTTTATTTTGGTAACTGGTTACCTTTTTATTTTGATAACTAGTTACCTTTTTATTTTGGTAACTAGTTACCTTTTTATTTTGATAACTAGTTACCTTTTTATTTTGGTAAATAATTACCTTTTTATTTTGGCAAATAGTTACCTTTGGGGGGGCAACTAGTTACCGTTTTTGGTAACTAGTTACCTTTTTTTTTGGGGGGGGGGGGTAACTAGCTATCTTTTTTTGGTAACTAGTTACCTGCAACTATAAAGTTTTACTATTATGCATAAATCGTCGAGATGATTTCAAATAGTTTCAATGGTTAGTGACTGAGATTAGCAAATGGTGTGCAAGGTCACATTGTATACGTTTTTGTCTTGACTGGGAGGGTAACAAGAACTCTGTATGAAGCGAAGGTGGTTGGTACGAATCCCACCCGAGGAATACCTGAGGATTGTTAACGTAAGACTCGGAAAGCATCGAGCGTATACAGTTTTCATCACGCATGGTGTCGACCAAACCACATCCTAATTTTAGAGGGCACACGGTTCTAATTCTCAGAACTACACAAACTCAGTTGAGATCGATTGCATTGTGTCACCGCAAGCCTGCACCTAATCATATCATACAGTTCTTTATCTCAGATGCTATAATTAAATCAGACGAATCCGGTAAGTGTAAGCATATGCAGAAAAAAAAATGATGCGCTTGTTTACTTTCGTTCGAAAACCTGTACAAGTGTTTCATTTTTGTTAATTTAGTTTTATCTTTTTCGTCTTAGATATAACTTGCTGAAGAACTATAATAGCTTCAATTTAAAAATTTAAAAAAATGGTCTGAAATTCCCTGAAATATGTTGACTGCTTTGTATATCAAACTCACGGTTGCAGGTTGCAGATCAGCCACCTTAAAAATTCATCATGGTTCAATCGACAGATAGTTAATGAAGTGTTTTGCGCTTAGGCTCGCAACTTCCAAGAAAGTCACTGCAAAGTCAACATAATATAATTATTAGGTGCAGTTGGTGGCTGCGTCCAAGAACTGTGATGAATAGCAAGAATACTTACAGATGATTTGATGCGCGGCAGATATATATATTAAAACACGTTTGCCTGTGGTTCCCAGGTGCACACCAGATGTCATTACACACAGTCTAAAATGCAGACATGTTGAGTCTACATTCGCCATTGCCTGAATTAACACCAGTTTGGCGGCGTCGTTGCAACATGCCCCGCTCAATTCTGCCTCCTCCCACCCCATGGGTAAATGAGGTAAAGGAGTACATTCGAGAGTCAAATGTTTTAAAGCTATCCACTCAACATGACTCTGTGTTTGTTTGCTCTCATCTGGCATCGCATTCCTGAGATAATTGAATCATTATCTCATCATTTAAAAATTAATGGGTCAAAATAAATAAAGCATTTCGGCCTACCTCGTCTCTGCTAACCAGATTGCGTCCACACTGCCGGTGTCCCCCAAAGCTACATTTCTGTTTGGAAATAAAAAAAAATATAAGACGTAAAACATTAAAAATGTGTTTTTGTACGTAACATCGATTATTATGAGGACATAAACATGGCTTGCCCCCTGCTTTCTAGCAAACTAAAACAGCGAAAGATCGTTCGACTGGAACCGGGTGACATATCATGAGTTTTAATCTTGTTTACAACATCTGCCGTAATATCTGTCTATTGTAAAGAAGTCAATATAAAAGTAAGTTCTAAAACAAGATTAAAACTCATGATATGTCACCCGGTTCCAGTCGAACGATCTTTCGCTGTTCTAGTATCATGAGTTTTAATCTTGTTTACAACATCTGCCGTAATATCTGTCTGTTGTAAAGAAGTCAATATAAAAAGTAAGTTCTAAAACTTCAGAATCCCAGCAGTGCACCTGAACATCGCCGTCCAGCATCATTATTCAGTGTAAGGAGTGCCCCCCCCCCCCCCCCCGTGCAGACTAGTTTGTGGCTTTTGGATACATTGTTTTTTCTTGGATACTTAGGTTGATGCAGATGGCCTGATTGACTTTTTATGGGTAAAGGCTATTCCAGTCTATGTTGGTTGTTGGAAAGAAAATCTTTTGATATGCTTGAGTGTGGCATCTGAGAATAGAGAAGCACCCATTGTTTTTTGTTGTTGTTTTTTTTTTGTTTTTTTTTTTTTTCTAAATGGTCTAAAGGAGTCACGTGATGTAGAAGGTTAACAGTGACTCCATTTGTGAACAGCTCGATAGACCATTGATATTCTAGATAGACCATTGATAATTAACATTCCACATTTAGTCCGAGTCTGGCTCTTTAAAATCCAGGGGGCAGTACAACCTTTAACATTAGATTATTACAACCACAACAATTTACTGTCACTGCATGATGGATTCACTCTGGGCTTTTGAAAATCAGAAAACATCTCAAAGCATGTTTTTTCTGGCTAAATCTTATAAAAAAAACATTACGATGCGGACGGCCGGCAGACAGAAATCGCCAATACATAGGATCACCCTGCTACGCAACTCGCCGAAAGGGGAAAGGTTTATTATTTTTGTTCGTTATTTAATCATTCATTTAAATATTTGTTTTTGTTTTTGGTTTTTTGGGCGGACGACGAAATCGGGGCAGCCTCTGGGATGGACTGGCCCATCAGAAACAAAGCTGGACAAAGCGTGGCATTCGTATATTACTTAAGACACTTTAAACACGGGTGCAATCGTGTTTTGTCATCCACACGTATTTAAGCAATAACCACGTGCACCTAACTCGAGTTTGAAAATATTGGCTGGCAAAAAAAAAGGTACTTAAACTGTTTGCATTTGGAATACTCTAATGTAGACACGGCGCGTCTATACTAATCCAACGTGCTGCCCGTCATACACATGGAAATCATTGCCCCATGTGTATTAATGGTAACTCGATACCCCCACATGGTCGGCAGAGACTTCAACAGCTAGGAATGTTTCTCCAGCCTTGGCGACCTCTTTTTTTCCCTTCTTTCTTCATCTATAACGACGTGGGGAAGGCACCAGCTCATCTTCCTCCCGCGGGAAGTGAAGCGAGAGCGCGACTGGCAAACTGACATCTCAACTTGCCCTTTTTCCTCAAGCTGGTCGGATATTGGTGGCTTTTTTTTATGTAATAAGTGCTCAGTTTGTACGCCTGACGTTGAAACATTGGTATTGAGTTTCTGTGTGTTCGTTAATTTCAATCTTGATTCGACTTTGTATTATGGGTTCTCTTTTTTAAAAGACAGGTGTTTTTAGAAGAGCAAATGTTAATTGTGTTTGTGCAGCCTGCTTGTTGCTTTTAAAGCTCGGACTAGTTCAGAAGTCGAGAGAAAGGGTGGTTGGGGTTTGCTTCCTGCCTTGCGCGGTCATTTGAGGCTGCTTGTTTTGTGCAAATGCATCCCACCAAATGCGTCTGTTTATTGTTTAACTTGAAACTAGTTCAGGAGTCAAGAGAGAGAGGTGATTGGTTCACTTCCCATCGAGTGCACTCACTTGAAGCTTTTTTTTTTTTTTTTTGGGGGGGGGGTGCAAATGTACCGCACCAAACATGTCTTGTTTCACTTGAAACTATTTCAGGAGTGGGGCGGTTCGCTTCCCGCCATGTGTCGTCATCTGATTGTGGTCGATTCAATCTGTTTTACTGTTTTAAAGCTCATATTTTTGAGTGCGGGTTTTGATACATTTTTCTGTCCGATTCTAGACAAAACGCGGGTTCAGAAATCATAAATAAAAAAAGATAACAAAAGGAAACCTTGACAGCAACAATCAAGCTCAGAGTTTCCTTATTAGGAGCCAAGGCCAAGGTAGTTAACAGAGCATAAAAATAGCCAATACATTAAGCGTAATGAAATAATCTTGTACCACAGGCTTGATTTCATTTTGTTTTCCAAGATGATCTGATCCAAGGCATTGCTTATTATTTTCTCCAGATTGACATGTCAAATAAGTCATTCTTCGCTTCAGCTCCATTCATTATTGGCGTGACCGATCATGGCATCTCACGCCATAAATTAACCCCAAAAGATCATGCCATTATTGTCTTAACATCAAGTGAGAACCCGGTGCCATTTATCACTAGTCGTTGCTTCTTTCCTTTTACTAGAGCAATTAATTTCACTTAAATGACCGTGCATGGTTAATCCAAGATCCATTACAAAGGGACTTTTTACAATTTAACAGTCTTTCTGTTTTGAGTTTTGGGTTGGATGTGGATTTTGTTTGCGGTACCTGTTTGTTTTGTCTCCGTGCTTTGTTCTGTGTCCGCCTAGGCTGTAATCTTTGCAAGCTAAACTTAGTCTGACTGCCCAATACTCTCTTTAATTCTCTTTAATTCAGCTGTACACAGATCATTGTTTTCTCCTTTCATTTGACTGATTTATCTTACCCGTAGGCCATAAGCTTGTGTAATTATGTTGTTTTTTTCCCTAAGGAAAAGTATGAAATAAATCATTTTTTCCCTGATCCATCATCAAAAATCAAGAATCAATTAAGTGTGACGATTGCCCCCATAGACATGCTACCTGTGACGTGACTTGTTTACGGTAAGGCTGCAGAACCTAGACTAAAAGTAGGCACGATTTGCACACACAGCTCAATGGGAGATTCCATAACATCTCACATTTTTGTATCGAGAAAGAGGCAAATGCATATCTCTTCCTGATTTTTGAAGTTTCCCATTATGACCAGTGCACTATCTAGCCTGGCAGGAAATGCCCTAGAGTGAACTATGTCAGTCTGTTTGTTCACGAGGTGACATGGTCTATAGTTTGGTAACACTAAACCTCTTCTGGCTTCGTCAAAATCTCTCAGTGAATGACAAGTCAACTCGTGCTCTGATATAGAAGTATATTATATTGTGTGGGATTCGAGGTTTTGCATGGTGGGAATATATATTACCTTAAGTCCTTTTGGGTTTACCATGTATTAATCTCGTCTAAGAAGTATTGCTCAGGAAAGAGCCGTCGGAGCAGGACACTTCTTCCTCGGAGAACTTATTTAAAGTATACAAATATTGCATGTATTTGAGTGTATTGTCGCAGAACACAATCATGAGGTGAAATTCTGGACTATTTTATTTCATATGAGGCAAAGCTGAGTGAAATGAAAAAGCCAGATTTCACCGTGTGGTTATATTCTGCGACAATGCACGAACGAAATGCATCAATTTATATAGATCCTCGTCATTTTTTTTTCACAAGAAACCCAAAATAGACACGGAAACTCGTCCAGCCCGCACTTTGAAGAAAAAAAACAAAAACAGCAACAACAACAATAACATTTTCTAAACAACATGGACGACTTCATGTATACACCAAACCTTGTCCGCTTTGACACAACCTTGCCCCGTTTAACAAACGGGCGGGGAACGGTTGTTTTAGAAACAACGCTGCCAAACGCCCAATAATTATCAATATAGGACTCCAATATTAAACTTTGAGCGTCGCGACAGTATACATGACAAAATAAAGGACGGCACACGAGGCGTGTCCCTCCAATCAAATCACGAGTATCAATATAAACATAAATCTACAGTATACTATATAGTATTGCATGACAATACTATTATGCCTCCGTGTCAAGTTGGTTTGGTCATGCACTGCATTAGTTTTTGACAAAATCAAGGCGAGGGGTTTCAGATGATTCGGTATGATGTTGATGATAAATAATTTATTTATTTCAAACTTGAAAAGATATAATCAGCAGATTGAACTGCGTCGTTATCATAGTTAAGACTTCAAAGGGAATGCCATATTAGATTAAAAGAAAATAAATAAATAAACACAAAATAAAGATCTACAAATAATTGGATCCGGCTATGGTGTGCCATTTTGTTTTAGTTTTTATATGTTGCGTTGTCCTTTTCTATAATTAACTCATTTCGACCGAGCATTGGCAGTAAGGACTAATAGTCTGGTCTCTGGCAATAACTTATGTATTAGTTACTATCAATATTTTCCTCAAGTGTTACTCTTTTAAACATTTTTTTTTGTTAAACTTATTTTTCAAAAATATGTTTAACAAAAAAATAAAATAAACAAAAATAAAAACACCAATGTAAAAAGGAGTTCGTGTGTGTTTTTTATTTATTTTTTATTTTTTTTTATAATTGAAATCTTTTAAAATCTAGTTTTCGTGTTTTAGGCGCAAAAAAAAACTACTGTTTACGCCTAAAACAGGTAGAATGGCAATTTCGTATTTAGGTATATTTTTAACAGAGTCAAAAACTTACATTCTTTTTACCCCTTTTTCTTGTTTTTCTATTTTGACGTAGAAAGGGTATTTTTTAGTATACAAATCATTTTACGAGCTAAATGAATAAAAACAATGAATTATCTAAATATTTACGCTTGACGAAAATGATTGACGGTGGTGCATTTGGATAATTATGTTACTTCAATTAGAATGCTGGAATTATTTAATGTTTCCTTTGTTTTTATACTTTTTTTAACTTATTATATATATATTTTTTAAATGTTGATGTTATTTACAACAAATGTTTAACCACTTCAGAAAAAGTTTGATGATTCTTGAACCTTGTCAATAACTTTCATGCTAATGTAATATTTCGAAAACGTATATTTGATTAATGATGCTTCACCCTTTCGAGGTTGTCTTCGGTCAACCTGTCCGGAGAGATCGAGGTGGAAGAACGACTCGCCATTTGCATTCCAGCTTCGTTTCACGTAGAGGATTGTAGGTTAAATTATTCAACGTTTGAAGGGTCATGAAGCAACGAAATTACGGCACCAAATTCCCGTCACGTTCCTTTCGTTTATCTAATTTTCATCCTAATGGTGTGCGGGATGAGACTGGATATTTTATTTAATAGCATTTACAGGTGCTGTCACAAAATTCCAAATGCCGCAATCTTGGTCATTTCACCAGAAAAACGTACACGATGTAAGAAAAAATACTGGACTACTGTTATTTGACGGTATAGTCTCCAATTTTAAGACTTGTTGCATAATGCTGTAGCCTTCGATGCAGCCTTCTTGAGGTTGCTTCTGTGAAAGTCACACACACGACCAAAATGGAGGCCTGACGTGAAAAATAGTCGGACTCCATTCTCAATATGACTGTTATAAACATTACGGCGCGAAGGAGACTCGACAGAGATTCACCAGTGAACATTTACGGCAAATTAGTGCCAATCTCATCTCGACCCCAGTGTTACCCCCAGCCTAAATCAAGTCTGGCCTAAGCCTGACCCCTGCCTGACCCCAGTCTATTCTTTGACTGGTCTTCATGGTCGACTCAACTGTCCGGACATATTTTGTCAATTTTACAAAACTATTAACTATGCCCTTCACACACACAAAAATAAAAAGAATAAAAAACGTGTGTATATTTATTAACCTAAATAGCAGGCCTGAATTCAAGTATTATGATAACTTATTACTCTGTTGAATCTTTTTTGTCAACATGAGCTGGTTGACGCTTTCCAAACACACACGACCATACTGCATTGACCAAGAAGGTTTTTCACACCTTGTAATTATTAATCAAAACAAGAGGTGAGAAGTGTTCGCCCTAGCTGTGGAGGTAGCGTGATCGACTAATGGGCTAACACTTTTTGCCAGCCGGTGCTCCTTTTCGGTACCTCCACGCTCTAAACATGTGTCCATCCTGCCCATTAAATAAGCGAGTAATTGCTTTACACTAATGGTGTTCGTGAGCTTTTTACTTTCACCGACGTTGTGAGGGTCAGTTGGGAAGGACGGGACGCGATATTAAACCACGCCCACACCACATGGGACGCAGGGTATTTGCATACTGCGGTCTTGCAAAAGAATTTGTACCGTCGAAACGGATGGAAATGATCTCTGATCACGCCTTTAACTCTCTCTCTCTCTCTCTCTTTGTATCTCATTTACATAATCAAGTCTTCTAACGGAGTTTTAAAAATAATGGCTGTATGACTCCACTTAAGCAATGTTTTTTTATTATTTTTTTGATGGACTTGACGTGGCTATTATAACCACGCCCAAAACACACCCTTTTTACATAATTTTACTTTCTCCTCCGGCGTTTTCTATAAAGTGTAATATTTTTTAACTTAACATAGTTACTATGGCAACAATACACTCGCCTCAATGTATTTGCATGTCATTTCCTGTATGTCCGATTTTGGAACACATTTCGGACCGCGCCTATTCCTCACCAATTTGCGTTGTCCACTCCCATAAACGGAGGATTTTAAAATATTGGATAGGATTTAGTCCAGGAGTTGTGTCTGTTTTCAACTTAACTTGTATTTTTATATCCATTTATAGGTGTTCGGTTAACATTGGCTTGAATTTACCAAGGGCCACACCCACACGCCACATTATCGATCCAACCTATTTACATTTTACCGACAACCCATGTGGAAAATCACCTGAATATTGTTCATCCTCTGGCACTAACACACCTGCCGTGGGTTCACCCGGCTAAATAACCGTGAGATATTAATGTAAAATGCGCGGATCCTTCTTTTTTAAACATATTTAAATAGAACAGTAAACAGTCGCCAGTTGTGTGCGAGTAAACAAAATGGCAGACGATAGCACACACACATAACAACGGGTTTTGAATGAAATTAGCCCAGTGTTTGAGACCGGGGCCACGTGTTGATTTCTCCGTGGTTATTCGCACTTATCCCGGTCGTCAACTCGTTCCCGGGGGAAATATTGACATTCGTCCCCTCAATGTGGTGACAACCGAAAACACCAATCATGTGTGTATAGTCAGGAACGAAAAGGGCGCGTAGGTAGGGAGGAGAAAGGGAGAAATTAAGAAGGGGGGAAAGAGATTGGGGGACTTCCAGTTAACCTAGATCCGAAAAAAAGCGATCGTTCAGAATGTATTAGAGTGGAGATACAATCTTGCCTTTATACACCACTGGGCAGGGGGAAGGGTGACCTCAGGGTATAATGATGATGATGACGATGATGACAGTGCGCCAGAGTGAGTCGGCCTGGAGGGTTTCTTTGCACATTCTTGTGTCTGGTCTGAAACATGATGAGAGGAGCAACTCGGGGATACATCCAAGCCGCAACAAGCGAGCCAACCTTCAACGTGGTTAGAAGCTCCGGCTTCCGGCCTGAAGCTGCTCTTCAGAAGTTCACAAAAAAGGATAGGTGCATGGTCTGGGAATTAAAAAAAAAAATCTACGCAAGTCTTCAAACGCGGTTTGGGGCAGGGTACACGACGGATCACCACAATCCCTGTTGGACTGTATGGGTCGCACCGGCAACTCACACTACAAAGCAAAGAAACTCTGTATTTAATCTACCATTTCTAAAATTGCCAGTTATGATTTAATCATGTTTATATTTGCATCACGCGGACCATTCTCTAGTATAGAAGAGGCAGGCCAGTTTACTGATGATAAAATGATGACAGAATCAAGAGCTCGTCGCTCAAGCTATTTTTAACGACACACCTTTCTTTGGATTCCGTCGCCTTGTGCATGTTCCATGTCATTTGTTGATAAACCGCATCAGTTTAGTTTACTTTCAATTATATTTTAACAGGCTCTAAAAAAATGTCTCGCTTTAGGACCCTGTAGGATTTGAAACTCTCCTTGGTTGAGATACAATCTAGTAAGGTTAGAAGTAACACCATGTACATGAGTAGGATTTGAAACCTTGCATGGTGGAGATACAATCTGGTAAGGTTTGCAGTAACACCATGTACATGAGTAGGATTTGAAACTTTGCATGGTGGAGATACAATCTAGTAAGGTTTGCAGTAACACCATGTACATGAGTAGGATTTGAAACTTTGCATGGTGGAGATACAATCTAGTAAGGTTTGCAGTAACACCATGTACATGAGTAGGATTTGAAACTTTGTATGGTGGAGATACAATCTAGTAAGGTTTGCAGTAACTCCATGTACATGAGTAGGATTTAAAACTTTGCATGGTGGAGATACAATCTAGTAAGGTTTGCAGTAACACTACGTACATGAGTAGGATTTGGATTTGAAACTTCGTCTATTTATTTCTTCGTTTTGTTGAGGACTAGTTTTTTTAAGATCAAGTTCGAAAAATGGGACTTAAATAAATTAATTAATGAAAAACGAAGACAGTGTTACACGAAGCAGGCAAGTTGCTTATCTTGATCTCTTGTAATGCTTATTTACAGATTTGGAAAAAAAAACACATTATTGTAAACAAATAACAACACGCATTTTAATTAACCATTGTGTATTATTGTGTACAAAAAGGATTGCTATTCCCGGGCGTTACAAAAAAAAATGTTCACTTCAGTTCAAGTTGGCAATCCATCTGATAACTTTAATCACACACACTGCAGGTTTTGGCAAAGTGGTTTTTTTTTTAAGGGTAAATGTATTCAGCATTAAGACGGATTTTCCCAAATACCCAGCAATCCATCACCTTTATTTACATCCCCACATTTGACACAGTTTGGCACTGCATGGCCTGACCACTCATTATCAACACAAGACCAGGAATGCAAGTCATAGTCCGCGCACATTGCTCCGTGGTTAACTCAACATAGTTGAAGGATTTTGACTGATTTCGTTCAACGGGTTTTCTTTGATTTGTGTGACTAAAAGAAGTTCTCGAGACCAATTTCGTTTCTGTTCTTCTCTTCAAATGAAAACGGAACGCAGGGAACCAGCCTCAAGAAATATATATATACCACCTGATATTTTGGCTGGTAACCTATTTATACTAAGAAATATTTTCCTGTGCTTTGCATTTTAAATTTCTTATATATTATTTTATAAGGATTATTTCCACTCTTTATATATCATTTTTATTTATTTGATTGTAACTACTTTATACCGTTTTAATTGTTTAACGTCAACTAATAAGTTGGCCAGCAAACGACAGCGCCTTCTCTCGAGCGCAGGAAAGGGTTTGGGCTAAATTGTGGACTTTAGTGTAAATTGTATGCGGCAGTAGGACCTTTGATATTTCAGCATATAATGTAGCGCTTTTGCAGCTTAATAAATTGGGCTTTCTGAAGCTTCCGTTTGAAACTGAGTTGTTGCAGCCCCTTGATCCGACGAGCTAAAGATTGATGCAAAGACCCCCACTTCGAACTCAAAAGGCCACGGACTGACATTCCCCATGAAGTTAGCAATTGATAAATTTATTTTTCTGACGCGTCGACTTTTGTTCCCCTGTAATTGAAAATTGCAGTCCTTCGAGTGGTTGATGCATTTTGTCTGGTTCGGGTATATTTTGGCAATTACTTTTCGGTTATTCGGGGACGTATTTCACGTGGATAGAAGTGCAAACGTTGATAAATCGGTTACTCGACATGCCTTCTATTTCGAGTATTCGGTGAGAAATATTTTCCTATTGTTAATAATTACTGATCCACGGTAATTATTTTTTATGAAAGCACGTTATTGACAGAAAACCAGCCAGACAAATACGGCTGAAATTTGGTTCCCTGATGACAATGTTTAAAAAGAAGCCAAAGTACAGGGCCCAATTTCATAGAGCTGCTTAAGCAGAAAATGTTGCTAAAAATGTTTCTGCTAAGCAAAAAATAAGCAGGATACCAGTCACAGATTGTACATGTGTCATGGTATTTTGGCTGGTAACCTTTATATTCTGGTAAGCATAGTTTTGTTGTGCTTAAGCAGATCTATGAAATTGGGCCCAGTTTTATATACAGAAAGCATGCTTGCCACAGCTAAAGACACTCCTTCCCGCATTCTTTCATTGTGCCCATTTACGAATTCCAAATTTTTCTAAGCAATACCCTATTGTACTAAATCAGTCACTGCTGCTGCTCAAGTGGTCATTATCCCCCCCCCTAAAAAAAAAAAGAGTCCAAGTGAGTTGTAGTTTATGCTAATGTCTTGACGTTGAATTCACCGTTGTCTGTACGAGTTGAGTGCATGAGTAAATGTACATGGACACTGTTTTACAACCAATCTACACACACTCTGGCCACATGCATGTAGCGCTGAAGGAGCTGATAACAGCTCAGTATTCCAAAGAATGTTTATTTCAGATTAGATATCATCATTATAAGAAATTATGATGAATTTAAGTTTCAGATTCAGTAGACAACATTTAGGTTTGGGTGCAGCACTGCTTTTGTATCCTAGCCTAGTGACCGACAAACCGAGGCAGGACAATGGACAAGGGACTGTCATTATATGCAAACAAAATACATGACAAGTTACATGCACAAAGACAAAATATAAGTCTCAAATTAAACACATTAGTATGGGTATTAGCATGAGTGTGCAGTGAAAAGGTGTTTTTCAAAAAGAAACTTGACAAATATAGGGCGAGAGTGACACTTTTATGGAGTCTTTCAGTGCAGAAAGAAACACCACGATGAACAAGGCTATTTTTGTACAATGCTCTATTAAAACATACACAGGAGAGTCTTTTTTGTGTGGCATTTTCGGGTTTGGTATGATGAATGAATGTTTGATGTTGGGAGACAGTATGAGTTAAAACACAGTGGCAGTGTTCATGTACTTGAACATACAATTTGCCTGTGCTTAGGTTATACAAATCATGTATCCCTGTTGGGCAACAACCTCATTCCTTCCATCCCCACTATTACTGCAAAGTGCAACCGTACATTGTATGGGGTTGATAATGTAACATGCACTTACCAAAGTTCTTTGTGCCTTATCCCTCCTGTATTAGCATCATGTGCGATCATTAATACGCCATACGATCATCATTTATTAATAACAATAATTGTCCTGTCATTTTCAACTGGTCTGTACACTTCATCACGATGCCGGGACGATGTCTTGCCACCTGGGGGGGAAGCCGATACGGGTGACTGGAAGCCGTTCTTGTCAGCGATAGGTTAGCAAACGTCTTGGGGCACGACTTGTTGTGTTGGTATGGGCGGGTCGTCTTGTTCGTTTGTTGGGACTTGTTAGGTGTCTTGAGGATGCGTCTGGCTCAAAATGGGCCGTCTCGGAGTAATTGTTTGTCTGTTGTTGACACTTCTGAATAATGTATTATTAATCTATCAATATTTGTTTTAATTATTAAGAAAACTTTGTTAAAAGCCTCAGTTTCGGCCCTAGCAGAGTCTTTCTCAAAGACTAAAAAAAAAAGACAACACAACACAACATACAAAATATACTTGAAAAGCGCCTCTGCTATAACTGTAAATTACACGTATTTGTTATTTGTTATTTTGTTCCTATTTATTTATTTTTTTGTATTGTATTTGATCTTATTTTATTTTATGTTATTGTTTATATTATTGTTATTTATTTTTTGCACATATTTATTTGTGTGTGTTAATATTGTTATAATGAACCTTTCAACGTAATAATCAAATTAGTTATTTGTTAAAACTTACTTTTATGTTTGTATTATTTTAATTTCTCATTAGGGGCAAGCGTAAATAACTAGTTTGGATTTTTGGACCGTTAGTTCCAATGTACGGCGTACCTTTCTTTATATGGTCGGAGCAAAGTTGGTTTTGTAAAACAAGTGGTGAATAAATAAAAATCATCTAGTTTGCAAGAAGAAGCTCGAAACGAACCCAGCCTTTTACAAATTAATCAAAATCGCTGCTTACATTTGTAAGAAACAATTAGGGGGAAGACAAACCCAGTAAGAGTCATTTGTGGACCCCCCCCCCCACCCCCACAACAAATAATGTCAGCGTTCTGATTGTGCATTTTGGTACTTCCAGCCAATGCCGTTAGATGTAAATACTCAACAATGTGGGATGGTTGCTTTAGAACTGTCTAGAAAAACCATTTTGGCGACTGATGATCAGTTCTGTACAATGCCGTTCATGTAGCTCACCATGCACTGACCAGCATTGTAATAATGAAAATACATTATAACAATATTGACGTAGGAGCACATGACCATTTCAGGTATTTACACACCCTGTGAAAAGTAATCAACAATTTAATTTGCCCCATCACCGTGGTCGATTTCTCTTTGTTCAAATATTTATCGGGTCATATTTACCCCTAAGCCAAAACCAACATTCGATATCGGATTGTATGTGCATAATGTTTATTGCTTTTGATCTAGAGGGGAAAAGCCCTTTTTTTCAATGGGGAAATAAATTCTCATCATCTAGTTTCGAAGAAACACATCATTCAATAGTTTTGTATAGTACTCGTATACTCAAGTACTAATCGAGTACTCGAAAGTACTAATCGAGTATTCGAGTATCAATCGAGTACGTGAGTACTAATCGAGTACCGTTTTGATGGTACTCGTGCTCGGACTCGCACTCGGCTAGCCAAGTACTTGTACTGAAAATCCGTACCCGATACCTGACTGAAAAATAACCTGTGTTCGAAGTCACGTATTCGATACTCGACTGAAGAAAAAAAATGTATTCGGACTCGATTTTAAGTACTCGTGGTCAAAATACAGTTGTCTAAATTAAGTTGCGTTTGTGTATAAGTTCATGCCATTGCTATCCAATGAATGGAAGAAGATGATGGAGGAATGACATAAGATCTTATGCGGGAACAACAAGGGATATGAACGGCGTTTTCATGACAAGACCTGCACCATTCACTGGACGAAGACAGCCCAAATTCAGTCGAAGTAAACAGAGTGGTTTGAGGTGGCCTTTAATGCCGATTCCTTGACTTTAATGACAGTATGTCAGAGGGAAATATTTCTCGTGGGATTAGTACTGGTGTGAACTTAAAACAATCAGTGAACTTGTAGATGTTTACCAATCCTACCTTGTCTGTATTTCTGCTATAGTTAAATGGATCTTTCCTAATCGATTTGATTAGTATGCTGTTATCTAAACAATAAGTTCGTCACTGAATTATGAAGGACACTTTTCATCATCTTTTACACATAACATCCGAAGGAAAATTGATATTCATAAAAATGAGCTATAATCATGACTTGGTTTGTTTATTTAAAAGTAGTAAAATAGCACCTGTTGCCAAATAGGACAAGCACGGGTTTCACAGCTTGTAATGAGAGGAACCGTAAATGGTTAGGGTTCTGGAGAAGTGGTAAAACTTCACCATCGAATGCAATTTAGATTTCTCAAGATTTGACACCGCAGCGAGAGTCTGTTTTTCACCAAGCAGTCCGCTAGTTTGGAGAATCGACGTGTGAAAATGTTAGAGATCCAATTTGTGAACAAAAACCAATCAAGGCTGCGCACCTGCTCTGGGGAGCCGTAATATAGAGTTTCGGTTTGTTCGTAAAACTATTGTCAAGTTTAGAAATATCAGCAGACATTTTCCAAGTTGCGGTTTTTACGAATCGCACGTTCGAAACGAATAACGGCGCCATGGACTTTTGGTATCTCGTGACGTCATAGTACGCGCACAGCTGTTGGAGATCCTGTGGTATGTATGGAATGTTGACAAAAAATCACAGTTTCGTCGTTCCAACGCTTTTCAAGTAACAAAATCTAATCATTTCGAGGCGACCTTGAAACTTTGCAAAACTGAAAGGCAAGTCCAAATACTTGCTTGTTTTCGCACATAAATCCTCCAACAACAAAAAAGGCTAGCTCATTTCCTAGGGCTTCTGGCAAACGTACCGTACCGTATGAACCAGTTGGTGGAGACTGAGTATAGACACACTGCACATGACGTCACTAGCTCAAACAGCGCCCTCACCGAGATCAAAATGAAGACCCATCATTGGCTGAGAGTTGTGCGAACACGCGTGCGCGTTTCTATTGTTTGAACTCAGTGGTGGCGGCCCATGCAATGGATCTATACACTTCGGTGCTTATATAACGGTTGCCGCACAGCACATCGGTCCGTTTTCCATTGCTGTTTTTGTTTGGGAATATCTGCATTGCTATGATATCAGAATTTCCCTACCTATTTACTAAATTGTCTTTCACCCACAATCAGTCTCAATTCAACATCAATATATCCCCATTCCTTTAGTTCCCCGCCCCAACTATTTCCCCCCTAACCTTTAGAGATAGTTTGAAGGACCCTGCAAAAACAGTATCACTGTCACTACAAAACAAAGTTTGGTTATTAAACCCTCTATATCACTTGATTCTGTTGGAGTTTTGTGTCTTCTTGAGGTATGAAGTTACCTCCAACTCATATTTTTACCCTCAACTCATATTTTAATGTTTCTATTTCACCCTAATGTCTTCGGACAGACACTGATATTGTATAGGCTTGCAATGGCGGGAATTTAATACTGTCTGCAAGATTGGAAACCCCACACTCTCGGATCGATGTGCCTCTGTAAAATGAATGAATGTATCAACCGTAATCTTAAAGTCTGCATGAGATCCACTTATTTGTGGAAAACAAAATCTATAATATCATATTCATTCTAATTTAATTTATTATGTTTCTTATTGGATCGTATAAGATGATCATCGGTGCATTATTCTTTTTAAAAATCGCTATCTATAACTAGGGTGAAATGTACCAGATTGCTATAAAGGGTGAT
Source organism: Marthasterias glacialis (assembly GCA_911728455.2). Classification (NCBI taxonomy): domain Eukaryota; kingdom Metazoa; phylum Echinodermata; class Asteroidea; order Forcipulatida; family Asteriidae; genus Marthasterias; species Marthasterias glacialis. Next base: position 13,405,744 of record OU452237.1, on the reverse strand, counting down.
ACCATTCTAGGGAACGGGAAATATTTTGAAGGTTTTTTTTTGTCCGTTTGTTTGTTTGTATTTTACTTCTTCTTTCTCCGTGCGGCGGACTCCCTCGCTTACCACGTGCCTAGCAAATGCCTTTTAAAAGCACTAAGTTCTGCTAACACAGTTTTCCAAAAAGGTTTCATGACCTTGGGTCGAGATCGAAACAAGTGCCCTCGACGTGGATAAAAAATCAGACAGACGACGCGTCGAAGTCTCAACAAGGCTGGATGGTGGTTCTTTGTTTTTACTGGCAACCATTCTTTGCGTGATCCACAGGGAGAGAGTGGGGAAGAAGAAGTACGCGTGCTCAGAATGCTAACTCCCCCTTAAACAGAAGATGCTAAAAAAGGATGCGGCAACGGGCCACTCGAGACGAAAAAGAGTCTTGGCTGAATGTTTGCTCACATTTACGCCTTTTTTTTTTTGCCCCTCTCCCCTCGTCTTTAATTGGTCTATATATGCTGGTCAGCAACTCGGGAGTGCATGGGAGGGTGTTGCATATAGATATGGGTACCGCATTGGGGCTCTTAGCTGTTTATCCTGCGTGATGTGAATGCGATGTGGACAGAGTTTTATAAATGCGATGACCAAAAACGCTTGAAAAAAATCCAGGGTTCTGAAGAAGAAAAAAAACCTTTAAAATGACGTAAATACAGAGGAAGAATCGGGAATTCGCTAAACATTTCGACGAAATGCAAATACAATAAACATGTTGGATATAAAAAGGAGGTAAACACTCAGTTAAAGCGTTGACTCGTTTCAACGGTATGTTTGTGACAGGGGGAAATCACAAGCTGGCACAGAATTGTAAAGCACTGTCAGCTTAAACGCACATTTTTTTTTTACAAACTTTTCTTTTTGTTTGCTAAATAAGTAGATTGAAGAGGGTCTACAATGTCGACTTCAGTTTTGTGATGCACTCATTTTCCATTAGAAAGAATCCTTATGAATGTGTACAAATCTACAAGTCTCCAGCTTCACATTACAACGGTGCCAAATGTCATTGTATTTGAAATCCTTCCAGTGCAATGCTGTCAACGTCCAATGGCGTCACGTTTCAAATATGCTACATGAGTCTGGGCATTTTATTTACAGCGCTCAATTTCACAATGACTTCAAATTGATCTTAACTGCGAATCACTCTTAATTGCTAAGCAAAGTGTGACGTCACAATATAAATCACCATGGTCATACTGACAACTCATCTTAAGATGATGCTTAGTGCTTTGTGAAATCGACCCCTGGAGATTGATTAGCTTAGTCCTGATTCTTGATGATATTCAATCAAAGAGGCTTTGATTTTGTCATTTTGACCGACGTAAACATTCATATTTTGGGAATGTACAGACCCAGTTGTTGTTGACATCCAATGAAGTCATGTATCACAATTCGCTCTGATAAAAGAGTATTAAATAAAATAGCGCTTTACACAATTTTAACGCAAGATTAGAGACTTGTATTTGTTTCCTTGTATGTCAGGATTCTATCTACTGGAAAAAAAAGTGCATCACAAAACTGAATTTGACCGTGAAGACCTCTCTAATTATGCAACTAATATTCAGGAAAGAATAGCATACGATCAAGTCGTCACGAGATTGGGCCTACATTTTTGTTTACATTTTTAATCATGATTGTTCGCTTTATTTATGTTTTAGTCTGTTTTAAAAACTGTTTGAGACTTTCCACAATCCTTCAAATATATCTAATCTTGCAGTCGGATCCGTGCCTGAAGGTCATAAGGCTTCTTAGCTTATCACCATTCTGTAAGTAGTATATAAATAAAGACAAGTTTGAAACAGTGTCAAAAAGTGCGATCGCAAAAAAAAAAAAAAAAAAAAAAAAAAAAAAAAAAAAAAAAACCATCCCATGAAGAGTTTGACCTTTCCTCAGATAAGTGGTGGCACTTAAGACCTATTCCCCGCCTCTCTCGTGGATGCAACACGTAATGGCTCGGCAAATATCCCACTACCTTCAGCCTGAATTTGGACAAAAAAAGTGTCCATGACTTTGCAATTTATTGGAAACTGCATTAAGTGGTAACTGCACTCTGTTTGAGTGTGTAGGCAATTTCATGGTGCCAGCACAGTTTCAAAAGGTTTTATGGTTTTAATTAATTTGACTCATCAGCTAAAAAGGAAAAACCCCACAGAGATAATAACAAGTTATTATGGCGTGCCTTTCGCTGCTTCAGGTATGGCTCTAGTGACGCGGAAGGCAACGCCAAGTGATTGTGTCAATTATTCAAATAGTCCGTCCACATGTTGGATGGCTTCACAACGGTCGCAAAACATTGAATGTAGACATTATCAGACCTGTCAGCTATGGAAAGGGCGTTCATTGTACAGAACATTATGATTTCATAACATAATTCTGTTCGGTTGTTTCGTGTGTCAAATATTGTTTATTTTGTTTGTTTGTATTAATGTATATGACAATTGATATGTTCCTTTATGGCATCTGTGACTTTATTCCACCTGGTTTATGTCTAGACTTCGGAGGCCATACACATAAGTAGCCTATCTTCTAATTTCAAAGTTGCTCTCAAAAGTTAAAAACCCATCTCTTCCTGAAAACATGTACACCGCAAAAACCGGGGTGTTAGTTTGATTCTCTTGGTATCTATATTATGACAACACCGACATGGTGTTAATTTTACCAACGATAAAGCAATGGGGATAACTAACACCGAGTCGGTGTTGCCACAAATAGACACCAAGAGAATCAATTTAACACCCCAGTTATTGCAGTGTAATGCCATTTTATATGCTGTTTTGGAATAATGTTACTTTGTAGTATTTCGTACCGCTCCATGAGCGTCAAGACCTGACGGACACCAGCGCATAATGAGTTTTTATATTATTATTAGTAGTAGTAGTAGTATTATAAGTAAGGTAGATTGAATTGCTATAATGGTAATTTTAAAAGTTTTACCGTTGTGATAACTTCAGGATAAACATAATAGTTAGGCCATGGCGAAGACTGCTTCGAGTGGTTCGTATGTACTTTCACTGTATACGCTAAAAACAGCCTATACACGTTATTATACGGTTTTATAGGAACTGGGTCCAGGATTTCACTGGGGAATTGTAGAAAATAAGAAGTCCATAATTTCAGTTCGTTGGTCGCACGCCAGTATCAACAGGTTCTTAAATTGAAAATGTCGTAAAAATCAAGGCTTTTTGGGCCAGCAATGACTTTGTCGGCCATTTTGAATGTTGCTAATGCCAACATTTCGACGGCATGGCTTTAGGAAAGGTCCATGTTTGCGTTTATAGGGGAGTGACAAAAAAATAATGTGTGGTACCTTTAACATTTACAAAGCCATGGAGATTAAAAAAATAGAGTGCAGGATTATCCAAGAACTGTTGCTAGTTCACGTGGGTAGTCTTAACAGAGGTGTTCCCTCAGCCTGCTCAACGGGATTACAAGTACGATGAACTGCATGGTATCACGCAGCCGGCAAACCAGCTGTTTGTTTACCCAACTTGCTTTCCATTTCAAGCTGATCTTCATAACTACCACACACAAGAAGTATATGGAAGGTTTACTACTACTGATCCCGGCTGACGGTCGGTCGTCAACGACCGTCAACGCGCACTCTGCACGTCTGCCGTGCATCGGCATAACGAGTTCATCCACCGTTCGCATTAATATTACTTGTCTTCTAAATTGGGGACAGGTAAAGACAGTGCAAATAGGCTAATGTGTCGATCGTGAAACCTGATAGAGGTTGACGCGGGTGTTTTGGGTATGTCTTTTCACACTGTGTCCCTCTCTTGATTAATGCCAGGGCAAGTACATGATGCAGTATACTCCTCTTTCGTGTCCCTTCTCACACAGACCTTTCCAACTCAGGCAACGTGTCCGTGGGTAGTTAAAATCGAGAACTTCCCAGTGTTGCATTCAAGTGCCTTTTTTTGTTCCGTTCGGGTATCAAGTACTGCCGAGTAGTAGAATGGCCGAGTAATACTCGGGGCCGAGTAATACTCGGGTACGAGTAATACTCGGGTACGAGTTCAAGTGTCCGAGTACCGAGTACTCTGATATCCGAGTGCCAAGTCTAACAGCCGAGTACCAAGTACTTGGATCTCCGAGTACGAGTCTGAGTATGAGTACGAGTATGAAATTCTTTACAATGAAAAAAAAAACCTGCACAATGAGGTGTCAAGAGATTGTTTAAAACTAATTTCTAGATGACAACGTGTGCTTGTTGATAACTCTCTTTTAAACACGAACACATCAAAAACAACTTCGATTTTACTTTTCCCAGTGCTTTATTCATCTATTCCTTGGCAATGACATACATTTACATTAACTCATGTTAATTTAGACGACTGTATTTTGACCACATCTACATAAATCGAGTCCATTTTCAGTTGAGTATCGATTGCATGACTTCGAGTACAGGTTATTTTTCAGTCGAGTATTCGAGTATGGACTTCGAGTACGAGTACTTTGCTATCCGAGTACCGATTACGAGTACCATTAAAACGATACTCGATTAGTACTCGAGTACGGGTACTGGAGTTCGAGTACTACAACGCTGGAACTTCCCATTGTCTGGTGTTCTCAATCTTCCGTCGTCGTCGTAGTCGCCTTCGCCGTCGCCGTCGCCATCGTTGTTGCTGTTGGGCACTCAAATCTAACATAAATTCTCTTCAGGTTTGTGCACGTGAGCAAACCGAGTACGACCTCGCTTTACGAGGACCAAGTTATATCAAGTTCCTCGGTTTAAACGGGTGTCACTGAAGTACTTCGTTGAGTTACGATTTTGATGAAACTTTCTGAATCCGCTTTCAAGATAGTATTCTTTGGAATGACTGTACACTCCGACCTTTGATGCCATGTTTCCATTCAAAGATAACAAGCCTATCCGTTTTACCAACGTGGCGACTTGTTGTGCTTGCTCCCGACCCCATGGCCTGCGAGGTTTTTTTTTTCTTTTTTCTTTTTTTTTTTATCTTTGTTGACGATCTGTGTGAGACAACATGTGACAAAACGTGACTTCCCTCAAAACAGCTCCGAGCAGTCCCTCCGTAATCATTTCTACCAGAGTTCAGGAATTGAAAGCGACGGTTTATGAAAACGTTGCTCAAGAGGAAAGTGCGAGTCCATTAGTGGCGTTTGGCTTCGGGCATAAATGACTTCCAACCTCCCCCCCCCCCCCCTCTTATTCATGTTGTTTTCAAGAAAGTGAATTATGTTGGTGATTCCTCAAACTGATATTTGATAAATAGAACTTGCTCTCACAAAATTAGCATGAACTTATTTTTTTTTCGCGATAGAGATTCCATTTACATGAGTTTGGGTATGATGCGTATTTTGTAGAGGAGGAACATCTCGCTTTACCGTCTGGTGTTCAATGAACGTAACGCACAACTGGGTTTAATTTCATGGCTCTGCTTAATACCGCGAAATTCGGCGCTTAGGCGTAAAGCCCATAATTGTACGGGTCGCAAGCGCTGAATTCTGCGGTAAGCAGAGCCATGAAATTGTGCCCGATCTGTGTTAATGTTCATGTTCTCTTCGGAAAACAGCCAATAAATAGTTGATTGTTATTATTTGTTCGTGCATTCTGTGCACGTTTGAAACAAGAACCAGATAATTGGGGTGCATATCTCCAGAGCATGACACTACTTTTCAGGCGGAAACGTTTTTCCTGGTAATTGGCTTTTTGATATTAGTAACAAATTTCTACAACTAGGTGGTAAATACTTTCAAATTGGAAATCTCTAGTTTGATCATGACCAGCCATGTACCGCGTCTTCAGAGCAAAAGCAGAGCAATAAAATCCAACACTTACAGGTGTTTAACTGTCAAATAAGATGAGGTTTTACATTCGAATTCGTCCTCGTCCACAATAACTTCGTGCGACTGGTTGTTTCCATGATGTTTGTTTGCAAAGTGTGATCACAAATGTTTGACACCGTTTCCATACATGACACTAATAGCCCCCTCCCCCCCCCCCCCCCCCCTCCCCCCATACACACACCCTTACATATGGCAGTTACTGGGTCCTCCTATTGTTGTTCTATTATTCCCTTTTCTGAAGAATTCCCTTGTGGGGTAGCACTAGAACAAAGAAAACCTTGTGGGGTAGCATTGTTCCATTGTGTAAAGTGCCCATAAGTTGGTGAGTGTAAGGGCACACATACACAAACCTCCACTACTTGCTTGCCAAACTGTACTGACGGTCGTTTTTTTTTTGGTGGGGGAGGAACGATGCAGTACGGCGAGCAGTCCATTTAATCCAATCGTTCACAGGCAGTGGTATTTTGACTCTTGACTCTTGCGCTGCGCCTCCCTGCTCAAAATGGCGCGCCAGCGTCGCGATGACATCATTTAGGGAAGAATGGTTTGAAAGATCCAAATCAGTGCAAGTTGATCTACTTATTCTGACTGTTTGAAGTGGCAATTCAACACTTTGACGGTATTTTCAATCAATCAATCAATCAATCAACCAATTAATCAATTTAATCAAAAGTCATACAGCGCCAAAATTAACTGTTTGCTGTCAGGCACGGAGGCACAAAATAAACGGTCTGTGAGCCTTCTGGAACACAGGGTGAGGTTTGAGGAGTTTCTTGAATGTGTTGAATGAACTATATATCTGATAAATGCAGGAAGCTTGTTCTACATCTTGAGGCCACAGGCAGAGAGAATGATCTTTCAGCAAAAGTAGAACAGTGAGTTCTGGTCTCAACAAAAAGGGAACAAGAGGTGGATGGTGAAGCAGTTCCAATTTCAAAGAGCAGCTAGGACAAACTTAACCACTTGGCAAGACAAATCGAGGAACCTGCCAAAAGCAATTTGCCCCATGGGAAGTTTTGGTTGGTATTCTGAATCTGCTAAGCAAAATTAAACGCTGCCAATTAGAAAATATCTGTGACGAGTGGGCCTCATGGATCGTCCAACTCATGCACAGTGCGATGCGATGTTGTTAAAGTTTTATTTATTCAGAAAGAAACCGAGAGAAAGATAAATTCAACTGAGTGTATGAAAACACTGATCACGTTTCTCATTTACACAGAAGAATGCGCATTGCATCGAGGCAATTAAATTCGATGCATGTTTTACTCCTACGGGAAGGAACTTTATTTTCTTTTCTCTTTTTTCTGAGGAGGAAAAAAAAATCTCAGGGGAGTTCGGAGCAATTTGTGGAATTGATACCCATTAGTGTATTACATTGGGCCAATTACACGTTCTATCCAACGTGAATTACCCGCCGCCGACGGCTCGTCGTGTTGTTTGTGTGTGACACGGCAAGTTCATGACCACTCCTGGTACCTTGTGAGAATAACTACCGTGGCTGATCTCCGCCCCGTGGAGGATAGTCGTGCTTTCATAGATTATATTTTTCTTGAGAGAGGTTTAATATTCACTTAATTGCATGCGACGTCGTGGGCTTGACCCCTTCCAACCTGGCACAGAATGAACAAATAATTCATATTGAGACGGACTTTTTTTGTTGTTGAAGTTGAAACGTACTGTGGTTTATTGCTTGGTAATTCTATTCTACCAATTCATCGGCAGGGATCTTTATGTAAACAACCGTGGAACCCCTCTTAAGTGTCCTTGTTTCATGTTTTTTCTTCTTCTTCTTCTTCTTCTTCTAAGTTTGCAAGTCAGTTCCTCTTATAGGGAGAAACATGTATCCTTTTGCCAAAGATGGTCGTATCGAAGACAGCTTAAATACCATATGTTGACGTTAACTTTTAACTTTTTTAACGATTTTAACTTTAAGTAGACTGGGCACTATATACGGTGTACATTCGGTCACAAATTGCGTCCGTAAACTGGGCACGAATGTAGTTCTACAAAATTGAACGATTGAAAGAAATGAAACAAATACGACTGAGAGTTTTGACACTTGTGCAGACGCTATGTAGGGGGTTAATTTACGACGTCACCTCGTGAATATTCACCCAGATGCGAACACTCAGAATTCAGTCTTGCGAAACGACCACTGCCTCATCACAACGCCGGCTCGAAACGATCAGTGCAGCCCGCAGCACGAGGTTGACCTTCGCAAGACCTTGGCTTAGTTGCCTTCGTTTCCGACATGTGTATACAAGGAGTTTGGGATCGATACCGTCGCATGAAATGTCAACATCTCGAAGGGTACCCCCCCCCCAAAAAAAAAAAAAATTAATGAAGGAAAAGTTTAAACATAATTCACTTCCCAATACAAAAAAAAAGGTTTACCTGCTTGCTGGGAAATCTCCACGACTCAGAAATCGAGCACATACCATATTCAATTTGATGGTCAACAGTGCAGTAACTAATTTTAGAAACTCGAACAACAATTTAACTAAATTACTACTTTGGACCACACCGAGTAGGAGAGTATGGTACAGTTTAATAGTGGAACTGAATAATTCATGACGATGTCAACGACTAGATAATCAGTTTGCACCAGTATCGATTCGATTTACTTTTTTTATATTCAGTATAATTTATCACCACATGATATTTGCACGATCGTTGCACTTTTACTTCTTCGCGTTAAGAGTATTGCGTTATCACCGTATATTATCCATGAACCCTCCTACTGCCTGACCATGTAATATCATTCACATATAGATTCACTGTGATCCATAGCGAATGCATCTACACAGTTCACGGTACACTCAGTGGGTGGTGGTTACACCAAGCACAACTCATTGCAGTAGGTAGAATGTTGCCAAGACCTATCGTCACAAACCGCTCACCAAATAGTAACCGGTCTTACGTTTTGATCCAGGCAGGTTCATTCTCGGAAACAAAATGGACGACAAACACACACATTCACATTTTTGCATCCTTCTGGAAATCTCTATTGTTCGTTCCTTTGCCCCCTGTACTTAACATCCTCCCATAGATTTTGTACACGAAATTCACTGTGGCTCAGCTCTCTCTTTAATAGAATTTCCCTTGGGCACTTTTGTTCTTTGCTTTCCCTTTTGTCTAATGTCTCAATAAGGTTGCGAATTATCTCTCCACATGTGCCAACTGGGGACATACTAAACACGAGAGTTGGCGTGGGTCTAGGCAGGCGTGTAAATGAACACAGAGCGAGAAAACACAACCGCATTATGGTCTTGTTCTGTTCTGGGAAGGCTTGTTGGTAAAAGCACGAATAATGCATTATTTACTGCAGAGCAGGTTTGGGTAACCAGAGGTTGTTTGGTTTGTTTGTCTCGCTTGAAATTCAACTTGATCAGAATCAGGTCAGATGGAAATTTAAAATTCACGATGTAGATAGTATGTTAGATAAGATTCACAAGATAATTGTATTGTGGTGACACAGAAATATTTATTCGATTAGGAATGCATAAGTATCGCCTTCAGTGAGATCAGCGCATTAAGGCGAGTAAATTATGAGCAGGGGCAGTTGCTATCAGCAGCTATACGCTAATGGGGTTTGTGTGCAGAACAACGCCTAAAGATAAACACATGTGAAATTAGTAAACTATTTGAAGAATCTCAGCATTTTAACGTCTGCTTTGGGGGAATTGAAAACTTGTCAATTGAAAAATAGTCCTCTCTTTTGACATATAAGTTGACTTTGAGAAACTCACATTTCTTGGTTTAAAGGGAATTTTGTTTGCTCGATTATAATAAATACGATTATTCAGTTCAGCGTGGTATTTGCAATAATGAAAGTAATCAAAATAGCTGTGTGAGTGTCAACAACTTTCCCATGGCAGTTCAACGAAAACAGCTGACTATTTCACAAGATCAATTTTGTACAATTAGTTTAAATAAATATTCACTATTTTTTATGCATTCAAATTGACATAATTATGAACATTGCAAAGTGGGTGACGCTGGACAAATTTATTCTACGAAAATACTGTCTAGAGTGTTTACCTCAAACCAGTAATTTTATCATGAGTGCAAAAAAAGTAATTATTTACAGTATAAAACAAATGTATTTTGGTTTTCTATTATTTTTATCCTTATCAAACATGGATGGAAATGTACGTGATCGGGGTCTCCCAACTCTACACCACGCCTGATATTATGGAGTGCCCCAAGGGAAAAAAATCCCCAAAAGAATTCCAGAGATTCCCAATGGGAGGGGGTGGGAGTACGCCATACCACAAAATCGAGCGCCAAATGCCCAACTTGGTTTCACAAGAACGGAACATCACAAAACAAGTTCTTTCCTCGAAACTAGCTCTTTTTATACTTTCACGGGGAAAGGTTCTACGATGTGTACATTGCAGACTAATCGATTTTGGCCGATGAAAGGAACTATAAGGAACTTTGTTTGAGTTGTAAAAATGACGAATGCATCGTTTAGAAAAAAATAGGGAATAGTAGAATTTAGTTCCGAAGGTAATATTACTCGCGCAAAAAATGAATAAATAAATAAAAATCTCATCAGCTTGTGCCTTCTGTAACCAAACTTGACAACTTTGTTCTCATAATGGTTTCAATCTTACTTCATACGTGGTCATTGTTTAGAAGAAAAAAAACAGGGAATAGTATAATTGAGTTTCGATGGAAATATTTCTCGCACAAAAAAATTGAAGAAAAAAATACAATCTCGGCTTAAGCTTCTGTAAAAAAAAAAAAAAAATAACAACTTCGTTCTCATAATGGTTATCAATCTTACTTCATACTTGGCCATTGTTTAGAGGAAACAGCGAGTTGTATAACTGAGCTTCGATGGAAAACAAATTTCATACGAAAACATTTTCTCAGCTTAAACCTTCTGTTACAAAATCGAGAACCTAATCAGAACTGTAGATGGTATCCAATCTTACTTCATGCCTTTAACATTCTAGTTGTGGGTTTAACATGCTTTGCATAAAATGAGATGGTACCCGCAACGGCCTTGACCTTCATGTTCAATATTATTTGCCTCACTATCCAGCAAGTCAATTACGTCACACGCGAACACGCAAGGAACCAATTTCAGAAAGCTACCAAGCACCTAAGAAAATGCTCAGCACAGAACAAAACTTGCTTACAGGAAACGGGTTAACAGCCAAAATATCACGCATCGTGCATTGTTTGTAACTGGTTCCCAGCAAAATTATGCTTTCTTGAAAATGTTACTAAGCACCATTTTCTGCCAAACAGCTTCAGGAGCTTACGGCACCCGGTAAAGACACATGACGCGTCACACTTTACCACCAGGACCGAAATTCATTAAACTGTTTAAGCAAATATTTGTGCTTATTATATCCGAAAAAACATGCTTAAGCAAAAGTGGTATTACTTTTATAAACAATGGAGAAGATTTGACAGCGAGTAGTGTGCGTTAACAAAGGGTTTGCATTGTTGCGTCACTTATCTGCTTACAAGAACCGCTGACAAATTAGCGTGCCTTTTGCTTTTTGTTCAGGGTTAGCAGTGTTTATGAAATATAAATTCTACTAATGGGTGCTCCTTAAGCAGAAGACGTCTGCTTACAGGCTTTGTGAAGTCGGCCCCAGGGTACACCTCACCGTACAGTCACGGTGAACTCTCTCTCTCTCTCTCTTTCTCTTTCTCTCTCTTCTCTCCCAGGCACCTCATCATCATCATGATCCACAGATTCTATCCTCTTCAAATCTAACTCAAGACACCACGTCTTCAGAGACAATCCTTCCCAATAATTGCAAGTTGGGAAATTAAATTGAGTATTTATACGTGTCACAAAGAAGCTACATGGTTTGTTTTCTCTTTTTCCCTTTTTTTTTTTTTTTTTTTTTTTGTCTTCTTTTTTTTTCTTCTTCTTTTTCTTTCTCCTTATTTTTTCATTATGATTTTTTTTTTTAATCTGGGGGGTGAGGGCAGTTTTTCATTCAATTGGAATTAGTTACGCCGGTGTAGCCGCCCGAACCGACCCCTCCATACATTTCCCAAAGATGTGAAGAATACATTTTGTGATGACTTCATTCCTTCAGAATCCGCAGCTATTGTCCCCATGGTTGTTTAAATATTATTATTAATATTTTCTATTCTTAATTCTATTAGGGATGTTGATTATAAAGGACGGTAACATTTTGTGTAGAATGTTGATCGACTTGTATAGGTAGAGTGAAAATAATATGAGTTTAAAAAAAAAATAATGCGCGCACATCAGACATGAATCATCTGCAGACGAAGACGTAAAAGAAAGTTAAAGTCCGTTACCCGTTTTGCGTCTACATTTTAAATGAGAAACAGAATTAAATGAAATCCCAATCGTAAAGTTTTTCCATGTTATGTTCACTTGTGATTGTGTTACTCGCTGTAATCATAAAGGAGACAGCAGCGTGGAATTTACAATAATACTGAGATGACTTCCTATTTAGCGCCATTTGGCAAGGTCAGTTTCGAAAAATCGTTTTTTATTGTTTTTACTAATCAAGTTGACTTGCCAACGGAGTGTGTGTGTTATTAAAATACATCGAAATTATTCGGGTAACTATCGACAACTTGTAGACGATCTCAAAACCTTGTGCATTCCATGGGATTTCCTGCCAGGTAAAATACTAAACTGTTTGTGTAGGAGGTTTTACATTTTGCACCTTAATTTCAACATAAAAATACAAAAAACAAAAAACATTTGTACTTATATTTTCTCAATGCCGAATGCCATATATTAACACAATTATCTTATATGTGAAAACAAAATTAATTTAACTGCTGTATTTGTTTATTTACTTTGCGTTTTAAATGTAGTTGAATGCGAACATGTGGCATTAATGTTCACTTAAAAAATGCGCTGACTAAATCACTTACAAGTTTTTTGTTTGTTTGTTTGATTTCACAAAACGGAACCGCACTTTTTAATTTCATCCAACATAAAAAAAAATATGAATTATGACGGAACAGGCTTTGTTTTTGTTTTGTTTTGTTTTTTGGTTAGTTTTCACCATGTGCTGATTTTACTTCTTTTGTTGTGTGGATTGATTTTTTTACAAGAAGCATCATCATCAATAGCAATAGTACATCGACTCGGTTTGAATGGATAACTCGAACAGTTCACAAAAATGCCGTCTACTCAGACGGAAAAACTTGGTGATTTGACCAAAAATAACAACGATTTCACAGGGCAGTTAATTAATTGACTTTATATTCTCCCGTCCAAACAAAACTTTGTCAATGTAAAGTTTGCATTTTTTGTTGTATTATTTTTTCTTTGCATAGTTATTTGTGTTTGTTTGCAGTTCATTGAGTGATTTATATTGTATAGTTCTCAGAACTCAACCATTCGAAAAAGTACAACGACATAAATCACTTGTTTTATAAACAAAAACTCAATTCGAAAGTACCATATGCGCTCGTTCGATCGAATAATCATGATGAGCGAGATCTCATCATTTCTTTTGTTAGTAGACATGTTTTCAATTTCCCTGCCCAAATCGGTGTTTATGTTTTGAATTAATATAATGCTCTCTGCGTGTTAAAGCAAGTTACACCGGCAGCATACCAGCTGCTACACTCGTTTCACGGAGTAACAAACGTGTATCTAATTTAATAAAAGGCATCAATGTAACACGTCAAATGCTTCGGCAGCTCCCATCGTAGGCGTCAGGGGAAAGGAGAAACATATTCTTAAGTAAATAGAAATAGTTTCACAACTTCATCATTTATACTTATTGCATTGTTGTTGTTTGCTGCTGTTGGTGTTTTTTTTTTGTTTTTTTTCCCTCTCTCTCTCTCTCTCTCCCTTTTGTTTTCCTTTAGAGCACTGAACACTTTCGGAGAAATACATAGGGGAAATATTGATTTAAAATTAATGTTAAAGAATATCCTTTTGTCATCGTTTAATAGGAACTGTGTCGTCATGATTATGACAGTAAACGGAATAGCCCAGCTTTACGCGCGCGTGGGCGCCGGCGGTGGGCACAGTTTGACAAAGACGGAGCACTTTGTGATTTCACCGCAAGCGCACGCATGTGCAGTATCTGGGTGAGAGTTCATCTTTCCATGTGCAGTCCTAGACCTGCGATGACGACACAGTCCCTTTAAACTAGAGACTTAAGAAGTTATTTGGGGCATATTTTTCTGACAGTTTGTAGAGGAAAGTTTGAACATATAAAAGCACCTTTTTATATTTTATTTAGCAACTTTTGTATTATTGTTTTATTTATTTATTATTTTTTCATTTTATTTTTATTTATTTACTTGCATTTTTTATTTTATTTCTTATTTATTGTGATTTTTTTTTTTTTTTTTTTTGTAGCTTTTTATTTTAATTAGTAGACTTGAGAAGTGCAACTCTTCCTGCGTCTTAATATACGGACATGACTGGACCAAAATTACAATTTTGATTCGTTGGGAGTCAATGCAATTCCATTCAATTCAATGAAGTATCGATGGCCACATTGACGTATTGAACGGACCCCCTAGGCTAAAGACAAAAGGCGCAGTGCAGATACGTAGACAAACCCACAGAGTGATCAAAACGCGATTATGTTTTGGCTACATACCGAGTCCTTTCCGAGTTCTGTAAGAAACAAAAACAAAGACACAGCGCTGGGATTCGAACCCACAACCCCCCTACACATTCTACAACATGGTTTTGTTTCCCCCTCCACCAAAAAATATAAGTTCATCACTGTGTATACCACTGAGTGCTTCCCGGGGTCTTGGGAAGAAAAAGCATAAGCATGCACCTCGGGAGGGAGTCAAACCCCGAACCTTCCGTATTCTAGATGTCTTAACAACCACCCTAACCATTTTTTTTCTCGTGATTCTTGAATATTTATCATTTAGCATTGGATTATCTGCCATATTGACATTTTTTTCACTAAACGCTAATGAAAATCATTGGAGGACTTAAAGACATAATTATTTTATCTGCGGTGATCGGGGAACGTAAATCAATGGTGATGTTTCCAATGAAATGATAAACAAACATTTTTTTCTAATACGTGAGCACTTGACCTGTATTATGACCATTTTAAACTCAGTATTTTGTCTTTATTGTGATCCCCCCCACCCCCAAACACCCCCGGCAGATCTGACAACAGAAACACAATGTCAAACGAAACTGGAGAAGCGTTTTGTAAACCTAAAATAAAACAGGCTTGCCCCTGGGCGCAGCGTGCTGAAAGAGCAGGGTGAAAAGTGCGGGAAAATTGCTTTGCCGTGCGGAAAATTAAATACATTTGGCAGCGGTATAGGGGTTGGTTGGAATCCCAGCACGTAATAAGGCATGGCTACTGGCGTTCCCTGTTACGTTGGATGGCAGTATTGTGGAGGGGTTGGTGGGGGACTGACAATAGTTACACGTAAAGCAGATAACTATTTGCTGAAGAGAGTCAGGGTAGGGTCGTAATGACGAATTAGGGGAACGTTAAACGGCTCTTGCCTTCAATGTTAGATGATAATTCCATTTGCTCCAAGCTGCATAAGAAGGCTTAAGGAGCAGGGGGGGCGGGGGCACATCAAGCTTGCATACATGCGAACCGTTCACCATCTCTAGCCTTTATTACGTATAATCTTATTCGGAGTATGCTCCACTTGGCGACACATTTTAAGTGTTTTTGGCTTTTGCTTTTGTTCTAGTCGAATTTTTTTATTATTTACTTTTTTTTTTTTTTTTTTATATAACCTGTCAAAATATTATGCGTGTCGTGAAACATTATGGTATGGTTATGAAGTTGTAAGAGATAAAGCCACGTCAACAAACATACAACGAAGCAGTGTGTACATTGAGTTCATACGGGTACCAGCATTTAGTTTGCTATGTTTACACCTTAAAGCAAATACATTGTTATAACAACTTTAATGCACTGTATGGAAAGATACTCCCCGAACCCTCCCCTGGACACGTTTCACTGAGAGTTAACTGTTTTGTCGCCATTTCATACGGAATCATCATTATACAAGTCATTCAATCCTCTCCTCTGGTACTAATGACCAGTACTCGAGTACCAATTTGGTGGTACTTGTACAATAGTAGTCGACTACTGTTTTAATAACACTCGTTCTCGAATACTATTCGAGTACCGTTTTATCGATACTCGTAACCGAATACTACTCGAGTACTGTTTATCGATACTCGTACTCGACTACTCGACTACCGTTTTAATGATACCCATACTCGAATACTACTCGACTACCGTTTTAATGATACCCATACTCGAATACTACTCGAGTATTGTTTTATCGATACTCGTACTCGAATACTACTCGAGCACCGTTTTAATGGTACTCGTACTTGAATACTACTCGAGTACTGTTTTATCGATACTCGTACTCGAATACTACCCGAGTACTGTTTTAATGGTACTCGTACTCGGTACTAGTACTCGAAACTCGTACTTGAGTACTACTCGAGTGCCAGGTTTGTGGTATCTGTACTCGTACTCGTACTCGGCTCGCAAAGTACTTGTACTCGAAGTCGATACTCGATATATGACATAAAAATAACCTGTACTCAAAGTCATGTACTCGATACTCGACTCAACATGTACTCGGACTCTGGTAATGTCAAATTTTGCCATTGCTACAAGAAATAGGGACTAATTGTCTGTGATGCATTTGTGTTATTAAAGATAGTCAACATAATAAGCGCACATTTTCGTCTAGAAATTAGTCCAAAAAAATAATAATAATAAATGTGTTGATACCTCATTTTTTTTTATCAGTATGTTTTCTCTGCAAAGTACTTGTCCATGTACTCGCACTCGGAGATCCCAGTACTTTTCGATCCTCAGCAGTTGGACTCGATGGACTCGGTACTCGGTTATAACAAATGATTGGTACTCGAGCCACCCTAGTACTCGGCAGTACTTGACACTCGACTGAAAAGTACTTTGACTCCAACACTGGTGTTGACCCAGTTCACCTGACGTCACTCGTCTCTCGCAATAAATCTTGCTGGCGCATTTTGGGCAGATTCTCATTGTGTAACGGTTCTGTACAGTGCGCATTTTGGGCAACGCGTGCATGGTAAGACACACAGTGTGACTTCCCAAAATAACTATGGCCGACTGTAGCCACATGTGACGTAAGTGCAAGAGGCCTATACTCTGATGTAATATCAATTCTCTGCATTTCAACACTAAGCCATATTTTAATTTCGAATGTGATCTGTTCACGCTTGACATACAGCGCTAAAATCGCGTCTTGTTATCGGTTTAACATTTTTCTCGCGTCGTTCGCGTGATCTTCCCCCTTTTGACCAAAGCCGGTGAATTACAATGACACAAAGAACCGCCCGTTGTTGATAATTAAATTTGACAGACTCACCTTGGATTTGGCTGAAATTGTTTTCTCGTATGGTAGCTTTGTACAGAGTCTTCCAGGGTGGTGGTGGTGGGGGTGATTCCGTGCCGTCATTTATCATCTGTAATGAGGAGGTGGTAAAGCATTGGATTTTCTGAGGAGCAGGTTTTTAGTGCTAATATAATTCACTAGAAACTAAGGTGTGAAAATATGGATTAACATAAGCACTCCTATATTCGAGATCATTGCGTATAACAATTTTCTGTCTAATGCAGCTCATTCAATTTGCACGGCCTGTCCATTACTTGCTTTCCCCCCTCTCTTTTAGTTGTTAATCTTTGTTTTGTTATTTTTTGACCAATTTATCTGCTTATATAATTATACTATATGCCGTTCTCTCTCATTTATTTATTGTTTGTTTGTTTAATATTGTTTGCCTGTTTTAAGTATTATAAATAATTTTATAACAGACTACGACGATTGTGATAGTTGGTTTGTATCCCTGTGCACCAAATCGAGAAGCGTTTCCCCAACATGGCGTCTCTCATTACGTCACCCCAGTGTATACTCTGCAGCGGCAACCTCGCGCCCAGTGTATTCTAGACATTAAGAAAAATCCATACAACTCGCAGGCAGTTGATTGGCCCTGTGGTACCTGTGAGCACGCACGCGTCTGGGGAATCATACTGGGGTGTAGAAGATAGAATTAACAAAAACAACTTTAAAAAAGAAAAACCTTAAAAGCTGCCAACGGCATACCTTGTCACGGAGAGAGGGTTCAGTTAAAAGTAATTTAAGATCTGGTTAAACCAGAATGATTGATTTTCAAATCGTACCCGTATTAATTTATCTGCCCTTGGCCTAACGGTTAGGCCTGACCGAGGTTACCGACTGAAAGACGGGAGACAGTTTTTGGAATGGATTTTAACAGGTCTGATTATTTCATAGGACCTTATTTGTCAAGTAAAAGGCGAAACCTATCTTTAGATCATGCGCAACTCCTGTGGATTGATGTTATCTTTATGAACAGTCTCCAGAATAGTTTCAATTGTTTTTATACGTCATGACCAGCACAAAAATTTACCAGCAAGAAAGTTTGTTTTTTTGTTCTGTACTTTACTATGAATTAACAATTACAATAAAATTGTTTGTATAAATGGTTTTGATGGTCGTCATTAATACAAAAATATTATTATTCCAAACGGGTTGTTTAGAATAAGCTTTTGGTAAGTTGTGACAACCCGGATCTTAATGCAACCCTTCTCTAAATATTACCCGTCTCCAAACACATCAGTATCTGCCAAAAACTATAATTCGCCTTATCATATATATCTGGGTACAAGATTAACATAATGCCAGTGAATAAGAAAATACATAAGCAGGCCCGTGCCTCCTCAAACTACGTTTGTGGCAACCTGCCATTTTATATGGTGGCCCTAAAGGGACACATGCAAATGTCATGTTTGCAAAAAAAAAAAAAGTTACGATGCCGCAAATGTCATGTTTGCAGCAAATATTTGCGATGTCGCAAAGTTCCTTTGAAAGATTTGCGATGTCGCAGGATGTCGCAAGTAAATATTACAGCAAATATCTTTGCAAACATATGCGATATCTTTACCAATTAACCGCGATGCCGCAAATATCGCAAATTTGCTAAGATGTATGTGATACCATTTGCGACATCACCAAATAGTTGCAAAGATATTTGCGATGTCACAACTATTTGCAAAATATACATTTGCGATCATATTTGCGACATTGCTTATTATTTGCGATGATATTTGGGATGTATGATGTCCCTTCAGGGCCATGTTTAAAATAACCTGCCCCCTCCAAAAAAAAAGGGAAACTCTCCTCATACATAACACAACCGGTATAATGATTAGGATTTATGATGCACATGTGTCAATGGCATAAATATACATTTTCAATCGGTGGGGGGGGGGGGGGAGCAAGGAGGGGGTAAAGACATAATTGGAGGGGGGTTTTCTTGTACCGTATGGAACCATTCATTTGTGCATTTTTTCCCGATGTTATTTGGGTGGGGGCTTGAGGGGTGCAACTGTTCTGAGCCGAGGGAATCCCACCCCTGCCCCCCTCCCCCCTCTGGTTACACTGCAAAAACTGTGGTGTTAAATTGATTCTCTTGGTATCTATATGTGACAACACCGACATGGTGTTAGATATCCCCATTGCTTTATCGTTGGTAAAATTAACACCACATCGGTGTTGTCACATATAGATAACAAAGAGAATCAATTTAACACCCCCAGTTTTTGCAGTGTACGATACTGGCACGTTTTTCACCCATAAAGGTGCTTAAGGCGCCGTGCACAAGAGATCACAGAAAACACATAATGTTAAATACTACTAGCATATAATCAATCAATACATCACTGGTACTGTACAACGTAAGTATATCAAAAAAAGCGTAAGTTTATAAGACAATCCTTAATAGAGTCAATGGTCTTACAGGTATGACCTGATAGCTACGCCAGTTTAACCATCCTCTGAGGTTTAACGCAGCCTACAATATTGAGTGCGTTTAGTACTCAAAATTCAAGCTTAAGATCATTGACACGAGTAAGCCTTGGAATCAATAGTTTATTGTAACCGACAGCTCGCCATTAAAACGTAACTCGATCTTAAAATGTAGTCCGCTTTGAAACTTTACCCTCCAGCCTCAACACCATTATAAATTCCTCGTGAAGACAACAGCGTTTGTGGATTGTGTTAGTGAACCTCATCACGTTCCCCTTTGACTTGTGATTTTGTTGTTGTTAAAACCTTTGGCAGCACTCCTGGAATTATTGTACGGACATTGGCAAACTGAGGACAAGGAATTAAGAACCATTTTTGTTGTTCAAACCCTCGACAGGCCAATGATACAACCACAGTAGTCACATAAACATCCCGCGTATAGGTTCCCTCCATGTTTTTCCTGCACTCAAAAAGAGGTCTAGATTGGCCGAACAATTTCCGCCCCAATGGCTCTGATTTACTCAACGGGCGCAATTCGGCAGACGCAATTATCTCGTCCCCACAACTGCCGTGTATATACCATCGCCACTATTAGGATCACAAAACAGCCGTCGTCGCGTAATAAAAACAAGCACTGCGGCCGCTCCGAGCATTCTTTCAAGTGGCCGATAGAGCTGGACTAATTCGTCCTCACTACAAGGAGCTCCGGAGAAGATGAAAATAAAGTTCCCTTAGTACAGTAGTAGTGTATATTTGGCCATTGACAGTGCCGATTTTGACCAACCTAAAAATACAACCGCGCCGACGAAACTGTACAAACTTCGTTAAACGCACCACTTAAAAAATACCACCACCGTCCGAATATTCAATTAGAGTCACATGCTTTTTTGCTATCTTCAGACGCCTACTCTCATAAGTTATATATTATTTTCGGGCTTCATGCCACTTAATCAAAGCTTAAGTGCCGACGTTTAAAGGTATTGTAGGGAGAAAAGTACTGGCTAATTAGACTACAGTTACCGTCGTTGATCAAATATTGAAAACTAATTACTATGCACCTTGAGGGCCAGAACGCCTCGGTTCCAATGATCACACGCGAGAGGATAACACTATCGCGCTGGTACGTGATTTAAAATGTCTCATTTGAAATTTGAAAGCTTTAGTGTGGGAAGCCAAACACCTCCAGCTATTTTCACTGGTTTTAGATGTCTGGGCTGAGAAATGGAACAAGACAGACTGTTGATGTTGTATTATTTTGTTTTGTTTTCAACGCGTCATCCAACTTAATTAGCGACCGAAGGCCCCCACTGGGACGCTGGGACGTGTGGATATAAAAGCCCCTTCGCTTGGTGGTGAATGCAGACTCTGGTGTTTCAACTGTAATGTGAGAATGAATTAAGGTTAATGAACCCGGTGTCGATAATGCGGAGTATTTTGTTAGGTTTACTGGCCGGGGAAGATAAACTGGAAGGGTGTTGTAGAAAGACAAGCTCACAGCACTCTTTGAGTTCTCATAACATCAGGGATTAGCATAGACAGAACCCCCTTTTCAATGGCACTGTTTAACTAATACGGAAAATCTGGGCTCACGACCCATAGAATTACCTATGCTTTTACAGGACGCCGTAAGCATTGAATTCTGTGGTAAGCAACTCCAGGAATTTGGGGTCATACATCATTCATTTTTTTGTTAGCGAGATACACTCATTCAAATCCTTTAGATTTCATTAAACACCTTGAACTGAAACACTCGTTCAAATTCTCTGGATTGCACACAACAACAAAACTGTGAAAATGTCATCATGAAGATTCGTGATTGCACCACTGAACGTGAAAAATATATACACTCATCAAAAATGCACTGAGCTGTTGTCATAAATTAAATCAAGTGACTTAGGCTATGGCTATGGCTGGTGGCTGCAGCGACAACGTTGAAGAACTGGTATTTTCAGCGATGCAGCCGTAGCCATTGCAGGAAGCCATAAACTCCTTCATGGCCTTTGGTCTGCCTTACCAAATGCTGATTCTATAGTGAAATGATTTAAGGCGTTTTTAAACGCAGAAGACAGTACAACATTTCTTAAAATACGCTTTTCCCGTTACGTTTGGAAAAAGACAGCTTTGGCTTTGGCTTTGACTTCGCAAGCCAGTTTCAAGCCGTGTATCTTTAATTAGGGAATTCAAAATGGCGGTGGACACTCAAATAAGAGTGGAAGCCGAAGATCGCGATGTCGAAAAGTGTCATGTCTTGTTGAACCTTCTACCTTGTTCCAAAGGCCTGTCACCCTAGCGTAAAGTTCTGCAGATTATGTGGGTATTTTTTCGTCATTCAAGACACTCCAGGCGATCGTGGATGATTTTTTTCCCCCACCCTCTCCTTTCGGAATGACGTCACCTCCCGAGTCATGAAAGTCACGGAACAGCAATAACATCACCCCGAAGTGTAAATTGCGCATGATAACCTTTCACCAAAGGTTCACACGCGGACGCTTTCACAAAATGTGCATAATACAATTTGCAACGAAGCTTGAGAAGAGAAGAGAGGGTGAGGGTTTGAACAAAAAGGCATATCCTGCTGGCGGAGGTTAAAACCCTCGTGTTGGGAGTTCGAAAACAGCGTGGAGAAACCCCCAAGCGTGTTTCTAAGGGACATATGAAGCGAAAGAGACGAGCAGCTTCCATGATTGTTCGGCACAATCGTACCTGTCTGGGATTCTATTAAAGGAAAGTCCCGGTGGACGGCTACAACTTCCTATTAATAAGAACGTGTAGTTGGTGTTTGACAACGACTCGCCGACCGTTGTGTTGACATCCGCGGAATGATTACTGCTGGAGATTGCATATTGATCTCTGTACATTCAACCCAATAATAATGGATGATGTCTAAATATTGTCATACTGGACTAGATAAATCAAGAGAAGCGCGTCCATTCTTCTTCTTCTCTTTCTCGCTTTCTCTTCTATCTCTTGAGACTTCTTAAATAACCACCGACGACCCATCAGAGCATCGTTTGCCCATAGGTCAACGCGGGTTGTGCTGGTAAGGTCAACCGTTACCGTTTGATTGCGTTGCTCAGCAATTCAAGCAAAGACCATATACTGTTGTGCTGCCTGCTCGCAGTAATAATGATACAAGACTTTTTGAAAAGGAACCCGACTTTTACCTTCCCACCTCAGTGTGGTGGCTTTAATTTGCCTGGTAAGAAACAAAAAAAGATGGTCGCATTATGATAGTTGGTCGCATTTGGGAGACAGAGGGACAAGATTAAGGCCGTATCCGTATCCGTATTGGCAGCTACGGCTACGGCTACGGCTACGACTGTTGCTAAGCGTGTTGCCAAGGACGTCTCATACTTCAACTCATGATGACGCGGCAATTCAGCCGTAGCCGTAGCCGTAGCCGCCATTTTGGACACGGCCTTACTTTATTATCGCGAGATTACAGCACGGGCTCGCCATAAACGAGAAAGGACGTCATCGGGGAAACACAATCACTGAAGTCACACAGCTGTTCTAATCACTTTGAAATCAGATTTCTTTACATCCGGGCATGCTAAGACTGCCGTATACAACTTTGTGATGGTATATTTATGCCGCACAATCTTGACATTTAATCCCTCAGGAGTTGTCACCATTCATAAGGGATTATATTTATTGGATTTTTACATTAAAGGTATTTCTATTAACAGTAAAGATATCTCCAAACTGTAACTCCGCTCGTGTTGAATGTGTCAGCTCAGCGTTGACAGTGCACGTTTTTTCTCAATACCTACATGAGACTACTTCAGAACAAACCAGAAACATAAAGTAGCCAAATCTACACAGGGTCAGCTCCTGTGCAATGCACGATCGTCCTCCCAGCTCTCAGAGATTCTGTGCATGAATCATGAAACTCACAAGATTGCTTCACAAGCTCGTTGTTTAAATACTTAATTTTAATGGACACGCAACAGTCGTTGATTAAAGAGGACGCCCCGTCGTCCCTGATCATCGATACAATCTACGAGGCACCTGGCGCTCAGAGACCCATCATCGATGTTTGGGGCGTCCGACTCTTGATCTTGATGTAACCTCTTCACGCCGTTCCATCTTTTTGGCTCTTCTTTTTCCACGTCCTCATGTCTCGCCAACATACCAAAAAAAATTATCTTCGACCCCATTTCTTTTCTCGTGTGGCGACAAATGACTTTGACGAATCATTACGATTTCAAGAAGTACACGCACTCCATCGTCAATTGGCTCTTTTTTTTTTTGTCCTGGAAAATGTGGCGCGGATTTTTCCCATAGGATGGAAAAAGGACTACACTGTGGCTGGCTCTAAATAACTTAGTAATTCAAACTGTTACTACTGTATGATTCGCGTATCTCGCTACAGTGCAACATCAAAATCTCTGCTTACACCATTCTGTCTTTTGTGTTAACAACGTCTAATTATTATGCGCTTTTACAAACCAAGTAGGCTTCTTTACATTGCCCTGTTTATCGGGCCTTAAGCATTCCTGAAACCATATCAACTCCTTAGGAGTATGCCGCACCGGAAGCCAAACAATCGGCATATTCTCGAAACTAGGCATTGTGGGATGTAATGTGTGACAAACGGTACCGATAGCACCAACCCGAGACTGTCTGAAAGGTTGTAAAAGATCAACTCTTAAACAAAACAATTATTGTTAAAATCCTCTGAAAAATTACTTCATTATCAATTAAAAATATTTCCCGTCTCTTATCTTTTAGGATGAAGTGAAGCAACAGCTAGCAGTAAACGTCTGGTTAAGAATGGTAAGGAGTCACATTATGTTTTTTGTTTAGTTTATCATTATTTATTTGGGCTGGGTGGTAAACTGAGCTCTAACACTTAAAGAAAAACTGACAGATGTGTTGACCATTCGAAAACGTGTACACTGCACCTTCCTCTCGTTCAAATACTAATTTATTTTGTTTTGTGGAACACTGTGACACTTAATCTCCCTTTATCATTTCAATGACGTAGTATCTGAAAAAGTATATATATATTATCATATATAATTTGTATAAGTCCTCCTCGAGGTAGCACTAAAACAAAGAAAACCTTGTAGGTTAGCAATATTCCATTGTGTACAGTACACTGTGCATATACGTTGGCGTGTGTGCGTGTGCAAACAAGTGGGTGGACATTTGCAATCGGGGACCTCCTGTTCTTCCTCTTTTGTTTGTAATTTGATTTTTTTGGCAACAGATCTCATTGGTTTTGTACACAACTCTGCAACTGAGGACCTTCACCCAACCGGGGATCCTATGGTACCCGGTTTGAATGTGTATAACTACCCCCCACCTCCCCCTCCCCCCCCCCCCCCACCCACACACCAACAACTACATCAGTGAAGTGCAAAATCGTAAAATAATCAACGTTGCTTAAATGCATCTTTTTAAACTCTTTTTTTCTTTCTATAAATTTAGAAATGGCCAGATGAGTTTCTCTTATGGAATCCCGCGCACTACAACGGCACCTCAGTCATCAGAATACCGGCCAATATGCTGTGGAAACCGGATATAGTACTTTACCAGAGGTAAGGTCGAGTTCACGAAGTCCCTATCTGAGATGTGAATTAACATTGCTTCTGATCAGAAAAGAATTTCACTGATATTATCCAATCATTTCATCATGGGAGTATTTTCGATTGACATAATATGGGTCATACGGTATAACAGGAACACGGAACTAGTGTTTTTTCGGTGTTGTTTTTACTTCTCTTATATTTTTTTTTTGCATTTATTTCTGTAAACAAAACCTTAGCTTCTATATTATAAGCCGCATTTTTTTCTACATGAAACATGCATTGTGTTTTTTCTGCTGTTTAATCAGTTTACACTTTGTAACATTCGCATCATTTTTTTAAAGTATGGAAATAGTGTATGTTTCAATTTGAACAAAACTGATTGTGGACGGAGAATTGACTTAATAGATAAAGAGCAAGTCTATTTTCAGGTCTGTTTATTAGCTGATGACGTAACACCCACAAAGATAAGAAGTTAGTATATAGCAGTAACTGAGCATATCGATAACCACACCCACCAACCACCAACATCCACTCAGAAAACCAAACAGAATGACATACGTCTGTCGAGCCGAGAGACTCTTCGGTGACGTCCACAGTGGTTTTGCACACGAAATTAAGTCGAGAACGCAACTCAGATTTCAAATCATCCCAGTCCCAAAGTGCAAGGCGTCGTCCGGTGGACTAGGCTCATGAACACAAGCATACGGAAGCTACTTATGTGGGATCTCTCAATTGTTCCCTCTTCTAAAGACTATCTCTCTAGGGTGCAACCTCAACAAAGAAAAGCATTGTTTAAATGACCTAACAAGGACCTATCAGGCGAACAGCCCGCAGCCCACACACACATTTATCGACTCAGTAAATTGAGGACTTCATTTGGAATACCCCCATTGTTTGGACTCATATTCAGTGGCGTAACTAAGGGGGAACTCACCCCCCCCCCCCCACTAATGTCCGTTCCCCCCACCCGGGTGCCCCTCCCCCCTCCATTTGAAATCTGGACTTTTGAGATTGAAAATTACCAGAATGAAATGTTAAGTTTTATGAGCAGTTACGTAGTAATTTCAATGTTTTTAGAACTATTTTTAACTACTTACACACAGAATGTATTTTGTTTTACCTCAACACGTCAGAAGACACTGAAAGGGGGCTTGTTTAGGAAAAATACAAACAGAAACTACAGTTTTAATTGACCAAAAGTGCCCCCCTAGAAAAAATGGTGCCCCCACCTTGTGCCCCCCTAAAATTTTACCCTATAGTTACGGCGTTGCCCATATATTTTAATGACGCCCCCGTTGGTTCTGTACACACAATTAAACTGAGAGCGAGCTCGTTTGTTAAACCTTCCAAATCACTTATGGTACAGCTGTCATGTCAAAGGTTAGACAGGCAGTCACTCGGAGATATTGTCAAACCAGTCTTCTCATTGTTCTGCATTTTGTGGATTTGAGAATGTTCCTGTTTTCTTTTGTCAAACAACCTCGTTCCAATTTTGGTGAACTCCTCGCTCATAAACACACACACACACACACATACAATCTCAAGAAAGGAAAGCTGTAGCAGTAACTATAGCGATTTGAACTTGGTTGAATAGCTAACAATATAATTGAATAAACGCACTGCCTTGCCGCATCAATCAATGAAGTTTGGTTCCGGTTTTAAATCTGACGAGACTTTTCCATATTTGCCTGTCAGCCTGTGAAATATATCATAGTTAACTTTGGTAAATTCCATCACGCTGATGCATTTTGACGCCGATCGATTTTGATTGCATCGTATATTGTAGACGTTGTGCATTAAGGATGTCTTTTGTGTCTTATCTATTCGTAAAATCAGGGGTCTTTCCTTCTTTCCGTTTTTATTTTTTTCCCTCTTCTTTTTTGAAAGGGGGGGGACGTCTTATTCCAACTCTTGTCATTTGATTTGCATCGACTGTCTCATTCACTGCACTTTCAAATGAAAAAAGCGGAGTTCAAAAGAGGAATCCCAAGTGCGCATGCCTTAATCAAATTACGTCACGTTGGCGATCATGTCGAAATCGAATTACATTATTTTTGTTTGCGTGAATCTTCACAACTGATTGACCGGCAGGAAATATCGTCGCAGTCGATATCTCCCTGTAATTCTTCACGTTCTTTAAGAGTGGAAGCTCATAATTCCTCGCCAGGAAGTCCTGTCTGAAGGTCGTTCTGATCTTAGGGGGGGGGGGGGGGGGGTATCATCCAGTGTTCTCGTCAAGTTCTTTTCAGCCGAGTGTCAAGTACTGCCGATTACTAGAGTGGCCGAGTATAGTACTCGGGTACCAGTACTGGTGATATCGAGTAAAAGTCAAAGTGCCTGAGTACCAAGTATTATGGGTATTCCAACAGCCGAGTGCTAAGTACTAGGATCTCCGAGTACTACTACGAGGTACTCTCTATGAAAAAAAAATGCGAAATGAGGTATAAAAACATGTATTGCTTTTTTGGACTAAATTCTTTCCGACAATGTGTTCTTGTTAAGATAACTATCCTTTAAACATGAATAAACCATAAAACAAGTTAATTTTTTACTTTTTTACCAGTAATTGCTTTCTCTATTCTTGCATTAACGCACTATAGGAAAGCGGGAAGTCGAGTATCGAATACATGACTTCGAGTACAGGTTATCGACTTCGAGTACGAGTATTTTGCTATCCGAGTATGAGTACGATTACCATTAAAACGATACTCGATTAGTACTCGGGTACAAGTATCGATTAGGAGTACTAAAACACTGGTATTCTCAAAGTAAAAAGGCTGTGGTAATTCAAAATGTATTTTCATTTCGTGTACTGTCGTTTTCATTAGACGCACTATTGACCGAATTCAGATGACGTCATCATCGTGATAATCGTGGTTATGCCATTTTAGAAGTCAGTGTCCCTGTGCGTTCTACTGTTTAATAGACCAATCCATTAAACCCCGCCCTAAACAAATTGACCAATCACAGCATTGGCTACATCACCACTGTACATGTGATGGGCAGCAGAATCTGCGTCTCTTCAATGCCACACTGCACGAGATGAAATTGTTAACATTTTCCAATGGCATTTTATCGTGTTGATTTTTATTTTGTGTTATTTTCGGTGGCGTACCCAAGGCTATGATTGGTCAATACCTAAGTGGGTGGGGCTTCGTGGATCAGTCTATTTTAGGGTGCGTTCGATTAGCTTACACGTGTAAGTAAAACTTACACGATAGCGTTCGATTAGCCATCACGTGACACTCGTGTCTGCCCCCCGGTGTATGCCACCACAGCCCGAGCTCGCGAGCGGGTCTCTGGTGGATGCCCGGGTGTAATGACGTACTTCCGGCTGCAGCGCAGGCGCACCATACCAATATGGCGGGGGGAAATCAATTGAATTCGACGTGAGTACAAAAAAAAAATGCACAATGTTGGAAAATGTTTTAAGTATTCAACTTAATTAAATTGGGAATGAGTTCTCCAAATGTTAATTGTCTGGGCTTCAACTCTGGAGAATACCCAAGTTGTTCGATTAGAAACTCAAAAGTGATTCTTAAAATCATCTGGTTCATACCGTTGGACGGTGTACTCAATGTACTCGTCTACTTTTGGTATGGATTCTCTGCTGCGTAATGTCCCGCCTCCACGCAACAACCTTTGACCTTACCTTTGTTCGATTAGCTACAAGGAGTGTAACTCCCCGGTATACACGTCGCGTGAGCTAATCGAATTCGCACTCAAAGCGGACGCAGGGTTTACACTACCAAAAATGGTGAACGTGGCACTGTCGCCGCGTGTGACGTACGTGCACGGGTTCAATACTATCCTGTGAAGAGACACATTTAAATAAGGCGATTACATTTTACGAAAAACACACGGAATAAAGGGTTTTTGTTTTCTAGTAGTAAGTATAGTACGCCATTGGTTTTTAAGGAGTATTTCTGTCTTTCCCAAACAACCAATCTGTAAAAAAATCTCAGCAACTTAGGTAGTCGCGTTTTCGAAGTATTACGGTTTATGTTTCGTCTGAGACTTTGTGCACTTTTGTAAAGTTACATATTGTTTCCAAATATATATGGTGGGAACGAAATTTATAAAGCTTGAAACACAAACAAAAGATGAGAACGTAGTGATAGACTTCCAATATGATATAATGCATTGCGTGCGCTTTGTTTTCCAGAGTCCTTTGTTTGTTCTATTTTTCTTTCCCCCCCACCCACATACTAGTTAAGACAGAATAAACTTACTGTGCTGTCAGAATGTGCCTGGTCACGGCAATTAATCACAGATCTCACACCGGTGAGTTCGATCTCACACCGGTGAGTGTGACAAGGATCTAACGGTTTAAAATGATGACAGTGAAGACGGCGATCCATGGTGAATTATTGCCCGAACTCTTATTCTAAATAGATTCACAATGAATATCCTCACTGTCTATCAGATTGATACGGACCCATTATCATCGCTTCGGGAATCTGTCAGGGTCTTCAAGGTGGGGGGGGGGGGGGGTTATTCGCTAACCAATACGAGGCTCACCAGAAAGTCCGTCACTCCAGAGTGTATAAATCTGGTCGAGAAACACGCCAGCCGTGTAAATAAACTACGGGCAATGCATAAGCAATGCGCAAATCTACATATAGGATTACACAGTCACTGGATGTTGACGGAGAGCTTTCATTCAGAAGTTTCCAGTTTTAAAAAACGCACCATGAAGTGTTTAGTTTTGACGAATAACTGATTTCCAACACCTAACTTAGATCATGTGTAAAATTGAACTGGTGCTCGTAAACTACGGTGGCCCCTGGAGGGTATACACGCAATACCTAAATATTGACGTCAAACTGTATGGAAAATTTCACGACTTTTCCCACATCAGTATCGAAATTTGACGTGAAGTTTAACGACTTGCTAAGGAAAGCCGTGAATTTGTTTCCATGGAATTTGGCATCAATACTTAGGTCTTGTGTGGTCCTCCGGGGCCACCATACGTAATTCATATTACTTGTATTTATTCCTTATATTTGTTTGTTTCTTTATTTATTCATTTATTCATTTATATATTTATTTATTTATTTATTTTTTATTATTTTTTTTTATTTAGTTTTCTTTTCACCAAAGACTATCAAACTGTGGGCAACAGTAAATGGTCTTGCGAACACAAAATGCACAACAGAGTTTTGGAAAAAAAATTAGGTTTGAGAGAAACTGCTCAATCGAAATTATTTCATGCTAATAATATTAATACAGGATGTTACATAGCGCCAAATCATGAAAAAAATTCTCTGAGGCGCTTTACAGAAAATTATTAAGGAGAGAAGTATAAAAATAAAATTACCCGTTAAACAAGCAACAGAAAGCAACATTTCATTTATTTATTCATCTTTTTTTAATTTCAGTGCAATGTACTTCCCAAAACAATTCAAACTTACTTACTCCGAACTTTGCTAATTTCCAACAATGGCTTTATGATGTCTGCAGGCTAATTTTGACCCACTTTCTAAAATGCCCCATTTCTTAAAAATACAAAAAACACTCGCTGTCTCTTAATGTCTAAAATGAGAAATAATCTTGGACGTCATCTGTTTTTGTAACAGAAAATGTAGTGTTTTATAAGTGTAGTACAAAACAATGCCAGTACGAGCTTTTGAAAAAAACCTTTCAAGACGGCGAAATATATGAAAGTGTTTACAATACAAACCATATTTAAAAACTTCATACGGAAATTTAGTATTGTGTTTGCGAGACTATATGAAGACATAAAACATGTAGAGAACCAAACGCGTTTCGCTGTCTATTGAGCTCGGTCTGTGTGCCTTTCTTTTGCCATGCCCGAATTGTAAATTATTTTTAACATAATCTAAATGCGTATACACAATACATTCACCGAATCGTTTCTAGAATCATTGCAAATTGTGTCGACTTGCGGGCGAACATTTCTTTTGTCAACAATTCTAACGTTACGTAAATACAGAGTGACAACAATGAGGTTAAGAGGTCTGGGCTACCGTGACGTCAGCACCCAATTTCCAGATTGGTTACTATGTATATTCAGAATGTCTCAAACGAAACGACAATTATTCTTCTTTCTGGTGAAATAATATAGCCTATACTTCTAACGGAGGTCATAAAAACAGGACTGCATTATTATAAAAAAAAATTATTTTAATTTTTTTTAAATTTATTTTACCGATATTTACTGTACGCTATGAATAATTTTAGATTTAAGAGCACTCCCAGTAAACAAAGGGATTCACTTCCAGTAAACAACAGGAATCAGTGCGCCAGCTTGCTGTCTCCTTATTCTTAAAAATGGATGTTAAAGTTTGAAAATAGACCATGGCGATTCGGAGACAACGGTGGGGATGATTTTTTTTGTTGCCCTGCCTACGGCGATATAATAGCTAGTGGTTTAGACATGGGGTTTGTCCGGAAGGTGCGGTGATATTGGTAATGTGAATTGTTGAATTATCCTCCCACTGTGTTGCTTTTAATCAGTTTTCCCATATTAATATATGGATAACCGGTAAAAGAGATTGATTTTACCTCTTTTTCTTCTTCTTCTTCTTCTTCTTCTTTTTTTTTTAGATTTATTTTATCTTCGGTAATGTAACATTCTCGCTATCCCTTAGGCGGAATTCTCATATTGAAGTGAGATCGTCAATCACCATATTTTACTCTGTGGACACGTTTCTGTGCCAAATTGCTCGCACGTATTCAGGCTTTGTGTTGAATGTATACATTAATGTTTTTACTTCACTACCCTGGCTGTTTTCAAAAAAAAAAAAACTTATTTGATAGGGGAAAAATGATTGCATATTGTGTTTCGTTTAAGACACAATAGGATGGAATAAAATATCCATAGCCTCAAATATGTACTTCAGTTAACTTATTGAAACAAAGATGAAAATGCTAAATCTCAGGGTATTTTCTTTATTAACTTATTAATTATAATTATGAGCATTAGTTTATGTAGGAATCCTCCTCTGCACTGTTCACTGTCGTATTTGTGCGAAAGTGAAAGGCCAGAGGCCTAGCTGTGCCCACCCTACTTAATTTGTCAGTCGTTTAGGTAGAGAGCAATAATGCTTTTTGGTGAACACAATTCCTTCTCATAACATAACATCACTTAACGTAACGTAACGTAACGTAACGTAACGTAACGTAACGTAACGTAACGTAACGTAACGTAACGTAACGTAACGTAACGTAACGTAACGTAACGTAACACAACATAAAATAGTATAACAATTACAATTTATAAGGCGCTATTCCACCAAGATGGCGGACCGTGTTCTGTCACAAAATTAAACAAAATCCACTTACTGTTAAGGGATGTTTATGTGAATTATTATATTCTACGCTTAGAATATCTTTCCAGCCATTTTCATTTCATAACAAACGCTTTTTTGATCGCCCAAAAGCGCCCAATCCGAAGACAACGTATCCCTTTAACAATAATTGTCAAGCGCCACCACTTTACACAATGAGTTTGAAGAAGGATGTGTTTTAAGGATTAGAACGCATGTCCATCTATCTATATCTTTAAAGGAACTGTGTTATAATCATCATGTATTTGTGATATTTCCAAAATAGCTTTTGTATAACATTTCTGATTACACGGGTGTCATAAAGATGAGTGGATCTAGGTTGACATTCCAAACCAGCCTGTTCCCTCAGGGCCCGCACGTATCGCGTACAAACTTTCACCACAAATACACATAAAAACGACACCTTCCTCTTTACGGTAACATCGTACCCCACTCTGGATATTGCAGTCATTCTGGGGAAAATATTGACAAATCGACAGCGCCGCGGGGGGTTGTTTGAATAGCTTTTTTTTTTATTTCTCCCTGTTTTCTTATAATTCTTTGGATTTGTTTCACTGTGGACACGGACGGGCTGGCAAACAAACTGACTGTGTTTTGTCACGATTGTCTTCTTTTGAGTAGTGTTTGTGATACATAGGTAATTACCTGATTACTCAAGCTGAGCGAAGACTCATCCACAAGTTTGGTTTGTCTTTTGGGTGTACAAGAAAGCCCGTCTCGGTGAAACATAAGTTGTTTTAAAAGCTCTTATGAAATGATAATTATGCATGCAATTACAATCAGCGGCGAAACTATGGTATCAATTTAGGGTGGCACAAATAAGGGGGTGCACCATTTTTTTCTGGGTGCACTTCTGGCCATTTTCAAATTTTCAAATTTTGTTGTCCTTTTTCCTCTTCTCCTTCATTTTTTTCTTAGTTAATCACAGCACAGTCATGTCCTATACCGCAGTGCAACTGAATACAAGGTACGATCTGTGACTCTGACATACTTCACTGTCCTTCTTCTCCACTTCATGATCAAGTTTTATGTGAAGATACCCTGCGGCCATTTTTCTTTTTCTTTTCTTTTTTTCTTTTTTTTTTTGCATATCGCATTTCACAGCTGGCCCAGATACAGAGAAAAGGTGTCCATACAAAGATATCCTGTACACACAACCTATAGGAGTCCTGTACATCAACTTAAAACCTCATAAAAAAAGATGGGCTATTAGACAAGAGATTGTATGAACGTGTGGCTCCAACCTTTGGGGGTGAAATAAAATGTTTCTACGATTCCGGGCGGCACGTGCCGCACATTGTGTCATATTCCCAGTTCGGTATTCAGTGAACAGATAATTGTCTGACTTAAATGGGATGAAGTGTGTTTCACTCAGTGTCTACCTATTTTGAGGAGTCGCCCCTTCAGTGAAAAGGAGAACAAAGCTCTAGTTTCAAGAAACCTTAAACCGATTTTGAGTGAGTTAGGGGAAAGTACATCATTGATTTTTCGGCAGAGTCAATCCTTCCTTTGGGTAACACACCTACGCAACCTGCTTACGAGCAATGTTGGTGAAAACAACCAAAGGTAACGTTTTTACTTTGTGTTTTTACCCATACACCGACGTGTGTTAAAGCCCCTGGCCAACATTGGTAAACTGACTACAAAATGCTTCCATTCTTTGCACAAATCAAGATATGTGTAAAGAAACCAACCGGTGAACATTTCAGCATATTTCGTGGTTTCATTTGCGAGTAAACGGTCAAAATGCCTTCAGCATTTTTGTACGCATTCTGAGCAGAGTTGTGGACTCACGAGATGAAAATTCATTGTTGGATCTTATTTCATTTATCATTATTTAAAACCAATAACACTTCAGACAGAACAATTGCAAAGAAAGTTTTCTACCATCATTATCTTATATAATGTCAGGTATATGTATTAAAATATGTGAATAATTAGGTGTTTCATTCTTACC
Source organism: Marthasterias glacialis (assembly GCA_911728455.2). Lineage (NCBI taxonomy): Eukaryota > Metazoa > Echinodermata > Asteroidea > Forcipulatida > Asteriidae > Marthasterias > Marthasterias glacialis. The sequence continues at coordinate 13,371,287 of OU452237.1, read as the reverse complement.
AATGATGAGCTGGGGTTTGAAGCACCGTATATCTCATATTATTCCCAAGCCCCGCAAACAAAACCAAAAAAGAAAAGCACAAACGTATTACTCGGGTTGGACTTGAACCAAACTTGATTCCAAACTGTCCTCTCCTCAGCTTTTAGGAAATATTTCTCTGAAGGATTGGGACTGGTAAGAACTGGTAAAGAATTCGTCTTTTTTAATCAATCCTGTACTGTTCTTCCTCGAGTTTTTTTCTGATATTTGGGCTTTTATTTCATTTTATAAAAAGGTCTTTACACGACCGTTACTTTGGGATTTCTGTTTTGGAATTGTATGCTCTGTGATGTTTGTAGAAGTTATACAAACATACTCATTATTTAACCAAATCAGTCACGAGCTAGTATTAGTACTGGAGCGGCTCTCAAATCTGCGTACCCTTTTTTTCAGGGGGGTACCAGCAGTTTTATTTTATAATACAAAAGGGGGCGCCCACAGTGGGGGCGTTCGCAGAAAGTACCAACTGTATGTGCGGTAACAGCAGCTCCAGTAACGGTATTCCTCGTGCTTCACTTATTATGCAATGAAATTTAGGCTGTATAAAAAATATTAGTATGGCCTCTTATTATTTTGTGAACTGACCATTAGCGTTATAGTGTAAAGGGCCCGCAGGTATCCCAACAAATATTGCCGCTGCATGATAACAGTTTGCTCTTTTGAGTCAAGTCCGTCACGCTTGGGTTTGTATAGAATCAACTGAAGAAAAACAATGTTAACACAAATACTTTTCATATTTGACAGCCAAATGTGTTTAAAATGGTTTGATATAATGTTTGTCAGACACCTTTTTACGGAGTCTAGTAAAAATCAATAACGAAATAAGTTTTCATTTCCATTACGGACTCACAATCCGTTATTACAGATTCACACTCCATTATTATGGATTCCCAATCCGTTGTTACGAATTCACAATCCGTAATTACGAATTCACAATCCGTTATTACGAATTCACAGTTCATTATTACGAATTCACAATCCGTAATATTACAAATTCAGAATCCGTTAGTACGGATTCACAATCCGTTATTACGGATTCACAATCCGTCTTATACGGATTCACAATCCGTTATTACGAATTCTTAATCAGTTATAATGAATTCCAAATCTCAAACACGGCCCTCCTTGGTGCATCCGCAATAATGGATTTGAATTGTGAATATTTATGCTATCACTAAAGGGTTTTTGTATTTATTTTTACCAACGAACATAATTATTATTATTTTATGTATTTATAATTTTTTTCTTACCCATTTTGACATGGAATGGATAAGAAAAAAAATAAAGCCCAGCCCCTTCGTCTCCACATGTTAATGGCTTTAATGGATAAAAAGCTACATTAATAATAGTTGATTTTATTATTAAACCGAGGCAGAAAAACAGGTCACAAACAGTCTTGTCAGAAATTTAATGATATTAAACGTAAACGACGTCAAACCTCATTTCTTTTATACTGCCGTGGTTAATGCAGTATCCCCGGCATTTGTTAATTGGCAACACTTTACTTGTCTCCGACCCATCAATTCAAGGTATGTTAACTACATAGTTGTATTTTTTTTTTCTTCAGAAGAGTGCATTCATTTCCTTTAGTTCTTAATAAACATGCCATAAAATCTACCTGGAAAAATTCGTCGAAGTACAGGTGGCCAAAATAGCAATTCAAATGTACCATATGTGTTTGGTATCCATGCTCATTAGCAGATATTTCTCGCAATATTCAGTGCTTTTAAGCAGCTCGTGAAAGTGGGCCCCGATACCATGACACGCACACTTAATACTCATTGTTCGTCTACGGGCTTCCCCGTAGATTTGTGTCTACATCGTTGTGAATGCTCTAAGGGTTTAATACATTAATGCACAGTTCTTATTATAGCGTTTGATTACATCCGACGGCCGTTTCTAAAGGCTCATTTGTTAACAATGGATACGCAGAGCGACCTTTGAAGTATGCATGAGACCCATAGAACATGTTCACAAAAAGAGTGGCCTAGCACATTCCGGGGCATTTCTTGGCAGGCAAGATAGTTTACTGGTTATTATATGTGAAATCTTACATTTTATGTCAGAATTTCTACATGAATTCAAGAGTAATTAAAAATGACAATTGAACAAGTTTTGAGATGCGCCCCCTTTTCTCGGTACAATGTCCATCAAAATGGCGGACGAGGACCAGCGGATTTCCAGTACAAGAGCCACCACAAGCCGCATGCAAGGACGAAATGTCTAAGACCATTGAATGCATCAGCGACATTAAAACAGTTTGTACACGTTTACCAGGCAAACATAGCGCCGAAGCCGTCGTGTGGTCGCAAGCACGTCACGACCATTCAAAAAAAAAAAAAAAAAAATGCGTAGGGCGCCCTCTGTTGACTCTCATTCCCATGAGACCCCAAACAAACCCATTAAAAAAGACATGACAAGTTTGAGGTGTGCCACCGAAATGAACCCCTAAATTGGAATTTCATGATACCAATTAACGTAGTCGTCTGCACCGGTAAATTAATTAACTGCTGAAACTGAGAGGAGCTCTTAGCACTGAGATCGGGAGACGATTCGAGTATGTCTGAGTTCCCATTATATTAAAAAACCGTTTGAACCCTTTAAGAAAGAGCAGTGAACCCATCTCCAGGTGTTCCTTACAGCTTTAATAATCTAAGTTGGTTGTTCATTGTTTCGTGCGCATTAATAACTATTGTGCACGGCATTGGTAAGGTTGAAAATATTAATTGATATTTACAAAAATGTGCACGTAGCTTACATGGTTTAAAAAGATGGTCATGGTGGAAAGCGTCCCTTGATTTTTTTTTTTTTTTTTTTTTTTTAGTAAAGCAATTAGTTCTGATCTCGGGCGTCCTAAGCCCAGTGTTTGAAATCACAAGATTGAGTTTCAACTTTCACAGGTTTGTTATGTCACGTATATATTATGTTGGGTCAAAATGAAGTGCGTATGCTGGTCTTTGACAATTTATTACCAAATGTTGCCAGCCTGCTTTTCACAGAGGGGGGATTTGTAGTGACACAATGTTGTTTTTACATCACAGAGGGGGGATTTGTAGTGACACAATGTTGTTTTTACACTGGCACCCAGGAACAACAGTTCAAAACCAAGAGTTAGAAATGCATGAAGAAAAATAAACAAAATGAGTCCACTTCAGACAAAAAAAAGCTACAATGCACACTTACTTGTTGGTTAATTGAGCAAAGACAAGCTTTGCTATTTAGCAGACAAATTCTAACCGAAATGTCCATTGTATTTTGATCAAATAAAAGCCATAGCGTAGTTTCTGCCAGCATTATAGGACCGCGTGAAGTTTACAGACAAAAAAACCCAAAACAATGGCTTAACGCATGGTTGCAGCCATCTTTAATTCGTAGTTACTGCACAGTGCGCGGCACGGTGAACATTATACCAACACTACACGACAAAGACCAGTCGGATTTGGTCACTGATATTGTTAACTCATCAACAAATATATATCAGCCATCAGTTTAACGACCTGTCTCGCCTGAAAAAAAAATATATAATACCCACTTAAGCTGCGTACGATCCCTGTGGATTTTCATTGTATTTTTTGCACGCAATGATATTGCTGGCACGGTGTCACTTTAAAGACTCCTCTCCCACCTCCCCCCCCCCCCTGGTATGCCGGAGGGATACGCGGTCATTCAAAAAAAAAGAGAAAAAAAGTCCTTCAACTACAGTCCGTCAGAGATGCATCTTTACAAAAAAAATCTCAATTTTAATCACTCCGATTTATCCTTATTGGTTTCGCACAAGACACAATTACTGAAATTGGCCGGAAAGGCCTTCTCCCGTGTAATCTCGTGTGGCATTTTAAAAGGCGGGAGAGCCGTCTCTTTTTCCCCCATCTATTTTTCCCGCGCATTGTTGTTTGAAATCGGCCGGCCCTAGCAAACCGTTGGCGACGGGTGGTTTTAATGGGTTTGCCTTGGTGTGGAAAATTGTTGGATGCCCGTTGCCTCCAGGGAGACAGTTTGGAACGGATTTGGGCCACCAGGGGACGGCACTTAATTAAAGATGTCCCTCTTATTGGTTAAGATGAACGAATATTAGTAAAAAAAAAAAAAAAAAAAAAAAAATCAAAGGAAATAAAATAAGACGACAAAAATGAAATAAAAAGGGGATTCAATTTATACCAAAAGTTCACTGAGGTATTGACGTGTGTACCATCATTCACGATCATGTGTTGGGGTTTGAAATGTTTCTCATCGAAAATTCATCATTCGATTTTTGTCATGATAAGCAAAAAGGAACAATTTGTTTTATCCTTTGTAATTATTGTCTTCAGTATGAATATTTATTTCCCCTGCATTGATACATAATAAGGACAGTGTTGTTCGAATCTTGTGGGGTGGGGTGGGGGTGAGCCCCCACCTCTGATGGCATTGTACATTCCGGAGTATTGTCATAACCACTGGGCAACCAAGCTCGCCCGGCGACAGAGAGGCAGTTTGAGTTCCCTGTCATGACGTCAGTTAAATAATGCCATCGTGGGAAATGATTTGCAAGGGTTACATTCTGTTCAATCCTTGCCGGGTTTCCCCCCTTGCGGCTTAGCATATTTAAATTGACAAGTTCTCTGGGGGAGGTGGGGGGGGGGGGGGTCTATAAGTAATACAACTTTGGGGTTTGAAACCCAGCCAGTGCACTCGTCTCCTACAGCGAGACACCATAATTGGTTCTCCTCACCCACCCAGGAGTGTCCAAACGCCTGTGAGGGTACGGACTGTGAAGGATTGGCTTCAATATTCCCCAATTTGATTGTCGGAAGTGCTTACTTCTCAAGCTTTTAGGATGGAACGTCTTTATTTTGAAGATACAGAATGCCTAGGACTGGATTCCATTATTGAATCCTTCCCCTTAAACACAAATAATTTATTTGAATAAAAAAAAAAAAACTTGTCGGCAAAGAAACAACGTTTATTAAAATGTCAGCCTGTTTGATCTATCTGACTTGTTTACCTTTATATGGCGTAAATAAAGTGGATAAGCTCCAAGTGTTCGTCATGGATACGCAGCGCCGTATAGGGTATAATTTTAGGGGGGCACAAGGGAGGGCACCATTTTTCCTAAGGGGGCACTTTTGACCAATTAAAACTGCAGTTTCCGTTTGTATTTTTCCTAAACAAGCCCCCTTTGTCAGCGCTCTTCTGACGTGTTGAGGTAAAACAAAATACATTCTGTGTGTAAATAATTAAAAAATAGTTCTAAGAATATTGAAATTACCACGTAGATGCTCATCAAAATAATGTAACATTTTAATCTTGTAATTTGTTTTTTTTTTAAACTCAAAAGTCCAGATTTCAAAAGGGGGGGCACCAGGGGCACGGACGTCAGTAGGGGGCAAGTGCCCCCTCCCCCCCCCCCCCGTCCTTAGTTACGCCACTGAGGATACGTGCATACACAGTTACGTCAGCGTGTTTTGGCTACACGCATATTACACCAAAACGGCACCCTTGACGTTTTCTGGAAAGGGTTAGAAAAAAAATAACATTATTTATAATTTCTCTTTCTAACAAGATTGTTGAGGAAATATTCATCACAGGCTGTTTCTTCTTCACCTGATCCACCCTGAGAAAGACAAATAATTGATTGGTGTCTGCAGAACCATTCTTTCCCGACATGCGTACATGCAACCTGTAGCTTAAAACTAGTATACGTTACGTGTTTCCGCACACGCGTTACGCAAATAAAGAGTTCCGTAGCCTAAACTATCTAATAATGGGTCAACGACCGTTCAGCCTTGTCAACATTTCGGCTTTCCTCGAGACCAATTCTCGGACAGTTTGGTTATTAAATCATTCTTCATTCCGGCTATGACTTTTTAATGACTATTCTAAAAAAGTAGAGTGTCTGTCGATCGGTCCCTTTAAACGTGGGCTCTTCCTTTGACAGCTCGCATGGTTGTATCCCTGTAATGTATTATGCGCTCCAAAAGTAAGTCACGATCGTTCGTACTTTTTTCCAGTAATAATGTTCGAGCGGTTTTTTACTTTTTACACTGCATACATATAAAGACCATTCCTTTTAAAACGTCACACCTTTTATGCATGTCGTGTATACACGCGAGCTTCGCCCGTGAGACCCGCTAATCGAATCACACCGAAGGTCTTTATTACTACGGCTGTGATTATCGGGTGAGAGGAACTTGTTTATGTTGCCGTTGTATTTTGGAATGATTAACAGAAACTGCGAGCCAGCACGGAGGTCCGAATTTATACCCTCATCGCCTTCAGCGAACCCTATTGCCCCCCCCCCCCAAACTGGTGTTTATTTCACCGGTGTGACAAGAACGGGCGACAAATGCACACTTTGTAGAATCGAAAAAGAAAAGGGGGGACTCAGAACAAACTCAATAAGCGTGAGGGTACTGGAAGCGGTTTTTGTATTGATTTGTTTTTTCTCCGGATGCATTTCGTCCTGCGCTTCTTCTTTTATGTTTTTTTTTTTCACGGGAGAGGTGCAACGTATTATTTTCTTGGTCGGTGTCAGTTCTTTTCACTTTTGAGACACGCAAGACGTATTCTAAAAACTTGTTTATTTAAAAAGATATCAGTACTAATAATTCTTAAAACGGAGAGGTACTGAAGAGACTTTGGGGAGAGAAGTTTCATTCAAGCCATGTATAGTTTTTGAGAAATGTCCAGTTATCTTTCCGACGGTTAAGTTCAGTTTTTGCAACGTTTGTTTTGCATTGCAAAATGTTCAACCGATTCCCGTAAATCCTCCCTCGCTCCGCTCTACCAGCCCCTCGTTCGTCCCCCCGCGATCCATGACTTAAGTCCCTTTTTTTATCAGGTGGATTTTGATAATTTGTTGTTTGGAACCGGATGTACACATCTTTTGCTGACAGTTTTTTTTTATACTTTGGTATTTCCTTGACAGCCCCCAGTGCAATTTGTATCTATTATCATGTTTAAAGATTTAAAAATGTGCACAAATTAAGAAATGAAAAATAAATTAGGTTGGATTCTTCTTTACATTTCCCAAGTCGGTTACTGTGACGGCTCTCACCAATGTTCATTGCTTCAATTGCGTTGTCTGTCAGAGAAACTAAAAACAAGAAAAGCTCTGATGATAGGGGCCACTAACCGCGCCGATTGGTGACACATCATTATTATCTGTAAAGTGAGAGGTGCCTTCAATTGGTGCAGTGCACCGCGGTGGCTAGATCACCGGAGTGTGGGTTCGAATCCCGGTCGTGACACTTGTGTCCTTGAGCAAGACACTTGACTACAATTGCTTCTCATCACCCAGGAGTAAATGGGTACCTAAGAGGGTAGAGATTGTTGTTGATGTGAATGGTTAGCAACCAGTGTGCTGATTTGGATGCCGGTGCTGCATACTCCAAAGGAGTGAGGATGGTTTTAGGAATGCTTATGGCCCGATAAGTACCGCAATGCGCTTTGAGAGCCCTATATGGCTTGATAAAGCGCATTATAACACACGTTATTGTTTGTGTTATTATTATTATTTTAATCTAATTATTAACTGATCAATATTGATAGGTTAAGCCTGTCCGAATTAACGGCTGCGGCTTGATCATCACATTAACATGCGGTGAAGAAAGAGAAAGCCCATAGCAACACCCTTAGCAACAGTCGAAGCCGTAGCCGCAGCCACAAATTCGGGCACGCCGTCACTTTGTTTGCCTATTCGTACGGTGCTCTATACTTCTACAAGTCAATTTTGGTGCACATAACGAAATATGAAGATCTTCAGAACAGGCACTAACTAAAAGTATAAGGGTCCTCATTTTGTACACGCACAAAAAGATTACCAATTTCTCATTTATTAAGCTATAATTTATTTTTCTTTCTTTTTTATTATTATATGACTATTCAGTGTTGATCCCAACCCCCTCAGTGGAGACCTAGGACTTTCCTGCGTTGTCTCCTCCGAAGGTATTGTTGAATTCAACACCCCGTACATATTCATCAGCTACTGCAAAGTTGACCTAACCTACTACCCGTTCGACACCCAGCGCTGCCCGCTCAAGTTCGGCTCCTGGTCCTTTGACGAGACGGGGGTGGACATTGTCGCCGCACGGCCCATCCCGGAGCTGGACAAATACCAGCCGAACGGAGAGTGGGACCTGTTGGACATGTCGGTAACCAGCCACAAGATCCAGTACTCGTGTTGCAAGCATAAGTTCCCAGATGTGGAATACACCTTGGTGATCGAGAGAAAGCCGGAGTTTTACGTGGCCAACATCATCCTTCCGTACGTCCTCATCTCAATTTTATCCATCTTTGTATTCTATCTGCCACCGGAGTCCGGGGAGAAGATGAACCTCTCCATAACGACGATGCTGTCGCTGATTGTCTTCAATGAGCTGGTTATAACGACGATACCACCGGCCTCGGACGGAACGTTTCCAATAATGGGTAAGTTTTATCGAGCCCTTTCTCCACCCGCTCTGTTTTACAAGGCTTTTGGTAAATCCATCCAATCATTTCATTGGTCGAACTTCTGGCTGAGATAGCTGGTACTCGGTTTACACCCACATCGTGCAATTACCATAAGCGATACCAATCAGCCGATCAAAGTTTCATCTCCGAGGAGCCCGGTACCTTATGTGTATTTCATGAATCTCGGAGTAGTTACTGCAGAAGTTCAGACAATTTGCAAACTAGACTGGTCCCTTGTATTTATCCGTGAGATTAAAAACAACCACTGGTCTCACAAACCCAATGATTTTATCGGGTAGACATACACTTGCAATGACGCACAACTACCAGACTGATATAATTTTAGTGCGTGTACGCTACACCAATTGATCTCCATTATACTGGAGATCAATGGCTACACCATAGACCTTATGCATTGACGTCATCACACCGCCATCTTAAAGGTAAATCGATGATGTAACAATGGAAACGCAGAGATTTGACGCGCGGCGCACAGGATTGGCCAATGAACAACCTCATTTTGACCTCTAGGCGAGGGCGCCCTACTCAAATGACGTCATGTGCATAAGGTCTATTGTATCATGGCATGCAATGTTAAAGGTATATCTAGCAGGAACCAGCGGGTTCTTAAGGTCGGATGTCTGGCGTTGATCACGTGCCTCGAAGTGTGACGTCATGACGTTCGGGCTACTTGCAAACTGGCTTAAAACAGCTGTTTTTCTTAACTGCTGAATAAATAACTGCGCAAAGAATGTCACGAAGACTGCGTAAGACGTCCTTTCGGAAGAATTCGTTATTTTCTCTGCACCGTTTAAGCAACTCCACGAAACTTTAATGTGCGGTTCGGTTTTGATTTACAGGCGAAATTTTTTCCCCTTCTTTTTTTTACTAATCAGTGTGTCGTTTAAAAAGTCTCGGAGGGAAACATTGCCGTGCTTGGTTCAAATTTCAGAATAATTGTATTTTGTTCTGCAGTAATCCAATCTCAAGCCATATGGATACGCTACACTTCATATGCCGTCAAAAAGAGTCAATGATACTACCGTATGCCGTCATAAACAGCGTACACACTACATTAAACCGTCACATAACACAGTTTACTACTCAGTTTGTCACATCAATGTACTTAGTGTGGGGCTTTAGATTTCGAACATTTTGTGATATTGAAACCATTTTTTTTTTGCATGCAGAAGAATGCATTTCTACTGCGCAGTGCTATTAGTGAGATTGAATCAACAACTCCTATAACCACTGGGTGTTCCGCAGTTGTTAAACTATTGTGTGCCATGTTATACTTCAGCCATAGTTTTTGTGTATAGGGTTCAGGGTAAATCACTGGATTACATTGATAGTTTTAGTCTGGAAGCTCTCTGATTATGAAGGTCCATGCCAGCACCAATATTTATGTCTAAAATACTGTCAGGGTCGTATTTGAAGACCCCCCCCCCCCATGAGCGTTGCTCTGTGCATCTCATCAATGCAACCAGAAAACCAGGTTCCTGCACGAAGTGCATTTCTTGGGTGAAGTGCGCGTTTAAACCTGCACGAATTTCCTAACCAAACAAGACTTTGTTCTTTGTTGTTTTTTACGAAAACGTCAGCACCTTTTTATAGTCTAGTTACCAGACCCAAAAATCTCCGAATATTCTCTGTCGATTCTCTGTCAGTCCGGTATCACTCAAAGGTCACGTGACCAAAAAAGGAGGAATTCCACCTTTTCCGTAATTATCCGAAATGCACCGAACTCGTTGTCGTCAACATTCGGACAGTGTCGTTGATGGTCGGACATTTCTTCTGTGATAGCAATTCAAAAAATTTGCGAAACACATCCCATTATCGATTTTCCTTTCTTTTTTTTTCCCCAACAAATTCAACGCTATTATTTGAGTATATTAGTAACATTTTTACAAACTGTGATTATCCCAGGCTTTTTGAAAATAAACAAAGCCCGTCATCAGCGCTCCGTTTTTTATCCAATGGCATCGTCCACCGTTGGTGACAAATAATGAATATTTATATATATATATATTGCGTCATGCTCTATTTTAAGCTTTTGATGATGCCTGACCTATAAGATTTTTAACAAGAGTCGTCAGGGAATCTTTGGTCAGGGAACCAGACTAGCACCTTCTTAGGCAGTTTTTACGGGTAAGTTGTGTACGGTGTGTTCATTGAAAACTAGAGGATTGAAACGAATTCACTCTTCCAGAAATCAATGATATTGTACGTTATTCCTTTACACACATGTCCAAGGAAAGAAAAATCCAAAAGCAGACGATTGTTCCTTACCGAACGACCTCCCTTTTTTCATAACTCCCATTCTCCAAACACCACTTATGACCGTTGCTTGCCGGACACAATTGCAATTATGAGAAGCCCTCGGAATTACGCCACAATTACCCGTCAACAACAGAGCTCGGTTGCCACAGCAACTCGATGAAGAAATCTAATAAGTGCACATTGTTGCGATATTCATATCTGATATTTTTTTTTTCTTCAGAGGCGAGTTCTGGGCGAGTTCTTCCTGAGCGCAAGGACCAACCATTCAAACTTATAAAGCGGCCGAATTACTGGATGAAAAAATGCTGAGTGTCGTATAAATATTTTCCAAAGAAAACCCTACTTAGTGGGTGGAAGAAAAACGTTAATTGCGTTGATTTTGAATTATTTTTCCGGGCTAATCAAATTGAGCTTCAAGCAAAGAAACACTTTTACTTACTTCCCTTTACAGCTAAAAAAAAAGAAAGAAAAAAAAGAAAACAAGTGTGAGCTTGGATTACCTTTTACAAAACGTTCTAATGCGTGTTTACTCAGATTTCCGAAAGATACCACGAGCTTTTTAACCACTTTAGTTCAATGGTTGGGGGAAAATGCAAAGAATGCATCTTGCTTGAGTAGGCGTGGTCCTTGTTAAGTGAGCTGACCTCCTCGCTCCCATTGCTTGCACTTCGACAATGGGCAGAGTTTTAGCTTATTCGTCGTAAAGCGGTGTCCATCCTAGTATAAATTCTCGGTGTGATTATTTTTCACGGGGTTGTTTTTTGCTGTAACCGACGCGCTTTCACTCGAGGGTTGACAGCATGCCAGGTCCTTGAGAAGGGTGAGGTTTTGAACTCAGCCTGGGCTACCTCCGTCAAATTTTAATACACATGCATACCCTGTACTTATATTTTAAAATATTGCAAATTTGCGGTGCAAAGCAAATACCAGCGAAGTAAACAATCACAATTACTAATCAAAAAACATGGTAATCTGTCTTTAGAAAAAGGAGTAGTTTTTTAACTTACCTGCATTAAGCTCTACAATTATGTATAGACAAAAACGGGATCGAGGTTGACAGTATCTTCAGCTAGTCAGCATTCCCGAGGACTTGTCTTTTGAGTCCCACGTGGTACTCACGGGCATTTTCACCAATAACTGCAGGGTCAGAGAGGGTAATGACACCCTCCCCCTTCCCCTAGGTGCTTTAGAATATGGCCATGTCAACGCCTTAGGACAGAAAACAAAAATGGATTGCCTTTACATTCTAATAAGCCGAAAAGAAGCACTAAAGAAAATACTTTAAAAAAAAAACGACGCAACGGTCTGAAATGAAACCGAATACCGATGTGTTTAACCGTGGAATCGATACTAGAGTTGTTTCAGGTATAAATCCTCGCCCCCTTCTCTCTCAGGTATTACTGAACCGTGTAATACCCTCGCCTGCTCCGGACATTCATAATTTGTTTCCTGACCGCCAGGCGAGCGCCGAGAAACAAAGGGACAGCAGTGGAGTTACGTTCTTTAGTAATTCGCCCCATCTCACTCAATTTCCCGAGTTGCGAATGGGTTTGGGGTATTGTGGAGAGGGTGACTTGTGTCAGCTCGGCCCCCGTGGACGTGAAGGAAGGAGTCGGCATCAGGGCGTGTGTAAAATGGCCACATTAGAAGAACTGCCCCCGGCGTTGAAGCGTTTGCTACCTTGGACTTAAGGTTTCTGAACTTGTTTAATGAGGATACTGGACCCAAATTAACTTCTTTAAACCTTGCTCGACTTACAGAAATATTGTATTCATGATTCTTCGAGTACAACATTTTATAATTAAAGAAACGATTATGGCGGTCATTTCAATTTTGTATTATTTAAATGACATTCTTCCAAAATAGCTTTAAATACAAGATAAACAAATTAGTAACTGTACAACGACATTAACGATAAATAAATCAAGATTATAACCAAAGACATATTTTAACTTAAAAATAGAATTGATGCTTTCCGACATTATAATCAATACTTTAATAGCACAACATTTTTACACAAAAGCACAAAGGGCTTGTCCGGGAGTCGAACCCGGGACCTCTCACACCCAAAGCGAGAATCATGCCACTAGACCAACAAGCCGATGAATATTTACTTGATTGTACTCTTTCTCTTTCCCGATGGGGAGCGTATTGAGTACAAAACAATTGTACTTAGAGGGCTTGTACGGGAGTCGAACCCGGGACCTCTCGCACCCTAAGCCAGAATCATGCCACTAGACCAACAAGCCGATGAATATTGTCCTTGATTGTACTCTTTTCTCTTTCCCGATGGGGGGGGGGGGGAGCGAAGTGAATACAAAACAATTAAACTTAGAGGGCTTGTCCGGGAATTGAACCCGGGACCTCTCGCACCCGAAGCGAGAATCATACCACTAGACCAACAAGCCGATGAATATTTACCTTGTTTGTGCTCCTTTCTCTTTCCCGATGTGGGGAGCGAAGTGAATACAAAATATATATACTTAGAGGGCTTGTCCGGGAATTGAACCCGGGACCTCTCGCACCCAAAGCGAGAATCATGCCACTAGACCAACAAGCCGATGCATTTTGACCTTGACTGTAAGCTTTTCTCTTTCCCGGTGGGGGACCGAAGTGAATACAAAACAAGTATACTTAGGGGGCTTGTCCGGGAGTCGAACCCGGGACCTCTCGCAGCCGAATCGAGAATCATGCCACTAGACCAACAAGCCGATGAATATTGACCTTGACTGTACTCTTTTCTCTTTCCCGGCAGCGAAGTGAATACAAAACAATTGTACTTAGAGGGCTTGTCCGGGAATTGAACCCGGGACCTCTCGCACCCAAAGCGAGAATCATGCCACTAGACCAACAAGCCGATGCATTTTGACCTTGACTGTAAGCTTTTCTCTTTCCCGGTGGGGGACCGAAGTGAATACGAAACAAGTATACTTAGGGGGCTTGTCCGGGAGTCGAACCCGGGACCTCTCGCACCCGAAGCGAGAATCATACCACTAGACCAACAAGCCGATGTTAAAATGACTTTAGACGGACGAATTTCTTCACGTATATTTCTGATCACAGACATCGGGCGCCATTTTGTCAACATTTGCAAATTCGTAAGGTATCCGAATATCGACCACTTGACATGTAAAAGATGAACGTGTAGATAACTTTAACGATGGTTGATGTGTCTGTAAGTTGAGTTTAAGAGCTAACAGAGCAAGTACTTGTAGATTTGTTTTACTTGGGGTTTTTTTTTGTATCACCCAAAATACCTGCTTTTAGGTATGAAATCTTGATTGCAAAAGAAAACACGGGCAGTCTAATGTACATTGCTAAAGTGTTCATGTCTAATTATGATTTTTAATTTAGTTTTATCACACCGGTGTAAATTTCCAAAAGCAAAACTTTTTGTACGCGCTTAGGGGTTCAGTGCATTCATTTGTGTTTTTGTTTTGTTTTGTTTTGTTTTTTTGGTTTGATTTTTTTTTTTTTTTTGGTTTTTTTGTGTGTGTGTGTGGGGGGGGGGGTTGTGAAAATCAGTGCAGTGATACAAAAAGGGGCAAACAGCTACAATTTCACAGGGCTTGTCCGGGAGTTGAACCCGGGACCTCTCGCACCCGAAGCGAGAATCATACCACTAGACCAACAAGCCGCTGGAGAATTTAGTGAACTCTTTTTTTTTTAAGGGAAAATCAGTGCAGTGATACAAAAAGGGGGGAACAGCTAAAATTCAATAGGGAGTCGAACCCGGGCCTCTCGCAACCGAAGCGAGAATTATACCACAAGACCAAAAAGCCGATGTGGCGGTTAATATCTGGGGTCAAAACCCGGTCAGTCATTGTGTATTTAAGCATGACAAATTAACTTTAATTGCTCCTCTTCACCCAGGAGGAAAACTAGCCATGGGTAGAAATATTGTGTGATTGATTAGCTTCATATTTGCAAACTCAATTCCGGTTTCGCATCCCTCGAAGGAGTTAAGGCATTCATTCGGCCCAATGATCAGGGCCAGTGTCGGTAGAGTGTCAGTAGATGTTGCTTCTATATTTAGCTTAGAGGCATGCGATGCGATAAATTTCCATGATTATTGTTTACGGTTAGTCGACTAAAATTACATAACTATATTCTTTTTATCGTGGGATTGTGCAGTTTGCTAAAGTTCAGTTCAGTTCGTTGGGAATGCACGATGTAAAGACAAAATTAAACTTCAGATAACAATAAGCAAATAATAATAATTGCCTACAAAAATAAAGCTAACCTTTATAATCAACGATGCTAAGGAGAAACATCTACATGGGTCAAGTTATATATTGCATGGTACAAAACCATGTTTTTTGAGCATGAGAACCAGTTAATATCAGCGGGTTGCCGACAAATTGTCCTTATAGGTGCAAACTTGGCCATGGCAGTCCCTGACATTTTGAAGCTCCCTAAATCATTTCTTCTACGACCACAAGCAGTAATCCATTTTTTTTATTGCATTATGAGCAGCAAACTTGCTCTACGCTTATACAATAAAATTCGATCAACTGTGAATCAATCATTGTAATTTAAAAAAAAATTAACAAACAACAAGGTATAAAAGTGTTCAGGGCTTGTCCGGGCATTGAACCCGGCCGAGAACCATGCCACTATACCAACAAGCCACTACTCGCAATAGGGTCACTAACAATTTCAATTGTAAATTTCAAGGAGGTCGTGACTAAAGGGAAAAGGGGGAAAAGAAACAAATGGAAAGCTTCACAAACGGGCTTGTCCGGAAGTCGACCCCGGGATCTCTCGCACCCGAAGCAAGAATCAAACCACTAGACCAACAAGCCGACGTAAAGTAGACTTTAAACAGACGAATGTCCAACTTACTATACACTACTTCTGGTCACAGACATCGGGCGCCATTTTGTCAACGTCATAATTCAATCGATGTTTGTTTCCGCAGTTGAGTTCAAGAGCAAAATGAAATATTTTATACCGTTTTTCCTTGATCGTAAAAGGAAACAAAAGCGGTCAATAAAATACTTTGTTATAAGTGTATTATGATTTTTGATTTAGTCTTATCACACGGACGTATTTATTCTGAGCAAAATTAATATTAATATTTATTAATATTAATTCACTGTGGATCAATCATTAAGGAATATCATATTATATAACAGTATATCAAAAAGGTTAGGGCTTGTCCGGGAATTGAACCCGGGACCTCTCGCACCCTAAGCGAGAATCATACCACTAGACCAACAAGCCGTTGCTGACAAGTGGCTCACTAATTTTTTTTCAATTAGAAATTTCAGGGCGGTCATAAAAAGGGGGGAAAATGGCAAAAAAGGGGAGTTTTTCAAATGGGCTTGTCGGGGACCTCTTGCACAGAGCTAGCCCGAAGCGAGAAACATACCACTAGACCAACAAGCCGTTGGTTCCGTCACTAATCTTTTTCAATTAGAAATTTCAGGGCGGTCATAAAAAGGGGGCAAAAGGGCAGAAAAAGGAAGTTTTTAAAGTGGGCTTGTCCGGGAGTCGAACCCGGGACCTCTCGCACCCGAAGCGAGAATCATACCACTAGACCAACAAGCCGACGAGTACCTAACTGTCTTTAAAAACCGGAATGCATTCGAATGTAGATTCAAATCCCAGTAAGGTATCGTGTGGTTGAATATTAAGACAATTATATTTAATTGCTTCACTTCACCTATGATTAAAATGCTGCGCTGTTCGATTAAACACATTTTTGCAAACTCAGTTCCTGGTCTTCATGCCCCAAGGAGTTGCATAATTATTTTCGGTTTGGCTCATGAACCTAAAGTTTTGTTGAAGTTCACTTCAGCGCTCTAAATTCGCATAAAAATGCACGATAAAAACACAATTCACATTTACATTATTCTAAGTATATAAACAAAAAAATATTCTGAACACAAAACGACAGAAAAAAAACCTTTACCTTTGCTTATGGAAAACAAACATGGCTGCCCCATAAGTAATTTCCCTAATATTGTTTCTTACATACCACTAAAAACGGAATTCACCCCTTCAGTATTTACCATGGGCCTAATAAAGTAAGTTTGCCCCTGAAGTAGACCCAGTAACTGGGGCGCTGTACTCCTTTTTTGAGATTTTTGACATTATCTGTCGTACTAGCGCCCCAGTCCGTGGTATATATGGAAAGTGCTCCGATTCGGAGTCCGAAGCGGTTTTTTTCTGAATCAGTTACAAAATTGTCAAAATTGCAACAAGGACTCGACAGAATTGCTTGAAAATCGCCTACTTGCTTCTCCAAGTATCTACGGTGAAATAAAATGCAGTTAATTGTACTCACGATCATTTTTGGTCCTCCAAATCGATGATTTTTAGCCCACTATCACGCAATCAAATTTGCCGTTAGAATCGCCATTTTGAATGTGATACTCAACGACCGTTTCCTTATGTCTAAAACGCTGCAAGGATTGCGTGTTCGCTGAGGCCCTGACTTTCATATTGTTTTCCGCGCAGTCAACGCAGGATACCAGCTGTGTGTAGCGCCAATGTTCGCTGATGCCCTGACATGCATATTGATTTGCGCAGTCAACGCAGGATACCAGGCTACACAGCTGGTATCCTGCATTGACTGCGCAAATCAATATGAATGTCAGGGCGTCAGTGAACATTGGCGCTACACACAGCCTGGTATCCTGCGTTGACTGCGCGGAAAACAATATGAAAGTCAGGGCCTCAGCGAACACGCAATCCTTGCAGCGTTTTAGACATAAGGAAACGGTCGTTGAGTATCACATTCAAAATGGCGATTCTAACGGCAAATTTGATATATGCGTGATAGTGGGCTAAAAATCATCGATTTGGAGGACCAAAAATGATCGTGCGTACAATTAACTGCATTTTATTTCACCGTAGATACTTGGAGAAGCCAGTAGGCGATTTTCAAGCAATTCTGTCGAGTCCTTGTTGCAATTTTGACAATTTTGTAACTGATTCAGAAAAAACCCGCTTCGGACTCCGAATCGGAGCACTTTCCATATATACCACGGACTGGGGCGCTAGTACGACAGATAATGTCAAAAATCTCAAAAAAGGAGTACAGCGCCCCAGTTACTGGGTCTACCCCTGAAGCTAATATTAAATGACGTTTAATCAATAATTGTAACCAAAAGATTGAAATAACGAAGTATCTATGACAAAAAAAAAATCAGGGCTTGTCCGGGAATTGAACCCGGGACCTCTCGCACCCAAAGCGAGAATCATGCCACTAGACCAACAAGCCAGTTGAATCCAATTGTGGTCATTCCGGGTCATCAAGCTGTTGAAAAATTATAACAACGAACAGGACCCAACGAAACCAAAATAGAAAAAAAATTAAACAAAAAATTAAAACAAATTATTGCCGTTGTTTCCTATGTTCATGTTTCAAGTATACACTGAAAAATTCACACACACAAACGAAGGGAATTGAACCCGGGACCTTTTCACCTAAAGCAAGAACCAAGCCACTAGACCAACAAGCCAGTTCTTCATACAGGTTTTTAAGCTCTTGAAAATTATGATGCCGAGGAAGGCGCACCGAAATTGCAAGAAAAAAAGAAAAGAAAAAAAGTGTTCAATCGTTCTATTTGGAATAAATAAAATGCAATAGCTCTTAACTTATTGACCTTTGATTGTTTCTGTTTTTTGAAGCGTGTTATGTCAATCAGATAAACAGCCCTCTTCTTATGTAACACCGGATGTTTATTACCTCTAATCACTGCAATAGACCTTATGCACGTGACGTCATTTGAGTAGGGCACCCTCGCCTAGAGGTCAAAAGGAGGCTGTTCATTCGGCTAATTATGTGCGCCACGCGTACAAATATGTGCGTTTCCATTGTTGCATCATCGTTTTACCTCTAAGATGGCGGCTGAATGACGTCAATGCATAAGGTCTATTTAGAAATGTAACAATGATTATGCTAATCGTGGTTAATCTCAGTTAAATCATCACATAGAAGAAACAAACTAGTATTGCCGTTGAATTGCATATTATGCTGCGTCCGCATCAAGTGACTTTGGCTACGGCCTTGGCCGTTGGCTGCAAAGACAACGTTGTAGAATAGGACTTTTCGGCGTTCAAGCCATAGCCACTGCCGAAGCCATCCATTCGGACGGCCTGACATAGAGTGTAGACATTGGAAGAGCACAGGGCGTAACTGTAACTAGTAAACTTGCAGGTACAACCATGTGTAAATCTCTTTTGGGGGAGCGGTGGCTCTGAAAAGAGCCGCTGTGGTCTCGACGTTTCGAACAGTATACTCTGCTCGTCTTCAGGAGAATGCTGGACTGCTGATGATGCTGAGGGGTTAAACCGTTGTTTCTACCTCTGTCTAGTGACATGCAATAACTTGTTCAGTTTCTCTTTCCTTTATACATTCCCCTGCTATAAATTCCCTTCTAACGCTTTTTCCCTTCATATTTATGTAAGAAAGGTTTGTCTTTTGGGCAGGAGCAATGGACATGCGTTTGCTCAAGAAACGGTTGACAAGATGCGATGGTGTACTAGTCACAGCTGCTATACAATCCTTTAAGTCACAAAAAAGTGTCGTTTGTATGCACAACTTTGCCAAAGCTTGAGCTCCTCCCAATATCTCAACTAATGCTAACTTTAACCGTGGGGTGATTCCGCGGTTCAAGTTGAGATGTTTAAACGCTGTCGTTCAGAACACCCGTGGTCCATTAGATCAGCGCCGTGTTTGATGCTTTGATACTGGTCAGTGGCAATCCGAGGAACCCACTCAGCACACACGCCGTAAATGCAATGTATACACTTAGAAACAACAGAGCCGCGGGTACGGTTACAATCTGCGACCTCGTGCAAGTTCATGATGATCACACTCCTCAATGCGATCGAACACAGCCAGGGCGCCATATGGACAAACCTTGGGCGAGAGCACGTGGCGACTGCCACTTGGACTCCTGACGCCCTTTTTGTGTTTTATCACTTAACTTCAGTATATGGCGTGGCTCAGTCATCTTTGTCAATTATGACCTGACTGACAGTATCGATTTTAGAGCTGTAAATACTATTTGTATAGGCCAGAGTGCTTCCAGACTAAGGTCATTATTATTATCACAGTTGGAGACCTTGAGACGCTAGGTGGCAGCAGACATTTTCCACTCTCCTCATATACATTTTCTGATCAGGTGGACATATCCGAGGGCAAAGAATTAACCTAGTAACTCTGCTGCCAACCCCTTTCCCCCAGCGTCTATTATCGTCTCTCATTGACGTAAGCAGCAGCTGTGACGCTATCATTGCAAATGCATTCTTTATTGCTGCAACAGCAGCCAGCTGCAGAAGCCGCAGCCACAGTCGCTCAATTCGTGTACCAGATCGATAACATCTGAAATCAGTTGGCTTGTTACTCGTATTGCCTCGTATTGTTTTGTGTCACAAAAATTGGACACAGGTTTTTTGGGGCGGTAAATTGCTTTAAAACGTGCACACAAAGCAGACCTCGTAGTATATCCAAATGAAAGTCGTACGTGCTTTGTATTAAGAACGAGGCATCCCATGGTACATTCATGTAAACACTTCCAGGTTCTCAAATATTTTCCAGCTTTTATTTTCAACAAAGTAACTGAGAATTGCTTCTTTTTTTTTCTTTGTGTACCGGTAATTAATTATAGCTTGACAACAACCGGTGGGCAAAAAACTATACTGCCGTTTACATTGCAAACGAAATGCCCAATTCTCAACTGGCAACCTGTCCGTACTTACACAAAGGGGGTGCGGGAAGTGCGCGCTGGTGTCGTAGAATTCAGACTGAAATTCAGCCCCTCATCCACAGAATTTCCTGGAGGCAAACGTGATGCTTAGCTTGCAGAATCAACACGTACCGCTACGTGCATACGACGTATTTTCCAAATACTAACGATCTTATAGCATCATATCATAACCTGCGAAACACTGCAGGGCGACTTTTTTTTTCTTTCTAAGAAGCCTCTCCAAATATTAATCGCAATCATTTTAAGAAAGACTACAGGCATCGACCACAAACCTGTCTGAAACATTCCATACCCGAAGGGCCCGTAGAAAACCGGATTACGAAAGTATCACCTTTTGCACACACGACTAGTGTCACCAACCTTTGTTTTAATGCATGCTGGTTTCTTACACAATCATGACAGTGTGCCCATTGAAGATAGTGGACAGATCTGAAGTGAAGTGCGCAGCGTTTTGTTTACGCCTCACAACCCTGCTCCATGGTCATGCGGGATAGTGGATAGCAGCTTGCGCTTGTTCGTTGAACTCAGTATACACCATTTTGAAACTCACACGATAGCACTGTATCAACGCGCGCCGTGCATGTTTTGATGCAAATTATTTGAAATAAGTATAATGAATAAAGCAACATTGAGGGCATAAACAAGCTTTAGGAATAAAGACAAACTTGTTGATGGATCAAAATCCCTTGCATTGATGTGGCGTTGCAGGCCTACCAACAATAATTGTCTAGGATCCTAGAACATAATGCGTGCGCTTGTGGGCGAATCCGCGAAAACCAATCCCCCAAATCAGCCTTCTTAATCTTCTGACAGACCTTATAAACACACTGATATACATGCAGCTCTGCGTTTCAAAAACATGCACGACGACAGATTGTCCAACCGGACACCAGGCTATGTACAACAAAATGCCGATACCCTCCCATGAGTGTCGACGGTGGCCGAGCGGTCTAGTCTGACCAACTTAAGTTCTGTAGTTTGCAAGTGGGTTCGAACCCTTGCCAGGCCAGTTGCGACACCTGTGTCCTTGAGCAAAACACTTTACCATAATTGCTTTGTCCTTCGGATGGGACGTTAAGCCATAGGTCCTGTGTACAAGGATAAATAGGTAGTGCACGTAAAAGAGCCCAGAACACTTATCGTGAACGAGTAGGGGTTTACCCCGGTGTTTCTGGTTCAGAAAGCAAGCATCCTTATCCACAGGTTTCCTCGGGCTTCCGAGCTACAGTGATCAAGTTCGCTTTTGAGGCATCCTTGGTTTCATTACAAGAAAATAATAATGAGATTACGTGTGAAGACCTTCTTTATAACATCACCTCGACAAGTGCCTGTTCATTCAGTCTTTCTCCAGTGACAATCATATTATACGCACTTCCCACCACCCTGGAGTGCCCCCTATCTTTTTACACCCCCTCACCCCCACGACACCATCACAGGAGAAAGATATTGATCCATTTCAAAATACGCTTCACAAACCATCACCTCGTGGCGTGGTGCCTTTCCTTGTCATGTTATTAAACACAGCACTTAAAGTATATAACGAAGGAAACCCCTGCATGCATATCTCAGAGGAGTTAATGTAACTTCCTCTCCAGTTCTTCCTCTTGACGAAAGATGAAAAAAAAAATATCATATTTCCCGTGGGATTAACTTACCCTCTACGGTTTATGTGCTGTGTTATCGTCGTGGCAGCCCGGGGGATTTTGAGATTATAATGTGGACAACTGACACCAGGCTGGTCGTCTTAAGACAGCAAATGGTTGTATTAATATTCCTTTTATAGTTTGATGAATGCTTTTGTTTCTTGAGTTTTCCGGCGGTTACGAAACGAAGATCGTGTCTTGTCCATTTTGTTATGTTTTGGTTAGGAAGAGTACGTTGATTCTCGCGGGCCATTGTTCTTATTCATAAATATTCATACAATTATTACGAAACAAATGACAATGTGACGTACGTTACCAATATCATAATTATAATAATAAGACACGACCTTATGCACTGACGTCATCTTAGAGGTAAAACGATGGTAAAAACAAATGGAAACGTATGTACGCCCAGAGCTCAGGACGGATCAATGGGCAATCTTCTTGTGCCCTCTAGCCGAGGGCGCCCTACTCAAATGACGTCATCTGCATCAGGTCTATATTAGCAACCTCCCTTTGACCTCTACGTAAGGAGTTTACCCCACTTACGTACCGTATTTCCCCTTTAAAAGAGATGGCATTTGGTGTAACAACACCTTTATTGAACTGTTGTTTACGGTACAGATACAAGTCCACTTCTTCCACTCACTCAGTACACACGTCACACAGGCGGAAACAGAGTATTCCCAAGAGAGATCTTGAAACGCTAGGTGGCAGCAGACATGTTTATTCACTATTATTTGTGGAGTTTTAAGCATGCACACGTTTGTTTTTCTTTGTGCTTACCCATTTTGACACTAAAATAATATGAATTTTTTTTTGTACATCCACCAGGGAAATATTTCGTGGTGATGATAGCTGTGGTGGGGATGTCAGTGCTCATGTCCGTCTGGGTGCTTCATCTTTATCATAAAGAACACAACAGCGTGCCCATGCCACCTTTCCTCCGCCAGCTCATCTTCGGTTGGCTCGCCCGAGCAGTCGGCAAGTGCAAGTACCGTTCCCACCTCAGCAAGAACAAGGTCAAGGACAAGTACCACGGCCGCAACGGCATGAAGCGCAAATACCGCGGCCAGGACAACGGTCTGCTGACCAAAGTCAGGTGCTTCCCCCACTTCCTGGCCAACGACAGCGCCACGTCCGTCAAGGAGAGCCTAAGCGAAGACTTCACCAACGGCAGCGACGAACTGATCCTGGAAGGGACGGTGGAGATGATCGAGCTCGGCAACGACTCCAAGCCGAGCCGGGTGACGGTCCGCCTGGAGCGGGAAGTCAACGAACTTGCCAGGCTGGTGGACTACTTGGCCGAGAGAAAACGGACCAAGGACTCCGATGAGGACTTCGCCCGGGAGTGGCGGGACGCGGCCGCCGTTGTGGACCGGGCGCTCCTCATCATCTTCACCCTGGTGAACATAAGTCTGCCACTTTTTTTTCTTCTCTCGGCCACGGGGAGATTTCTATGAGAATAAATGCACACACTTTTGATACCCTTAGTGGTTGTACTATTAAAATCCACCGTTTGAGCTGAACCCATCGGGCCAGGAACCAATGCGGTCCCGTAAAAGAAGGTGCCCATTGGAGAATGAATCACAACTTGAGAAGGACCTACCTTGCGGAAACTGAAAACCTCTCAAGGAATTAAGGTGCCATAAGTCAAGTCTAACAGTTCACGGAAGCTTCCCCTTTGACTACAAGTCAAGCCGGCAGTCGATCGCCATGATCATCCGCCCTCCATTGTAACTCCAGAAAGGTTTCCACAGCCAGAAGGTGGACTTACACTCCAGGGTTACATTTACACGTTCTTCTGGCTTTCTCTGGGAAGGATGTTGATAAAAATGAAATGTTGTGAGTAGGTTCATTGAGACCGACAGTCGTAAGCACACGGTACTCTTTTTTTTCCCCGTGTTGTGTTCTTTTAATTAGCCCCTATGGGGACAAGTCCATGCCCTATCAAGGTAACGAAATATATTTCATGGTAACGAAATGATTTCGAGGGATCGAAACAAATATTTCGAGGGAACAAAATACAATTCCTGTTTTTTCTTCTTCTTCTTCTTCTTCTTCTTCTTCTTCTTCTTCTTCTTCTTCTTCTTCTTCTTGTTCTTTTTTTGTTCTTTTTTACCCGCTCTATTTTTGTATTTACCTGTCCCTTTAGGGACTCCGTATCTTTTAGCGATCGAAACTTGAACTGGTTTCGAGCGAAACCCTGCCCTCTACTTCAAAGTCTTGCTTAACAATAAAGAGAATATGGCAACTTTATGAAATACGTTTTTCAGGAAACTGCCACCCAACCAGGATTCATAAAAACAAAAAACAAAAAAAATTGCCGAGTAATTTGTTTTGCTGATTTGAAGAGCTTTTTATATTAAACAGGTTTTCCCGGTCATTTTTGTTTTTAAGCAAATCAGCCTATTTAATTTTAATACATTCGTATTGAACTAATTGTGCCTCTTCCGTTGGAACGTCATTCAATTTTCACTTTAAGGCATGCAGCTTTATATAGCATTAGTAGGTGTTTGGGCAACGCCCGAAACACATTTGGTGTTAAAATTTTGGCGTTATTTTTCAGCCATGCGAAATCAGCATTTAAATTAGCAGAGTATAACACATAGGCGCAACTAGAGATTTCTGGGAAAAGCTGCTGCGAATTTAAATGCTGTTCGAGTGGACTGTTAAAATGACCGGTTATCTTTTTAATTCGCAGGGCGCAAAAGAGAAGTCTGGTTGCACATGTGATACTGAATGACTGTTCTGAGGAGTTTTCAATTTCGCGCGAAATAGAATAACGCGACGTTGAAATTGGCCGCTTAATTTTGTTGAAAGTGACCGGGGAAATCATTAGCGGAGGCCCTTCACTTTACTTTGTGGCGTCACCTTAGACAGGACAGTGACTGAATACGGTTCCAGGTTAATGAATGGCACGCAAGCTTTAATCTCCGAAGCTTTCAGATTAAAACTGTTTTGCAAAGCATACAAAATGCCTCTTTAAAAAAATGGCTGGCATCCACACAATATACCTCTTGTATATAAATTATGCCCCTATCGCTGAGGTCAAATTGTTGAACCGTGAACCCGTTTACGCGCCACGCACAACTCTCAGCCAATGGAGAGGTCTTCATTTTGACCTTAGTGAGGGCGCTGTTTGAGCTTGTGATGTCATAATGCTAGGGCTCAGGTGGTTAAACAAACATGTTTCTACCGCATACACTGTGCACACTTTCTGCCTTTCAAGGTTTAACCTTTGATAATTGCATCATGTTTCACAAATCCGGGGGCCTCTAGATACCCCTCTATGGTGTATCATGGCGCAGCAATAAAATATTTTCCTCTCAAATGTAACCAAACCGAGGCTGGATGGTGAATTAGTCTGGCCCCTTTTTTATCAGTATTGATTAATACAGTTGTAAAAAGGGAGCATGACACAGATGGTGGTGTCAAGATAAACGGTCGTAGGTCTGAAAGAGTAAAGTGTATTATAACATGAGGAAACAAGACTTGAAATTGAGAAAGTCAGAGAATAATATTATCATACACAACTGGCTCATTTCCGCTTGCACAGTGAGTCGTTGTGCCACACGACACTCGCCTCGTTCAGTGTGTCATCTCTACGGGGAGATTAACTGGATATCCGCGGAGCAACTTGACCCGCCAAGTGCGCTTACATAAGACAAAGGATTTGCCGGGATCTCGTGAACTAAGACGTGAAGGCCATAATATGCTCCTAGAAGACGAGCTCTCCTCCACGTCGGTATCTTCTTTTACTGGTGAGGCAATCTTTTAAGACTCCGAAAGGTTGTGAGGCATTATTTGTTTTCTAGTTGTGCGTGAGGATGGCATCGGCAGGGACACAATACAAACGGATTAACTGTTTCAGATGAAGGGATATAGTGTGTATAATCTACGTCTTTTTGATCTTTCATTGTACATAATGAGATTGTAGAGTATAATGCACTTTATATTGTTTGTTGGTATATGACCGATAAACGTATTCTAAAAAGAAAAAATGCAAAGTGTAACAGAAAAGGGGGCAATAATGAGCAGAGGGAAGTAGTGTTGTTGAGACTTGAGGGCAATATAAACTGAGAGGGGGGCATTAGTCAATAAACGGGTTGATAATTGACCTTTTGCGTGGAGGGTATTGAAGCAGCAGGGATAGGCCTACACAGAATGCAATCAAGCTGCAATATTTAGCCTGGTACCCTGAAGTCAGCCTTTGGCAATCATGAGAAAAAGAAAAAAAAGATAACCAAAGCCCCAAACTATTACGCACCTCGGAAATCCTGTGACTTATCCACGTGCCGTAAATAAAGGTTCCAAGGTTATAGGTTATATACGTCATATGGTTATATTTGAAACGCAACCTGAATTTTGTTTTTCTCTAGTTTGGTCAAACTTGGGGAAAAGTACACACTTTCTTGATCTTAAGAAATATTTTGTTTTCTTTTTATCTGATTCCTGATGTATTGCACTGGGCCTGAATTCACATAGCTGCCCCTTGAGCACAAAAAGTAGCTAAGCACAACAAAACTATGCTTATCAGATTATGGTTACCAGTCAAGTACCATGTCATAGCATCTGTGACTGGTATCCTGCTATTTTTTATTTTATTTTTTTTTTGTTAAGCAAAAATTAGTTTCTGCACACACAAAGAAATTTTGAAAAATGGTTGCCTCAAAAAAATAAATAAATAAATAAATCTGGTCGAAACAGACCGAGTAAATTACAGGTGGGGAAATCGAGATTGGCAAGAATATCCTCCTACGCTTTCTTCTTCGCTGCACAAGAAAAAAACTTGAGACAGCTCAGGAGGCGATCTCATCTATGTTTAGATTAATACGACGTAAAGGTCAAATGAATGTCATGGGTAGGGGGGTAGATAGCGTACTCATGTATCCATTTCAAAAAACCATCATCGGTAGATGCGTCAGACAAAGAAGTAATAAGGCAGAATGACAGCCAGGCCTATTTGCCCGAAATGAAAAAAGGGAAAAAATGAACATGACCTGGCATTGCTCACTGGAGAGTACTCATCAGGCGGGTCACGCGCCGCCTGTCGATGAAGGACTGTGTAAGAGTATCGTAGAGGGAGCATCGGCGGATATCACCTTTTAGCGCATGGGATTTGGGTGTTATGAGTGACACTTTTTTAATACTTGTTGTGGAGGTCCCAGGGAGCGACCCTTTTACATTCATTCAATCAGTACAACTAGTTAAGGAGTGAACTCTTTTGTGTGTACTTTGTACGGTGTCCGGCAAGAGGCATGTCAAACTTGTTGGCACGCACTGTGGGGTAATTGTCAAGAATTTGTAACTTTTCCTTTTCTTTGTTTACCGGTCAACGCTAAGAAAAATTGAAATTAAAAATGACAGATAGGACATGGGCAGACTTTGATGGGGAGAGAGAGGGGGTTCCTAAGAGAAACGATAAGCAGTTTTCAGTAAGGTTGTCAAAAAGGATAGGGTTCCTCTTAAATCTGTTCAGTAGTGGGCAAAAACATTATTCACCCCAGTCGGATGTGAGCAGGGTGGTGGTTTACGAGGGTCACTTTTCACTCTTGGGAAAAGTCAACCTGAAATAAAGATCAATGGACGCTGGGGGAAAGGGGCTGGGGGGGGGGCTCAGTTTCAGTAAGATGATAGGATAATAATTCACCCCATTGGCTTAGTTGGAACGAAGCACTCATGTCACGGCGAACAAACTAACGCTGGTTTGAACACGCTAAACTGCTTCTCGCTCAGCAAGTTCTCTCTTTTAATAAATTCAATTTCGGTTGCAAAAAGAATCACCAAAAGAAAACAAACGCACAAAATGGTGAAATGGATCCGGTATGTCAAAAGGTGGGCGGGACAAAAACGGTTGACTCCTGAACTTATTTACACTGAAATTTATCCGACAGCCACGACAGGGGGAAACCTGACCCGTAAATGAGAACAATCTAGCAGTTTTCTCAGTGGATGTGAAATCTACACGGGCCTCGATTATTGCTTTTCATTAGTGTTTCCCGCGTGACTTAAAAAAAACACGATGGTTCGGGGTTTCGGGGCTAGAAATAAAATCCGGAGAACGCCGAGGTCGACTGTGTTTTGTGGACACGGTCTATCGATACCACGTGACACGCGTGTGTGGCAAAATGGCGACGCTCGTGCGCATTTTCTAGGTTTTTTTTTTCCACTCACGCAGATGGCGTGTCTGTATGTTTAATACAAGCGTGCCAAGTGTATCCTTATTTTCCCCCACACAGGCCTATTATATAAAATTGTCTTTTTATTTTATATTGTTTTCCTATTCACACGTTAAAAAAAAAAAAAAAAAAAACATCGTAATAAAATGGCCGCCCGCGTTGAGAAAGTGGTCCAATACCACACGGCACAATTTCACGGCTAAAGCTGCTTGCTTTAGCAGAAAATAAAGCTAACCACAGACTGATTTTGCTTACCACTAAACGGGTACCAGCAAAAATAAAAAATAAACAAATTGTCATACATACCATTTGTGACTGGTTTCCTGCTTATATTGCTTACCTGACATTTTCTGCTCAAAAGCTCTATGAAATTGGGCCCAAAAGTGAGTCGCTCGAACCCTCTGACGAGGTCTCCCTCAGCATCCTGGTTCTATTTCTAGGACTAAAGGCACAGTAAATGTCATTATTACGGAATCTGGGCAAGAAAGTGGGGCTTCTTAACCTTTGTCTTCAGACGGACAGTTTGGTTAATTATAGGTGGAATAGCGATATGGGCTAAATTTCACACAAATTGGTAAAGACAGACTAAATCTTACTTAGCAAGAACGGGTTACAAGCCGGGTATGCGTGGATTTCACAGTACGTGTGATTGGTTCCCTGAATAATGTTTTGCGTCAGCAGATATTTTGTCAATAATGGGTTTTTTTTCTTCTGCTTATCGTCTTTGTGAAATTTTGCCCCTTCTCGGACAGGTCACATTGTTTACAAAAACAGTGGTCTTGTGCACTCCTAGCAATTTCCTGGCAGGAAAAAAACTACATATAAACCTGGTCATAACATTATGAAGTTTACATTGTATCATAATAAAATTTAAAACAAATCACGAAGTGTAAAAAGAAAATATAGTAACAGCTGTACAAGTTTAGAGATGTGCCCCCCCCCCCCCACTTTCTTCATATCAAAATTGATTGAAAGTGTACGCTGCATGCAATTTTTTTATTATTTTTATGATATTCTTCCATTGAGTTGTGTACAAATCGTGCCTGGGAAAGAAAACCTACTCTGCGACTCTTTTGTAAACATTTTTATGTCAAAGGTTACGTGATATTCTGGTAGTGCCGGGTATATTGATGCCGTAGAAGCGTTTGAAATGAACACATTATTCGAGAGTTTGTGTCTATAACTTGATCTAGTTTTTTAACCGGGCAATTTTAACAAGAAATCAGTCAATTTAACAATTCTTATTTGTGGTTTTATTTTATCTATATCCAATGTATACATATACTTTTTTCTTTTCTTTTTTCTTGGGGGAATATAATGTATCAAACAATTTATTGTGCATTTGTTAGATCTAACGGTAACGCCCCACCCCCCGTCCTTCCCCACCCCACCCCACCCCCCGGTTATGCCACTGCAATTTAACACACAACTCATTCCTTTTCGCTTTAAAAAAAATGAATGCTCCGTTGCATCAGCAATCAACAGTCAAAAGAAGTAATCCAGTTTCAATCACTGGTCAAATCAGATCATTCAAATTCACCAGGTCGCAAAGATCATTCAGTTTCGCAAAAAAAAAAAAAAAAAAAAAAGAAGAAGCCGGCAGCAAGAGGCTGGTTAATCACTGTAAACAATTGTAAATCGGTCTCGTAGAAATTGAACTGGAAAATGGTGAATATCTGTAATTGAAATAGTATCAGTAAAAAGAACCCGAATGAGAGTAAAATTAAGTGTGCACTATAAAACGACATTGATTGCAATAGATACAAAGAAACCCTGGTTTGCATTTCGGACAGTAATTTCGCTAATTTCGGACACGACCTGAACTTGCTCCATATAAGTACTTTATGCCTTGACAATGGGCCCCGATTCATAATTAGTGTCACTTGTTGTTGGCCCATTGTAACAAACAAAAAGACGCAGCCAGGGAGAACGGTTTGGTCCGGCTGTATTTCTTTTTCTTCATTATTCTCCCATCACACACGTACACCGAAGCAATTTCATACTTAATACATTATAATACTTGCAGTAACAAGCTTATATAAAGTGTGTGGGTGGAGGTCTCCAAAAACAGAGCTTGGCGAGTGGAGACCCTTCTTGATCCAAAGAACAAAACAAAACAACATGTACGATAACAATACAAAACTCGTTGACTGGTATTACTAGTGTAAACAGATAAACAGGAGATTAGAAAGTATGTATCTTCACTACTACACTGTAATACACAGGGAACCTCGACCAACATGGCCGCCCTTTGATGAAGGTCACTGGCACAATGTATTTGCCAACTAATGTAAAGACCGATACCTTTGGGGTACCAGACTTTTAATAACGTTACAGGTAGGACACGTCTTCGGGGAACAAGACAAAGATGGCCCAAGGCCATGTTGTAAGTGAGGCTCTGCTGACATAGGCACATGAACTAAAAGAAAACGGCTCAGCCTTGCATGCCTTCATTAAGTTATATTGTCCCGGTCTTCACAAGTAATTGCATATGGTTTGAGGACGTTTCCTATCTCAAAATGTCAACTACACTGTGTGTAATGTAATGGAAAACTACTAGTTTGATTGCATACTGGTTTACGTTTAATTAAATATATCGCTTGGTAAATCCCTGTTAGTATTGTACTGCTTGTTCGGGACTGACATTGTATCGAGCAAGCTCCCAAGCATATTAAGGGCAAACAAAGCTGACTCATCTGGAGCCGCAAGGTATCCAATTTGGCTAGGCTTTGGAGAGTCGGACAGGTGCACCGCTACCTAAATATTACCGCACGCGGGCGCTGTTTCCAGTTTAAAGGGACGTTGGTTGTTCATGCATTGTTTGGGGGCCAACTTGGCTTCCGTGTGTTTGCTTTCCTTTCTCTTCTTTCTTCCTCTTCTATCTTTCTTTTAAGAACATCCATACCGCCAGATTGAGGCCGAAAGTAACAACAGTCAGGCCCCGTTTTAAACATCAGTGCTATGCACTAGTGCACAAGGGGGATCAGACAAACCAAGGTCTGCCGATTGTCACTTAATTATTGTTAACTTCCATTTGCATAAGGTTGAAACAAAACTTCTCGTTTGATTGATTAGCATGGCCACTTAGATAACACCAGGAAGGAAACAAGGACCAAAGTGTGGCATAGCTATTGCAAAGTAACATTAGGCCCATGCCTAATGAGGTAACTGTAGCTTTTTGTGTTTGTGGTTGTGTATAGATGATGAGAATGTGATGGTGATGATAGTTTGTTTCGGGACCAGCTCGGCCCAGTTTCATAAAACTGTTATCGGTAACAACATATTTTGTGCGCTTACTAATTTAAGCAGAAATCTGTGCGTTACCAAAAGAGTAGAAACCTTATGCATTTGACGTCACTGCGGTGGGGCGCCCTCACATAAGAGGTCAAAAGGAGGTTACTAATTGGCCTATCCTGTGCGCCGTGCGTATATAGCGGTGCGTTTTCCATTGTTTCATCATAGTTTTACCTCTAAGATGGCGGCTTGATGACGTCAATGCATAAGGTCCACTTTCATGGCTCTGCTTACCGCGGAACTCCGCGCTTACGGTCGCCATTCTCTGGTTACACGGGAAGCGCTAGCTGTGTAAAGCGAGAAATGCTTAGTAACGTGAAGTAAATGTTCCTTGCTAACTAAATAGTGAATTACGCTTACGTTAAGAACGGATTTTTCTGGCAAGCAGAGCCATGGTCATTTTGACAGGTCTGAGAAGGCGCGCATATCCTCAGTTTTGCGCGCGAGGTTCTGAGCATGCGTACTACTGGTGAGAACTGTAAAAAAAAAAAAAAAAGGACCGTCCAAAAGTCTCCCATTAGCCCTGGGTATGTATCATTAGAATACATTGCTGCACTGTTGCGCCACTCGTCTGCTCACATGAGCCGCTGTCGGGTCGCTTGCGGTGGTTATTAAGCACTTGGCTTTTTGAGATTGGCCCCTAGTTGTGATGGTGGCGTTGGTGGGGATGGTAATGGCGATGGCTGCGGCGATTGGCCATATACTCCGTGCATGATGTAAAACCCTTTCACGATGCCCATTTACGGATTCCTAGTTCGGCAAGAAAACATGACTTTCTCAAATGCTGCCGCGGACGTGTTCATGTAGAAAGTCAATAATAGTACGGCAAATTCTAGCCCGTTTGTATTAATCAAAGTATAACTAGTTGTCCAGTTAAAGGCGTATAGTGAATATATCTGTAAGTGGGCACCGTGTGCTACAATTTGCAACGTTGTCATGCATGGAGAGCCTGGCGTAAGCTTCAACCATGTTTGTAAGTGATGACGTTTTGGAGCTGGAAGTGCAGTGTAACGAATGATCATGTACAATGCATTAATACCATTCGTTTACATTGTACTTCCGGTTCCAAAACGTCATTTCCTTAATACCAACGTTGATAGTCAATGGTGATTGTGATGGTTTACAGTGATGATAATGGTGGTGGTGGTAGTTGTTATGCACAAGATACGGAGATTGCAGTGGGTGTGGAGGTGGGGACATCAGAGAAAGTGATGGTGGTCGTGGGGATGGTAGTGGCGATGGTGACGGCGAAGGAGAGATGGGTGTCACGGTGGTGTTGGTGGTGGTGGTTCTTGTGTATCTATGTGTAACTGATGATGACAGGGTGGTCGGGATGGGTAGGGTGTGATGATGGTGGTGATGATGGTGGTGGTGGTGGTGGAGTGGTGGTGGTAGTTGATAGGGAGATGGTGAAGTGTTGGAAGAACAGAATGAAGCGGAGGACAATGCTGAGATTGTGTTGCAGGTAATTGTGTGTACTGCGAATGTTAGCTGCTGATTGGTGACTTGTGTGTGCTGTGCTGAAAAAGTGGAAATCACAGCAGATGGAATGGATATCCCGGTTATACGATACTTGCCTTGGTATCTCGAGTTGATGTTTCTGGAGACGATTATTGGTGTGGTGATGTTGATGTGTTGATGATTGGAGTAGTTCTGATTACAATCAAAGTCAGTGTGAGAGAAACTCAAACTAGGTGTGGTTATACACCACGTCACATATCGAGCTTCAAATGATTTTAATATTATGGGTGTGGTGGAGAACAGGTGGTTTGGTGGTGTTGTGTAGTGGTAGTACTAAAGCCTTAAGTACTACCACTATGACTTTAACAAAGGTGAGAAAAAAAGAGAAGTCCTCAATTTACGGGGTCGACAAAGTGTGTATAATTATGTTGTATTGCTGTGCTAACGACAATGTATAAGAGTGCGGGCTTGTGTAGGTTGAAAAGGTGATGCACAGAGAAGCCACGTGGTGCAGATATCGTGATGGGTGCAATCAACGATGGGGAGATGGTACGGGTGGTGATAGTGTGTTAAATCGGCCGGTGCAGGTCTCGCGTGAATTCAAACATTCCCGGGGAACTTTCGGCTCCCACGCACATTGTTTTCACGTGTGGAGGAAACAAAATCTCACACTTTGACGTTAGAATGCACGCGAGACTTGTGGACGGTCTGTTAGTTATCCCGTTGGTTAGTCATTACGTCACACGCGAACGTATCTTCTGCACGCCCAAAGTTTTAGCTACTTCCGGCTCCAAAGCTGGCGTACGTTTGAGTGAAATACAAAATAAAAAATAAAAATTAAAAAACGATGTCGTCGTTCAAAAGCATTTCTTGTGACAGATACGTTTAGTTCCGAGAAGTCCTTTTGGTCTTTGGAAAACGTACTTAAAAGCCACGTTCAGTTATGAAACTTTTCTTGCTTAATAAATCATCAAAGAAAAAACTAACTCAAGGCAACTCCTATGGGCGTGAAGTGGGCGTGGCTTACAGTGGAATTACGTCACACTTACGAACAGGGTATGAGATCATGATTCGGTTTTGATTTTGAAAGGAGAGGAGACAAGGGTAAAACGGAATAATTTCACTGGTACATTTCTGTACATAATAATTCAAACTATGAAGATTTTTCGTTTTGTGATTTCAACCACGATTATGAAAAGTTGAATTAAAGATGATGGTTGTTTTTCATTTTAACTGATTGAAGAGTTGAAGATAATAATTGCTCAATATGATAATAATCATGCAGATAACTCAGTGAATATGATGAAACTATGACGACAGTGATGATGTCAGTGATGGTGATAATAGTAGCCACAAGGTGGTGGGTTAAGATCGAGGACTGTGGTATACTTTGGTAAGGATGAAGATTGTGCTGATATCCAGTGGCGTAGCCAGGATCTTTTTTGGAGGGGGGGGGAGGGGGCCATAGATATTTGTGAAGGGTGCAATTTCAGTTAAAATTGCCTGATTATAGCCAATTTCACGGTATCCAGAGGCTGACAGGGGGAAGCAAGATGTTCCACAGGGGGCAGCTGCCCCCATTGCCCTCCCCCTTGGCTACGCCACTGCTGATATCGATAACGTTTGGAAAAAGAATGATGACGAAGATGTTGGTAGTGGTGATAAATATCATGATGTTAGTGTGGTGAACATTATTGTGATAATGATGGGAATAGAAGTTACGCGTTACTGCGTGTGGTCCTCTCAGGTACCGTAACCTCATTTTTGATGTCGTTGGTACACACGGGAGACATTACCGATGATAGAGATGCTGGTGTAAATGTATGAACACGCTGAACGTTATGCCTAATTCGAAGACCTGTTTGCCGTGGCGTCATCCCGCCGCCATCTTGGAGGTAAAACGCAGATGAAACAATGGAAGCGCACGGCGTTACGCGCGCGGCGCTCAGGATTTAGCCAATGAGCAAACCTTCTTTTGACCTCTGTGTGTGAGGGCGCCCTACTCCGATGACGTCATATGCATAAGGTCTGTAGAGGTGGTGATACTGAAGATTTGGTAAATAATAATATTATCTTCCTATGCGCAGCTAGCACAGAACTTACTCTGTATGTGGAGAATGGTGACTGTGGGCGCAGAATTCCAGGCAAATTTGACCCAGACTGCAAATATAGATAAAAAAGCGATGGCAATGTTGTAGATATGGTGATGGCAGAGGCAGATAATGGTTGGTAGATCTTATAATAAGTGATAAGACAATGTGATAATGGCTGTTTTAGCGGTGGCAGTCGATGCAATGATGACCGAAATGTAAATGGTGAAAAAAGGATGACGCCGTTGATTTACAACTTTTCCCCGGGTGATGATGTTGAGTGGACAGGATCCAGACTCGGAGAACACTTAGTATAGATTTCTCTTTTGTTTACAAACATTGACCACCATATTGTATGGAGGCTCTTCAGAAGCACAAAATGTATAAAATGGCTTGGCAAAAAACGTCCCTTTGTATCAAAAATAAATAAATAAATAAATAAATAAATATGAAGTATAAAAATACTGTTGGTTTTTGGGACAATGAATTTTATTGATCATTAATACGGGCATTGATTTGATAGGTTTGTGGTCAAACAATAAACTGTTGTATTTGTTGCAGTGTGGGGCCGCCCGTACGTTTGCTGTGACGTTGCAAAGGGACAGTCTATACCGGGATTTACAACGACATGTACATTGGTGAAAATGTAAATCTATATTAGTTGAGAGTGGTCAAAGTGCTGGTCGAAGTGTTTTTGTTACTGCATACTGTGACATTGAATGGGGTGGTTGTGTGGTGTGTCAGACTATATTAAAGATATTGGTATAAGTGAGATGATAAAACATGGATTTATGTTGATACCGTGACGATGAGGGGGTTAGACGAGACTGAAGATGCTAGTGAAGACAATAATGATGGTGAGGATGACGTGAAAGGGACGACAGTGGAAAGGTAGTCAGTGCATCCCTCATTACAACGCTTTACCTTTGGGGGCCAATTGCATAAAGCTGTTATAAGCAAAAAATGTTGAGCAGCACATTTTCTTTTTCTTCTTTTTTTCTGGGCAAAATGTAGCAGGGAACCATTCACAAACAATCTGCATTACATAATACTTTGGCTGGTAACCTGTATACTGCAAAGCAATGTTTTTTTTTCTTTGCCAAATTTTATTGAAAAGGTCTTGTTTGTAGGGATGTTTGTGCTAAAGATGAAGATATTTTGACCTTGAGTAACAAGGAAATAATGAGGGTCATATCTTACTCTATGATGATACTTTATGTTGTGGTTAACCTTAAACGCTTAAGTTGCAGACGTAATCGAGTAATGACAGGGTTAACGGTTTAGGGTAAACGGTTTATAGTATAAGTATTAACAACACAAAGCATAACTTATTATATAGAGAATGGTGATGGAGATTTACTAAAAAGTTTCAATAACTTAAAATTCGAAACTTATTCCTAACGTAGTTTTATTCATAAATCAAATGTTGATTATTGACAAAATAATGTATTAATAATTTCCATGCAAAACAAAATATTAAACACGTCATCATCATTCGTTGATGACAACTAACTATAAACAGTCATGTAAGCTATTATAACTCACTGCGGGTCAGTTTATAAACATCGTTTTAATTTTAACTGGCGCAAGAAGTTCATTTGTGTGTGTGCGCCTGAGTATAACATGAAACATGTACATTGAAGAGAGAAAGGGCTGAGTTTTCTATTTCAAAATGTCAACCGGCGATGGCCATTTTCTGAATTTTTGTATATAATTGTAGAGTCCATGATTATTCGGAAGCCCTCGTGGATGATTTTAAAGTATGATATTATGCTATATTATAGGACGATAGCAGGTTGTTGCTATAACTGAATTTATTGGGATAATAATAACAAGTGTTTGTAATTACCATACCGAGATTAGGGGGCTGTTTTTGTTCGATGTAAGAACGTCAGCGTCAAAACTGAACTTGATTTGGCTTCTAGTTCTAACCCTCTTCACGGGGACCAGACTATACCCATTTCTTTTTTTGTTAGATCTGCTTGAATCTGATCTAGAACCGAAAGAACATAACACTTAGATCAGTACACGATCAACACTGTGTAGTTTACGGGTATACTGTGGGGAAAGATCCGCAGACCCTCCGAATTTTAAAGTAGACCTCTTAACCACGCGACCAACGAACGTGCCCGATGACGAGAGGCAAGTTCCCGATGCAAATTATTACATCGATTCAACTTTATAATGCTGTTTAAGCATGACAGTTATTCTCTTCAAATTTTCGATTGAAAATTTAGTCTATTCGATTGAAACTGGGGACAAACTGCAAATTATTTGTCCCTGGCCTCAATCGAAAATAGTGATTTTCAATCTAATTAGAGTGATTTTCAATCTAATTAGAGTGATTTTCAATCTAATTAGAGTGATTTTCAATCTAATTAGAGTGATTTTCAATCTAACTATTTAAGAGAGTACCGTGGAGCTAAGCAATAAAACATATTGCTTACCAGGTAAAAAATGTAGCTGTTGGTCCTAGCCCCCTGCAGGTGACTGGTTCCCCGCATACATTTGATAAGCAGTAATTGTTGTTTGATAGACCTTTATCATGGTGCGGCCATCTTGAATTTCTTCCATTCAAACCAATGTAACCAAACCGAGGCTGGAAGGGCAAATAGTCTGGTTCCTTTTTGTACAATGAATATTAGCATATATTACTGTTATTAGATACAGGGAACATGACCAAGATGGTTGCAGCATGGTAAAGGTCTATTAAGGGCCAGGGCTCGATTTTGCAAAGAAGATTGATCTTAAGCGCAAATCAGTCTTAATTGCTAAGCAAAGTGTGATGTCACAATACAAAAGTATGGTGATACTGACAGCTCAACTTAAGACGAATCTTAGTACTTTGTCAAATCGAACACTGGTCTGGCAGTAAAAAAAACACGGGAACTCTGTTAATTTTATTTTTAAAAAACACATTATAATAATAACAAATGACGGTCCGTTACAAGTCGGTTCCTAGAAAGCAAGAATAATTTCATTTTGACAGCCTATACTTGTTATTTTTATGATTTTGTTGTTTGTGCGTATTTTGATGTTTAAAACCGAAGGGATGTGATTAAAATCTACTATTTCAAAATACAATTACAGATACATGATCCAATGACAGATATATGATCCATGCTCAAGCCGATACCTTGAAA
Source organism: Marthasterias glacialis (assembly GCA_911728455.2). Classification (NCBI taxonomy): domain Eukaryota; kingdom Metazoa; phylum Echinodermata; class Asteroidea; order Forcipulatida; family Asteriidae; genus Marthasterias; species Marthasterias glacialis. Next base: position 13,332,997 of record OU452237.1, on the reverse strand, counting down.
AATTAATCCAAATGTTGAGTTGCTATTTTGGTAGGATGGGCCAAAGTTATTAACTTTCAAAATGAGATATCGAACAAAAAAAATAATATATCAACGAATAATTTTTAAAAAATGTTTGTGTGGAGCACAAATAAACTCCAGCCGGGTGCCTTGCCCCACAGGGACAAAATGCAGGCGAATTGACGTATTATAGGCAACGTCTGGGTACCAGCAGCGGGCACTGTCGACATTTTACACATTTTCACATTGGGTAGTTGGCCAGGATAACCTTTTCAAACACAACATTTTGTATATAGCCATCTACCGGGTCAAAACGCAATTTACTCATGTTTCGTTCCTAAACAACATGCTCTGTATACTTCTGGCTAGAATCAATTCAATTTCGGGCACAAATCACAAGAGCATGGATCATAAATCTAAGTTAGAGACCCTGGGTGAAGTAGCACCCATTTTAGAGAACACTGAATAATAGCTTATCCCCTCGTTTTTAGTGTAGTTTGAAGTATGATTGCACAATGAGGTCAGCGTGTTATGTATAAAAAAGGAACTGATGTATAAATTAACAGTAAAACTTCGGATTGTTCAACTTTTTATCTTGATTTGAAATTATATAGTTTATTGAATGTAAGAAGGTTTTTTCAATAAAATATAAATCGTTTTCCTCTCAAAACGATATACGTTGTGTTCATTTTAACCCATTAGCATCTGCACACAACCAACGTAAGTCATTCACTGAACTGGGACGGAAAAAGTCAGCGGATTGATGCAGTATCTAGAAATTTTGATAACACTTTCATTGTGGTTATGTTTTTGTGTTCCAAGTTTGGTTTATTTTTGTAGAGGATAAAATTATCTTTCGAAATGGTATACACATTTGTGTGTTGCTTTTTCTATATTGAAGCTTTGAGCTTGTAAAGATAACGACGCATCAACTAAAATAAAGAACCTGTCTGATTGCGTTAGCGTTGAACGGAAAGTTGTGCACACAACTTTTTTCAACTGTACCCTTGTTTCAAACCAGAACAAAATGTTACCAAAGTGATTGAAATAAGTCAAACCACACCTTTGGAAATGACCAACAATGTCTTTAGTACTTACAGATAATAAAGTCGTTCCTTTGCAATGTAAATTCCTTTCAATAATGTGTAAAAACATGGCGAAAGCTCCACGAAAAGTTAGCATCGTCGGCTTTCACTGTGTACATTGTTGCGCCTAAAATGCATTGTACATACAATACGGGCCGTACCACACGGAGAAACCGAAGTGCCATGAGTTCCATTTCTGACCTTTGAACCTTTGGAAGTGGATTACTCCATTTTGTTCAATGGTGACAACAAAAAATGTATGACCTGAGCTACGAAGTGTTTGGTAATTTCGGGCGGTTACGGGCGATTCAGTGAGAAAAAGGCCGGGCGGTTTCGGTCGGAAAATGACTAACAAGGAAGTCTCAATGTTTGTGGTTCTGGTTGTTGCGACAGCTAGATAGCCGCAAAGACCAATACAAGACAGTGCGCACGTTTGAGTGGCGAACTCGCGACGAGGGCCTTTTCCAACTTGATTTTGCGGTTTTTGATGTTGAAATATTCATGACGTTTCGAACATAAATTATTCATAATTTTTTACGCAAATAGACCTTTATTTTGCAACGTCACAACTCGAGTTTTTGCCAACCAAAATGGGAAAACTATGGGGAGCCATGAATGCAAAGCAAAGACAGATAATCACAGTTTGCAAAAATGTTACACAAATATTCAAAAACTGTTCAAAATTTGTTGGAAGCAAACCAGCCAATAATGGGATGTATTTTCTTTAAATAGAAAGTTGCAAAAAATGTTGAATTTGATCACAACGTCTGTCAACAAGACTTGAATGTTTTGCTACATTTGGCCGTCCATGCCAAGCAGCGTGGTTTATTTATCAGCAATGGAAAGGTCTATAAGAACAACCCTGAAAGGTTAGCCAATCACAATGCGGATGAGGTTAATACATGCTGACCCCATCGCTTCTGATTGGCTGGGAATTTTGCTACCCTGTTAGGAAATCGAGAAACAAAGAAAAATATTAGAATTTCCTGACAAGTTGGAAAAGGCCATCGTGGCTTCGCCACTGGTCGTGTACGTGCTGACTTGGTCTTAGCTGCAGTGGCTTTGCGGCTACACAGATGTCTAAGCCACTAGGGTCTTGACAAAAGCCTATGATAATTATGATTAAGTGACTTAGCCACTGTTCATGTGCACTGACTTGGTCTTCGTTGCAGTGGCTTCGCGGCTACATAGATGTCTAAGCCACTAGGGCCCTGACGAAAGCCTACTGATCGAGTGGCTTAGCCACTTGTCGTGTGCACTGACTTGGTATTCGATGCAGTGGCTTTGCAGCTAAGCCACAAAGGTCTTGACGAAAGCCTACTGATCGAGTGGCTTAGCCACTGTTCGTGTGCACTGACTTGGTCTTAGTTGCAGTGGCTTCGCGGCTACAAAGATGTCTAAGCCACGAGGGCCCTGACGAAAGCCTACTGATCGAGTGGCTTAGCCACTTGTCGTGTGCACTGACTTGGTATTCGATGCAGTGGCTTTGCAGCTAAGCCACAAAGGTCTTGACGAAAGCCTACTGATCGAGTGGCTTAGCCACTGTTCGTGTGCACTGACTTGGTCTTCTCTGCAGCGGCTTCGCGGCTACATACATGTAGATGTCTAAGCCACGAGGGCCCCGACGAAAGCCTAACGACCGAGTGGCTTAGCCACTGTTCGTGTGCAATGACTTGGTCTTCTCAGCAGTGGCTTCGCGGCTAAGCCACGAAGGTCTTGACGAAAGGCTAACGATATAGCCACTCGTCGTGTGCACTGACTTGGTCTTCGATCATAGAGCTGTTTATAAAGACAGTCTTCGATGCAGTGGCTTTGCGGCTACACAGGTGTCCCATTTTTGCTAAGCAAGTTTTTTTCAATGCTAAGCAGACTTTAAGAGATTTAAGAAAGTGTATCTCGCTGCTCATAGTGAGAGCTATCACCCGGTCATTTGATAATTATCACAGACCAGCATCAGCAGTTCATGTGACTCATCATACAACAACAACAACAACAACAACAACAACAACAACAACAACAACAACAACAACAACAACAACAACAACAAAACAGACATGTGAAAGTTAAAGCTTAATCGGTCATCTGAGTCAAGACAAAAAATAAAACAATAAATAAATACACATTTTCACTGTTTTCAAACATCGCTAGATCTAAACTAATTGTTCTTACTCATTATTTTCTCAAAAACCATAGCATTTCAAGCAAATCACGTTTCAAGGGAAGTTTTCCACCATGATTGACCATATTTTTACCATGAAGCTTCCATGGCATACAGATGTTCATGCCGGAACACTTCCCTGGTCTTAATCTGTGAACATTGATCAGTCGAATCAATGGTGTGCATAATAGAATTATAAACAGCGTACGAGCGTCAACAACAAAACACTGGAAGGAACAATACATGAACAGTTCTGTTTGAAGTGTTTAAATTATTATCATAAATTTTGTTAATCAACTTTTAATTAATTAATCACATTTTTAATTAATTTATCAGATATTGAACAAAAACCACAGAATTTCAAGGGATATTTTTATGTGAATCATGTTAGTCTACTTTTAAAATATAAACCGTATTCATTTCATGAACGCTTTTTAGAGCCCAAAAGCGCCCAATCCGAAGGCAATGTTTCCTTGGCCGTGTCCGAATCAAGCGACTTTGGCTACGGCTATGGCCGCTGGCTGAAACGAAAACGTTGAAGAATAGGAATCGTCGGCATTCCGGCCGTAGCCACTGCCGAAGCCATTCATTCGGACACGGCCCTTTAATTTTTTGCTTACTTTAATTGCTTACTCTGCAAAACAAGCAGGATACCAGTCGCAAATGACATGGCATCGCGAGCTGGTAACCTTACTCTGGTAAGCATAATTGTTTTGTTCAGGCAGCTCTATGAAATTGGACCATGGGCCCAATTTAGAGCTGCTTATACACAAAAAAACAATTATGCTTACCAGAATAAGGTTACCAGCCGAAAAAGAAAACATGTCATTTGTATCAATAGTGACTGGTTTCCTGCTAATTGCTGCTCAGCATTTTCTGCTTAAGCAGTTCTTGGTCATTGGACCCGGACTAGCACATGAAGTGTGTACCTCTTTAGAATTTACGAGTTTTCGAAAAGATCATGAAATGATAAATAAGTAGTTGGAGTAATTTTAAGGCAATGTAAGACGGGAGTTCAAAGGAATTTGTGAAATTGCAAAAATATACAGATTTTCAAATTATAACAATTCATCGAATCATGGCTTCCTGACAACAACATAAGAACATCTACAACCACATTATTAACTGCAGAAAAACAATGACATACAAAACTCAGTTCTTAAAAATATTGTTATATACAGGTAACATTAATTCATATCAATGTGAATGTGAAATTGAATATTTAACAAAATGATTTGTATAAATTGTACATTTTTTTATAGGATTTGAAGCATTGCATGGTGTGGTATCAATGTGGTTTGCGGTAACACCATGTGATTATATCTACTTTGCTATATACAGTAGATAGTTCTTGTGAGAACTTGTCTTGCTATTATTCTACTACCGCGGAGTAGATTTCAGAATTCGGGAGACAATTTAGTTTTGAAAAGAACTGTCCTGCTTTTTAAGTAGGGAGTAGGAAATCGTCCGGGACTACTACTACTTTTTCGCTTAGTGGATTGGGGGGACTTCTCGGATAACTTCACTACCGCGGAGTGAGTTTAGTCTCTAAAAGCAGGACAGTTCTTTTAAGAACTAAGTTGTCTCCCGAATTCCGAAATCTACTCCGCGGTAGTAGAATAATAGCAAGACAAGTTCTCACAAGAACAATCTACTGTATATAGCAAAGTAGATACAATCACATGGTGTTACCGCAAACCAAATATACATTATACACTTTTTATTAACTCAAAAAAATAAATTGCTCTTCTTCCTTGCCAATCGATTAAACTGTTAACTTATTTGTACTTATGCATGTTCTTCGTCTCTTTTTTTGACTGTTAGTTGAATCGATGAAATCAATTAGTTGACAAGTTTGTTCGGCTTACTTAAGTCAAAAAAATATCCAGCAACATCATTTAAATAATAACATATTTATTTGCATATAAGTTAAATATTGTAATATTAGTTAACCAACGCTGGTGATCTACCAGTTTATCTTAAGATTTAGCACCACATACAGTTGCAATGAGCTGATTTGTTCACACATCCCCCGTCTGTTTACTTTCTAGATGCATTCACTGCATGATATTGCAGACTTAATGTAGAGCAACTATCATTGAAAACCAAGTGATGATATTGAATGGTCAGACAGTAGGAGGGTTAATTGTACTGTGTAGATGCATTCACAACATATTGCGGGCTGCATCGATCATTCAAAACCATGTGGAGGATACTGAATGGTCAGACAGTAGGAGGATTAAGTAGGCAAGAAGTAATTAATATTGAAAATGGTAGCCCTCAAAAGCGGCATCATATCATCGAGCAACTGGTCCCCTCTCCTTCTTTGCTTTTGTGACATGTCTAACTGTATGCAGTTTTGGGTAAATGTGTAAAAACTTATTCATTTGAAGTGGGACCACGTCAAAATACTTGCATTTTGACATGTGCGTACTTCACTTTTAATATCATTTAACAATTTCCGAGAAGTGCCCGGTTTTGGCACTGGGGGGGGGGGGGGGGGCGCCACAAAAAAAGTTACATTTCAAATCTGACAGGTAATTTTAGCTGGCATCCCGTTAGCAAAACTTTTCTGCAAACTTGCTTACGCAGCTAGATGTATATGTCCCTAGACAAAACACTAATAGCACTTCGCTACTGAAATAAACTTAAATTAACTAAAAGCTAAACTAGAAAACCAGTAAATCCCAAGACTTAAACAAGAGAAGAAACAGAAAAAGACTTAAAGTGCGTAGTGAAGGTAGAGCTTCTAATAAAAGTCTTTTACGAAATGAATGCTATAAGAGGTTTTCTCACAGGTCGTTATTACGAATGAACCTGTTACCTTCTGAATGGCGACCGTAGTACACATAGCGACACTTTCCAAAAGTTCCTGCAAATTTTTATCAGAAAAAAAAAAGTATTTAAATTAAAGCACTGGGAATTTTGAAGTAATGCAGTGTACCATACGTAAAACCTGGCATATTTGCATGTACACTACAGCACGGCGTCCATCTTGGCAACTTGATTTCTTTTTATAGCTGTACACAAGTGTCAAGACAAGAACCCACTTTCATTGCTTTAAGCAGAAAATATTGCTGAACAATAAACTGCTTAGCTAGAATGAACAGGATGCCAGTCATAGATGGCACATGTGACCTGGTATTTTGGCCGGTACCCTCTTTATTCAGGTAAGCATGATTTTGCTGTTATTGGCTACTTTTTGTGCTTAGGAAGCTCTATGAAATCCAGCCCAGGGCCCAATTTCACAAAGCTGCTAAGCACAACAAAGTTAAGCTTACAAGAATAAGCTTACTCGTTTAACAGGCTTTACGTCCCATCTGAATGAACGAAGCAACCACGGTTAAGTGTCATGCTCAAGGATACACATGTCAAGACCATGGCTTAATTGCAAATGCAAAAAAAAGTAGCTAAGCACAACAAATTTACGCCCAAAAAAGATTACCAGCCAAAATACCATGCCAGATATACAATCTGTGGCTGGTATCCTGCATAATTTTCTGCTCAAGCAACTCTATGAAATTGGGACAAGGACTTATAATAATAATAATAATTTGGGAGGCTAATCATCCTCACTCGCAGCTGAGAAGCTGAATTGCGAAGGACGCGGCTACAAGTGTTCGAGCTGCAGGCATTCAAGGGCGCCCTTGTCAGCCAGCCACATCAGCCCACATATGACCACAGAGCACACCCTGAGATCGAAAGAGTTTGGTTTTTCGGGAGGGAGGAAAACCAGATGGTCTGGAGAAAAACCCTCGTGGCACAGGAGAGAACAGAACCCACACTCTGTTGATCCGGTGTGCTAGACCTCTCAGCCACGACACACCATAATATTTGGTATTCTCAAGCACCTACTGATGGGGAAATATAGTCTGGTTCACTGAACAAAGATTCCCCGACGACTCTTGTTAAAAATCTTAGGTCAGGCATCATCCACATTTAAAAATAGATCATGACGCAACATACATAAATATTCAGTACTTGTCACCAACGATGGAGATGTCATTAGATAAAAAACATAAAGAGCTAATGATGCTCTTTGTTTACTTTCAAAAAGCCTGGGATAATCACAGTTTGAAAAATTGTTACACAAATATTCAAAAATAGTGCTGAATTTGTTGGACACAAACAAAAACAATAATGGGGCATGTTTTCCTCAAATAGTTTGCAAAATTTTTGAATTTGGTCACAACGTCTGTCGACAAGATTGAATGATTTGCTAACATTTGGCCGTCCACGCTAACCATTGCGGTTTTTTATCAACAAAAGAGAGGTCTAGACAAGCATGGAAATGTCCGACCATCAACGACACTGTCCGACTGTGGACGGCGACAAGTTCATGAGGAGCATTACAGATATTTTTTGGATAATGAGGAATTCCTCCTTTTTTGTCGCATGACCTTCGGGTGATACCGACCCTAAAATCGACAGAGAATAGTCAGAGATTCTGGGGTCTGGGAACCAAACTAGGGGAAACAAATCTTGAAGCTCTAGTAATACCTTGATGCTGGTCTGTTCCTCTGGATATTTCGGGCAGTGGGTTATATGGCCGACGCCCATCTGGTGAGTCTTGCTTCTTAGTCTGGTCCTATTACACGGGAAAAATAAATACAAAATGTGCGTCACATAAACTACACTCCAAACATGCCCAGAGAGGGCGCATTATATGCAGCTGATCCAGGTTTACAACCATCTGTTAATCTCTTGTGGGAGGAGTGTTGGCTCTGAAAAGAGCCGTTGGCATGATAGACACATGGTTGTAGCCGCAAAATAACTAATCATAGTTATTTCTTATTGCTACACCATGAAGAGCTTTACACATCACTAACCATGACAATACCCGGAATGGTCTCCCATCCACATACTGCCCCAAGTCAACTGTGCTTGACTCTGCAGTTACACCACTAGCTCTTCTATTGAGCTAACTATCCAATTCAACGATATTCAATCATTTACACAAACCATCAATGGAACCCATTTGCAGTCCTCTTTTTAACAATCAAGAAATTCAGTTTTAAGATCAGACTCTGAACTGAAACGAAAATGTTTGTGTGACTTCAATTTTGGATATTCACATTACACTGCACCATCGAGAATGTGCCCATAAGAGGCCATTTTTCACAGCGCATCATGACAAAAAGTCTACAAAACAGAATATGCAATCTAGCAATTAAATACGGACTTCTGTTCTCCCTTTCCCCTAGACTTGATGACAAGTCGTTACTAAGTCATGCTGTGTCCTTCAACGCCGTCAATAATTAAGATGTACCAGTGACATGCATGCCGCCATTCATGCAACGTTTGTAAGCTATAGGGCGACATCTGTTCATGCAACAGTCGTACGTTGTGCATGGTTCATTGTCTAATGACTCAGCTACAACATTGCATATGCATCAGTTTCCATACAGAGGGCCAATGGTAGCTCATCTCACCATTTGGTATAATGCATAGGCTGAAAGATGTATCATGAATATTCATATTTTCATAACTCTTAACCAATCAGACTGCTCCGTCCAATTTTGGTAGCAAGTACATAGCTTGTGTACTAAGCTGGGTACAAGTTATTCAAGTCTGTAATTAGAGCAAAACACACGCATATTGAGATCGAGGGTGTACGTACCGTCCCCGCAACTAGGTCTGTATGTTCTGTACGTCCTACAAACGTAAGACCACTCAATTACAAACTTGATTTCAAGTCGACCTTTCCCCCAGCCCCAACCTCCCCCCTCCTCCTTTATGCACTTACTGATTCTGCAGTGACTTTAACAACCCTCATGTAGGAGCCTACTCTAACTGCTTCTTTCCTCTCCTTCTGGGAGACCGGCCTCGAGTCCAGGAAGCGTAACCCTGACAATTTGTGGATGACGTAATATCTACAAGCAAAAGGGTAAAGACGGCTTAGGCTTTCAGGTGCAGGGCAGGAAAAGTCAAGGTTTGTTTCTGAAACGGACTGTTACTAGTGTCACTGACCGTTTCAGAAATGGTTACACATTTACAAAAATAACTGTAAACACACAGGTTTAAGTCAAACCTATTTAAACAGTTTTCATTACAGAGGAAATCTTGGCAATATTAGTTACCACAGAGTGGACTACGGAAAAATACAGCGCTTCTGCATCCCATATCAAATGAGGCCACAGACCGAGTTGGATCTGGGATGCAGATGCGCTATTTTTCCTGACAATTTCATGCAAGCAAATATGAGCAAGATACCAGTCACAAATTGTACCCGTGACAGTATTTTGGGTGGTAGCCTTATTCTGGCAAGCTAAATAGTTTTTGTGCTTAGCTACTTTTTGTGCTTGAGCAGCTCTTCGAAACTTGGCCCAGGTTTTGATTTCATTCTTACCTGTATCTTTGGTAGTCGTCTTCGTCTTTTTCCAGGTCTGTCAGCTCGTTAGGGCAGGCTTCGTTGCCGAGGAGGCTGAGGTAGGTCAACTTGGGGCATTGGCTCTTAAGCTGGTCGATCAAACTGTCTAAATCTTTAATGTGATGAAACTAGTTAAGGATTTATTCTGTCTATCAAAGTCCCTAATCTCACAATCACGTGAAATACTCCTAGACCAAAAAAAAAAAAAAAAAAAACACCTCTCTGGGCCGAACATTTCTTTCAGAAAAATGTTTAAAATGGTAATAGGAAACTATAACTGGTAAAGTAGTAAACTTGCCGGTACCACCATGTATAAATCTCTTTTTGGGAGGAGTGGTGGCTCTGAAAAGAACTAGCGTGGTCTCGACGTTTCAAACAGTATACTCTGCTCATGTTCAGGTACATGGTTGTACCTGCAAGTTTACTAGTTTACAATGCAAAGCTTCAAACATTACCTATTTCAAATGGTCTTCAAATAATTTGGTAACCATTTAAATTAAACTTGTGAGAACCGTTTAAAAACGTAAACAAGGGATAAATGCTACGTGAATTTGGTGTTGTGAATTTGTGCCCTGGGCGCAGACAAAATTCACCCTGAAAATAGCGTTCTTACTTTGGACCATCATTACACCATGGAAGATTTGCTTCCTCCATGATTAAACTTTTACGAAATCCATCATGCCAATTGATCGGAGGTTAGTTTGCTCTTCGCCGTCTGTCTGGTTTCCCTTTCAGGTTACTATTTTAAAGAGCTTCCATGAATTTCATACCCAGTGCACTAGTTTGACTTCTCAAAATGTACCCTCAAGTGATAGATATGATATGATGGTTCACATAAAATTGAACATTGCTCAACTCAGTCCAAACTGTCTGCGAAGCAAATAATTTTCGCGTGCAGGTTGATATTTTTGCTTCAAAGCAGCTGTGAAGACATGGCGATGTATAAAACGTCGCAGTTTTCACAAAGTGACATAATGCTCGAAAAATAATTTGTGTACAGATTTTAGTTATGTTAATATTCAGAAGGTATTCACTGATACCTTTCTTTCTGCCGAGTAACAAGTCTTGAAACGTCTTGGTTGCTTAGTTACAGTAGCGTCACTAAGCTAAAATTGGTTGAAACTGGAATTTTTTCATTTTCACAAAGTGACATGTTGTAGACTTGTCCATGTGTTACTGCATGTGACCCAACTTGGTTTGTATGTTTTTTAGTTTTCGCGAAGTGACTGAATGGAGAACGCCACACCGCGCGCGCGTTGTGTGTGTGTTCCACGAAGTGACACCATCCCCTATACTATTACACATGAAATATATCACTTCGTGAAAACTCGAAAACCGTGTATATTGAACTTTTTCGTTTTCACGAAGTGACGTTTTTGTTTATAAGTATGTAAGTCGTTGATAATTGTTTCCCTTAACAAAAAATACACAATTACGTATCCTTTGAGATTTCAGCTTTCTAACAAAGTAAAACAAAAAATATTTTTGACCATAAAATAAAATCAAAACTGCGAGTTTAAAACTTAACAAACTAAAATTCGCAATATCTCGAAACATGGTTTTACCACTGTGTGGTCTGTGTCACTTCGTGAAAACTGCGACGAAATACGCCTCCCATATAGAGTACGAACAATGATTTTAAGCCTCAGCAGAAGTCCAGCATTGTGCTGAAGACATGCAGAGCACAAGGTCTGAAACGTCGAGACTCTACTTAATCTCAAACCTGGTTCTTCTCGGAATTAACACACTCTTCACATGGTTGTTCTCGGTAGTTTTGTTTTCCTAACCATGCAAAGCTTCAAAACTCACTTTTCTACATATGGGAATAAAAGATTGGTGACGAAGTCTTGGAACAAAGTTTAAGACCGGAAGGGTTGTGGCCGTGTGATGACAGACCCATCCGAATCGGGCGAGGTCCTTTATCGCACTGACATGACCCTGCAAGATCTTAAACGCCGTTTAAGACTGAGCCACTACTCTTTTCTTCCCATTCATAGGTGTTCTTTTTGTTAAAATCGTAATTATGTCGGAAAATCTGTAAAACCTTTGTTTTTTGTTGGTTTTCAATTCCTGTCAAATCAGGAGTCAAATTCCCTGCGACGCACAACGGTTGTGCGTATGCAGGTGTACCCATAGACTTTACATTGAGTACCGGTATATATTGATTGCATGATGCGTTATTAGTGCCTGTGTAAGCTTACATGCCAACAAACATGTGGCTACGAGCGCCAAACGGGCGTTGGCAACCGTTCTTAAACAGCGCCAGCTATGTCTTTTTCACCCATTTCACACCAAGTAAACATGGTCATGTGACCACCTATCAACCAATAGGACTGCCTAAACAGTCCGGGGTATTCAGGAATACAAAGGATATTTTGTTTTTGTTGAGCACCAGTGTGTGTAGTGTTGGCATGTTGGGTATCCGCATGCCATCCCCAAGCTCATTCTGATCCAACACTAACTCCTCTAACTTGACAAATCTATCCAGGCCCTCAAGCGAGCTGGAAAAGAAGAAGAAAAAAAAAGAGAAACTTATTACTACAAAGGTTTTTATGGTTTACAAACAAAGAACAGCGCAAGATTTCACATAACACAAAGAGTTATTTTGCCAAACCTAATCTTAGGCTACAACTCTGGCTTGGACTTCGTTGTCAAATTTAGAGTAGTGTGCATTCTTGCTTGAACATTCTTGCTCGTACTTGAACATTAAACAGAGCACAGAGTCGGAGCCAGAGCCAGAACGTAAGCCAAAGTTTTGAAAAAGTCCTTAGATTCCTCTGTTAACCAGTTAAACCCAGGAAGACTGATTGACTGGATGACTGATTGACCTGTTTTTGTTGTGTGTGTAATAACAACAAATAATTCGCAGTTCTCACACCTTATTACACCTGATGGGCGTCTCAAAGTGCTCAGTACTGTGCTGTGGCGCAATCTGCAGCCGATCAAATCAGGAACACCTGGGCATTCCATGGTGTAGCTTGCAGGGGTATGCACTCAACGTGCTATGCTTTGTTTTCCCCGCACAAAGAGGGACAATGGGTACTGGAATTCATACTCAAAATCTCCCTTTTCTCCACGAGGTTTTTATTACCCGCTACCGGTCCCTATATTCAGTCAGAACGAAAACGATGTAGGCACCGGGAACCAGTCTAGCGTATTCGAAGCTCCCATGTAAACAAAGTGTTACGTAATCAACACAGGTGTCTATTACTACAATGTGTGTGCTATATTAAGATAGGTTTGTGTTGCTTCACCCCCCCCCCCCTTAGCACTCATATGAGGGGCTTGAGTTTGTTATGTTTGTATTGGAAGTTTAGAAAGGTAGAGGAATAGTTTTAGTATCGTATGCCTGATGACCTGCAATCGATTTCACCAAACTCTTCCTAACTTAGGAATCATCCTAACTTTAAGATGTATAGTGATTTGTTATTGTGACATCACACTTTCCTTAGCACTTAAGATTGTTTCATGCATTTACTTGTCTTCAGATTGATCATAGCGCTTCATGAAATCGACCGCAGGGACATTAGTGTTGCCCGGTGCCCTGACCTTGTTACCAGGGTATGTATGTTATACATCTATGACACAAATACCTGATGTGATTGAAGCTGAGGTCAAGCCTCGTGATCTGTTTGCCATACCACTGGCCGAGTTGATCAGGTATCTTTGCGGCGCTGTGTTCGAGATATGACAACTACAGAGGAGAAACAAAATGGGGAAAGAGAATTATAAGTTTAGCAATAATGTGGCTACCATGTAACATCAGAAGTCAAGTACCAGACATTACAAAATGTTCGGACATGTTGCTACCCGAATGCAATGTAATCCAAGCAGCCGTAAAGACTAAAAACTGGCACATCATGCCCACCATGCAGCGCTAGTTCATATGCTAGGACCGTGGCACAAGTTGAGCATGGGCGCTAGCAGTGCCCTTACACTCACCAACTTACGGGGCACTTTACACAATGGAACAATGCTACCCCACAAGGTTTTCTTTGTTCTAATGCTACCCCACAGAGGAATTCTTCAGAAAAGGGGATAATAGAACAACAATAGATGGACCCCGTAACTGCCATATGTAAGGGTGTGTGTGTGTGTGGGGGGGGGGGGGGGGGGGGCTCGCGGAGGTCTGCGTGAGAGCATGGTAGCATTGTCACAATATTTGAGTCTGTCCGGAGCATGGGGTTGCATTGCATTCAGCCATCCATTGTATCTAAACATCCCGTTTGAAAAAAGCAAAATTCATCTCGGCCTATTACAATGTTCTTGTACATTGGGCATGTTGGGATTTGAATGTGTCATTGCCGAGTGGTGTAGTGCACTGGACTCGAGTTTAGGTGTTGTCAAGAGAGTGGGTTCAGGTCCCGGTCATGACACTTTACAAATGTGTGATGTGATGTCTGTAAAACATTCTGCCGAATGAACACTACGTATGTTATGAGAACTTTAAGCTGTAGTCGCATTGGAATAATATTTAACCGAGACCATGGGTAACTTCCAATGGGTAAATCTTACCAGTGTCCGCACATGGATTATTTGACGTGGGTAAACTAACCAAGACGATGGCAAAAACAAACCAATGGAGGTGTCAGAGTGGACTTCAGAGCTGCCTCGATTTTAACATCGCACGACCATCGCACAACCAACTATAAACCAGCCTTTGCGCGTGCGAACCGAACGTGGTATTTTACTGAACGGTTTTACCGGGACGATGCGTCCACACTGGACTTTTTGGATCAGGTTAGTTTGACCAGGTCAGTTTACCTGGGCAGAAAGTGGTCGGTTAAACTAACCATTGGACTTGGTTGAGTTACCTGGGTGACATTTTCCTCGCACTGGACTTAAAAAGTGGTCAAGTTACCCATTCGCTCGGTTAGTTTACCCCCCCAAAAGTCCACTGAGAACACAGCTTCAAAGAATACACATGTACGTGTATACAGGCCCTGGTTTTGAAGAGCTCTTAATCTCATCAATGGGTCGAGCGAATGAACCCAGGGTTTCAGTTTGGGAAGGAAATCCCTGTCCTGTTTTGAATGGAGTGCCACATTACACGTCTGGTAAATGTTGTAGGGTTATTTGTGCACAGCAACAGCATAGAGCAAGGACCATGCTGTAATACCGTCACGGCTGTATCAAGTTAAACAAAAAAAAAACTGGGCCTTTTATTAAATGGTCTGTATACGTTTGGTAATGACTCTGAAAATTTATGGCAATAACAACTTACTTGGTAAGAAGTACAGCAGCTTAGGATAGTATAATACATTTTGAGAAATGTTTCACTTCGGAGTATTGCAGTTATGGAAAAATACATCACTTCTTATCCCCCGAAATTTGAATTTGAGAAGCATTATGGTCGTTAACGCTTCTCAGAATGTGTATTCCAATGACGGATACTTCTTCTGCGTGAACACAACCGCTCCAGTTTTTTTGCGATATCTCAAAAACGCTGACACCTTTTGAACTGAAATTTACACAGGTTAGTTTTATGGTATATATCTAGAAAAAGACAATTTTGTATAGCATTAAGGCAAATGTACGGTTCCAAAAGCCAAAGGTGCACTTTTCCCTTTAAAGGCAGCATAGGCTACAGGATTGGTAAGGATAAAAGACATTATTGTTCAGTTTCAGTCTTAAAGTTTACTGTTTATGAAGTTAGTACTAGAACCGATTTTTGGCCGTTAAATATTTCCCCCTGAAATGCTGTCACATTGCAAAAGCTGATTTCGATTGTAACAATCAAAATTAAGGGTAATGTGTATCTACATGCTGAAAAGTGTGCATGTTTCTTCTCACTATTTTCTCCTGACTCAGACGACGGATTGAGCCCAAACTTTCAGGGTTTTTTTTTTCCTTCATATTGAATCAGCCAGAGTAACAACACTACACTATCAGCTTTACCAATCCTGTGTATTACCTTTTAACTAATTGGCCTACGTATTTTGTTGTTTTTTGTACTGTCATTATTTATTTTGTTTTTGTTATCATTTACCGTAGACGAACCCTTCATTCAATCCTACCCATTTATGTTCATTTCAAATTGTACATTCAACAAGATTATGGTCGGCAATCAATGGAATCAGCACAATAAACAAACTGAACCACTCCTGAACCCCCGACAGGAGGTCCATTTGTACCACACTCCACTGATGCAATCCTTATCAGCAACCAGAAATGGAAAAAAAAGATTACAGAAAAGTCCGTCTAAAGTTCAGCTCAAAAAAACATATGAGAATTTTCCCATTACACGATACAATGGTGACACTACATACAAGTTCTGTATAAGACCACCCAAACTTTACTTAATTTGCATCGGGGGGATAAAGAATATTTCTGGATTTTACCCTGCAGTAGTGTGTTGATTTTCATAAGCACTGTTAGGGCTTTAATTTTGGCGGGGTGGGGGTGGGGAGGGGGAGGGAGAATGGGACCCATAAGACAACAGGGCTGGTAGTTCAAAGGATTTACTGGACCTGGTGTGGATTTCACAAAGCGCTACAGGACTAGTTTTATCTCAAGTAAGGACAAGTAACTAGTCCTTTCTTAATAGGACTAGTCCTAACTTAGGACCAGTTTTGTGAAATCCACCCCTCAGAATTCTGTTTTGCAGTCCTGACCTGAATCAAATGAGACGTAGGAAAAAAAAAACTACCCAATTTTTTACATAAACTGTTTTTTATTTGAATAGGCTAAGCACTCAGAAAAGATTTCTCTTGTTTGTAGTATGGGCGAGTATGCTTCGATATTCAACAGAATTGAAAGATATTGAACAGTACACAGTGAAGTATTATTATTCAATAGAAAAACCACAAGACCGTCAGACTTGCCCGGTCGTGAGTTTACTGGCCCCACACTTGAAATCACTGGCCTCGGGCCTGTTGCTCAGCATTAATTTTGAGCCCCGTGGGCACATGTAATTCCTGCAGGAAAATCGGAAACGCCGAGTATACAGTGCATATCGCTTGAGTGTAAGGTATCAAAACCCAAAATAGAATTCTTCAAATCTCACATTATGCAAGTCACTACATGTACATGGGTCATTCCACCAAGTTGGGACACAGTGTGATTTTTGTGCAACATTTGTCCATATTATGAAAAGAAATCATTTATTTGACTCAAGTATAAAATTGTTTTAATGTAGTTTAAGGCAAATTATTATGAAAAATAAAATTCTGGATGTAACACAGACACGGTGTGTCCATGTTACAACCAGAATTTTATTTTTCAAATTTTTCGACACTCAAATACGTAATTATGCAAATTCACATTTTGCACTAATTACAAGGTACAAAATGTACCGGGCAAAACATTTGTTGTGATAGTCAGTGATTAAATACAGCAGAAATGGGGCAGGACTAAAATCATGCAGACGTCATACAAATGTCACAAACTGTGTCCCAACTTGGTGGAATGACCCACATTGTTTGCGTTGGGTACCCACTGCTACATAAAGAATTCAAACTGGTCTCTCTGGCTACCAGGCGCACTTGGCAATCTAGTGGTTATAAAAGATCTGTTTTTAGAATGCAGGGGGGTTGAATCCCATGTGGCAGTGTATTCCACCCCCTCCATCAACAACAGTCCGTTGGCCAAATGCCAGGTTCAAATAGGGTTGTCAAACTTTTACCAACTGTTTCATTTCGTAACAAGTAATTTTCCCACAAATACACATTTCATGAAAAGCTTTCTTTACAGTTCGTTGTGATGAAACCCCATCACATGGCACTGAATCAGATTTTTCTTTCACCCACACACAATCCAACGTAACCAAATTAAATAATGAACTTAGTCCGACACGATAACAATCCTATTGGAAAATGTCAACATGCGTGCGCGTACTTATAGCGCGTGCGTTCATGTCGTGCAGTGTGGCATTGAAGAGACGCACATTGTGCTGCCCACGTGTACAGTGATGATTTAACCAATGCTGTAATTGGTCAATTAGGGGTGGGGCTTAATGGATAGGTCTATTGTGTGATTTGAACAATCCATGACGTTTCAGTTTGGGTGGGTGCACACAGTAGGGGTATGAACACAGACTATATCTAAGAGAAAGTTCTTTTAACTGATTTACAGACAAACTAAAATGAGTGCGATTCACACTGTGAAGGCTGTAAGGCATGCATTTGTTCTCCATGGTAGGTCCGGACAAAAAATACCAGACATATTATGTGAACTTAACAATCCATGACATTTCAGTTTGGGTGGGTGCACACACTAGGGGTATGAACACAGACTATGTATATCTTTAGCGCGTGACAAGGCCAGCACCCAGTAGGCCCTACACTTTGCAGACTTCTCATTCCAAATACTATAGACCAACCTGTGACATCACAAGTAACAGCCACAGAGCCTGGACTTCCTGCAGGCATGATTTGTACACAGACCAAACGGAAGAAAACACACAAACTACTTTTTTTTTTATACTAAGAGATTGCACTGTCTGATTTTTATCAACTTTTGGTATGAAGAAAGGGGGCATACTGTACCTCCAAAAAAAACTTCAAGAATTTATGTGGAAGTTACGACAAAAAAATGAAAAATTTCCCATATGACCAGTGCAGTATCTTGCCTGCCAGGAAATATGCCTACGAAGGTCTTGATCTTATCCGAGGCCACCGAGGCCATTGGCCTCATGCCCTGTCGAGTTGGCCAGCACGCCCTTCAGAAAAATTGCCTCTGTCACTACCAACTTGGCCAGCATGCCCTTGTACAGTTTCTCTGATTTGGCCAGCAAAGGCCTGCCCCCTTTTTTCTTAAGATCGCGGCCTGCCTACGTACACCCAAGCCAGCACAAACCCCGGACAAGCCCAGAGGTCTTGCCAACTCCCCAGAGTGATTTACTAGGATCCTTCCCCACTCTAACAAACTCCAATACCATATGGGTAACTCAACACCCAAACTGTGGTACTCTGATTATGGTGGGATGCCTGAACCCATATAAAGCATGGAGGTAGAATTGAGTCTATTTCTACCTCCATGTATAAAACATGAGCATTGATCAGTTTACTCATGCAGTACCCAGGCCTAAAGAAAAACGGGGGCAGGTCTTTGCCGGCCAAATCAGAGATATTGTACAAGGGCATGCTGGCCAAGTTGGTAGTGACAGTGCAATTTTTCTGAAGGGCCTGCTGGCCATCTCGACAGGGCATGAGGCCAATGGCATCGGTGGCCTCGGTTAAGATCAAGCAAGGCCTGAGTACCCTGTCCAACACGACCCAACACAACCTGCTGTTAGAGTTTGATGGAATAGGGACTGCTAGTGTTAGGGTTTTAACAATGGACCAAGGTGTCCCCAATGAATGAATTCACTATTGTTAAGGCATGTGTGACTCACTGGTGTACAGTACGTACATTATGTAATATCCAAGATCTTCCATTCACTGACTGCAGCCACTACATGTAGGCCCTGGAAGTCCGCTCTGCATTACAGATGAAACAAAAGTGTCCCAGTCCGTTGCCCTTGTTAGCAGGCACACAGGCATTCCAGCAGCTACCAAGCCAGTGTTCTCCACAAGGGGTTTTAGGAGGGCGGGCCGCCCTCCCAAAATTTTCAGCCACCCTGCCAATGAAAAAAAGTCTGTGGAGAACACTGCAAGCCCAGACGCAATCAGGGCTTGATTTAGACACTAGCCCGGCGTACAAACACTAGTCAAGAGTGCCGTGGGCTAGTCAAACTTGCTTCTGGGTAGCCCGGCCTGGCTAGTCAAAACTGAGTCAGATGACTCCTCTTTCTAAATGTACCCCGTCAGTTTTCTATGCGGTGTAAATGGTCAGGCTAGTAAAAATTTGTGAGGGCTAGTCAAAACTATATCTAACTACAACTGTAGCCCGGTGGTCTAGTCAGGACAAGAAGTTGGCGCAAGCCCTGCAGCATGGTATTTCCCCTTGCTTTTTACCACTACAAATAATTCCATGAATGTGAGGGATATATGACTTTTGCAAACTGGGGAAAGCTACATTGGTATCCTGTATTGTTGTTAATGTTTCTTTCCAGAAAAATATTCATTCAAACCAGATATGAAGAATGTTCACTAAATTTTGTCATTCAAGTTCTTTTTATAAGTTGTTCTTCTTCCTTTCAGTTTTGTTTAATGTAATTATGCTTCTAGTGAACAGATGAAACCCTGACCATTTTTTCCTCCGCGAGACTCCCAAGTTAAAATTTATTATCATTAAAAATAGTTTGCTTTAATATTTGTAATATGATAAAAAAAATCTGTTTAAAACAATCAGTAATCAGCTCTTAGTCTTACTTGAGTCAGAAATAACTTTAAATACGAAACATGAGATTTCCCTTTTTGCAATGCCGTCACACTGGGACGTAATGAGGCTGGCCATGCTTGGATGTTTGAACATACAGTGTAAATCCATGTATACTTTTTCATTTTGAATTTGGGTCAATAAGTGAACAAAATCTTTCTCATCATATGGTTGGATTCAGCATGATCATTCTTTGCCCTGAAATGACTGTCAGACTGAACTACAGATAAGAGCGGATAAGATCACTGGACTCAAGCTCTGGTGTTTCTGATCAGCAGAGTGTGGGTTCGAGTCCCGGTCGTGACACTTGTGTCCTTAAGCAAGACACTTAACCATTATTGCTTCGTCCTTCGGATGGGAAGTTAAGCCGTTGGTCCCGTGTGTTGTGTAATGCACGTAAAAGAACCCAGTGGCACTTATCGCAAAGAGAAGGGGTTCGCCCCGGTGTTCCTGGTTTGATCGGCTGCAGATTGCACCACAGCACCTTGTGAACCATTACATGGTGCTATGTAAAGGAACAGATCTCATACTTCAAAAATGTAACTCATCATACCTTGCAGGAAAAAATACTGTGCGCTCTGAGACGCCCATAGGGTGTGATAAAGCGCTATATAAAAACTGTGCAGGCCTACTATCATTATTATTATTATTACAAAATTACAAATACAATAGTATTTTTCATATTATATACATGATGTAATCTAATAATACACTACAGTAACATCAACAATGTTTTAGATAAAGTACAACTAGCTGACTCCCTGAGTAAGTTCCACTTACTATACTGTTACTGTACTTAATTACTAGACTACACCAGTTGTTTAAGCCCATATTCACTTTTGGGAACACCGAAAAACAAGATGATCACAGATTTGCACATAACTTACATGGTATAGAGACGATGATGGTAGAAAACTTCCTATGAAATATTTCTGTCTGATGTGTTATCGTTTACAAATAATTAGTGAAATAAGATCCACAAATGATTTTTTCGTCTCATGAGACGAAAACTCCAGCCGTTAGAATGAATACAAAAATGCTGAATGACTTTGTATTGTTTTCTCGTAAAGGAAACAATGAAATGAGCTGAAACTTTCGCAGGTTGATTTTATTAAATAACTCTTGATGCTCATAACTCCATAAGGTATGGAAGTATTTCCAGACACTTTACCAATAAAATAAAGTCAAATGAATCATCAAAATTCTACCAATTGCCGCTTGATTTGGAAGTACCCATACGCTACCACTAGCCTACCACCAGGGACCACCAGGTTTGTAAACTATATAACATTAACAAACTATGGAATTTGGAAGTAAAGTTCCGAACCCCCAACTCAACTGTAAGTCAGATCCGGTGGTTAAAGGCCGACCAGCGACCACACGGTGCCCCTCTATTAACTGCATGAGCAGTGACTAAGTCCAAACCAAAACACGGAAACGAAAGGGATTTAATTTAAGTCTTTACCATGCTACCTCCATGGTTAAATAGAGTACCGAGTAGCTATCCTACCTGTGTTCCCTCGAGGATGGGCCCTAGACTCTCATTCGCCCCGTTCTCCTCCACACCAACGTTCGCCATGCTTTTCCGGTTTGCTCGTAGTTGATCTAACCAGTACGTTTTGTCAAATCCATTCATGTCATCACGCCGAAACGCACTGACGTGTAGCCATAACTAGTTGATTTTGTTTTGACTTCGTAAATTGTAAAATACGTGTGTGTGTGTGTACGATGTGTTTGTAAGTTTGTAAGTGCGCTTTTCTGTTTGTTTATGCTGTTGAATTTGTCCGTCCATGAGCGTCTGAGTGTTGTTAGATCACATGACTGATAAACGGCACCAGTCTAAACCCCCAAAACAGAAAAAAAACTAACCACCACCGCTTGGTGGCGGTATTTTAAATTTGCGGTCTTCAACTTTTACCGTACGGTTGTTGTGGCGGACTCGTTCAAAAGGATTGCCAAAAACACTGAACAGAGCCTCACCGACAAGTCAGGCAACATGAGGTCCAACACCTTTCGACAGAGATACCCGAGGTGTCAAAAAGGTATGTGTGAAACCCACAGTAGATTTTAAAAGAGGATAGCAAGTGTTGCATTCTTTACTCACTCAGCTCTCCTCCCACTCATTTCTACTGCCTGTACAATTGTATGTAGTCCTCTTAGAGTTGTATCTTTACAGCTCTATGGTATTGGTAGTACTACTACTACTACTTGTAAACCTCCATTATTTCGATACATAAGGCCCGCACGACACTTCACTTGTTTACTTGCCAAGCTCTCACCATCGACTCGTACTTAATTGCCCGAAAAACATTAAATTCGTGGTACCACAACTTAGCCCCCTTCTGGAGGGCCAATCCACTGGACTTCCTGCATATCAGGCAGCGGCGAAGTTAGGAATTTTTCACTCGGGGGAAGTGCTTTTTAGTGGGGGCCTAGGGGCCATGTTTTTTAAAATAAAATTACACGTATTGGATTTGTTTATGGGGGCACCTGGGGGGACTACGCCGCTGGTATCAGGAGATATACTGGGGAAGTCCAGTGAATTGGTTCTGGGAAAAGGGCTGACCCAATTTGGGGGGATTTCTCTCTGAGATATAAAAAATTCTTATCTTAAAAAGGACGCGCATTTGCAAATTCCATTTGGCTGATTGTCCAATTTATACTTAATGTACATTGCTAATACTACATACATAATTATAATTAGATTTCCATTCCTCTATTGTCATTGTTTTTATGCCAGCTTGCAATTTATTTGTTCCCAGTCTGTCCCTGGCTGTGTTATAATGTAACTTGTATTATTATGTAACCTTTTCAAAGAAGAGTATTATTTTTTTGTATGAAGTTTATTAATAATTATCATTATTTTGGTGTCTAAACTTGCTGCCCATGGTTTAAATGCTTTAATATAATGTAGGGCCATGCCTACTAAGCAAAAGGTAAAGCTTTTTATAAGTCATTCACCCCGCTGTAGAACACAAAGTGCATTACATTATTATATCTGACTTACATGTGAAGACCATGGAATTAATGGAATTGAACTGATGCATTGCAAGTCAATACATGACATTACCACCAATGTGTTTGTATCTATAGCTACTACTGTCAGTGTGTCATACTGCCACCATTGTCTTTCCTTGTCAAGTCCAGGTCCCATTTTCAAAGGGCAGCTTAAACTGAAAATGTTGATTAAAAAATGGTCTGCAGAGCAAAAAAAAGGAGCAGGACACCAGTATTACGGCCCTTGTGAATAGTAGTTTGGCTGATAACCTTGCTTATGCTAAAACAGCTCCATATGAAATGGGAGACTTTTGAGACGTTAGCGGGCGCCCCAGTAACCGGTCCTTTTTCTATTATGAGAGCAATAGAAAAGGACCGGTTACTGGGGCGCCCGCTAACGTCTCAAAAGTCTCCCATTGGATACCTCCGTTGTTGAAAGGGCAAGGCAGAAGTAATGGGCACTTCAGTAAGGGAATTCTTTTTAAATTTCTACTTGAACATTTCAAAGGGCACACCAATGCAAAGTGGCATGTGGCAATTCAGAGTCGGTTGGCTCCGAGAATCAGGCCTGCAAGTCACACTGTCCACGCCTCAGAAACCAGCATATAAGTGAACACTTTTTTTCACTAACCCCAAAATGTGAACCGTTATGCCGCTTTAGCCACGGCGGATTTACATTGATTTCAAATGACAGCACGGCATTAGTGCAAGATTGAAGGGATCTATCCTTTAATTCTTTCGACTGGATTCATCATTTCAGTTGTGTAACTTCTAGATCAAAATATTGCCATGTTGCAGTAGGTGTCTAATTATGAACGGTACACTTCTCCCGCCAGCTATTAAAGTCTTCATACATCACGCACAGCGCCACCATCGCTAAAAAAAAAAAAAAAAAAAAAAGACAAGTGCGGGTTGCCGCGAGCTCCTTGACTAAAGGCTAAAAAAAAGAATACTCAGTCTACATGACCTTTTCAGCGAGTGAGCCAAAAATAATGTTATTCCTCAAAGTTAATATACACAGGGATATTGTTTTTACTGGACGTTAAGGTCGTGAATACTAACGAGAACATGCTGCTTGGAGATTTATAACGAATATTACCTCGTGCTAATTTTAATGCAGTCCCCAAACACAGGCTCGTCTGCCATCACGATTTATGTCCGGTGTTATAGTAGTTTGCGTAACTTATTAAGGTCATTTCACCGTTCAAATCGTCTCCCAGGGTTTTTAAATTCTGTTTAAGATAGATAGCTAGAACGAGAGAGTATGGTGGGTGGGGGAGTGAGAGAGAGAGAACGTGTCAAAACGCCTCACCGACCACTTACCCGCCTTTTTTCACTCCTGATCGATATTGTGGCGGGAACGAGGTGACACGATCGTCTGCTTGTCACACGCGTGTGAGCCGCCGCTGTTTTCTCAGACGAGAACCGGCAGTGTCCGCTTGCATGATGACAAACTGTGTAGGGGGGAAGGGCCTATACGTGATTTCCTGTAATTGGTTGAGTAGTTTGGAGACACATGGTGGGGTAGTTTGTTTTTTACGTAATATTATCCCAAGATACCGGCACAATGCGTCGTACGTTTCGTAAGGTCGCGAATTCTAATCAGGTGAAATAAAAAAAATGAAAACAAGTATAAAAACAGTGTCAACTGATAAGAACACCACCGCTCTTGTAGAAATGTTTTTTTTTTTACAAGACCTGAAGTGTTTCTTTCCCATTTCTTTCCCGTTCTTACTTTTTTCCCCCTTCTCTCTAACATTTGCTGAACTTTAAGCTGGGAATTTGGAATTAAAATCCTATACAGTTATGATTGTTTGGGTAACATTAGACTGCTTTTCCAAAATAGCGCCACCAAGTGGGGGAAAATAGTGAACTCGAACTAATACATCAGTTACATCTGTGGACTGTAAACCATTAACTCAATTTGACCACAACACCCAGCGTCATTTTATTTTCTTATGTAAAGCTGACATGTCTCAACATCTGTCATAGTTTGTTAGTCACTCACTTACATTAATGTCACCGCAAGCCCGGTATTAAAGAGAATGTTCTGTAAACCATTTTTATTTCTTTTTATGTTCCCTGTATCCAATAAGAGTAATATATGCTAATATTCATTGTACAAATAGGAACCAGACTATTTGCCCTTCCAGCCTCGGTTTGGTCACATTGGTTTGAATGGGAGAAAATCAAGATGGCCGCAACATGATAAAGGTCTATTACCAATTGCTGTCTTACATTGACTGCGACCGGTTGAGTCAAAGAGGGCGTATACTGAATACTGCGTGCTGGCTGGCATTTCCTACTCGGAGACATCCCATAAGAAATTTATCCTTGAGCCCCGCACGGACGTCCGCATCTTTCTTCCTCAACACCTGATCTAGTAACCCGGGCGGAAAAAAAATTATCTGTTTGAGCAGAAACGAGGCGCCAGAAATGTCCGGAGGGTATGACTTGCCTGCCACGGTCCGCCGCGGTGTGCCGCACTCTGCGTGCTTCGCTCGCTGTGTTTTTATACGGCGGAGTGACACCACCACCTCCGTGACGTATGCTTTAATGGTCGGTTTCACGGACTTCGATGAAACACTATCTTGCTGTCACGATGATGGCACGTATTTCATACAATGATTTTTTTTTTTTTTTTTTTTTTTACATTTTGATAAAGGTAACGGTTTTTCTGTATCAAAATTGAGCTTCACGATACAGATTCTTCCATCTTCGTTTTTTATTTTACTCTTCAGTTTTGAATACAGACGTTTATAAACAAAAATAAACATCAAGTGGACGTAATAATGAGCGTTAAACCACAAGGGAAACTTCTTTTTCTTTGGGGGGAGGGTTAAGACATAATCAGAGATGAAAACATTTGGCAAAAAATCATCATCATAAAAAAAAAATTATTACCCACTTTGTCATTCACATGTGAAACTCACAGTCGTGACTTCCGACTCCATTTTGTGCAACAACTTGCCTGATCATTACCCTGTAGGCCTAACTATAAGCCTCGGTTTTGTTAAGTTGATTTGTATACTGGCCAGATAATCAAGTTGACTGTGGCAACCAAAGACAATCTCCTACATGTTTAAGGGCGCCCTCACAAGGCTGTTTCGTGTAAACGGGTCTTCGGAATGCACGATTGGTTCTAATGCTTTTATATGCATTAATTATTTTGTTGGTAAACAAACCGCTTGTTGGCATGGACGGCCAGATGTCACCAAAACATTCAATCGTGTCATCAGACGTTGCGGCGACCAAATTCGACATTATTTTTTGCAAACTTCCCATTTAAAGAAAATACATCTCACTGTTGGTTTAGTTTGTTTCGAACAAAATCAAGACTATTTTTGAATGACTGCGTAACATGTTCACAAACTGATTATCTGTTTTTTTGTTTTTGCCTTTATGGCTCCCCGTAGTTTCTCCAACCTCGGTTGGCAAAAACTCGGGTTATGACGTTGCAGACAAAAGGTCAGTATCCATCAGAGTTCTATCGGTACGTCAGTCAATGGAAGGGACTTTGATTTGCTTATTTTGAGTACAGACGAGAAGAAAAAGAAGAAGAAAACAAAAATAAAAACAGGGGCGTGTCTGAATCAAGCGACTTCGGCTACGGCTATGGCTGTTGGCAGAAGCTGCATCGTTGAAGGATAAATCTGTCGCGGTGATCCGGCCATAATGGAAGCCAGTGCCGAAGACATTAAAAATTCGGAAACGGCCCTGACGCTAGTCTTTTTTCAAGGTTCTTTGAAGGAGACGCAGAGCAGTCTGTCAGAAAGTTGAGTTGTTTCATTTTACACCAACACATGGTTGATTAACATCTAAAACATAAGTCCAGTATCTAGCCCTTTAACAGGCACATTTTCTCCGTGTAATTCCGACGGAACCACAGCAAGGTGGAAGGGGGAAATAGCCACGCCCATCAGTTTCCCTGATTGCTGTGGCGTTATTCAAGGAGTCAACGGGAAATACATGCACGATTATAATAACGTTGATATCATGGAAGAGTCGTCGTTTTGTGTTTTTTCTTTCTTTCTTTTTCCTCTCTCCCCCTCTTTTTTTTTTTTTTTTTTTTTTTCTCTCTCTCTCTCTCCCCCTCTCCCCCCCCCCTCTCTCTCTCTCTCTCCCGGCAATCAAGATCGAACAGCCGCCGGACTCGTGACGTAAGACAATGGGGGGGGGGGCGTTAAGAGAATAATATAGAAGAGCAGGAAAACATGTCGTTGAATTCCTTTTTTGCTCCTCCGGTAAACAGATCGAAAAGCGTGTGTGGCACTAGGGGGTTAGGAACGACCCGAGAGACCTCCTGATCGATTGCCGGGGTAGCGCAGTGTTAGACACGAGATGTGTGAGGATAGTCGCAGGAAGAAAAAAAAACACACAGTTGCGATTCCACCCGCTGATATAGGTCGTTCACCCAAGATTCCCCGCCCGATGGAGATGTCCCTGGGGAGTGTGCGCAGCGCGCACGTCTTGTGTTTTTTTGGCCTACTTTGTGTATGCTACTTCTACCAGTATAGGTTCATACAATTGGGAACAGTAGACACGATTTCCACTTTCATTCACCCATTCATTTTTTTATTTATATATATATATATACATATATATATAAAAATATATATATTTCTCGTATTTGATTTATTATTGTCGTTGTTTTATTGTTGCATGTTCGTTTTAAAAGAATTAAATTCTTTGTTTACAATAATTATTTTTGTGAAAGTTATCTGTGTTTGGTAGTGATCTCAAAACTTGATAACCTTCCGTATTCAGGTAAATCTCCACCGAAGCTTCGGTCCCCGTCGGCAGGATGCAACATCCGGGTCATCCTGCTGACGAATACCGAAGTTTCAGTCTAACATAACAGGTACAGAAAATTGTAAGATTGTTTCAAATGAATTTATTTGCTTTTAATTGTGATGGTTGGTTATTTTCCAACCATTCGGGATCATAATAATTGGCCAACATGGGACATAAGAAAATACGTTCAGGCACAACACCTCCCGTGTTCAATTAATTTAGTACATTGCTACAATTACAAATGGTTGTGCCGAATCTCCTACTCATAGTGAGTGACCAGACGTTCACCGATACAGGGTACGACCCTGTGAGCAAAGTAAACGAGTCAGGGTGACCAGCGCATACCCCCTCTGGACGACTGACCACAGGGGTGTATGTCCAATAGTCTTTTTGAGATAAGACGGACACTGAATGACTGCGCTGTTTGGGATTCAGACAGATTTACCCAATCCAAATAGTGCACTTGCAATGTGCCCACCATATCTCAAAAAGGCTAATGTTTTTTTTGTTTTGTTTTTTGTTTTTTTGTTTTTTTGTTTTTACTGCGAAAAGTATTCAATGGGAGACTTTTGAGACGCTGGCGGCAGCAGACACAACGGTCCTTTTTGACAGTTCCGAGCGTGCGCGCACATGCTCAGTACTGCGTGTGTAGTTCTGAGCTTGCGTACAACTGGTAAGCACCGTGAAAAAAGGACTCCGAAAAAGTCTCCCGTCACGTAAACTAAACATTCCAACTGAAACTATGGGAGATTCGGTATACAATGACCATTGAATTAAATACAAACTATTACATCACATCATTATCAGCTTCGACGGGTATAAATTATATTACACTCATGTGATTGTGATTGTATTGTAAACTTACTGTCTACTGTTTATTGACACACACATATTAAACAATATACAGTGAAAAGCCTTATAGTTATGGGTGTCTAAAACATTAAACACACACATACAAAACACTAAAACAGACGCACTAAAAAAACCTGTACAATTAACAGGACATGTACATACACCCGTTAACAATCACTATTTTGAAAGCAAGTACATTATTTTTTAAAAGCAAATACAATGATGTTAGCCGGGTTTTCCCCCGAAGACAAATATGTTTGTGCAGCGCGGTGAAGATTACTCGTGATTTAACAAGCTTCCTAGACACAATACGCCCACGTGTCGGAAGTCCACAATAAACGCCGGCAGTGAAAAAAAAAATCAAAAAACAGAACTGCACAAAAATAGAACTAGCTTGAATTGGGTCGAACTGTGTTGAGGAGATATAAAGGGCAAATTAATCAAGAAGAGCTTTTACAGTTTGGTTCGGGTAATTTTGATTTCTCGCAAGGTGGGAAAATAAGTTAATAAAAAAAAATAATAATAATACTCAGTTCTTACAATATAGCGCTTTGTGTCTACGGGCGTCTCAAAGCGCTTATTATTTTAACGACAGCTTGGTAACGGCTCCCCCCCCCCCTCCCGAACGCAGATTCGGCTTTGAAATCATACACTGCGAGCTTGATTTCCCTGTAACAGAGGTTTTTTTTTTTATTCTCCAAACGATTCATCTCCACAGCATTTTCTGTTTGGTTTTGTATCACTTTCCAAAGTAGGGTAAATTTCCAGGCTTCTGTTAAACTGTGTTTGGAAGGTTTTTGCCAGTTATAGAGTGCGTAGAGCATATTGGTTAGAATGAAAGTGTAAATATTCACAGATTTGCACATAACTTACACGGTATGAAGATGGTCACGGTTGAAAATTACCCGTGAAACATTTCTGCTTGAAGTGATACACAGTTTTTCAGACATGAGTGAAACTTTAAGTTTTGATCTCGAGGGTCCAAAACCCGGTTTGAAAACAGTGAAAACATACAAAGGATTTTTCACTCTAAAGTTATTTTTCTGGTGACTCCGTTGAGCTTTAATTTTCACAGGTTTGTTATTTCCTACGTTGGATCACATAAACGGACACTGGTCTTTGAGAATAACGATTGTAAAAATTATATAATGATAGTAATTATTTTATCATTATTTTAATAATAACCAATTAATGTTGTCAGCGAGCCTTAAGTGTTACAGTGTCACTACTCTCTTAATGTAAAAGAGTGAAAACATCGCTCTCTTGCCTGAGTGGTGGTGTAATTTTCACGCTTTTTAGAGTGCAATTCATTCTAGTTTGCTGTTTTAGAGTGAAATTTGAGTAAACTTCACTCTGAATCGAGTGAAAAGAAGATATTTCCACTCTAGAAAGAGTTGTCCCCCATACCACTCTTTTGAAAGAGCCATATGGCGGACAAGTCTTTTAAGAGTGGAAACGTTTTCTTTTTCACTCGATTCAGAGTGAACTTCACTCAAATTTCACCCTAAAAGAGCAAACTAGAATGAATTGCACTCTAAAAAGAGTGAAAATTACACCACCACTCGAGCAAGAGAGTGAAGTTTTCACTCTTTTACGTTAAGTGATTACCAAAACAAGGTACCGTTAGTACCGCCCCCCCCCCTTCGTTTTTCTCCAAAAACACGACACCTGATTGGAGTGAAAGTTTCACGTATTAATTTTCGGATATATTTCATGGAAACAATTAACAAACCAATTGTTTACCATGCATTTAATAAATTCAGACGTATTCAACTTTAAAGTTTGTCGTGCGATGGAATATAAAAACCAGAAAAAGATCAGTTTACACTTAGTCTCTCACTCGAGACGTACGGTAATCAGCTGAATAATTGACCTTTAAAGCCATTTGCGTTTAAAGTGAGAGACTAAACCACTTTATCCAACGCTTCGTGTTACCACAAGTGGGCACTCGTATCTCAACAAGGGGTTTATGGTTCTTTTTAACTTCCGTTGAGAAAAGTCTTTATACTTTAGGTCCTCGAGAACGAACGTAATATCGCCGGCATGCCTTGAGCAAGATGTGTTTATGCCGTACTTGAGGTTAGTTCAATAATGGGTGCCGTAAACTCCTCCATCTTTCCCCCGCCTCTATGTCCCTACAAAGAAAAGGATGAGGTGGAAATCTTGTTTATTGAGACATTCTATCCTGACAGACTTCCATGAAAAAGGGAGGTGCTTCGTACTCCATTGTTGTTTTAGGGCAGATTGGACTATATGAGATTCATTTATCCCCCATAAATGTGTTTTATCTGTAATACAATAAGTTTACACGAAAACTTCTGAGAACTATTGCTGGAGACAACAGTACGAGAAGTTTCTTTGTGGGATCGATCTGGTCACTGCGCGGTTTAAAAATGACTTTGATTTGCGTATAGAATGTTCCCTCTTCATAGCATAACGTGCCAACTTGAAGAAGAAACAGAAAAAAAGAAACAAAATATGATGGCTTAGACTCAGTATGAGAAATATATCTAGGAGTAGACTGTTCAAAAAGTCTATAAGATTAGGCTACAGTGTGTTAAAGGCTTGATATTGAAGCAGGTACAGAAACTTGCCGACTTTCCTTTTACAACGTCACAGCCGCGAGTTTTTGCCAAAAGCACGGCTTTGCAAAAGTATACGGGCGGCCTTCACTGCAAAAAGAAAATACAACAGTTTATTATTTCAACACTAGTGCTATCAAATTAATACCCATAATTAGTGATAAATAAGATTTACTATCCAAAACAAAAACTAAACTTACACTTCGTTGAACAAGTTTTTAAATATTTCACTAAAAAGGGACAATTTTTACCGAGCCAGTTTATACATTTTTTGATACTCAAGGCCTGCCATACAAAATGGTGGCCAAAGTTTGTAAACAAAAGAAAGATCTGTGTCGTGAGAATGGGTGTAAACCTGGCTTTAGTGTAGAGGGTTAGTCAGGCGTCAAGACCTGATGGTCTTCAGCGAGGGTGGGTTATGGGGTTGAGTCGGCAGTTCAACCGAACTCACCAAACATCCCTGGGAGGGATCAGGTTGGCGTCTTGCCCTGCCCTGCCCTTCCCCCATAGTAGACACCTTTCCGAACCCCATCACCTCGGACGGAACCTCGCATGGGGATTGGGTTTTTAGTCCCTACCTGATTTCTCGTTGGCTTTCCCTATTCTTGGGGTTTTCCTGATCCTCCCGCATCTAAAAAAAAAAAAAAAAAATGGAAAATGTATGCATCGTCATTTCTACAGAAGTGTCTGCTGGCCTGCGTGTTGCGTTGCTATTATGTCGCTGTTGGGGATCCTTTGATATAATTCATAAAGATTTAGAACAAAAAAAATAAGATTCGGACAAAAACATATGATCACAGTTGGTGTAGAGCGTCGGAAAAGATGTTACATGTATTTACTGCCATAGGGTTGCAAAATTGACACCATGTCTGATCAGATGTCCCCCCCTTCCCTTTCCATTAATTAAGATCACCCCTTCCCCGTCAATCAACCTTCCCCCTTCGTTGTACGTCATTGTTGAGCATTAAAACCGCGTACAATGGACCTTTATCAAAGTGCTGCCGCCATCTTTGTCTTGTCCCCTGTCTACCAAAATCAATCATGACTACTGATTTTCATCGTGCTCAAAAGGGACCTGACTATTTCCCTTCCAGCCTCGATTTGGTGACATGGGTTTGAACGAGAGAAAAAGGGGAAATGTCTGCAAGAATAAATATATCCACATCAGATAATATTAACTGCGTTTTATAATCAGATATTATTAGTGTCAGCAGGCCCGCAAAAGGACCTTATAATGATTGTATCAATAGGTTCTGTCATCCAAAAAATTTTCAAATGAATTTCAAACACAAAAATAAAATAATTAAACTTACGGCCTAAATGTGAAAATATAACAACTAAACAGGGCTGGATAGCAATATTGATGTCGCATAAGATGAGCGATCGTTTCCGATATTCCGACCATGGATGGCGAATCCTTCCTCCGTAATTTCAGGCGAACCGGGAGTGAAGGAGAGCGGGAATCTATTTGCTTCCAAACCCTACCCCGGTCTATAAACCAAACATAAAAATGCACTACACACGCTACGATCGATGACGCGGTCTTTGTAATGTTGACAGAGTGAGGGCCGAATGTGCCAGACGACTTGGAAGTCGGGTAATTCTACTGAGAGATTAGAACAGAAAAAAAACACTTTAAACATCCAACTAACTCTGTGATTCGTAAACCCTATATGTATACGAAAATTCCAGGCTGCGCTTCGCATTATTTATCTGTTTCCCCTTTTTTCCAATCCACGCCAGGCTCGTGCTGCCGTTAAATTTGATGCAATTCACCCTGGTTTTGCGCGCTGTTTTGTTATCTCTCCGACCACGAGAACATCTTCAAGTCGTGCCGCCGCCGCCCCGTTATTCGATTAAGCAGGCCGTCGTGATTTGTTCAGGAGCCCGGCCGATCACACATTAACCCTTTGGGGCACGATGGAGAGACCCGGCCGCACACAAGCGTTCGTACGCTGTCCGTTTTTTTCTTCTTCTCTTCTCTCCCGCCCGCCAGCTACGACTCCGACCGCCGTATAGAGATAACGTTATTTGCGTTTTGGTAAATCAGGCACGTCGAGTACTCGGCATTGGATTATGTAATTATACGCGTATCCCGCGGACAAAAAACCGGTGGCGGCGAGAGTTTAAAATCTATTTAAGCGAAGCGAGGGCTCGGGCGATGCGGGGAAAAAAAACTACAGTTGGATCTCAGACAGCAAAATAAAAAATAAATCAGGCCAAAAACATCCGTCAAAACTGCCAACCAAATCTTGACTTTAAAACTAGTACGAGAAAAACAAAATATAGGTATCTAGTCGTAACAAAAATGTAGGGTGGCTTAAATCTCGTGTGAATAACGGGGATGGAACGCGTTCGAAGGCGAGCTTTTCTCTTTAGTGTTAAATTTGAGCCCGCCCTCACATGGTCCGATTGTGAAAGTTAGGCCTACGTCATAACCACCAAGTGCAAGTCTAAGTATCTGAACTTAATGTATAACGTCCAAAGCTTGATAATGAGTGAAGTTCTCTTTGATTTCAATCAAAATGCTTAAAAAAAAAAAAATAAAAAAAAAAAGATAAAAATGTTCTTCACGTTGCACCTTGATCCCCTTTAAAATCTCGTGCTGGCTTTAATGACGAGAACTAATTGCAGCCAAATCACGTGCGTTGTGTAACACGGCCGGCCAGCTTAAATTCACACGAACACCGAGTTTCAAACCTTTGGCTGTCGGGCGGCAAAAAGACTGTACATTATCGGGAGAGGATAAGAAAATAAAAACGGGGGGAAAAAAACCTCTACGATCACGGAGAAACAACTTTAGGGAGGCGGCGTCTGCGTGCACCGTGTGCGATCAATACACCGTTTCGTTCGATATTTACCGCCGGTGAAAACTGAAAAAAAGGTCCACGGCTCGTTGTTAGAACTATCAGGTCGACTTGGGGTCGGGCTAGACATTTTGTATATTCCCAGGTTTCAAAACCACTTCAAACTCTTTAACACTTTGTCGTTGTATTTCCCCAAGATGTATGGATCCATGGGGACCGTCTCTTCCTTTTTTTTATTTTTACGTGGTTAAGTCGTTTTGTGTGTGTGTGTGTTTTTTGTTTTTTGGGGGTTTTTTTTAGTGGCAAAGACTAGGGGATTTGCAGAGACGGTAAAAATAACAAAAAATGGTGCCGAGTGGGAGACGTGGTATCTTGTAATGTGTCAGAATTGTCAGTTGTCTACAGTTAAATAGTCATGTTTAGGATCGATCGGTAAACGGTGTGGACAAGGCGCCATCTTGGGAACATAACAATGACCTGTGCTTCCTGTTGCTGTTTTCTATGAGACATTTTACGACGCGATTTGAAGATGGGCAGGTTTTTATGAAGTCAGCGATATAGTACAGAGTTCGAGTTCGGGCTTGACTGTGGTACATTTCTCGCGGGTTTTATGAGTATTTTTTTATTTTCTTATTTATTCATTGGCTCGTCGTCCTATTTTGTAATATAAACATTTCTTAATTTCACTGGCAACCCCGTAAGGCAAGTCTGCCGTTTTAATGGAATGCGTATACAGGCGCACTTTGGCCCGGGTTCGAACATTTTTTTCTCAGCGGTTGAGGATTCAGCGACATTGGGAACCTGTCCCTTCCCGCGTGCCATCCTGTCTCGACAGTTCATGGTCCTCCTATACGTTCCGCTCTTGTTTT
This sequence comes from Marthasterias glacialis, assembly GCA_911728455.2. Taxonomy (NCBI): domain Eukaryota; kingdom Metazoa; phylum Echinodermata; class Asteroidea; order Forcipulatida; family Asteriidae; genus Marthasterias; species Marthasterias glacialis. The sequence continues at coordinate 13,298,223 of OU452237.1, read as the reverse complement.
GGAGCATTTATGGATCAAAACTAATCAAAAAAGATAAACCTACCCCCTCCTTCCCCAGTCATTGTTCCCGTTCCATCACCCCTAAACCCGAGGAAACTCTGCCCCTTTGTCTCCATGTCTTCCGTATCATAACATCCACTCCTGATGGGTTTGTTTTCCATTGCTCTCAATAAAATAAAAACCTGCACCACCCTCCCTGACAGCCAACCCTACTTACTGGGTGAATTATTTCAGTGTTCGTATAAACCATGGCGGTATAGTCCGTCCATAGCCAGAAGAACTACCAAATAATTATTACCCTAATTTGATTACTCAACATGCCGGGAGAATTGGAACAAAATGTCAATTGATGTCGTGACCCATGAAGGCCAATACGGCTGGGTTTAAGCACGATACGAGACCGGGACGTCAGGTGGGTGAAGACGGGGGTAATCGCGATCCGTTGCAGGGTTTTTGTAGACAAATACCGGTAGGTCTCAAAAACTGGCCTCGTGAAGTTAAACACCAATTTTAGACTCCTTTAAGTTCATCACGGAAACTCCAGCAAAATTCTCTGAGACAGTGAACATAATTGCCGGTTTTCCCTGAAAAAAAAACACAGTTCTATAGTACGGTATGCTTTACTCTCTAATAATGTAAAAGAGTGAAAATTACACTCGCTTGGCAGAGTGGTGTCAGTTTGGCTCTTTTGCGAGTGAAACTCACTCTTCACCACCCTTTTTTTGAGTGAAATTGTAGTGAATTTCACTCTGAATCTAAGTGAAAATACATGTTTTTCACTCTAAAAAGAGTTCCGTCATAATGGCTCCTTGCAAGAGTGGTACGGCGGACAGAAAGAGTGGTTTTTCACTCTTTTAAGAGCGTATACACTTCCGTCGTTTGGCGTGAAAAACCTGTGTTTCATTACAGCGCGAGATGTCAACTTTCAAACGGAATCATTCTGCTTTTTGATGGACGCTTCGATCAGTTCTGATGACACCGAAACTGTGTTGATAGCATTAAGTAATTTAGTAGCGGGGGTTAACCGGAAATAAACAGCGCGGCGTCTTCACTGTGAATCATTCCCTATGAAAATGTTCACTTCAGCAGCCCACCTGTTTTTGATAATAAAATGTATGCGTTCGTGTCGTCTTCTGCTTCTTTTTTCTTCTTTTTTTCCCCATCTTTTTATCTTCTTCTTCTTCTTTTCTGCATAGACCATGTAACGTGTGACATCACACAAAAGATCCACAGAGCCTGGACTTCCTGCAGGCAGGATTTGTACACAGCCCAATGGAAGAAAACATAAAACCTTACATTTTGTGGCGATCGCAGTTTGATTGCTAAACTTTTGATATAAAGAAAGTGGGCACATCTCAAAACTTGTTCACAGCTGTTACTTTTATAACTCTTGAATCTATTGGGAAATTATGGCACAAGATGTAAAATTTCCCGTATGACCAGTGCAATATCATGCCTGCCAGCAAGGCCCTTGAAGGTGTAAGGTCGCTCTTTTTTCAAATCCTGGGCCCAATTTCCATAGAGCTGCTTTAAGCACAAAAAGTAGCCAAGCACAATAAAATTATGCTTACCAGAATAAGGGTACCAGCCAAAATACCGTGTCACATGTACAATCTGTGACTGGTATCCTGCTTTTCTTTGCTTAGCAGAAATGTTTTAAATGCTTACCAGAATTAAGGTTACCAGCCAAAATACCGTGTCACATGTACAATATGTGACTGGTATCCTGCTTTTCTTGCTTAGCAGAAAAATTTTAAGCACTATTTTCTGTTTAGGCAGCTGTCTCTATACTGCTTACAGGGTACCGTACCTCACGAAACCCTGAGACGGAATATTACCTCAGACTGATTGTACTCGTTCCAGACTGAACGCCAACTGACCTTCCACGTTCGTTAATTGCGTACTTGAGTTGTGCCATTGATACGAAGTGGTTTTTAATGGGTACCAATTAAAATTGATACAAATACACAGTTAGCATAATAAATCAGAGACGCCAAAAACCATTAAAAATTGCATCAAAATACTATAAACTGCAAGTAAGCATGAAATGTAATAAGAAGAAAAAAAGAGGGGAAAAAACATAAAAGTTACATCAAAATTCCAGAATAAATATTTATGATACATACAAGTTTACATAAAGGCACACCGGGACAAAACAATAATTTAAAAACATGATATTAATAGCTCATTACACAACTCTAAATTGCTGAGAGAGTTTTGAGTTTATAGTTTTGAACTGACTTGGTGAGTGCAAACTGTGAATAATAGACCTAATAATATGCATGTGATGTTATCACCGCCAGTTTACTGTGGGAGAAAGGTGATGCATAAGGCCTGTCAGATGGCAAAGTATTCTATAACATTAGGTGCAACTGAAATCAAAGCACGGTTTCTCTAATGGTGACAACATTTTGCCCTTTATATAATTCTATATAAGAAGTCGCCAGTAGACTTCAAGGCTATGGCGACGTCCCCCACCCCCACCCCATCCCCCGGACAAACGTTCCCAAAAATCACAGTGTCGACTCTGCTGGTTGCATGTGGCTACTACCAACAAACTGTAATAGATAATAGAAGGGGAATTTTGTTTTAATGATTCGAGTTCTTTTAAATGAAAGCCTGTAAGTTTTTCGAATCTATGAAACAGTTATTTAAAATATTTAACCTAAATTTATGGGTCAAATTGGCAAAAAAATCGGACCCTAGCATCTTTAACACAGTTGTAATTTCACTATATTTACTTAATTGCATGCTTAACCCTTTTTATTTCTTTCGCTTTGTGGTTGTTGTTTTTAGATGACGGCCCGTTGAAAATCATGTACAGGTGGCCATGTGCTACTGTCTGTAAACAAATCCTTTATTAATCAATCCTTTGTTAACTTATCGTTTATCATTTATTGTTGTTATTATTATTACCGTTCTTGAGATACCAACGTGTACATCAATAAAATCACAACTGGACTCTATCATTCATCGGCGTAGCCGCAGGGGGTCTGTGGGTACAGTCCCCCCCCCCATAATTTTCTAATTCCCCCTCCCCCAAGTTCCCCCATGAAAAAATAGATACATATAATCCATTTAAATAAAGGCCCCTCTCCCCCCCCCCCCTCCCGATTAACAAGCAATGCCCGCCCCCTCGGTGAAAAAAAAACCCTTGCTGCAACTATACGCTGCTGCTGCTGCCGTCTTGGTTGGATTCCCTGTCTCCCAACACGATCAGACTGCCGATAATGAGCAGGGAGGGGACAGACTAAATCCCTGTCAACCTCGATCCATATTTTTTTTTTATTATTCAAACACGGTGAAGGAAAAACAACAGCATCAAAGAAACCTTGAACTCCTTTTTTTTTTCTTCTTTTTTTTTTTCTCTCTCTCTCTCTTCATTATAATACCGGGGGAGGATACATGCAATTTTTCACGATTGGCAATTTCCTCCTTCACATTTCCAATGCCAGAAAGAAGCAGACCGGAACCTGAAGTTGGTGTCAATGTTTCCAAAAATCCATCAACGTTATTTTTTAGGGCCCTAAGCCCTTCCTGTTTTAGGAAAACAAATTAGACGCTGGGATGTGAAACTCCTCTCAAATCATGCTTCCGAATCCACTAAGGACGAGTTTACAGAACACCCCGAACTACATTTCAACTTTTGATTGCCACTGATGTGTCATCGAAACTTTTTTTTTATCTCATTACTCTGCATAAATAATTGAAGATGCCGCAAGATTTGGGGATAAGCCCGTGAACTCATCGGGCTTAACGAATTTTCACAGGAAATTTTTCCCACAGGAAATTCCCATGAACATTTTGGTTGACCTTTTTTTCACACCTGAATTGCTAACCCTGGCAAACTCCCGGGGAAAAAGGCCATTTCCCGGGAAATAAATACACCTGATTTGGAGTGGGGTGCAGCGAGATAATCTCGGGGTTGGGATACCGAGTGTTCATTCTTCCCAGGAAAATTGCAGTGAGTGTGAAACGATCAGGTGGGGGGGGGGAAGGAAACATTTTCGGACGTTTTATTTCCTGGGAGTTATTTCTAACTGCATTATGCTAACTGCAGTTTTACCCAGTCATACCCCTTTTCACACTGCAGAGCCAATTCCAGGGAATTAAACCCCGGGGATCTTTCTGAGGACTTTTATTTACCCCGCCGCTATACCCCATGTTCGTTTCAGACTTTTTTTTTTTTTTTTTACAGGTGAATTAACGCTCATGATCAAACAATAGTAGATCAAAGAAATGTCCTGGTTTTACCAGTTCAACAAACTAATGTGGAGAGGGGGGGGCGGCAAGCGAGGTATACGTTTAATAGTGATGCACCTTTTCAATATATGTGTCACTCTGTTCACTTTTTCCTTCCACTGTGTTCTGCTTATTCATTCATTATTCCCGATTGCCGCACATCCCGCCTCAGAGAGGTAGGTAGTAGACTCGTAGAATGACAAAGAATCCGACCAAATCCATAGCGCCATCGATCTAAATCGCCCGGCGCTCCCTTCGCTTGAAAATGTTCGCCCCGGACGTAAGGCCGTGAAAGACTCCCCCACTTTGTAAAAAGCTTCGGCATTCAAACTTAAAGGTACGCTCCCGCGTACTTGGTCGTTTTAACATACAAGGGGTGTAAAATTGTTGCAGACTGTGGTATCACACCCTTCAGTGGGATGGAAATAATGTCTGAATTCTTCCCATTCTTTTGGAATGCCGGTTCTCGAATTTAGAACCTTTAATCAATCAATCAATCGATCAATCAATCGATCAATAATTATTTCAACTCAATCAATCAATAGCGCATGGATATACAGGGGGAAGTTGAGTATAAAGGGTGATTCAGTGATGGGGGTCTCCAAAAAGCAGGTCTTGTGGAGCGGAGACCCCACCATGACGTCTGTGGATATAGGTTAAAGTTTTAACATCCTTGAAAGAGTATACCCGGTACTGTTTCACAAAATCTATCTTTGAAGGAATCTATACCACGAAAATTGTGTTTTCACGATTTTCTCCAAACCGGGAGAGACGTTTTTACCAATTGCCTTTGTATTGAATATAACTAAAACCGACAAAAGGCCGAGACAATTTGCCAATACGGTGCTTATGCTTTAAGTTTTATAAAAACAAGCTCTAAATGGAAAGAGAGAACCTGTGCCGTGTGGAGTACCAGTGAAAATCATCCGGCCGTTCGCCCTGGAGGCAAGCTCACGTGCAGGATGTACCGGTATATACCCTAACAATAAAACCATCGCATCGTTCACGTCTCTTTCAGAGATCGGCGGCGGGCCGCAGCCGGCCAAATACCTACCCCCCCCCCCCCCCCCCCCCCCCCGTAAGCGACCGGTAAAACCCCGGGGCGGTTTCCAACCTTCTGCCCGTTTTAACTGTTTACTCGAAACCCAAGCGTGAAAGAGCCAGTCGTTGTAAAATCGTATAAAAATCGCCTATACATTTTTTTTCGCTCACACGGAGAAACAAATAAAACTAGTATATGGGGGGGGGGGGGCTGGTAAATGGAGTCTCCCCCCCCCCCAGTCAAAAAAAAAACGCACCGCAGTTTTTATACTCTTTCATGCTATTGTAAAGTCACGTGAATCGTGAAGCCGGTCTCATTTTCCCTCGATTTCATTTACTGGTTCGGTTTTTTTCTTCTCCCCTACCGACCACCCCCCCCTTTTTTTCCCTCCAGCTTAATATTGTTAATAGGCGGCGTTTTTCATCGGCGTTGCAAAAAGCTCAAGGACACGTTTTTGCAAGCTATATTGAATTAATACAGAAGTAAATTGGCGTTGCAGTCTCTGCGTGCGTGGCTTGAACTGTTGGGAAGGGGTCGCAGGATTTATTAAGTGTAAATTAAGTCGCTCTTTAAAAATATTATAAGACATCACTGATATATTTTTGTGGGGAAGTAAATTCATTCAAATCCTCTAGTTTAGTAAATATTCCGGTACCGTACAACCAACCTGTGTAGAAAAAAAAATTCCCCAGATTAGGCGATCACGTTATCGGACGAAAACAAAATGATTTATGCTTTGTTTTTCGGATTGTGATGTACATGCACACGAGTACGTGGGCGTACAGTAAGATTTGGCGAATTCCTGTAAAAATTGTCTCAGAGTTTCAGGGGACTGTTTCTATGCACTGGTTTGAGTTTATCAATTCTACACAATAAGAACGTCGACATTGGTTACCAACGGAAAATGCTGGTAGCTCGTCGACTATAAAACAAGAGGACGTCGTTTAAAGGCACACATTTTGCTAGATGTAAAGATCCCATCTACCGCGTGCCGTAATACGGCGGAAAACGCAATGTTGTTATGAAAACTTGACAGGACTCATTTTTATGCGTATTGATCACAGTTATGTTTGTACAGGCGCGCAGGGCAACACGACCAAGATGGCTGCTAAGGTCTACAGCAACCAGACAGTCACAAAAAATAGGCCATGTCTGACTTGATGGTTTCGGCTGTACGGTGGCTACGGCTGGATGGCTTATAGTCATAGCCATAGCCGAAGACGCGTCCTTTAAACCCCAATTATCTCCTCCATTGTCAGTGTATGCTTGTTTCTGGAAGACCTTTCTATTGATGATAAACAAACCGCGCTGGTTGGTATGGACGGCCAAATGTAGCAAAACATTCAAGTCTTGTTGACAGACGTTGTGGCCAAACTCAACAATTTGACAAATTGTCTGTCTAAAGAAAATACATCCGTTACTGGGTTGGTTTGTTTCCAACAAAGTATAAACACTTTTTGGATATTTTGTTGAACATTTTTACTAACTGTGATTATCTGTTATTGTTTTGCATTGATGGCTGCCCGTAGTTTCTCCATCTTGGTTGGCAAAAGCTCGGGCTGTGACGCAAAAGAAAGGTCGATTGGGATCCAAACAAAGTCATAACAAAAGTCTCACCCACTAGGCTGGTCCATATTGGCCATGTTGAGTTGAGAAGGCGGCAAAGGTCTACGTTCCACCAGTCAGAAACCCACCCTTTTTCGCCCCCTTCTCGCCGCATTATAAATATAAGATGGATTAAAAAAAAAAAAAAAAAAAAAAAAAAAAAAACATCGTAAGAACTAGGTGAGCCGTTCTGAGGAATACGAGCATGGCCGCAATCATAGACCCAGGACTTTTACACATCAACGTCTTTTAATTCCCATTTTACAAGTCTCCGGCTTTCTTGCCCTGCGTGACCGGGTACTTGCCGAGCCGCAGTGTATAACGTGGACCTTGATTCGCTCATCGGCGTGCGAGTCACGTAGCCCCCCCCCCCCCCGTGTCCTCTGGCGTTACAGCCCCTCTTTTCCCTCTCGCGTTCCAGCAGCCCCCATGGGGTTTTTTGTTTTCGTCCGCGGTGCTGTGAGATAATACGAACGATGTCAGTTAAACATTACCTACAGTCGCTCTGGAATTCACTGTTTGAAAAATAAGATGAATATGTCCACAGTCCAACGTCATGTTGTGACGTCACCGCTTGGTATCCGGCGAAAACCGTGATCGCTACATGCTTACACGAGTCTGAGCCTTTAGAATACTCACTCGGGACAAAGGGTATATTTAATATAAAATGAGACGGGGAACTATTCCAGTCTCTCTGTATGTACAATCGATACATACTAAAATAATGTGATTATATATTTTTTCAGGAAGATATAGGATAAAACCCTGCGTATAGCACTTAGAAATGGAGTAGAATCAAAATGAAATATTGAAGCAGTGCTTACCAATACAAAATATTTAGATGGCCGAATTTTCAACCCAACTGGGTCTTCTTCTGGGCTCCCAACTTATTTGTTTTTTAATTTCTTTTTTTCGTTTTGGGGGATGGGGGCATGAAAAGCACTTGACGTTTTTTTTTTCTCGAATTTTTGATCCGTTTTATTTCTTGTTTTCCCTGTGCCTTTACTGTTTGTTTCCTTTTGATGTCGTCGCCGTTGGCTTAGCAGTAGGTTTGGGGAGTTCGTCCCGTTTCTTTTTTTCTTCGTGATAACCTTCACTTTTACTTCTTTGTATTTTTTTTATCAGAGTAATATTGTTTTAATTTCTAACAATATCTGATTGGTCCGGATTTTTTGTTGTCTTTGTAATACTTTTAATTGTTGTCTTGTGTAATTATGTCTCATTAATACTGCCCTGTAAAGCTACCGACCATGTTTTATGTTTTTTTTAACCGATTGAAATAAATAAATAAACACAGACGTCTTTTTGTGATTATGTATTTTTTCAGGTTATAATGGCTCCGTAGTAAAATGAAGATTTGAAGAACTTTACCTCCACGGCCAGGCTGTGCGCAATTCTTTGGTGGCATCTGTCTTGCGTTACCGCCCATCCAGCTCGCTCATCGTAACCAAAACCGGGGTAAGTGGTAATAATTGACGGCCCCCTTTTAAAATGTCGAAATTCATTGTTGATTAGTGCCAAGTGAACATGGGGTACAATAACAAAATGGATGCAGCAAGATACACAGAACAATGGGCGCCCCAACCCCATTTTTGAAGACAAAGTACAAGAATGGAAATGATCGAAGAAGAAGAAACGGTGAAAAATCAGTTTCAAAGTTGAAAGGAATGTGATACACAACCCTCCATCCGTCTGAAATACTGACAAAGTCGACAACATATAGCTTTTGTTGATCCCCAAATCATTATTACTTCTTATTTCGATTGCCTCAATCGAAATAAGCCGAACATGCACGTACACAATGTAAATGTTTGTTGTTTTTTTTAAACGGGTCCAGGGTATAAGGAGTAACGGAGAGCTGTTGATAGTAATAAAACGTTGTGAGAAACGACCCCCTTTGAAGTGATGTAGTTTTTGAGAACGGGGTTATTTCTCGCTAAAATACTTGAATCTGAGAAAGGCTTCAGGCATATCACTAATAAACCTGCGAAAGTTTTAAGCTCAATATGGTCAACGGAGTCACGTGAAAATAGCGGGGGAAACCTCATACGTCATCTCGTTGTTTTTAGACAGTCTCACGAGAACAAAACAGAATTGCGAGATCCAAACTGTTAATTGTTTTACTAATTTCTCAAAAAGTATATTGCATTTTAAGTAAAAACAAATTATTTCAAGGGAAATTTTCCACCATGACCATCTTTATACCACGTGAGTTGTGTAAATCTGTGAACAGCTATATTTTGACTCTTACAAAATGTTGTGCACATCAGCCTTTAATCACTGTAAGTGATCTTATAATATTGATATGTGATCTCTACTGCTCACTCAGTCAAGCGGCTATTTCGCACATGGCGGCAAAACTGCACCTCAAATCATGAAAATTTGATGACACGTTCACGCGGGCTTTATCGCTCCTTTTTTTCTTCCTTCGATCGGCCCGTTGCATATTCTCTCCCGTGCATTTTTCATAAATCCATACCGCGAAAGAGACCTTTTTATGGGGACTCGTGAAAAAAAGTCCCAAGGCAAAGAGACACAGAGTGTGTGTGTGGGGGGGGGGGGGGGAGAGGAAACTTACGTTGTAATATTTGATGGTGTAGATTGCAAGCGGTTGCAGCAGCCGCTCCAGCTTATTCTTTTTTGTACAATCGATACAAGTGTATTTGTTTTGGGTCGAGTGGAGAGGCCGGAGTATTTGGGTGTGATGGGGGTAGGGCTCGGTTCGTCCGAGTGCCGGTTCGGACTGTGCTCTCGCGGTGGGTGGACTGCCACGGGCGGAACAGAAGTTGGTCGAGTTGACTGATGAAAATGGGAACTCGGTGTTTGGTTCAATGATGGCTTGCACCAACTCAAATCCTCTCCTTTTTTTTTTATAAACAGCAAGTGAGATTCTCTTTACAAGGTGCTGAAGGTTTGAGAAATTCAATTCATGTTTCTTGCTGATCTTCGTAAAAGCGAAGACATTACTGATTAACTGTGTATCGGATCGCATTTCGAGTATTAAACGTCGGTTATTCGAACACAAATTGAACGCAGCCTCATCATGTAAAGCAAACGAAGTGAGCCCTCTGCGGCGGCCGAAGTCGACGCTGCTGAACGAGACCCCCTTTTTCCCCTTCTTTTTTTTTTCTTCAGAAAAGAACGTTCAAGGTTGGATGTATTTTTAGACACAAGTCCTGAGTCTCCTCTTTATGCGGATGTGAATGCTTGTGAACTTACACGCCATGGTTGTTGGGGTACTTTACAGAATAGGAAAAAAATGTACCTCCTGGTTCTTTATTGGGGTGTACCTATAGCCTTTAAAATGGTATTCACTTGGGCCCGCCTGCGGGACTGGAATTACACGGCGGCCATGACCTCTCTGTTGCCCAGGTCTTGGCCGTGGTGCCCCTCCAAAAGTTTCCCACAGACTTTCACAGGCTTTCTTATGGAAGTGCCTTTCGCGAAAATGAAAACAGCCTTGCCCTCTCAAAATAGATGAAGTCCCAGTCCTGTGACTGCATCGACGCGGCCCAATCCCAGACGAAGCTACTCTATTATTCACTTTACGTACAAATGTACACATGCGCATGTTGCATACATCACTGGTCTCTAATACTGGATAAAGTGCTGAGGGCACCAGACAGCCATTTTGCCACTCTCATTCAAGAGGATCCTCGAATGGAAATCATGAAGGAACACACAGAAGATACTTGAGGAATGTAAATGGTCATGCCACAAGAACTCGTGTATAGAATAGGGAGAACTTTTCCCACGTCAGCATTACAAGAATGTGGCTCATTGGTGTGGCAACATGCCATCCAGTGCCTTCATTCAATGTGAGGGCATTACCATTTAGCCGGTAGAGATCAGTGTTCACGCCGTCGTCGTACCAGTATACCGTTGGGTACGATACAGTTTTACAACCTCGAGCCTTGGTAGCGGTTTTTGAAAAAAACCCAAAATCAACCTGCATAGGCCTACCGTATATCTTTAAAGGTGTTGTCTTTTTGGTAAATCAATATGGGACAGGGTTGACGTGAACAACATAATTGAACCAAGACTATAGATTGAACCGGGAAAGGAAATTAATAGAAAACCCTACAACCCCACCCACACCCACACCCACACCCACCCCAAACACACACACACAAACACACCCACTCACACACGTAGTCGACCTGGTAACTCGATGACCTAAGTGTGTTCTTGCTTTGTATATGGACTTGTGTCAGCGACCGAACGTCCCCATTGGTACTGAATTCAAATTCAAATCCATGACGTACTTCAGTTTGTGAAAACACCCGGATGCCAACGCCCCCTCTAGACACGTTCATAAAACAATCCCGCACGACTGTTCGAGCTTCAATTTTTAAAGGCGCAGTGATAGTCTGGCCAAAAAGGTTGTCTTTGGACGCTTTCGTCAGTCAGTGGGCTTCCTAGTTGTAAAGCGGTGGTTATCGTCACTGTTTAGGCAAAAACGAGTGTAAATAAAAAGGCATTGATATTGCGCTTTTGCCACAAATGACCAAAGCGCATTACATTATTACAAGAAGAACAAAAAAGCAACAAGGTACAAACTAAGCATTGCGAAATAGATCTCTCTTCAAGTTTTCGATTGAAATTTACTCTATGAGATGAGACTGTAGGGACAAACTGCTCAAGATTTGTCCTTGGCCTCAATCAGAGTTAGTTTCAATCTAGAGTGATTTTTCAATCCAACTATTTAAGAGAATACGTATTTAAGATTGCTCTTAAAAAGTTACAACTGAAGAAGAGTCCTGAATGATAATTGGAAGAAATTGTTCCCCTGAGCCGCAGCCGATTGTGAAATCGCATTTTCGCCATAGAGTAATCTAATAATAAAGAATGTTGAGACGAGTTGCATCACGGGAAGAACGAAGACCATGGCGGTTGGGTTGGTGAAGTTCAAACATTGTTTGCAAGATACAATGCAGCGATGTCACTCCTGCACTTGTAAACGTACAACATTTTGTTGAACTGGATGCGTTGCTCCACGGGTAACCAATGTAATTCTGCAAGTACCAGTGACCCATGAGCTCTCCTATACAGTTTACAGCGAGCACAAGTTTAGCTGCCCGATATTGAAATCCAATTAGACGTCTAAGATTGTCTTTGGTGATGCCATATAAAAGTGAGCTACAAAAATATAATAACAATAGTAATAAAATACTTTTCCCAAAATACCCTCTTCTTTTTTTTCCATTTTTGCAGAGATACATGAGATCATTCTGGAGTATTAATGTACTACCCGCTACTTTCGGAATTCCCGGCCGTAACATTTATTTTTACGAGACCGGCTTCACTTCACTGCCGTAGTATTAAAAAAAATACATGGTTGCTTTTTATGTGTAACATTCTATTTTTCTTGTCTCGTTTTTTATTTTTACACTATCCATGTTCAATTGTGGATAATGGCTCACTGAGTCCAAACCTTTCCAGAGTTGCCGGTCGCTCGCAACCCAGTTTCTGTAATTACTGTAGGCTTTAGACCTTCGAATACATTATATAAAAAAAGGTCGTTGAATTTTTCATTCTATCCTATTCTTCCTCTCCCCATAACTGCAAATTTAATGGAATTTCCTCTTTATTTTAACTGGTATATCGTTATGCATCATTCACCCAGTACTTAGGAAGTAATGAGTCGACCGAAAAGTCTTTGAGACTGAGTCCTTCAGAATAATAGAAATACCAAAGGTAAGCACAAATAAATAAAAATATATATATATTATAATGAGCCAAGCGCTCTCTTTTGTAAAGTATTCGGGTGTGGGGGGTTTTTTTTTGTGTGTGTTTTTTTCTCTCTTCTTTATTTATTGCTTTATTTGCATGTCTTTCTGGTAACGAAAGACCAATGGATTTTCACAAAGGATTTGAAAACAAAATTATCGGAATATGGCCGTTAGTATGCTGTTAAAACGGAAAGGAAAATCAGAGTAGAGTGTGGTTCCGCTGGTTGTATCTGCAAGAGGCAAATTTATGTTGTTGTTGGGGTTTTTTTAATCACAAAGAACGCGGATGACTTCTCTAAGCTTTAAAAATTGTCACAATGGCTGACATTGCTTGATTGTTTTCAAGGGACAAATCTGTAGCCAAGTATATTTCTCATGACATACTCTGGCCGGGTGGCAAATTCCATGTTTTTATTTTGTTTATTTTTACTTTAAATCGTCGGACAATAAAATACATATTTACATTTAAAATTGTCCGGGTCAAGACAAAATTGTACAAATATATTTATATATATATATATATAAAAAAAACTGTCATCATAGATGCGTCATACCAAATAAAACCTCAGTATTCTTCGCGATGAGTGCGCTGGCTAGATGCTTGTGTCATCAACAAAAGGCCCAATCCCATCAACTATATGCTTGCCGTGCTACTACGGGGAGTTTCGTCGTGACGTATATTTAGAGCGAATTGGACCAAAGCTCATAGTGGATCAGTGCTATCACAACATGCTGAGGTCGTGCATCCGAGATTGCGCTGTCCTAGACGGACGCTGGAGGCGCTTTCCAGTATTTATTCAGGTCTCGCGAACCCGTCCGACAATAATTCACGCCACTGCGTCTCGAGTCGTTCGCAGAATCATCATCGTCCGATTTGTTGCCAGGCAACGGTGAGCCGCATATTTCCTGGAGCTGCTGATCGCGCCGTTGAACCCTTGGGTCCAATAACATAGAGCTGTTAAGAGAGTGAAGGGAAAAAAAGACTATTGCGGAACACCAGTCACAAACAATGATATTATAATATGAGTTTAGCTGGTGACCAGCTTCTAGAATCAAGTATTTTTTTGGTGCAGCAAACTGATGCTTTTAGCACCACTATGAAATTATGCCGCGGGTGTTTTACTCGAATGGGAGCTTCGGCGGTCCCTGGTCCATGGTTTGGCTTGATAGAGTAAGTTTGGGACTCTGGCGTTTTGCATTGATGATGCGTGTAACTGTATCTACAAAGGACTTGCAGCAAGTCTATGTTTTAAGTCGGGACTTAATTTTGTAAAGGACGTGTTTCATGTCTGCATCATACGTCAGGTAAAGCAGCAACAACAACAACAACAAAAGCAATCCTGTAGGTATGGGGATTTACTCGTAAGACTGTTGGTCTATACCCCATGAGGTGACGCAAAAGGCTGAAGTGGCGTGTCTGCAGTCTAATCATACCAGCGGCCGCTGAAACCACTTGGCCGCCATGTTGCCACTCCAACGAACCTCACATTGTGACGTGAACTTTACTAAACGTACACCTGGTTCTAAAGCGTGGTAATTGACGGACCTTCCCCGCAATTTTTCTTCAAGATGAGTGCACTGCGGATGAAAATGGGTCTAATATGGTGATTGAAACCAACATGCCAGCCAGAGCTCCAGGCCAGCCATTTCATTACAGACTCGAAAGGGTCGAGGAAAACTTCAATCAATAGTTAGCTTTATCTGGTTTAGATTTAGAACTTGTTTCAAGCGTAACGGTGTAGCCTACTTGCCTTTTTTCTGCCCACGGGCCCAGGGAGTCATAAAAAAGTACGCTAAATAGATCAGCCGTTGTGGCTATCACGTTTTGTCAACGCACCGCCACTTTGCAGCCGGTCACGTACCGCACGGGGAAGTGTGAATCGAGACAAAGGAAAGAAAGCAGATGGGCCAGACTCGTCACTCTACGGCTCTTTCATGTTTGTTTGAGGTCGTGTGAATTGATAGAAAACAAAGTTTCTAGAAAAGTGTTGACATAGTATATTTAAATAGAGTATGAAATAATCTATTCTGACATTGGGAAGTATTTTAGGAAAATCTTAAAATACTTGCAAACATGACCAATGTTTATCACTATTGGTTCCAGAAATTTTGTTTAAACAAATAAATAAATTCCAAGTAAGAAGCAAAAAGTAAAATCAGTGTAAAATCTTCTCCTTTTTTTATAATTTGAAAACAAAATTTACGCTTGGCCATTGGCCTGTTTTGGTTTATAACGCAGTTTCCATCACTCGTTGGAAAAGTGTTCGTGCACCGCCTCAAAGTTCTATTGCGCAAGACACAATAAGGCCATGTCAGCTGACATCTGTAAACCGGAAGGCTGCAATCAAGATGCATTGTGGAGGACTATGATAGATTAACCGCAACAAGATCAAGTTTATATTGTTGTTTTTGTTCTTTTTGTGAACTGAATTTGTTTGGGATTTAATTATAATGCATTAATTTATTTATGTATTTATTAATTTATCATTTCTGGAGTGTGGAGTTTTACGAAACCATTTATTTCATAATATCAGACACCACCTATAAAGCCACAATAACTAATTTACAAAAATAATTGATAAATGCAATTGATATCTACAATAGGTGGCATAATACTTTAGTTAAGTTATAATTGTACAATGACTATGTACATTTAGAGGGTTAAAATGAAATAAGTAGAAAAATACACCAGAGAACACAAAATAAAACAAATATGTAACTTATTAACACCAAACTATGGGAAAGAAAAGGAAACTCTTTTAAAACCCTAATTTTAAATCGCCATTATCATTAAAGAAACAAAACATCTTGTTCGTTGCATAACACGCCTTAAATGTCTGATGACATTCGTTTTCGTTTGAATAATAGAAATGCCCTTAAAACGCGTTGTAACCATTAATAACGTCAATGTCAGAGAATCAGTTTGTGTCATTACCAGATAACATGATGAAACCACAATTTAAAAAAAAAAATCCCCCAGATAGCTATCCATTTATTGTTTTAACTTAAATTCCACTCATAAAATTTAATCAACCCCTTTTTTTGGATTTTGAAATATACATTCCCTGAGCATCATCATCACGAACCGTCTTCTAAAGCGCACTCCAACGATCTGCCCCCAGGATTAAAATATATCAGCGAAAATCCTCTGACGTGTATACCGTCCGCTCACTCACGCTCAATCCGAAGCTATCTGTCCACACTACCCCTTTTATCACAATTATTCCTTAATTACATATTTTAATATGGAAGCTAAAAATCATTAAGGTAGAAGAGAGAGAAAAATTATCCTGTATCATGCTGGAAAGAAAATCCCATCAGAGACGAAATAAAACGATATGCTGATCCCCCCCCCCCTTTCTTCTACTTCTTCTTCTTCTACTTCTTCTTTTTCTGAAGGGGAAAAACGCGCATTGAGTAAAACAAAATTGAGAAAGTCTAGTGCATGATCGGTTAGTGAACCGTAAGAGCTTTACCCTGGGCCTGGGATTTATTGAAATGGACTGCCACGCTCGGGCGAGATTAACTCGCTAAATTCAGGTCATCTCTCTTCGTATTTAGCGGTTTACTTTCATGACATTAAACCCTAATAACGGTGATTTATGAAAGCGTGCCGGGGAGTTTCGCCCGGCGTGCATTTTGGTCTGCGCCGTGTATTTAAAAGTGAAGCAGCGCGTGATTCCATGTTTTGCGTGAATTATTGTTGTAATTCCCGTACCAAACGGAAACGAGACAGGGCGAGAAAGTCCGTCCAAAAAAACAATGTTGTTGCGGACGGGATAGTAGTGTTTATGCATTGCTAAAGTAAAATGGCAGTGTATTTTTCGCCCGCATGTCTTGATTTAAATTTGGGAGGAGTGGTGGCTCTGAAAAGAGCCGGTGTGGTCTCGACGTTTCGAACAGTATACTCTGCTCGTCTTCAGTTACAGTTTCCTTTCCTATTTATAGTTTCCTATCCTTTACACCATGCAAAGCTTCAAAGATTTACATTTGTTGAAAATGGAATTAGTATTGTCCAGTTCTACGCGTTTAACTACTTTATGATTCCTATTTTTGGCGCCTTGTTTTTCGCATGAAGTGCCGAACTCTGACAATAATTGTGACAGTGTCTTTGGAGAACAATGCAAGTACGCCTCCATGTCTCAACTCCCCCAACCCCGCCCCCCCCCAAAAAAAAAAAGACGTACAAATGTATTTTTTATGAATATATGAAATTGATCCAAACAATGCACCAAAATTACACTATGTAACAAACAAAATATCGCCTTGATTAAAAAGTTCCGAAGTGCAGTCACTAGAAATTGGCAGCCACGCCCGCAACACCATACTGTGTGTTTTGCGCCCGAACAGCTGCCACGAACTTCCACCGTTTGCGCCCCACACTATAAACGCGTGTGTAGAGAAACATTGTTGACATTGTCTTTGTTTTCGCATCAAAACATCTCCTATCTGATCGTCAGTCAACACAAACTTCGTCAGGTTTTGGGGTTATTCTTATCCCCTTCGCTCTCTGTTGCTCCTTGTGAAAACAATCGATATCGGTTCGGTGTGTGATATTGTGAGATTAGGCATAGAATATTGGACGATACGGTGTCGGATTGTTGTGCAGTTTTTTCAGAGAGGCAACGTGGAAACTCATGAACCTTTTACCCGTCGAATTGAATGAACGTCATAGAAATGGACCTTGAGGACTGTTAGTGAAGTCCACGACCTTCGTTGGACTTTGGTTGACGTTTTGTAACACGCATCTGATAGACGTCGGTTGATGATAAGTAGGTGACAATGTTCTGACTGGATGAGGTCAAAGTTTACGTGGTCAAAGGTCGCACTGGTACAGATCATGTTAAAGGGAAAAGAACAGCATTGCTATGAATATTGTTTCTACTATATATACTTTATTGTTTTCTACTTATATATTTACTTGTTTGTTTATTTATTTTTTTGGGGGGCAGAGTAAGTAATTCATAAGTTAGTAAGTTTGCATTTAACACCGTCAAACCAAGTGCACGTTTTGGGTGCAAACAAAATGTATTTGTTTGATATGGATTTTGTGCTACTTTTGATAACGACATTCGGAGCAGGGATTTGTGTAGGGTCCTCAAATACAATTTCCTCTACTTTGACAGCATTTCAGACGGAAATATTTATCTTGGGGATTGGTATTGCAATTAACTTTATAATCAGTGAGCTTTTAGGCTACAACTAATACTTTCTGTTTGAGATAATTTAACAATCACGTGCTTCGTCTTAACCCCATGCGGCAGGGCCCAGTATATTAAATGCATGTAATGCTTTAAATCACTACTTTGTTTTTCGTTCTTCTTTTTTTTTTTTTTTTAATTGCAAATGAAAAATTCTACAAACAATGGTTGCAGTCAAGGCATACACAAGTTCAAAGCTGATTTCCGAAACTGTGGTTTGGTCACTCACAACTTGAACTTTCCCCGCATGATTTGTCGTTGCTTTTAATCCATGCCTGGCTGTCCTTCCCCCTTTCTTGGTGTTGTTTCCTTCCTGCATGCTCCGCCCTCGGTCAGCCTCACCCCTTTCTCAATTATTTATTTCCTTTTCTTTCTTTCTTTTTATTGCTTGCATTTATGTATCTACTTATTTCAATTGTTTACTTATTTTCCTGTTTGGATTATTTTCATGTTTGTATGTCCCTGCTTTGTTGTAAATTTTGTTTGATTTGTCTCGGTCAAATAAATAATGATAATAGTAAATTGCATTTTGTGGTCACGTGGTGTATTGTAACCAACACAAACGCGTACTGAATAGGGCCGGTTTAATCGGATTTGTCAATACAGGAGTCCGAAAAATGTTGCTCAAAATCCTCCAAAACATCGTTTTCAATCCTCGTTTCGCTTCTTCTGTGAAAACCAACGGTGCACCATTCCTTCCCTTTTGCAGGGTGCGGCGTCGGGTCTCAGACTGTCTTCATATCAGAGTGACAGAAACGTCTCCGGATGCAAGGTGCTATTTTTTATCAATGCACTTCCATTCAAAGATGTCATGTCATGACAGCCTCACACTTAAAACAAAATTCGGGTAACTGTGCACATCACCTTTATAGCAGACATTGGTACTGTAGATTGAGATTACATTCTTTGCAGTAGTTCCTATCAATCACATAGGAACAATAACTATCATTATATTCATATCATAGGGGGAGTGACACCATTAGAATGAGGTCGTTACCTGAGTGCAATGCACCCCACACCTTTATTAAGGAGGCCTGTAAGGAACATCTATTTTACGCGTAAAATATTAACGTCAATTTGTTCTTCCATTTTTCACGGCAACGTCCGTATTGATGTCAATATTTACGACTTCAGACCAAAGACGTGACAAATTGACGTAATTCATCACGTTGACGTAATTTGACGTAATTTATCACGTTGTCGACTCATGAGTCAATGAGTCGTGGAACTCGACGTGAAAGTGAAAGAAAATATTTTAGTCTTCAATGTTTCCTCTAGGCCTCCGTACTCCATACGATAAAAAGAATTCGCAGACGTATTTGGCACCGTGACGCAGCAGCTGAAATCCCAATTGTTAATTTCCCGGATGTTCTGTTCTACATCTCCGTTGTGCAAGTTGTAAGAACAAAAGCCATGGATCTTCCGTATTGGATACACGAGTGTAATTTCCTATGGAAGTCAAGGGCCAGTCTAGAATGGTTAAAACACCACTTTAAAGGGATCACGTGGTACACTATTTGGTTTTTGAAGAATAATAATCATAAATAGCTCTTTACCTATGGGTGTCTCAAAGCGCTTACTGTTATTCTTTTTTAATTAAGTCAGGTTTTTGAAGTCTTTTTTTTTTAATTATGAGACCCATTCATGTAGCACCTCATAAGAGTTTATAAGGTGCTATTGCGCAATCAGCAGCCACTGCCAGACACACCGGGGCAAATCCTTCTCCGTAGCGATAGTGTATTATTGATGGGGTCTTGAGACGTGATTACACAACACACGGGACCAACGGCTTCACGTCACGTCCCATCATCCGAACGACGAAGCAATATTAAATGGTTAAGTGTCTTGCTTCAGGACACCGGTGTCAAGACCGAAACTCGAACCCACACCCTTTTGTTCAGAGACGCCTGAGCTTGACTCTAGTGCGCTTGACCGCTCGGCCGCGACACACCAAGTGTATTCCAGGCGACTGAAGTATTTTCACCACCGGTGAAAGTATTCTGGTAATGATGACACTGTCCAATCTAGTCACATTCCACTATGGAGTGCCCACCTCCCCGTATAGCAACCAATGCTAAATGCAAAAAAAAAATACAATATTTAAAAGTCTCTGAACCTCTTGAAATCAAATCAGATATAGGGAGCCTATTTGCTGACAACTGAACTTTATTTTCCTTTTCAATTTTCAGTAGGTTAGCCGTAGAATTTTTGAGCTATGCTCATCCAAAATGAAAACACCCCCCGAACGAATAAACTGGCCAGACTCCATTCTGGAAAATGGCCCTACACGTTTCAGCAAAATAGGGTAATTTGTAGAGGGGCTGGTGTACCCTATTAAATCGCTCCAGGTTGGAAGTCAGCAACCCCGGGGGTATACAATACTGGACGATTTTTCAATATTCCATAAAAGCCATGACCATCAAAATCTTTGACTGACGTCATGAGTCCCATAGAGATATGTACAAGCAGCGCCCTCACTGAGGTCAAAACGTAAGTTTACTGCAGGAAAACGGCTGTGCATACCCTATATACTGTTGACTTGAGATACATAAAACCGTGAAGGTGTAGGACTGTGTTTGGGTATTATATTTGCATTTTTGGCCATTTTGACAGGGTTAATTGGCGAACATAAAGAAGTGATCAGGAGAACCAGTTATGAGTTAATGGGTGGAATTATTAGGGAGATACCGCAAGGATTTTTTCGGATCCTCTTTGTAGCGGCTCTATATGTGTGTTGCATTCGGAAGCTCAATATATTGGCGAATAACGGTACCTAATAACGGCGAATATTGGCGAATAACGGTGTTATGTTATGTGGTTTGTGTTATAACGTCTACTTTGTCGCAATGCAAGCTGCGTTTTTTGAGAAAACGGCGAATAACTGTTCCATTTCACGTGGTTTCTGGTATAACGATTCTTTATTCTGTATTTTGAGGTACAACTACCGCATTCAAGCACTTGAATACAGTAGCACTTTGTTGAGCCTCAAAATGCAGCCTAAATAATATATTTTATATTGTAACCAAATCGAGGCTTAAAGTTCACAATAGTCTGGCCCACCTTTCTTATAATGACCGTTCATTATTGCATTATTGCTATAGGGAACATGATCAAGCTAAGAACTAATAGGTCTCTCCAGTGCTGTGTTTCACGTCCGTTAAGACCTTTCAGCCATGCTTGAAAAAAAAATACGAAAAAAACCCAGACAATTAAATGAAAAAAAAATCTTCGCAATAAGTCTGATCCCCGGGCGCACCTCTGACCCGGCATCTGCTAACCGAGTAAATCGAACTACCAGCCTCCGTTGGAAAAAAATCTCCAACTTTCACGGCTCTTCTCCTCTCCATGCCCAGAATAAAATTGTAAAAAAAATTAATAACAAGAAGAAGAAGAAAAAATCGTCATGGAAGAATGCGACTTTCAGATTTCAGACTTCACTCGAAACGACGAGACGACACGAGAGAGTCTATTTTCAGCGGTATTTTTCTGGTGCAGCGATCAGTCAATGTTCGTGAGCGACGTGACATCCCCCGATGGTTACGTTAAATCCACGGTTAAACCCGGTCTGGCGCTGGGCCACGGATCTCTGGCGATGGTGACTGCCTCGTCTATCCAAGTCCTCGTATTGTCCTTCATCGATTGTCAATCGATTGCTCTATCTTCTGCTCACCCTTTTCAATTTTCCTTTTTTTTTGTTGGGGGGGGGGTGCTGTAAATTATTACATTGAACTTCAAAGATGTAACAAACGTCACGGAAGTCACGAAGTTCCGTGCTTTGAAAGGGCGCATATTTGTCACTCTCGGGAGGGGTTGCTAAGTCGTGTTTATAAACACCTGTGACATGTCACAGAAACAAAATGAAACATTGACGTCTTACATTATGACAAATTAAAAAAGAATCTGTAAACACATACTCACGGAGAGAGATCAAAACGCATGCCGATACTTAAGTGTGGTGGCTTCAAGGAGCCTGGGATAATGACGTCAATTTATCCGATTTTACGGCATTGACCCCGAGTCGCAAATACTGACGTCACTCTCCTGTGAGTTTAGACTGGTGCCTTGTGTGTATTGCCTATTGGTATATTTAGTAGTACGGGTAATGCGTTGAACCAGCAAGAGAGAAAACAAAATGGCCGTTCTAGAGTTCTTGCCCTCAGTCAGCCCAGGTGAACTTTCACCTTTGACCGACAGCAACCTTTTTTTTTTTTTTTTGCTCAGCACGAAGCACTTCAGTGTACAAAGAAGTCCACACTCTGGACACTAGCTCCTAATTTGTTCCACCAAAGAGTAAACTAAAACTATTATATACGTTATATTACATTTGGTTTTAGTTTTATCATTGTTATTAATTTATTTGTTGTTATTATTATTATTTTTTAAAGGGTCCAACTTTTTATTTCAAATTATGAAGTAATAAACCACAAGGGAAACTGACTGGAGTGTGTTTCTCAAGTGGTGTATTACTTTTATAAGTATAAATAATCAATTTAGTGAACGCACGGTTAAGAATTACACGTGGCTCGTTCTTCTTCTTCTTTTTCTTCTTAATTAATTAATAATTTACTATAAAACCAGTGCAAATAATTTGAAAAACCAACGCCATCACAACACCGTCTGATACACCTTCACCACAGATAAAGGAATGGCAAATATTAATTCAGGCAATTGTATCGTGGACCCCGCGTTTGTGTACATAACGGAGTGGATCTATATATAAAATAAGGTGGATGGGGCTTGGTGTACATTATAACGCCATATTGGATTAGTTTAGTCAAAATGTGTCTTGTCACATAGCCCACTCTCTTCCATCCCGTTGGACCACAGTAAATAGATTTCTCGTATAGAGTAACCCATGCTAAATGTAAAATATTCAAAAATGACAATATTAAGAATAAGAAGCCTCTTGATATGAACGCCAAAATAGGCACAGAGAGTCCGCCTATACGTGGGATTTCTAAGGAATGTTGTAGGGCTTGTGCTAATTTCAAAAACAGAATTTCAAAACAGCCATTGTGGAAAAAGAGGACCCTATATACGCTTTTGATCAAAACGTTTTCTTTCTAAGGGTTTGGGGCCGAGTCCCAGGATAGCGGCTGGGCCTTCGGCTGTGGCTGTTGCTAAGGGTGTTGCTATGGACATCCTGTGCGTGATGATCAAGCCGCAGCCATAGCCATAGCAAGACTTTCTTTTTTCTTTTTTCTATATCAATGCATTTCGACTAGCCCCAAATCCTTCTGTACCCTCTTTGCCGAAGTGAAGGATCCAGAAGAACTAGGGTTTTAAGGACATTGCCGTGGAGGAGGATCCGTAAGGATCGGGGCTCATAATGAGTATCTGCTATTGGAAGACTAGCCATGATTAGACAAGCCAGGAGGATTTAGAAGGATCCGGGTTTTTTGAGCTTTTAATTCTCTACTTCTGAAGGATGTAGGAGGATTGATGCAATGTTGAAGCAAAATGGCCTATTCCATTAGGGTTTTAATGTTGAGATCAAATCCCCTTGTACTCCTTTCTTTTCTTTTTTTTATTAAGCAGTAAACCACAAAGGGAACTGACTGTGTACACTTTAATTCAATATTGGGGTTAATAAAGACAAATTTACTGGAGCGGGATTCGAACCAGCGACCCCCGAATTAACACACCGGCGCTCTACCAACTGAGCTATCCAGCCCTAATGTTGGCGGTCTCCCTATTTTGTCAGTAATTTTTGTTCGGGGTGCCAGTTATACAAAATACAAAAATTAGCATCGATCAGAAATATATTGTAATGTCTTTTCATCTGCGTTCTATTTTTGACGTTCGTCTGGTCTCTTCACCGTGCGGCTGTTACTTGTTTGGCCAGTGTAGGATAGATATTTCCGCCTCGTGCCTTGCTTTGTTTGCTGGTCCAGTTTGCCCTTTTTTTTTTTAATTTGATTGAGTGATAATGTTTACCCTTGGTGAAACCGCGGGTGAGCATCAGAATTATTGAACGGCTGGATGAGTCGCCACGTATTTCAGTGTAATGGCATCGAACTGAATCGCTGCCCGGAAATGTGGAAGCTAGAGGGGGGCTGGTGTTGTAAATAATAATATTGATAATAATACCGGGGTCTTAAATGTTTTTGTACTATTTTTTTTAAAGACAGGTTTTTGAACTATGAGACCAATGTATGTAGCACCTTGAAACGGCAAGGTGCTGCGGCGCAACCAGCAGCCACTGCCAGAAACACCGGGGCAATCCCCTTCCCTTATAGCGGTATAATTATTGTAAACTGGGATCAGTTTACACACACTGCACACCGCACGGGGACCAACGGCTTTACGTCCCATCCGAAGGACGAAGCAATAATGGTTAAGTGTCTTGCTTAAGGACACGAGTGTCAAGACCGGGACTTGAACCCACACTCTGCTGATCAGAAACACCAGAGGTTCAGGCAGAGTGGTCACGGTGTGTCTGGTTGGGGTTGTTGCTGTTTTGCTTGGGCTGGTTTTCCGCTTTTCAATACGTTGACAGTAGTGTTCCTGTATTAGTTAGTTGCTAGTGTTATTCGTATTTTATGACGGGACAAAAAGTTCAATTTTTTCGATGTTTGAAGTTTTGGCCGGGGTTCCCGTGTGTTATGGTGTGATGCCCAGTGTTTTCTGCGTTTTGCGGTATTGTCAAGGTTTTTTCCCGTGTTTCGTGTTGTTACCATTGTTTTACTGTTTAACGGGTTGTCTGTGTTTATTTATTTTTATTTATTTTAAATCTTTAGACATGCTGTACAATTATTAAAAGTTGAACAGGGGCTGTCAAGGAAATACAAAAACTGTCATCAAAAGATGTGTACAACCAGAACCATGTTAACAATAAAAATGTAATTAAATATATTATTTACCCTAAAAACAAATAGGCTCAATATTTTGTTGAAATGTGTTTTACGGTATGGGCGAGGTTTACCGTGATATTGTATGTTTTTTTCCTTGTCTTGGGACCTTGTCACACAGGGCAAGTTTTACTGGCAACTTAGAGGCAACCAACTGCACTGCTTGCAAAAGGAACACTTTGGTAGCAGCCTGCAAAATCTGGGGTGTTAAATTGATTCTCTTGGTAGGACAACACCGACATAGTGTTAGTTGCCATTGATTTATCGGTGGTACAATTAACACCATGTTAGTGTTGTCACATACAGATACCAAGAGAATCAATTTAACACCCCAGTTTTTGCAGTGCACAGGGGTTATGTGATGTCTTGCAATTCTCCAAAAGATTATGGGAACATTGAAATGTGAATTGACTTTTCTTCTTGGAGATTGCCTGGAACTGGTTGCCCGTAAATTGTCTCGTGTGACATGGCCCTCACGATGTTACCAGGGATCACGGTCCGTGTTCAACAGAGTGGCCACGGTTTTCCCCGTTACTCGTTGTGGCAAAAAAAGTTTTCCTTATTTTTTTGGTTGGACCAGGGTTGTACTTTCCTTACGGCGTGGCCAGTATTTCGTAAGTTGGGTCCAATTTCAGGCCCTATTACAAACAGACCATGTCTTCTTCGTCTTCCCATCATTCATGTACCCGCATGCCTTATAATAGACTGCAGTTCCAGTCGCTAATTTGTATTCATTTGTTTCGAGAACGATGCAAAGGCGACTACACGCGTTGCTGTATTTTGACCACTAGACTAAAACGAGTCGAACGCAACATTCTGATTTAAAGGGGCTGTGTCGTCATGATTATATCAGTAAATGGAATAACCCGGTTACTACGTGCGCGTGCGCGCCGTCTTGTTACATCACAGTTTAACAAAGACAGCACCTTGGTAATTTGACCACAAGCGCGCGCGTGTGCAGTATCTGGGTGGGAGTTGTTCATTTTTCCATGCACAGCCACAGGCTTGCTATAATCGTGACGAGACAGCCCCTTTAACCCCATAGACTATTCCCCCAGCAGACCTGGGAAAGTTTATGGATCTGACATCGCGGCCATGATGCCATCCAGCTCCTGTTTTAGACTAAATTCAACCATCATCAATTATCCCGGATCGAGAAGGAGAGAGAGAGATAGAGAGGGGAAACGTTTTTCATCTTCAGATAGGTCAGCGTCGCAATCAGAGACTACCGCCGAATATCTCCTTTCAATATTTACTCTAAGAAGGAGGATCGCGTGAGTTTTGTAATTTCCTGAAAATATTTCTGCGCGGTCGTCACCAATAAGCTTAGTTTTTTTCCCAATCTGTTTCATTCCAATGGTTTCGTAATAGACGCTTGACTAGACAAATTGGCATTTTCGAAAAATGTCTGTAGAATTTGAAATGGATCGGTTTGCTGCTTTGATCCGTGTCAGCAGGCAACAGCCGTTTGCTCGCATTCTTCTCGAGAATTCGCCCGACTCTTTGTAAAAAAAAAAAAAATCGGCTGCGTTGAGACGTTCGTCGCGTTTAACATTGATTGCGTGGGGTTGTTCGGTTTCGTGAACAATTTAAATGGAATTTAAAAAATCTTGACTCGAATTCAATCAAATGTCATGAAATCGGTTTGAGTGGTTTGAAAATAATAAAAATAGATTATTGAATTTCACTCAGCTTTATGAAAAGCTGAAATCTCACAATTGTCTGGTACGTTAACGGAAGAAAGCTCACTTAAAAAATATGCGTCGATCCCTTTTTTGCCATAGGTGAAACAAATACAGATATACAGTAATCTTACGAGCGACCGAGTTTTGAAAGTGTTTTTCATATTTAACGAAAAATATATGTTTTCATTCTTCAAATTCTTAGGCTTGTTTTGAATTTTTTTTTTTTATATAATTTCAGAAATATAGATATAATCAGGAAACAAGCTCTTCACACTCGCAACAAATTGCCGTCGGTTTTCCCTGAAGCCTTCCCCCTGATCTCATACATCAACGCCTCATCGCCTCGTCAACGTCTCAGGTGCCTTGACCGGGTCACGTGGCCTACCCGTTCTACGTACGGGGGGGGGGCAGGCAACAAACGGGCGCGGCGACCGTCGACTTTAACGAGCTTCGCCGGCCTTTTTTAATGATCCCATCGGGTCCAAGAAGAAAAAAAAAACTCCACGGTGCGTCATAATTTTAAAACATCCACACAAAATTCCCCGCACAGCTTGGAGTAAACACTGTAAAGGGAAAGTACGTAATTTTCGGTAGAGTTTAAATAACACACCGTCCAAAACCAACATGTGAATATGTCATCACTTTTGTTTGTCTCGTTCTTTAGTGTGAAAAAACAACAATAAAACGGTTATGTTGTAAACGGGATTTTGCGCACGTTCACATTCGCCGTTCAGTCGGTTGTGGGCAATCGAAGTAAACAACGGTGATTTGTGGGATATCGCCAGACGCTATTGTATCCACTTTGACAGTATTCTCGACGGAAACAATTTCGCCGGAGAATTGGTGCTGCTTTACAAATATTGACTGCGTCGAGTGCTAGCTATCGCTGAAGAAAAATAGAACGGGTCCGGGGATCACCTCGAGAGACGTAGTTTTAACCATATAGCACGAGTATCAAAACAGTAGATATCTGTTTTGTATTACCCCCATACTACCATAGACGTCTTATTACCAAGAAGCTGCTGTTGCTACGGTTAGAGTGCGCTGGTTGCTATGGGTATAGTACATGGGTTGTTATGGGTATAGTACATGTAAATCGGTTGCTATGAGTGTTGTTCGTCCCGGCGCTCGCATGGCTTTCTAGTTGAAAATAAGACATGTGTCGCGCTCTAAACCAATCACAAGGCAGAATGTTATGCTTGGTGTATTATAATAAGAATTTTAATCTTTGAACTTTTTCAGGGGGGGGGGGTCTTTTACGGGACTTGTCAACCCTGTGCTGTGACTTTAATCCTTTACGAGGCTGTGTTATTGTTATATTCCATACGCCATGCTTGTTCCTGTATATAACAGGTCAATATTTTATATCTGATCTGATAGCGTTATAACGCCTCCAATTTTGGCGGGCCTCTGATCGTTAAAGTGAATTAAAGGTTTTTTTTCTAGCTCAGCCAGTTTGCGGCTGCCGCTGTGGCATCTGCAATCCGTGCCACGTCCGAGACGATCTTAGTAGCCGACCCACGCATAATCCTCGTGGAGTATTAGACCGCGCAAAGCTGGCTTCACCCGCCCGTAGGTATCTAACCCCGATTAACCTTTGGGTAACGTCAATGTTTTTTTGTTGGGGGAGGTGTTTTGTATTAAAGGGGACATTTATTTTGGCGAAACTGGTTCTCTATTTCGCTATCTAGAGAGCAGGTTTTCATCGATATATCAAAGTAAAGAGGCCACAAAGCAGATTTTGGTTCTTGAAAACATACCGTGTACACTGATCGAAACGTCGTGTTTGAATCTTTGAAGATATCCAGAACTCACTGATCGAAGCGTCGACCCTTTTGGATGTAACCTGCTTTTGGCAAAAGTGATTCAAGTTCTTTATCAAGACATCTCTTGATCTCTTTCATTGATGAATTAATGTGTTGAAAACATTCTGGGGATGCTTATCGAAACGTCGATCAGTTAAAAACTTATTTTGATAACAACAAAAACGTATGTTTAAGTGCCATATAGGAAAATATGAGAAATATAGTGTCACTGAGAAGAGGAAAGGGTCTGTTTATGTCAGACCCCATCCTCCTTAAGACGGTCATTAACTTGAATGTGTGAAGTTCCGGACACGTCAGTTGTGTTACAAACGCCAATACGAGCCGTCATCACGCGTGTTGGTTACTCAACGCGTGTATGTTCCTTTAAAACCGTCCTTCTTTATGCATTAGACTTGAGAGGTACGTGCTCAGAATGGCATTTCGTAGATATACAAAAAAAATACAATTTAAAAAAAAATGTACTTTTGCTGGGGCGATTAATAAATCAACCTTTGGCCCTCGTTGGGCGTTGAAATGCATTAGTAATAAAGATTTTTATTTTAATAATGCAGCGGTGTCTAATCCGTCTATTTAATGCGGAATTTATCAGGAACTAGAGTCGCTGTCGGTTTCTCTGTCTGAATATGTCTGCGCACGTATCCATTGGAGTCACCTTCTGAAAAATGCAGGCAGGATTTGGGGCAGAAAAGCTCAACCGGTTTCGGAACAAAAAAGATGGAAATGTTTAAATAAATATATAGTTGTTTCCCCTTCTGTTTGCACTTCTGACTTCGGTATAAAATTGTACGAGTCTCGAGAAATGTTTTGAATCTGGTGAGGCTGGTTTGTTTTACCTGAAAATGGTGTAATTGAATCCCAGTCAAGAATGTGTGTGTGTGTGTCTGTGTGTTACAACTCATTGTGTACGCATAAACGTGAAAAATGGTTTCCAGTGGCGTCATTATGGGAGGGCACGGGGGCACGTTTCGCCCCCTCCCCCGTTGATGTCCGTGCCTCCATTGGGAATCTAGATGTTTGAGTTTAAAAAGTACCAGCACAAAAGCTTGAATTTTATAAGCAAGCGTATGTAGTCCCGGTATTACCCAATGTTGAAAACTATTTATTCAATTTGCACTTGATATTTGACTGAAGAAGTATTTGACTACAACATCATCTTTTTTTTCGCAGCTGGTTCCAATGTTATTATCTTTTCTGTATGTTGTTTTGTACAGGTTTCTTGAAACTGCACGATTTCTGGTATAAATCAGCGCCTTCCCCAAAAAGCATTGTCGACTCATTCTGTTTGAGGAAATTTCAGGGCTTCGTTCAAATGTTAAGTATGACGTCATCCTTTTCTCAGAATTAAAACAAGTCTGTTTTCACAGATTACAGTGACTAGAATGCGGAAGGTCGCGGGTTCGAGTATCACCTTTTATATGCCTTGGAATTCTTTTCCCCGTAGGGCTGAGGAAGTAATAAGTAAACAGTACGTATAGCAGACATCGGTCGAAAATGCGAAGAATAGAGGAATAGAGCTTTGGGAAAAAAAGGTAAAATTTAACTTGTCTATGATGTATTCATGTTTAAAAGATAATTATTATCTAGAAATTAGTAAGAAAAATGTTTTCTTACCCAATTTTGAAGTTTTTTTTGTAAAATATTCAAACTCGTACTCGTACTGGGTCTCGGTACTCTGATATCAGAATACTCGGTACTCGGACACTTGAACTCGTACTCGATGGATCAAGTACGCGTACTCGAGTACTACTCGGCCACCCTAGTACTCGGCAGTACTTGATACTCGGCCATACTCGGCACTTCTTGATACTCGGCCACCCTAGTACTCGGCACTTCTTGATACTCGGCTACCCTAGTACTCGGTATTTCTTGATATTCCACTGAAAAGAATACTTAGCTACAACACAATTTTTTTTCTTCTCAAAACTACAAAATCGACCGCTCAATTAACATAAATCATAAATTATTAACATACATCTGTTATTGCACACCGGTGTTGACATGACTGTCTCGCCGACTGGTGGTCTAGTTTTCAAATTTGTAGCCCGATCAAGGTGTTCCGGGTGAAGCAAAAACAAATTATTGGGTGATCGGTGCCAACATGGTATAGAATACCATTGTATTATTTATTTATTTAAATAAATATTTTAAATCTTCGGACAATTTAATACGTTATTTTCATTTAAAATTGTCCTGGTCGAGACGAAGGTTTAAAAGACTGTCATCAAAGACCAATCAAACGTCTACTACAAAGCTATAGAAAAAAAATAAATAGAAATTACAGTTGAAATCAAAGTTGACATTATTTTGAAGTCAACAATAGTAATGTAATAGTATTCAAGTTGATATAATTTTTTTTAAATATAATCCAAGATCGCATTCAGGGCCCCAGTTCATAGCTGCTTAAGCAGAAAAAAAAATGCTTGACAAATTTCTGCTACTGCTAAGCAAAGATAAGCAGGTAACCTGACTGGTAGGCTACATAATTATGATATGGCATTTTGGCTGATAACCTATTTCTGGTAAGCACAATTATTTTTTGCTTAGCTAATTATTGTGTTTGAGCAGGTCTATGGAATTGGGTCCTTATTGAATAGAAGGTGCCAAAATCTGCAGTAACACGTCCACCCCCCACACACACACCATCATTTTGTCGATTACCTTCAACCACAACATTCTGCACTGCTGTCTGTGGTTTCCCACATCAATATTTCCCTTCAACCTACTGAATATACTATCTCATTCAAACTGACCTTTGACTTGGCAAAGCCTCGCTAGTCAGCCGCTAAAAGTTCATACCTTTCGGCGGTAAAACAAGTTTTCTTGGAAACAGCGCAGTTGAAAAGTTCGTTAATTGTGCATATTGCATTTAAAATAATGTTTCACAGAGCGGCTCGGGTGTTGCCCCTTAGCGGTGCGGGTATTACTTGGCCCCGGTGTATCGACCACTCACGTCACCAGTATATTGGGTCGTTTGTGACGCGACTTCGTGGAAAGCATTTCAAAGAAAATCGTTCCACGGGAAAATCGTTTGAAATTGAGCGGGGCATCAGCATTTACTGCCGTCACTCGCGGCTACTGTCTGCCACGCTCGCCATTTTGTTCAAATTGCGCGTAAAAGTTATGGTATTACAGCGTGTGAACGACGCATGGCCTAAATTGCGCACTGCACTGTATAACACACGGGGACATTGACTCCAAAAATGACGCAACCAAGGTCATTGTGATGATGACGTCGGGCGAATTGGGTATATAGAACGGTGAAAGAATGATCATGAGGAAGAGCTGGGGTACGGGAAGTGCCTCCAATTCCAAGCTTGCCTTAAAAAACGACTCTTCAAATAATATAGCCAGTAAGCTGGTTAACGCACGCATTTTCCAAGCACAGGAAAACGCGCTTAGCGAAATCAGATTACCAGTCAAACCGCAACAGTATTTACACCGTTACGACTGGTACCCCGCAAGTTTGTTTGCTGAGCAAATAATATGGGACTGATAAGCAACATGTACTGCTTCGCAGTATACATTGAAGTAGTCCTTGGTTTCACTTGCGAGATACAAGTCTCGGACTGCGGATGGTGCGACAGGACCAGTAGCGTAGCTTGGGGGCACGTGCCTCGGGCGCAGCCGCAAGGAAGGGCCAAATTGACCAAGGTTTTTAGTATTTTTCTCGTTACCCAGTTTTCTTTTATCCACCCTGAAACGTATGTGCCCCTTGGGATTGTGACTAATACCTAAGCCTATGATTACTAGCGGTCTCGAAATAATGCAAAGGGTTTTTAAAGACAAAGAGAGTGAAGAGGCATTATCTTCCAGCCTTGCCCCCGGAAGCAACAAATCTATAGCTATCCGCCACTAGACCGGACAGATGCTCAAACTCACCCGTACATCTAGTCTTCATCCTTTTCCTTCCTCCGCCCCAAGCGAATGTACTCAGAAAATGTTGAATGTGTTCCATCGAATACCAGTTTACTTTAAGTGCGCTAAAAATAGCCAATAGTAATAGTCGGTCACATTATTTGTACACATTGTAATGGCAGATGCAGTTATTGTGACGTCATTGGGAGCCTGCATTTTTAGGGGGCTGTGAACTCATGTTATATACCGTAGGGCACAAAGAGGCTGAGGTTCGCCAATTCGTTCTTCTTTGTGCAAATAATAATGTTCTGGCAGCAGACGGTATTTTTTTCTGGCGATGGTTCTTTCCTTTTGGCGCGAACAATGCAGCCCCCATTTCATCAGTGTCTGTTCAAGATGTTTTGCACACTATTTGCACCATAATGTCAGCACCTTTAAAGGGGGGGGTGTAAAATGTATTTCACGGTGATGCAGTCATCTTGGTTTTGGTTTTTGTTTTTTGTTTTTTAACATTCCCAGCAATGATGCGGTACCAAACTGAAGGTGTATATCAGTCTGGCCCTTTCTTTGTTATGAAAATAAGTACTTTCGGTGGAATAATGTGTTTGCGGTACCATGATTGTAAGAATTTACTAGAATCCAGGACAATAAATCAGTTTTAATGGCCAAGGCCTGCGACAGGAGAGTCGTCCATCGGAAATCAATTTTTCTTTCAATTTGTTTGCTTTATGCTGTGTAAGGTGCTAATTCGTATCTTAAGGAATAGAATGTTCCCAGCTTGAGCGATGTACCTTCCTAGCAGTGGACGTTGTAAATGCTTTTAAGACATTTCTTTACTCTCAATAACAATAAAGAGAAGCAAGCAAACAAAAACAACAACAAATACAGGTTGTCAAATATTGACATTTTCTTTCAAAACGCCAGCTTTTGCGGTCAAATTGTTTGTTTGTGTGGGTGTGTGTATGTGTATCAGTCACTCGCGAACACAAAACATTAAACACTTTCTTAAGATGGGTGCCGTTAACGATAGCTTTGGTCTTTTTTGGATACAGTTCCCGCCTTCTACCCTTTCTTCTATTGAAGACAAAAATCCATCGCCACTTGATGCAAGTATCCGTTTCGTAACTAAAAACTAATTCCATGCGGGACCTCTTTATCACGAG
This sequence comes from Marthasterias glacialis, assembly GCA_911728455.2. NCBI lineage: Eukaryota > Metazoa > Echinodermata > Asteroidea > Forcipulatida > Asteriidae > Marthasterias > Marthasterias glacialis. Next base: position 13,265,021 of record OU452237.1, on the reverse strand, counting down.
ATTTCCGGCGCGAGAGATTGTAAAAACCCGTACGAGGTTTCAGTGTCCATACAGACACCGACCGCGTCGTTCCCCTAGTGTGAATTCCGGCCGCCAAACAAAACATAGAAAAAGAGGTTCACGGAGCGAGGGAAAAAAGAGTTCACCTTTGCCAAGGCAACTGTCGAATTTATGCGGTCATCTTTGTTTCAGATTTCCCCGTGAGGGTGCTCTTGATTTCAGGGGTTGCGTAAAGACCTCTCAAAGGTCCGTTTTATTGCCATAACACAAAGGGATCTTTGCGACTATCGGGTAAGAGAAGGAGAAAAAAAACAGCCGCGAAGATGATCCGGCAACGGCTTTGAGGAGCTTGAAAGTGCATCACTTAAAATGTTTCAAGCTCCTATGGTTTCAACGAAGAAAGGGTAGCGAGGCATTGAAATTTTCGACTGCGTATCGCGGGCCAATGTCCCGGAAAGCATTTTTTCTCTCTCTACTTCTTCTGATTCCTTTTATCAATCTCGGGGAATAGAGAGACGGAATTTTTTTGAAAAGGGATGTTTCAATTTCGCTGATATTGATTTGCACCCAGAGAAAGGCGTCTTGGCGTTGTCTGCAATACGAGCTCTCGGGTTTGGTGTCCGTTACAATATCAGAGATCCCTCCGGCCCCGGGTTTGTGCTGCAATTGAATTTTTTTTTCTCTGTCTCTCACTCTCTCCTCCTGAGCCTAGCTGCAGCGTGGCCCCGATTCAGAGATGAAAGCCGTCAAAATCAATCTGATGTGTAGATATATTCATGGGTTGAAATCCTGTGTGAAAAGCGCGCTGTATTTAATTCGTCCGTACAACGCCATGAACTCTACGTCTTTTTGGGCAAAGGCTTCTTGTCTGAGTGTGGTTTGCGAATTTCGGAGTCGGTTACAATAGTTTAGGCCTTATGTATTCAAAGCAATGCCAACATTTGATCCTACATGATTTCCGCAAACCGATCGACCCTTAAAATTTGCTTTTTATTGTTGTTGTGGTTCCATTACCATTACACGTAATTGTGTAAGTGCGGACTGCACCTTTCAAACTGCACAGTTGAGATTAAGCTCACGCAGAGTCCTATATGCATTGCAAGTTGCAGCGCTAATGGTTGCCGGACAACGTAAAGCCTTGTCTCAATGTTGTTATGGAGGTGTACATTTGGAGTGTTCTCATACCCATTTTGGAAGTTCACAGTTTCATTGTTAAGTTTCAAATGAGTTGACTGAAGTGGCATACAGATGGACTGACACCGAAATCCAGGCACGCTGTGCGTGACGTAAGACAATTTCGCGTCGCCAGTTTGCCGACTATCATTGTTCTTCAAAGGAATTCATATTATTTTACGATTACTTGCTAACTTTTGTTGCGGACGTGGTAGCCGTCAAGCGCACAGTCTTGAAAGTTTGCTGTAAAGTGCAAATTGTTAGCCTGCAAGTCTTAATTAAAAGGTGCAACACTAAATTGGCGCGCCGTTTTACTACAATAATTGGCAATGTTGTGATGTTGATTATGCACAGTACAACGGAGTGCAGGGTTTTTAGATGACCAATACCGATACTTGACTAATATGAGAAGCTGATGCTGCTGCAAATTTGGAAGCAGAATGCGAATTTGCAACTCATTGAAATACTAGTTAATCACGTTCTGACGCTCCGAAGATGCATCCTTCACTTTCTCGGCCGCCATTTCCACATAAAGGCACACAATCGAACGTAAAATTCATCTTCAGCATTTTAAATTAATTTTTACGAGATGCGTATCTCTGGCCGGTTGTATTGAATTCTTTGAGAATTGATTTAATCATTCAGATTGCTCTTTTCCATTCCAATGTATTCGCTTGGAATGGTGGCAACGAATAAACAAAATAATCACCAGGGCACAATGGCGGGGTAAGTCCGGGCACACAACGACCCTGTGCACTGAGGGAACACACTGCCTCTGCGTCGTGAAAAGCGAGCGTTTGGAATAAAAAAAAAATCCTTTGACATGGGGTTTTCGGTTCGTTAGAGAAGTAAACCTATCCCCTGTGGATATTATGCTTTGAATCAAAAGTATTTGTGGCCGAGTGTTTTATTCCGTTCCGTTAAAAAAATCTCCCACTTTATTTGATTTGAAGTATTGACAACATTAAAGGCATTGTACTTAGCAGTGAATGATTTCACTTTCATTCAAGAATTGAGGTTTAATTGTATTGGTGAGTGTGAGATAGACTTCAAACATTCGGTGACGAATTTGTTATAACATTTTATTCTTCCAACTAATCTTTTTTTAATATTTTGGACCAGATCGAAAACCAAAAACACTTTTTCATGATTAAATGTGACTTTACACTTTTTTTTAACAATATCAGATGGTTTGTTTCTTGCATGGGCACACTTTTCGTGGTGCCGCCGTCTTCCTTAATTTCCACGTGTGCGTATAGCCACAAACGAACTCATGGATTCAAGACTAGTAACGCGAATGTTAATTTTCATGACGCAAAAAAAAAATTTACTCCACAACAGTGCGCGGAAAAATTGCGCCTGTCACACCGAACGTGTTCCACCTTAGCGAGTGATTCCCTCATATCTCCCTTTCAAGACACGATTTGCGTCGCATTTACGTCCGAAGGCTGGGCATTATTTTATCAGTGAACAGCGACGATATATTGCAATATCGCGCCACCCGGTGCCTCGGTTTCGCCTCGTTTTATTGCCACGACTATAATTTGCACTAAATACACACATGATTCTGGGCGGTACTGTAGCAATAACTGAAAATCGTCGATTGCAGTTCGTGAGGACTTCAAAGCCGCGTACTTCGCCAGCAAGGTTAATATCATGAAAGGCTCCGGTGACGTCCATCACATCGGATGCCTTGTATATTTTTGTAGCAAGTGAGCAATACGTCCTTCAGGCTTGTAAGTAGTCGTTTCCCAAGGCGCAAATAGTCATCTTGTCTGGTTTTTTCTCTCTCTATATACGCGAACGCAAGCGACCAATTTGTGGCTGTTGGGTGAAATTGGACGGGTCCTGGGTGTTAAAGGTGAAGTATTTTTCATTTAAAAGTTCAGGGAATCTTTCCAAAATGGCCACGGGGTTGAGAACTAAGGTAGGCCGTGGCTATATAAGCCTGGCGCACCGTGCAAACTTCACAAATGTTGCAAATCATACCGTAGTAAACGAAGCCAGAATAACTTGAACAATCACAAACCGCGTATAAATAAAATCTTGTTTGAGGGATTTGGGCTACAAATTTACACGTTAGACAAAAACACCTTTACTTTTTCAATGACGGCTACCACGTCCGCAACAGTAATTTGGGAGTGAGAAGTGAGAAACTGGTCTTTACTGCGTAACGACTTGCCAACTTAAAAAAAATATTCGTAAAGAAAAGGGTTGATTTGACAGAACCTGCACAGTGCAAACAACTTTGACACAGTAATTATTATACTCTGGTTCAGGGGCCTGTGATTTGTTGCTTGGTCTTTATACTATGTCACAAGCTAGTACACGTGATTTCGCTTCCACCAATCAGAATGCATAAAATACTCTTCAAAGTATTTAATAACTCTCCAAAGTATTTATTTATTAAACAAAAGTCATCCGAGGGTGCGTTCATGGGGCCGGAACTTTTGTTTACGCACCGGGCGTACTTTCACGCACCACCTAGAGCGGAAAAGATTTCGAGTGCAGCGTATGCAGTGAAACCGAAAAGAGTATTACCCGGCCTTGGCCCAATTTCATGGCTGTGCTTACTGCGGAATTCTTCCGTTACAGCCGATAGATTCATGGGCTTGGGCGGAATGTGGTAAAGAGCAGTGTTGGGCCGTTTACATCGTGTGGTTGTATAATAAAGCCATGGCCTCTCATGGTCTGGTAGGTACACTCATCCTAGCGCGACGCAACCAATAGTGCGTCAGCCGCGCATAATGTACCAATCAGCATGGAGGATTCCTAGTGCGTCTGCGTCGACGCGCGCGTGCGGTGGCCATAGCTGTGGTGGTGCAAACCACCATGGACGATAGCTGCTCGGATTAGTGCATGGGGGAGGCGCATTATGTCGGATGAACGCACCGGGTTCGTGTTACTATCTACAACAGTTGCGCACTGTCTCCGCGTAAACAAGTTCCCATGAGTTGAAGTAGAAACTAAACCACCGTTGGGGCGATCCAGTCCAAATGCCAGTTCAACACGCGTTATAAATACACACGCTCGCTTCACTTGTAGCGTTGCCTTGGCGATCATGCGACCTTATGCTCCCTTCGCGCTCAAAACCGGCAGGTGTTGAATAATTAGGTTGAATAGTCCCCTATATACGCACTGTATAGTTTCCAATAGGTGAATACCACTGTATGCTGTTAATGAAAAAATCTCGTTTTTTATTGTTCCGGTTCTTTTGTCCCGAGTTCAATATTTGCTTCTTTTTCTTCTCTCCTTCCCTCTTTTCCTAGATATTGCCATTTTTATAATAAGCGTTAAGGGTTGGTCACGAGACGGCGAGTAGGATACCTATTTTGGCTATGCGGGTGCAGCACGTTTTCAGGCCTTTGACAAACGCAGAATACCTCTGTTTGCTCTCAGGCGACACTCGCGTAAGTTCAGCTATATCAAGTTCTCGGAATGGTTTCGGTGTACAATTGTATATAATATATTCAGTATTATTGTGACATTGACACATTGTGAATTTATCGGGTTAATAATCGCCAGGTCGGCCTTGGGTGTCGAGCTGTCCTGTTTGAGTGACAGGTACGACCACGCACTGCCCGTGCTATCGGGAGACCCTCGAGTTGAGTCTGAACGTGGTACAGAGATTACGGGCTACAGCTTTTTTCCCTCCAAAGGTAGCAGTTCAACCTTTAGACTGGTGGTCCCACTGCGGTTTGTTTACCATGGGACGTGTATGGGTTTTTTCTATTTAGTCGTATCACTGACGAATAGTTTTCATCGTGGTTATAAACCCTGGTGTCTAACCACGGCCTATAGCTAAAGTGACCAGTCGGTTGTTGTGACTCTCTTTGGGCTTTATTCGGTGAACCTGTTTTTCATACCCGCAAAAAAGTCAAAGATTCCATGCAGTGTAATATCAGTTAAACAGTCGGTGGCGTTAACTGGACACTTTCATTTTGGGGTGGGGTATAAATTAAAGCAAGCGTGGGCAAAGACATAATTTGGGAAGGGCTTTTGATGTATCTAACCATGTATTATTGCATCCTTCCCCGGTCTCATGGGGACTAGAGGGGGCAAGAGGAGAGAAAGGGTTCTGAGCGAGGGGGAGCTCCCGCCCCCTCCCCCACCAACCCACCCCCATGGCTGGTTACGCCAATTTTATATAGTCCATATCGCATGTATTGGTGACCCCTCTCGCCATATCATGCTCTATGATTTGATCATGAAACCACAAAATTACGGTGCAGTGTGGTTAGACAATTTTGAACTCATCTGACCAGCCAGAGGTTAGGTGACAGGTTGAGTTTCGGCCGGCAGAATCACTTTTGCGACTTAGCATATTCTACCATCCACACGAAAAAGACGTAACCATTTATATAAACATTGCAAGAAGGTCAAAACGAACGAATATCCACTTCGCGCGACTCGAGATCTTTATTTATTTATTTTTTTTGGGGGGAAGAGCAGGGCATGATGGGGTAAATGGCGCGGTGAGATCGATCACCCCTGGGAACGAGGTTAACTTAAACCCTTTATTATAGACTAAAACTTGATATAAACACAACTGTGTGGTATGGGCTCAGCTGTCTCTCCCGTTGTCTCTTCTGTACCCACATTTACTCACGTACGTTTTGCCACTTTTTAGCATCCCTGTATCTAATCAAATGTGAGACATTCTGCTAGATTTTCCCTCTTTTTAGATTTTTCCTTCATTTTAAAACTCCCTACACTGCTAAAATTGTGGGTTTTTTTTTAATTGAACCTTTAATGGAGAATTAGAACTTGATGTAAATATGATCAAACTACGCGCTAATGCAGACGTCTGTACACTTTGGGTACTGAGCACTGAAGGTTCCAAGTGCCCAGTTGTTCAACCAAAAGCTTAACTGTTTTCAGAAATTCTGAAAAATTTGGACGAATATCTAAAGAAGAAAAAACAATTGGGAAGTTAAGCGTAGCTGATGTACCTTTAATGGAAAATTAAAATTTGGTGTAAATAATGATCAAACTGCACGCTAATGCAGACCTTTGGGTATCAAGCACTGAACAAGCACTTTCTTTCACCCGCAAAAAGTAGGCCTTTAAGGTGGCTATATGTGGAACGATTTCCTGAAATCTATAATGCCCGCATTCGTAATCAACCCAACACGGAAGTCGTCTTTGTGTATCAACCGGAACTTGAAATTTACCGGTTATTTATATAAACTTTGAAGTTCCTTATAATGCGCAGGCGCAGTATACTCGAGCAACACGATCAAAGAGCGGCCGACCTTTCGTATAACAGGTTTTCCAGACCAGGAGAAAAAACGAGGCCTGTCTCATTAAAGGTGAAGTTTAAGAGAATTATGTCAATAACACGTTTACCATACGTTCTGCCTAGTGTGTAAAGAACTAATCCGTCTCGTGTTTCATGCTGATGTGCTTTGTTGTAATGTTTTACCGACAATATCTCTGAGGCTCGGACTCATTTGTATGTGGGTTGCTATTTTAATTAAGTAACTCTTGGTAAAAAGGATTTATCCCACTCAGGCTGTAGATCGGAAAGGAACCAGTGTCAAAAGTTTATACATCAAGCACGACTTACGGCAAATCTTGTTCTTTTTTTTAGAACACATGCCTACCGTTTTCTGCGTCGGTAACCAGTCAAACGGTTATCATGTAACCTCAATATTTACAGCAACATATTGACATGACACGGCTTAGCATCGGGCGTACACGTGTTGTTACCCACCAAAACCGGTTTACTTCGAGAAATCCTCCGGTAAACCATACCAGGTCAATGGTTAACCATGGATAAATCGTTTAGTAAAAGAAAAGAGGCAAGTTATACAATAACCTCTGATTGACAGCCACGGTCATTCCAACAGTGGTCCGTGACGGTCATCAGACGACCCGCAATGCATTTCTGACTGAGCTAACCCTTGCTCAGTTTGTAAACCATCCGAAGAAAAGGCACTGTCCATTGATTGACAGCTGCGGCCATTCTAACAGTGGTAACTCACAGTCCCCGGAGGACCGGCAAGTGAATTCTAACCATACTCACTCAATTTGTAAACCATGGGTAAACCGTCAAGTTAAAAGGCCATTTCCTTTGAGTGACAGCCGCGGTCATTAATTCATGGTCACCGGAGGAACTGCAGGGGAATTCTGACCATGGCGAACTGCGTGCCATTTGGCAAACAGTGTATATAATGTGCACTTATGGACGTAAAACAACTGGTAAGGCAGTATACCTGTAGCAACAGACGGTGGTCAAGTATAATCGCTGGTAATCCAGCGTATTTGTGAATTGTGGCTTCTCGCGTGTATGTACAAGTACATTGCCTTGTGACAATAATGACAAGGAAATAAAATTGCTTTGACGGATTCTGATGATCGAGAAAGGCCGAAACTTTCACAGTCAATTTATTTTTAGGACTTCATTTTTATACTGGTGGGGTCCCTCCTCCTACGGGCGTTTTGTGGACGTGCACGCCCCTGGATGGCTTTCATTTTATGCGTTGCCAAGGGATAATCAAATTTAACATCCAACACCACAGCAATGTTCATATTATTTTACCTTTTGTACTTTTCGCATTTGGTGAAAAAGGGGCTTCATTATGGGTGACTGGCGCGTTTAGGTCTCAACAGACATACCAGGTAAATTTTCATCGTCTACGAAGTTCTGAGCATGCGCACGTTTCCAAGAGCAATGGATTAACCTGGTAAGACTTCTGCCACTGCCACCTATTTAGTTTTCCCTAAAAATCTTCCAATGGTTGCTTCTATGTAAAGAGTTGAGCGAGGGCCATTAATAGGCCGTTGTTATCATATTCTCAAGGATGACGTTATAGACCATGTGACCTGTGACATCACACGTTTAAAAAGGCGCCTCAGAGCCTGGACTTCATGCAGACATGATTTGTACACAAGCCCAATGGAAGAAAACAAAATCTTATATTGTGGAGATTGCACCGTCTGATTGTTTCAACTCTTGATATGAAGAAAGGAGGAATATCTCAATACTGGATCAGCTGTTTTTATAACTCTTGAATTTACCGAGAAATTATGACACAAACTTTCCAATATGACCAGTGCGGTAGCTTGCCTGCCTAAAATGCCCTGGAATGTACATGATCACTCTTATAAACAAATGTTACACGGTCCATAGGTCCGTGAGTGGTTTGAGAGTTTTGTTGTTTTTCCCTCATCTCTTCTTTTCGACGAATCGTCAATGACGTGTAGTACTCTGTGTGGGCAAACCGTCCGTTTATGGCGCGAAATTTTCTTATTAACATTTTTGTGATTTTAAGTTTCTCATTTTTACTTCAACTTTCTGCCACAACCCTCACACTGCCCTTAAGATGGCCAGGAATGTTTACACTGCATGTCAGGTGTTCATGTAATGCAATGCCATTGGGAGCGTGACGTCACAGCGGGATAGTAGTGCGCATGACGTGTATGCTAATGCAACTTCTTCAAAAGCTGTTAAAAAACTATTTAGAACAAAAGTGGCCGATATGAATGAGATAAAGCAATAAAAAATAAAGCAATAAAAATGAGATTAAAGGTGAGTCTGTAGTGATACTCTGAGAAAATGTCATGCGTTTCCACAACAAATACGGTAACGTAAATTGGTTGTTAAATGTTGACTGCTATGCAGCTTTTGCCTGCCGAGCTTTGACTTTTGATCCGCCCGCCTGTCGTACTTTGACCTTTGATAGGCTGTTCCGTTAAAGAAAATTGCACTGCGTGTGTCATGTACGTAATAGCGAACCACGTTGTTGGAGGGACGAACACGCGCGCGGTGATTTTAATAATGCAGGCAAGCTGTCAATGGCTCGTGCATCATAAATGCGTAGATTAATAAGGATGCCGGGCACGGACCCTTAGTCCGCGTCTGCCGGGGAGTTTACTCCCCGTCTCTGCATCTTCCAGACTTCCTCCCCGTCTTAATGCGATGTGTCATCTCCTTATCTCTGTCTTGAATAGTGGCAGTTGACACCAGCAGCGCGGTTTAAAGGGGACGGGTGGAGAATGTCGGTGCCGACTAAGGGCAGAGTTTGACCGGGGCTCCCGTATAATAAAATCCGAGTACAACGCCACAAACTGCTGTAAACGGCCACCGAAAGCCAATGATATATCACACATCTTAATAGCAGACGGGGTCCCTTTATGCCGATGCCGCCAATCAGTTGACAGGACCCCGTTTCGATTGACACCAAATAATCACTTCTATGCGGCTTGATCTTGTACCCGTCGCTAGAGCACTTTAAACTGCGTGGGAGAGATTCGGGACTGTAGAGCGTAACCACGTGGAGACGGTGCTCTCATCAAAACTGCACTTTGAAATTTCCGCACGTTCCACCTCGTCTTCCCACTGTAATTCATGTATGTGTGGGGTGCCTTCCCGTCGAAACTGAGGACTTACACGAAAGGGATCTGGGTGTTTGGACAGAGCGAGGGCGTTCTCGCTTCGCTTTCGTGCCCCAAATCAACGGGGACGTCGCTATAAAAAAAAATCAAAACAATAGAACAAAGAGAATTCCTCGAAATGTGTGTGGGGCTGTCTACCCGTTGAAACCGAGAACTTGAACAAAAGGGATCCGAGTGTTTTGACAGACTGAGACGTCATCGCTTTCCTGTTGTGCACAAAACCCGAACGAGATGTCGGTAAAAAAAAAAAAGTACAAACAGCCGGAGAACAAATAGAAGTCTTGAATTTAGCTGGTCTGTAATCGTCGATACGTCGATGTGTGAGTCTGTGTACTTGTAGTGACATTCAAACCGAGGACTTATATCAAAAGTGACAATAGTTCCACAATTGCTATCACAAAGGAAGACAATGGGGTGCGCGGTTGTCAAGACAAAGGGTTTTGAACAATGAGGGTCCACAATTGGAGGTCGTGTGTGTGTGTTGGGGGTAATACAACTGCTTGAATGATATCATTTCATTACCATGATTGATTCTTTTAATAATATGCAAGCACGTTATGCAAGCCTCGTTGTTGACATTACAGTTCGGCGAATTTTGAGAATAAACCTAATAAATCAACCCCAGGGTTTGAAGCGAGAATATTGGTGTCTGGACAAGTTGGTTGTGTTTGTTGGCAAGCTGCTCGCCTTGCGTGTGACTGTAGTAATAATGTATCACGGGGCTTTTTTTCACAAACTTTCACAATCATTCTCCCAAACATAATGTCACCAAAGGCATTCCAATGTTATTCAATGGTCCTATGTGGGTTTTTCAAGCAAAATCTTACCAAGATCCTGATCAGACAATTAAACAAAAATCCTTCAAACATTGTCTTACCACAAGCCTTCGCACACTTTCCGGTCGACATTCCCCCAAGCTCTTTCACCAGAAATAAGGTACATTTGCTACGCAAAGCATCCAGCGGGATACCAGTTACAACATTAGGACGATAGTCATGCTGGTAACCGGTTCCTATTATGCGACATATTGGAATTGGCAAGGTGCCAAATTCCATAAAGCTGTTAAGCAGACAAGGCAATTTTTTTCTGCTGAGCAAAAATTTGCAGGGAACCATTTAATAAGCGTATTTTGGTTGGTAACCTTTATCTGCTAAGCAGGATTTGTCATTGCTAAACATGCAGTTGGGTCCAGGTCTGCCGTTGAGTCAAAGTTGAGCTCAAAACGATGCCATACGACTGGACCAACTGCTATACAACGACAATATAGTGGGTTCGAATCCCACTCGAGTAATATGCCTGTGAATTTGTGTCCACGTGACTCCAGGAGGTACCGTACCGAGTACACAGTGCTTAACAAACATCGGTGTATTGGTAAAAACAAATAGTATTCTTTACACCCGCACATGAATTTAACATCTATTAGAATTCTAAGTGCTGTTGCGTATTTTGCAGTCTTCCTGCAAGAAGGTCGAGGCTTTCGTTGTGTGGGGAGCAGATTAGAGCCCAAACGAATATTATTCAATGCAATGTTCGTACTTTGTGAATAAGTTCATACGGGCACCGTTTACTACAATTTCCAAAGCTGTGACGTCACGCTGGGAATGACTGGCTTTATTCCCAACGGATAGACTCTGTACGTCAACTAGACAATGACAAACTAAAACAAAACTGAAGCAAAACTGAAAGCCTGGTCATAACAAACATACATTTGATGTTATCAAACATTTATCTTGGGTTTTTTTTTTTAAGCTCCATTTAGTTTGTTTGTTTATCGACGCGGCAAGTCTTCTTCTTTTTTTTTACTTTTCCTGTTTCAGATCAAATGTAAAACTTGGATAATAAAACTGTACATGACAAACTGATACTATCGCTATACGTTTTAAGTCCGAGGCCGGTAATAAACCCTCCCGTATAGAACCGACATTGGAACGTTATCAGTTTGCAGTAGGGCGAGATATTATTATCCAACCCCGCTCAGCTAGACCAGATCGATTACCGTCCGGCCCGGCAGGTTTTTTTTTTTTATCTCCACACGAAGTAATACCAAGCAAGGTTGTGTCTGCTTTTTTCTGCGTGCAGATGTAGGTCTCTGTCTCTCTGTCCCTCTCTCTCTCTCGCTCTCTGCGGAGCATCTTCTTTAACAGCGCTGGGTTTTAAAGCCTAGCTGGACCATTCCCGATGGCCTCTACTGTTTATTAATATCGAGCCATCGTGCAGCAACCGGGGCTCTGTCCTGCAGTCGGCACGCACGTTCCGTCTCTCTCTCTCTCCCACTCTCTCTCTCTCTCTCTCTCTCTCCCCTTCGTCTCATGCCATAACGACCACAAATTTATTACTGCCAGGGGCGCTAGCGGAAGTGATGAGCGTGCCATACCGATTGAAGACAGTTATGTTCGCCACATTGCCGCTATACCGCTATCGCGCAAGTGTCATTGCCACTGCCTTGCGCCGTATAGAAGCTCTCCATCCACCCGGCCGGCTGTGGAGTGATTGCGCTCAAGTGCTAGAATCGATAAACAACAGCCGCAGCCCGTGCGCTCGTCTCGGCTCGGCTCAGGGATCCCTGGTTGGTCGAAACACTGCTCCCGGGCCCGACTTCAAGGGATGCTATGTGATATATATCACCAAGCAGGCGCACTGTTATATGGCAGCCCCGGAAAAAGAAATAAATAAGGGGAGAGGGTAAAATGCTGTATGCACACCGTTCCAACAGTTAGGGAAAGGGGAGATTACGCGCTTTGCCTTAATTCGTGCCTGCGAGGCTCGGTTTTCCCGCGCTCGACGCTTGAGAAGGCCCGCTGGCTCGAAACCTCGTTTACAAATTGATCAGGGCGAATCGAGTTACCAGGCCCGTGATCGAGCCGCTTGGTACCAGGGGACTGACTGATCAAGAGCCGGGGCCGCCTCGCCAAATCCCCCAGGCGACTGGCCTCGGTGAAAAAGACGAGACGGTTTCAAATCCACACCAAGCCGACACAAAATGTGGTTTCTCCGACCGAAGAAGGGGGAAAAAATGGGCTATGGACAGCACAGTGTAAACGGCGCTGCATTCTCTGGCTTGTTGACACGCATGACCGGGACTGCGCAACGAGGGGCCCGGTCAAACCACCCTTTAAGTTAACGCCTCCTCGTCAGTGGCCATGAAAAGCCAACAAGGCTTCCTTCTTGTGCGAACCCATCAGAAGAATGAAACCATTTTTTTTTTTGCAGAGAAAAAACATACTCTCCAAACAAAAACACGTTGTGATGTGTGTGTATAAATACATATACATTATATATATTGGCAAGTTGCCGACACAACTAAATTTAAAGTGGGCGTGCAAAATAACGAACATTGTTAACTTAAACTCTGGTAAAAATTGTTTCATGTTGCCTTTTTGAAATCTCATATCCTCTGTTCAGGAAACTTAATTGCGCAATACCTTGTTTCATTTCAGTTCCCTATTTTTTAAAATCGACAATTAGGGCTTTCGTGATAAAGAAACGAAAAGACTATGCGACTGTGCCGTGGCTGATTTTTAATCACAATAAATCATGGACACAACCCCGAAAACACACACGCTATAATCTACTTAATAGTAGTGCGCAGAGGTCGAGTGAGTTTTATAAGCAAGGCGTACAGAAAATGATCCCACTTTTGTCCCACAATCTCTTCCCGTAACGTCCACTATTAATATAGTCACGACACTCTCCCAGTATGCACCGCTCATCACTTGTTTTTGTGTTTTCATTTTTGGTGCGCTGGCCTCCTCAGTGATTACATATTCCACACGCAGCGGGGCAAGCACGGAATTCACAACAGAGAGAGTGAGGGAAAAAAAACTAGGGATCGCAGGGTTTACGGGCTCTCTCAAGTGGCCATCGGCCTAGCGCGCGGGTTCAATACGCGGTCAATAGAACGTGCTTAGAGAACACAGGCCCCAGTTCATTGTGTTTGCCTGGCATATCGACTAGTCACCGCTATAACAACGCCTGCCTACGTGCCCATGAAAGCCGAGTCGTGCACAAAGGGGACACATTTTATTTCCCCAACAGCATCGCCAGGCGGATGCGTGTCGCGGCATTATTACAGACCGGCGATCGAGGGACGTACCATTTTGCGATCCAGGTGGTTTCCCAATCAACCGGAAACCTGCTGTTTATTTCTGAGCTGATAGTGTGGGGGACGGACTTGACAGCAGCACGTCTTCTTGTACTTTGACCTAGTAAATTACAAATGCTCGTTTTGTATTAATAAGTCGTGAAATCTATGCATTCACCCAACGGAGAAAAAAAACAACCAACCTTGCTCCATACTGTAGCTGCGGGCTGTAATTTCAAGTCAAATACCCACGCATTATAAACTGATTTCTTTCTTAAGCATTATCAAAAACGGGTCATGTGTTATTTTTTAACAATATTAGTTTATTCATCTTAAAAACGGTGCCTCGTTTTGACGTACGTGTGTCACGTTGCACGGTAGGATGCCGTTTTTAATGGCACATTCGGTGTTCAGTTTTGCACTCTTCAGTATTAGAGCGTTGCCCCTTCCAGTCGTGATGATGTGTAAACACCCCTGTCTTGAAATGGTACCGACCCGGCACGTCTGCACGATCCGGTAGTTCCGCAAGAGTACACACGCGCCTAATCACTATTGATGGACCACTTTGGGACTTGGCCAATCGCACGGCGTGCTACATAATCGCGCTGCCTTGCAGTTCACAAACCTCGCTCTCATTTCAATACCGGCTCCTGCACAGACGATCAGCACCGCGCGCAATCCTGACAGAAGTGCGTAATTTCTGACGTCATAACTTCCGCGTCCGAGAGATTATCCCGGATTTGGGATCAACCCCTTGGAGCTGGATTCTTCGAGATTTATACCCTGAAATAATTTTTGGTCTGCTCCGAACGGAATTCCTGTGGCGGCCTGTGAAAGAAAGTGTCTCTTTTTCTGAAAATCTTTGTGCAGTTTGACTGTAAGGCGATTATTCCCTAACCACACGCCGAAAAAGCTATCAGAGTGCGTCATTTAAGGACACGGACAACACCTTTACTTGGCCTCAATCTTCTAGATTTTTGCAGGATCTATACTCGCACTATCAAAGTTTCTTCTTGTGGAATTTCAGGTATATGGATCAAACATCTCTGCAGATACGGCCTCCCGAACACGGGGCTGCCGTTTAAGACATCGACGATTCTGCACACCTACACATTACCCTGCCTCGTATGTATAACGGTGAATGTCTGCGTGTTATGTGTGTGAGGGTATTAACGTTGTATTGCATACAGCGGTAGCAGTTTGGCGCATTTAGACTAGATTTATCTTATCAACTGTTCGCGGCTCGTGGTCTGCGGCGTGAAATGGTCACGGCTCTGAACAAAGTATTGGCCGTCAATGCTCAGCACCAGATTGCCACGACGACTTGTGGGGCAGAATCCTCAACGAAAATGGCTTTCGTCTGCCCGAAAAGTAACGCCTGCGTCACGTTAGAAATCCCCGACTCGTCCTGTCACAGTCTCGGTTGGACTGCCCTAGATTATTAAACTCCAGTGCGCAGTACACTCCTTCCAGTGTAAACACACCTACGTACCTTCCAGCCCTGCCCGTCGGCACGGACATATATAGGAAAACATTCTTTCATTTCTTTTATTTTTGTATGGACAATCGTGTGGATTGGCTTTCAGGTACTATTTCTCCTTTTCTTGGCTTCTGCATTGATCTTACGTCAACGTGACTCGCCAAGTGGCCTTGCCCGACCACTGCTGCTAAAGCTCACAACGGCAAACTATTAAACCAACCGTTAAACCCGCACCGGATCTTTGCTTCAAGTGAAGGACGATCAGCCAAAACAAAAAGTCAACGAAAACAGGTAAGTGCTTTTCCAATCTTTGAATTTGTCTATATATAACAGTTAAACTATTGGGAGGTTCAAGACATTCAGAAGTACTTTATACGACCGTACAGTTAAACAAAGAAGTTTCTGTTCACCTAAATACCTAAAAAAAATATATATATATTTTTATGTGATGGAAAAGTATATTAATATTTACATTAATGTACATCAGTTTCATATACTTATCAAAGATTCTGAAGGTTTTCTGATTGAGGAGGAAATAGTGACTGAAGAAGTTGCTAGTCTTCTTTTGCGTGTACTGATTTAATCCAATGATAAGCAATGCGTTTATATTCGTGTACATATCTTTATGGTTTGGGAAAAATTGTTTGTGGTTGTTAAAGTTTCCTTTTTTGCTGAGAGTTTAACGCGAATGTTTATTCCCATGGCATAATTTCTAGTTTTGGGGAGAACATTCAAGGAAGGAGATCTTTATTTTCCTTATGCTGGGAACTTTAACACTAGTATAAATAAACAATGAGTGTTGAGGCAATGCGAGGCGCAAGGCCTTTGATGTTGTCTGAAATCGGCAGAGAGACGCGAAATATGTGAGGGCGAAACGTTGCTTCTTTATGTTCACTTCTAAAAAAAAAAAACCTTAGTACCATGTTGAAGTTTAACCATTGGTACATTTTGTTTTTAGTTGTGCCATTTGTAAGGCTGGTTGTTAAGGCTGGGTTGAGACTTTATTTATTGTTCAAAAGATGACCACTATAGCGTATATGCATGTCATTGTATAAATGAAACCATTGTAAACAACACGAGCCCACGACGGCATTCCCTGTGCGCCACTACCTGAAGATACAGCAATCCAACCGAAACAAACAATGACGTTTTTCTGGTGTGTTTCTTTTTTTTGGGGGGGGGCGGGGAAGGTGCACAACATTTCAAAATGATGTAATCTTTGACCTTGCCAAGATCCATCCAGCCGCTCCGTGCATGTCATTTGGCTTTACATAAATCAACTTCGTTATCTAAAACGGCTGCATAAAAGATATCAAAACTCGCTGCGGCAATTATAATTTGTATCGTGGTTTCACGCCGCCTTCAGAGTTGTAGACGCTCGAAACTAATTCAGGGTATCTACGTCACGGGTTGAACAAACAACGAGCGCATCGCCAGCACACACACACTCAAAACGCCGACAGGACACGTCTAAGTTTAACTTTATCAAAAGCTGATGATAATACATTGAAAAATAAACACGCTCTGAATGGCGTGCGATAAACAGTTGTTGTACTGCCTGCCTGCATCCCAAAAAAAAACCCGCTGGAACCGCCCCCCTGTACACTATTCAAGGGTGGTACAGAAACTAGTGCGTTGCTCAGAACAACACGAGCCAGCCAACTCGGGCGGTCGTTGTTGTAGTAGGAAGGCGCTAACGTGACCCTGAAATGCATACGAACAGATACATGATCATGCGTGGGTGTCGCCATTACATCCCCTATATACCGTACCGGCAAATGATTGTTTTAGAAGGGAAAAAAAACAGGGTGAAAGATTCAAGAGCGCCCCATGGACTGAAACTGGCTGTCGTCATTCCTCACCGACAACAATCATGAAACTAAGGCAAAACCCACGAGGCGTATGCCCCAAGCATTGAAATTAATTTATCCAAAAGCTTTGCTCTGTGATTCGGTTGCCTACACAGTTTACGGGAAGTGTGGCGGGTGATTGCCTTTTGATAGGAGAGGAAAACGAGATCCGGGAATTTAATTGATTTCAAAACGTGGCACCGCAAGGATTTGCGAGCCCCTTTAAAGGTACATCCAGCGGACGGGATGGCTGTATGCGTGTTTTTTTATTCCACATGTGAAGTCTGCGTGTTGTTGTGTGCGTGGCCAGCCGGCTCTAGATTGATGAAGTAGGTGACCGAAATGGCCGTTGCGTGGTAATAGCGTTAATCGCTTGAGGAGGGTAGCGGGGCGTCTGGTGTGGGACCCGTGGTTTGCCCAAGGCACACGCGGCGGGTGTACACAAACTCTTGTCGAAAGAAGGGAGGTTTGTTTTGGCACGGAGGAAGGAAACTCTATGGTTCAGGTCATGCACGTGCACTGTCCTTGGGTCGTGGGACCCATGGAACTATAGAAATAGGTGTGGAACTGTAGAAAAGGACTCCATTTTAAAGATTATGGTCGCCTAGTCACTTTTAGGTAACCTTCGATGTGTCTATTTGTTACTTGGTGACAAAATTAAACATCAATTGCTGTATATCATCCGCCATGTGTTGCGGGGTAGCATCTTGGTCGAACTATTTCATCGTTGTGGATTAAGTATTTGCAAATCGAGGTTATATAGAAATAGCATGGAAATGGTGTAGGAAGTTATATACCTTACATGCCACGTGCTGCGTCATTTTTTTTTTTTTTGTCTATGGCGTCTCGATGGGGAGTACTAACGTCTATGCCTAAATCTATGTTACAGCCATGGGCGGGAACGCAACCATAGCACGTAGTCAGACGTTCATTAAACACAAATTCAATCAAACAAATATATTTCCGGCGCTATTTAAGGGGCACACCGTTCCTGAGCAACGCGGCTGGGAGGGTTAGTGCTGTCACGTCCGTACTGCTGGAGTCGGTGAGAGAGAGAGAGAGAGAACCAGTTGTTCTTGATCGGATATTTCCTACGCACTGTTCCCGCGTAAAAAAAGAAAATTCCCCACCGTCTGCTCGGCCCCACGCCATTACAATTGCCACTGTGCGTTTGAAGTGACGTTACTTCCGTTCATTCATCCCTGTGGGTCGATTCGGATAGAAAAAGCCAGATTCTTCCTAGCCTGTATACCATACGTTCTAGCAGTCTACGGGTCGCGCTGCCCGTGTGTAAAACACCCTTTTTTTCGTTTGTGCACGTATTTTGTGTGTGTACGGTATGTTTGCAATGACTGTGTGGGTCCGGAAGTGGGCCCTGTGTGTGTATATTTAGAAATACATTTTTTTTTTGAGACTTCGCAGGATGGCGATTTGGGACTCGGTTGTTGTTGTTGTTTTTTTTGTTTTGTTTTGTTTGGATGTATTTCCGGAGATTGTTATTGGCCTCTTCGTGGAAGAACTAATAGTCTCGAGATGAACTGGTTGGCATTTTACTGAATCCGAGAGTCCTCCAGCAGTACTTTGTTTTGAGATTGTTTTAGGCCGAGGCGAAAATAGCATAATGGCTCAAGCGAGTGTAGGGGTCTGGCTTCTGAAGGGGCATGACGTTTTTAATTAATTATAACGTTCAACTGAAAAAGAAACTGTTACTAAAAATAATATGAAAACTGATTTTAAAAGGGTGTATTTAAACTACTACTCTCTATTGCGCATCTAATATTATACGGCAGGTCTTACCCGATTTATTCACGAGTGTGGATCAGTCGTGGATTATGAAACACGTGCAATGCCCCCTAATCGTAATCGATTCGGACAAAACAAACAAATACAGAGTATTTTTTCAGACAAGGGTAATTTTGCATTTTCCCCCCATCCTGCTTTTGTTGAGGGAATATAATGTAATTTTTCCCCCCTCATAATATCTTGATATTCATTTATTCCAAAGGCGGCACGTGAGCAGCTGCAACCTGACAATGCCCTTAAAAACTCCCAACGGGTCCCGTTTTTTCACCCTCCGCAAACAGCTAGAGTATGACAGAGGTTCCCAAATAGCCCGTGCAAAAACAGTGGATTGGAGAGGGGGGGGTGGAAACACAATCAAGCTCGAGCTATATGTGTGATGGCGACGTGGAATTTTGTTGTATTTATTTATTTCTTTACGGATCTCGCAAAAAAAAAAAAAAAAAAAAAAAAAAACCTTTTCACCATCACGAATCAATCCTCGGATCCGAGAAGACCGGGAGAGAGAGAGAGTGGAAGGAGGGGGAAAACTCGTTCCGTAGTCACGAAGCACACGGTGTGGACAAACCGCCAGGATGTTTATTAAATTGTCCCGGCTGTATTACCAAGAGTAATAGTGACTGCTGGGAGCCATGCATTTTCCCCCCGCTCTCTCCCTCTCTCTTTATTTCTCTTTGTCGTTAAAGGGTTAATGCTCAATTGGATTTTTGGAAGGTTAAATACGTTTCCATCTTTTTTTTGGGGGGGGGAGGGGGGGGTAATACAAACACGCTACCAACAATCCTGCAAAAAAAAAACTCATAACCTTTTTTAAGTCTAACGCAACTGTACACGTCAACGCAAAAAGGTTTACGTTTTTATTATCGACATTTCGTGCACGTTCGTATGCCGTAATAGATTCAACGGCGAGATTGCTTAAATTTCTTTTTTGATGTTTGTTGATTTTGTGGTTGTCATGTCTGTTTTTTTTTTTTTTGTTTTTTTTTTTGGCTTTTTTTTATTTTCATAGTGTAGGGTACTTTACTCTATAAACATGTTGACCTCCTCCTTCTGTATCTAGATGATTAAGGGAATCTTTATTAAATAACGGTGACACACTTACAAGTTTGTGAATGACACGTCAACACTTCCAGAGATAACAAAATTCTTTGCCCGGAAGGATGAGTTGTGCTTAGTACTATTTAAGAGACACGGGAGGTGGATAGAGGGGGTGGTTCTCATCCAAAAATCGGACAAATGTCACAAGGACGAAACTACTGGTATCTGGCCATTAATCAATGACATCAACGCAGCTCGAATGACACATTGAACTTCACCGACAAGATCCTTCCTCTCGTGGAGCTGGCACCTGTAAATAAGCCGTCTGTCTCGAGCTAACAGTCGACTGAGGTCCTTCATCTCATAGGGATGGCACCTGTAAATAAGCCGTCTCTCTCGAGCCAACAGTCGACTGTTGGTTCGAGAGAGAGAGAGAGAGACTGCACTCCGTCCAGCAATCTACTGTGATTTTGTTTTCTTTTTCATCAAGGTTTAATGAGTTTCTGGGTAAGACAGCCGGAAAGGCAGAGGAACAATAATTAGAAGAGCGGAATTTCATTTCGACCCTCCCGGCACGGTCCCGTTGTTTAGCACAAAAAAGTTCTGCTTAACAGATGCAGATTACCAGCCAAAAGAAGGTCATGTGTTGTATATCGTTTGTGACTGGTTCCCCGCAAAACAAAACCCTGATTACAGGTTTGACGAAGATAAGAATATTTTCTTCTGAGCAGTGTCAAATTTCACGGCTCTGCTTACTGCGTAATTGTGAATTGTTTGTATGTTTGTTTGCTTGTTTGTTTGTTGGGTTGTTTGTTTGTTGGTTTGTTTAGATAACAACGTTGGAAATAGACACTGGCAAAAACAAAATGTGAAAAGTAGAGGTTCGAATCGTGAATTAATCTACAGGAAACACCTTTGTTTTGTTTTGTTTTGTTTTTTCCGTCGTGGTTTTCTTTTGTTTTTGCAAAATGAGTGTTTTTTTCCCCGATTTGTTTGTGTTTATCCTCTGTTATTTCGTGACACTCTGCCTTTAAATAGCTTTTGCTGTTTATACCCAAATGAATGAATACGTATAAAGTATCACAGCATGTTTTTTTAATTATTTTTATTATAATTTTTTTATCTAAAAGGAAATTGGGTTTTCTCTGAAGTACAAATAAAGCGAACACAATATTAAGATCTTATGACGGGAAATGCAAGTGATCAATTTCACTGAGTGGCACGAGTTTGCAATGGGCTGATCTGTTATTATACTATTCAAAGCAGCGATTAAGTTGTTTTCTCCACACCAGTAGAAATGGGATCTCATTGGCTTATTCAATGGCATGGTACCCTGCCTTACACCTCGATAAAACTCGGTTCGAAATCCCACCTCACACCGGAGCCTGGAATTTTTTTCCCGTTTTTTTTTTAGTCCCTACCTGATTACGGGTGTTTTCAATTCCGTCTGTTTTCCTCCCATAAGAACTAAATATTACATGGTCTTCTTTTCTACACATTATGTATCTTGTAGGCCTGTGTGGTCACAGTGCTAGTTTCATCTAAGAAGCCTAAGGTAATAACCAGAATTATTGAACATGAATAGTGGAGAAATGTAACTGCAATTTTAACAGGGAATTTCTCAACATTAAAATTACCCATTACCTGTATCCCATTCTTCTGAAAGTCAGACTTAACCGGGACCTATTTTTTACAGACATGAAACAGTCGTCAAGCAATGATTAAAAAAGAAGCTTTTTTTTTTAGAAATGGTTGCACGACCGGCGCATCGCACGCTCTGTCAGATTCTTTTTACATGCCGATCCTGCTATGGGCCCGGCCGAGTGTGAAAGCCCCAGGCAACATGGGGGATGAATTAATCATTATCGGCCAATGTCAAACCCCCTGTGCGTTCGGTTTCGAGGTACGAAGCTGGCTGAGCCGCGTGGCCAAGTATCCCATAAGCAACCTTAACAACAACAACAAAAAAACACCTATCAGAAGAAGTCTTTGAAAATCTACGCCTGGCCTTGGCAACGCTGTGATATTGTGGTCCTAAATTATTTCAAAATGCGGATCTGCGCTTTGTGCTGAGCGAGTATGGTGGGTCTCTGGCCGCAGTGAAGCACTCGAGGGAGGGTTTGGTGGTACGAGACACACCCGCCCGGCATGCCAATTTAGGGTGTTTTAGTCGTTGTTGTTATTGTGTGATTGGCTTTTCTTTCAGTAATTAAAACTGATCATATAAAAAGAACAGTGAAACGGTTTGATGTCTCCGAGGACATTTTCGATAATGGTTGATTGTAGTTTTTCTTATTTTTTTTTTAAAGTATGGATTTATGAAAATGTTGATATCCCTGGAGGCCTTCACTTTCGTATAAATACTACACTATGTACAGCACAGAGGAAGAGTCCTCTGTGGGGCTAGGATTTATGACAATGTTTCCCCGTTTGGATTCCTGCAGCGCCGGTGTTCGGAAAACTTAATTCTGAACTCTTCTGAAACGGCTCTGATGCATCATTGTGTACTTTGGATACATTTACAGTTGTTGCTTAATTTCTCTCTTTTTTTTTTTTTAACTTTGAGTTAAAAACTCACGTGTTTTTGCTTTGATTCATGGAAATACCAGGCACAGTCGAGAAGCCGACACGATGGTTTCTGTTAATAAGGTATTTTGTCTTTACGCGAAGAATGCTGTTTCGTTCACCCAGAAAGATCTGCGGTTCACCCACGGAAGGGGGAACCGCCGTGGTTCACCCTAACACGAAATTTATTGCAAATTATACATATATAGAAACCTACTGTTGTATCCTCCCGCTTGAGATATTTATGGTTCTAAACTTCCTGCATCTGTGTCACATTATCATTCTGTCATTTTCAAGGAAGCTTGACGAGAATAAAGGAATTAAAAAATGAATAGTTTCGCTGGAATGAACGCGGTAATCTGTTCCATGAAGTTTACCGCCGAATCTTGGGGGCACAAGCCGTGCGCGGAAACATTTTACGTGGCTTTTTACCCCCTACGACATTGATTGGTAAGCCTTTTGAAGACTTTCTCGTGATGGCTGCTGCTCATGAATGAGCCTACCCAGAGTTGTGTAATGCGCAAGTTGCAACATGGAGGGGCAAGTTGTTTTCTTTGGTCACGTGGTTGCTAGACGCCATTTTCCGTCCAAAATGTAGCACAACCATTTTGTGCAGTCTTATCTTGCATTCTGCGTGTGTGCACATTGCTCTTTTTTTTGGGGGGGGGGGACAGAAAATGGCTTGTAATCGCAAGTTGTCGTAAACTCTCTCAGTAAGCAGGTCTGATCCTACCGTATCTGTGACCTTGTTCGTTTGAAGGACAGATTACAGTCGAAATGTAACTACGTTGTAGTGCTTTTGTCTCCGGGAGAATCCCACTTCAGCTAAAACTTTCACAGTAAAAAAAGGTGTGTGCTCCAGTGTTTACTGCATCAGAAATACGGTAGCACATAAAAAAATTGTAACCAAATACATTTCTGTGAGTTTTGTTTGAGATGATAACAAATTATCACGAAGTCCTAACTAATGAGACATTTTGCCTTGTACTTTTGCCAGTAGTTATCCCGCTGGGATGTTTTTTAAAAAAGGTAGTCACGTACGAATTCCGTAAAGAGTAACATTGGTTGCATAGCGATCAATTTAAATTTTATAAAGTTGTAAAAGGGAAATAATGACGGTGGATTATGTCAATTGACACGCAACAAGCGCAGCTTTCTTCGTGTTTGAGAAATGTTTGGGGATTTCACATTTTCAGATGACGATTGCAGCCAGGCCGTGACGCGGCATCTAATCCCGCCTTATGAATAAATAAATATGTACATAATACAGTTAAATTTAACATTGGAGGTCGGCAATGCGAACAAACACAGTGTTATCGCTCAACCTGGGACAACAGCTGTATTTCTGCTTGGTCGTGTAGCACTGGCTGTGCACGTATCCCGGTATCTTAAAGGTGCTCTCTCGTCGCGGTTTCCTTGAACTATTCATTGTATGAATACCCTGGGCCCTCATGTGGTCCAAAATACTGAAGTCAATGTTAACAGTGGGCGCGCCCAAACCATCAAGTTATAGATAGTACAGGATGCCTAAGCAGAGCTCTTTTTTCCTGCTTTAGGTCAGTGAGAGTGGGTCAAAGGTTACACTGATAGGGATAGCGCCTTAAAAGAGGAGCTTCACTACTTGTACTTCTCTCATTATCAAAAAATGCTGATTATACTAGGTCGAGTTGTCTCTTTTTAGAGGCTACTGTTGGTGCCACTGCCAACCTCAACTTTTGTTGTCTCCACTGATGATGCAAAGTATTAAAAATTGTCAGCGCGTCAGTAATGTAAATCGAGGTCGATTGTAATAGAGATAACGGTACCACTGTGTGTTAGCTACCAAAGGCGGAAATTCGAAGCATTCTGGGGGCATAGACTAATGAGAGGTTAATTACCATAGTAACGAAATGAACAATTTTAATGTTCTCATCTGAAGCATCGAGCCACTTTTTGCCTTAGAATTATTTATACATCCGAGAAATGTTTCTGTCGTAAACAACACGATTGGCATCTGCGGGACAGTCAGTCTCAGCAATTCAAAATACACACAGTGTATGTATACACGTGCACAAAACCGTGAAAAAACAACCGCTATAGTCTGTGGTGTTTTGTGGGTATTTTTTTTTTTTTATAAAATGATAACCTGAGGTGCAAATTTCCTAAGTTGTGTCACATTGTACAGTCATGTAGACAATGTGGAATGAGTATACGCTCTTGCAAAAGCAAACGATGTTATTCACCTATTAATATTGAAGCAGTCTGTGCCATCAACGCCTTTCCATTTTCTTCCACCGTGCTTGACACCGACCCTTTAAAAAAATCTACGCGTTTTAAATTTCTGTTTGTAGTCCAGCCGAGATAACAAGACAGTAGATGCGCTGCCTGTAAAGAATTCAAATTTGCTGGCGAACTGCCGCCGGGACCATTCGAATTGCCAACGGAACATATACACACGAGGTGTTCGCGCTCGCAGAAGTTTTTTTTTTTTCCTTCTACTTCTCCCTTTTTTTCGGTAGTCGTACAGTCGGGGCGTGTGTTGTTTGTGCGCTTGTGAACTTCAACCCCTTCCCTCCCCGTGCGATTTGCCTCTCAGAAATCGATTGCATGACTACGCTTGCTCTCTCCCTGATGGCCGCTGGAGTTTTTTATTGTCTCGGAGTCTCCGAGTGCGTCCTGTTTTTACTTCTTTTTCCCCCTTTCGTCTTTATGAGTGCTTCGTGCGGGTCACTGACTGTTATTAGGCCTTATTGTGACGTCGTTAGAGTGGTCCCTCTTTTCTCGTTTGTCATTTGAATGTTCAACGGGGACGGTTTATACCACGCTGACCGGTAACAGTGTTGCTTTACGAGGGGTCATGCTTTGTTTTACGGGAAAGGTCGTCTGTTCAACCAACTCACTGGGTCTGCAAATTGATAGCGTATCAATCCATGAATTAAACGAATAATAAGTGAAAGTCGCACGCGCGTAAACCCACTCCAGATACATATTGTGGTTCTGTAATTATTTTTTCCTCCGAATTGTCTTTTGCTTTCCGTTCTTGCTTTAAAATCGAAACAAAAACCGGTTAAGTGTTGGTTTTGGGGGAGGGTTGGTTGTCTTTTACACTCGGTGATTATTTGCTTTTTATAAAAACCAAACATTATATATGTCGGGTTTGTTTTCAGATCGAAGGCTAGTATTTTTTTGTAAACTGTTTACCAACAAAATTTAATTGGAACCAATGTAGATCCCAATAGTGGTGTGTTCCTGCATGTCGGGTCACGATGGTTAGTCTGGGGTCCAAGTCTCTGGTATATGGGGTCAGTGTGCCCAGAGTGTGGTTGCCCTGGTGTTTTGTTTTGCTAATTGCTTGCTTATTTTAATTGCTTTATTGAATCCACGTTTCTAAATTTAAGGGGTTTCTGAATGTCAAAATTGCTCTCATTGTTCAAATTGTAAGTTATCATTATGCCGACGGAATTTACCATTTCGCTAGTTTTAATGTACATTTCAATGCAATTTTGTTTCTGGCAACAAATCATGGATTATAACAGTAATAATAAATTCACTGTAAAGCAGGTTCACGTGTTCGCAAAAGCGCCCTAAACGGTTCAAAATAAAAGACAAGCAAGAAATCGAAACCTGTACTACTGTTTCATATCATTTTCATTCTATACAATTTTGCGAAAACCGCAGAAAATTTTGAAAGTGCGTTCGTTTACACGTTAAAGGGGAACACCGACCGTTGGTGTATCATATTACCCACTCACCCCCCCCCCCAAAAAAAGAAGAAAAACAAAACAAAACAAAGAAAACCAAAACAAAGGACAACATCGGGCAAGTTGTCTTTTTGTTCACAAAAATTACTTTGAATGAAAAAATTCCGGGTAAAATAGCAAGAAATTTGTTTACTGCCGATTGGTCTATACGCCCTTTAAAGACAAACTAAGGTCAGAGAGTGGTTTCGTTGAATTTATATATATGACGAATCAAAACAGGCTATTTTTAGAAGAATTAAAATTGTTGAAATTCTTGGATCTACATAAAATACTTTTTTTCACGCGGTGGGGTGTTTTTATGTTTCCGTCGGTTTTCTTTTTATAAGGACTGTGATAGTTTTCATAGGAGTCAACCGTGCCGTGTTTGTTTGTGAACCTGAAACTTTTGTAGAAATGGTTTTTGTTTGCTTAGTGTGTGTTTTTTTTTATTGATCGGCGGTAGATCATGTTTATGCAACCTGTGAAAATAATCAAGATTTTTATTTTTATTTTTTTCCCCCCACAAAATGTGCAAGTCGTTTTTCTTACAGCATCGTTTTAAAATTGTATTAAAACGCGTGATTCAATAACAAACGCCTATTTTTTTCCTCTGAATTGCGGAAATCGTTATCTAGTAATCAGTGTTTTGACAATCTCGACCCAGAAAATGGTTTTTTTCTTGTCTTTAATGACATACAAAGCAAACAGTTCGTATAAATGGTGATTTTATTCAAATCCCCTCCTCGTTCAAGCTTGGGGGATAAACAATTATACGTGGGCATGCTCCGGTTGTTCGGAGGTATGTGTTACAGCTCTCATACTACTGGCCATCAGTGGGGTCATCGACAGGGGAGCCAGGGAATCTGTAATATACCCTTGTATAAGTCGTCCGTATTGCCAAGCAAAAACAAACCGGGCGGGGGAAGGGGCGTCCGATCGGGCCGCTGCAGCACCCTGGTGTGTTTACCTCTCCACGCCTCCGCTCCCCCGGACCGCGCTGTCTGCTTCGCTCGCCGTGGTTAGGGGCCTCGACATGCCAGTTTCACACCCCATGTCGGGGGGCTTAATCCACTACTATATAGGATCGATGACGAGCGTGATGTACTTATCAGAAACGTCGTCGTGCAGCGGTCGTTTCGGTTGCTGATCGGCGGGCTTTAAAGGGGCACCCTCGCTCAGAAAGGGTTCGCCAAGATGAGTAACCGACTTGATATTACGCAACACTTGTAGAGACATCTTGTGGCGTCTTGTGGTGTGGAGCACACACAGAGGGTGTGCATGTAGCATTTTACTGGCTTGTTGATTTTGTTGTCACATAATTTTGCATTCTGCAGCACAGCGAGGTACCAATGCGGTTTCTCGTAGTGTGTAGTTCAGAGAAATGTGTCGTGCATCATTTTACAGTCTTACTGATTTTTCATCACAGAATTGTTTTCTACAGCTCCGGTATTTTGCACTGTGGGTCATATAAGGGCTTTTATGTATTATTTTACTGTTTTTTGTTGAGGCTACCATATTTAATAGTGTAGAATGATGTACTGCAGCGAGACCTTTGTGGTGTTTTGCGGTCTGGAGCACCACTGCAGAAGTTATGTGTATCATTTTGCTGTCACCGAATCCAACATTTTCAGGGGGGAAATTGTTTTTAAATGTGCTCTACTATCAATATTGCGTGTCAGTGTTCCAAACCGCCGCGTGATAAGACAACATTAAGTTCGTGACTGCTCGATCATCCAAATTTGCACATGTCTCGGCGCTTGTGTAGTATTGTCGTCATTGCCAACGCCACCAGGTTGGAACTGTCACGGGCCGGTTGTTGAAAAAAAAAGTATTTCATTCACAACTGTAAACTTTCCTTTTTTTAAGCAGTGGCTGCCATTGTCTGGTTTAATACGTATAGGCCACATGGACCGGCCAATTAGATAAGCCCGTATTTTTTTTTATTTCATTCTATTTTTTAGTTGTCATTATTGTTCAGTTGCCGAGATACTGGCAAACTTTCATAACCAATATTGATGCATGGGGAGATTAAAACGTGGGGGTTAGTCAAGTGTAACTTTGTCCAAAATAAGCGCAGCACAGCCACAAAATCACCCACGGGATCTTAAAGTCGTCAACTATTGTAACACTAACAGACGAGAAGACGACTACTCTCACATCGTTCCCCACAACGAATTTTTTAAAGTGGGATATGGGGAGAGCATAGAAAACAAATGGAAGCGGTTGTAAATGAATATTATGTAGTCACAATAAGGGCTGTTTATTGTTATATTTCCCATTTTTAAAACGCAATTGTGTATTTCAGATTGTGTTTCATTTGCAGCCATTCCAAAGAAATTGTCACTTAATCGTCACAGTTGTGTGTTTTTTTACTCCAATTTAGCCCGTATAAGTTAGTGCTCCTTTAAAAGTATACTGATCAAAATGGAAATAATTATTAATGCCCCACGCAGTATTTGATACACGCTCGCTCTACGACGCAGAGACCAAATGCATTAAAGGCGCAACCTGATAGCTACACTATTTTTGTCGTATCAAGTGGTTAACACCGTGGATTAATCTTCTGTGGGCAGAATGCACTTGCATGTATGTTTATTTATGTCATTCCTTTCAGTTTCGTACGGGACACTCCAAGGCCACTTTAGTGGGAACCTGCATTGCTAGATCAGTGAACGGCCACTTCGTTAAAATGCAGCGTGCGAAAATCAAATTGCAACTGTGTGGTGCGTCAAAGTTCTACAAACATAGGTGGTCACGGTTTTGAAAAAAAACCCGAACAAACCAACAGTTTATCGGGGAGTTTATGCTTGTTTTATGAATATTGCATTTTACATCCAACACAAATAGTTAGTTGTCAGTTTGTTAAAATTCTGCCATGTGCCGAACTTGAGACGAAACTGTTTCTTCGTTCGTTATTGTCCCATAAGAAGATATTTTAAACCTTCTTAAGTTTATGTGTTAGTAAACGGTGGGTCTTGGTGGGTTTTTTTTACATGAAATCTCTTGGGAAAACAAGTGGATTTGAATGAATGCTTTCCCCCGAAAAAAAAGAATAATAATGTGGAAGCACTGTACAGAAGATATTGACATAGCTTTGTAATCATCATGTGTGTGGGTTGTAGTGTTTTGTTCTTTTCTAGTTTATTATTGTTATATTACTATTCTTTGCTTACGGAACAACATAAAATGCTCTGGTAACCTTTCCGAAGCTTTAAGGGTGAAATTGATTGTTCAGCAAACCGTCGACAACTTCATTTTGTTCATTTTCACAGCGGTGGAACATGCAATAATTCAATTCATTATTGAAATCCAGGGTGGACTTTTTTAATACTTTATTCATAGGCGCCCATAAATTTGGAATTGCAATCATAAACAGCGTCTTTGATAACGCAGTGAACTAGACTGGAATTTGATTGTAGGTTGGTTTTCGGTAAATACATTTTTTGTTTTCGCATTTGGAGTATTAGGACAACTATTTTAGGGCTTTCTGTGCACTGCTTTCAAACTCGGGGAAATTGTGTTTGTTCAACCTTGACGTCATCGCTGTAAAATCATCGCTTCACTTACCGCAAAATTCTTTTTATTATTATTATTTTTTTTTAATGAAAACAAATTCACGCACATGCATGTATACATGCAACCAACCATTACGGCGTGAAAGGGAAAAATGCAAAGTAGATCAACCACGCCGGTTAAAAAGAGGGTCTGCCAGTGGTAGTGGCATTTTTTGAACCAGTTGTGAAGGCATTTTTTCTTAATGAACAGGCAGACAGATTCTGAAACTCTACACTTATCTACTAGTGTTTAAAAATATATAATAATATAAAATCCACCCAGAAATCGTTTCTGGGTATAAATCTTCCATATTGTTAGGACGGGGGTGACAGGAACTTTTGGAGGGACGGAAATGTTTGGGGAGTTTTATGTTTTTACAGTTCGCAGCAAAAACGTTTTGCTGGGATCGATCAAAAAGTGCTTGCGTTTCCTCCATTCAATTATTTCTGAGTAATGGATAGCTCTGATAAACTTTTGTGTAACATAGACCTACCGATAAAAACGGTTGGAGTTTTATTTTATTTCCAAATAAGACCTTGAGATTTCAAAGAGGACTGATTTTTTTCGAAACAGAAACTTAAATTGTTATCTTGTCCTAGCATAAAAGGTTCGGTTTTTTGTTTTCAGACGTGAGTTGTAGTCGCGATGTACATATTTTAGGTGCCCGATATTGTATATGGAAATGTATCTATCGCTGTGCACCGTTCTAATAAGTTGAACAAATGCACCATGGAGTAGACCCGCGTTCATAGCACAGCTCATTATTTTGCGCAGCTTTTCGAGAGTGCGTGAACGGTACGAACTCTCTTAATTGAATTTCCTGCTGAACGTTGGACGTGACAGCACCTTTAAGATTTTGTAGACCTCACTCATTAAAAAAATGTAATAGAAACGCGAAATTTTACCTTCCCGTTCGCAATGCCAATATTCCATCTCGTGGAGCTGACGGTAGATGTGTATGGTTCTCTACACAAATTTGTGTTTGTAAATGTGTGGATGAATTCGGCCAGCCACAGCAGTATTTAACCAAACCTACGTGCGTCACTTTAAAGTAAGCAAAATGGAATGTCCCCCAACCGTCGTTATTGTGGTTGGTGCACCAAAGCAGAGTCCGGGCTCATGTGCCGCAAATATTAGATACACTCTCTGTAATAAATTTATTTTAAACGCAAATAAATTCAGCAATGATTGATTACAACGGCCAGAAATTGGAACACATAATAGTAGGGTGGAAAGACGGGGGTTTTATAAAGAGAGAAGGCACGACCCAGTAAAAGGTGAATTTGACCGCCTCTTGGGAGACGATGAACGTCTCATCACCGAGCGGCCGTCGCACGCAGAAATATGGAGGGAGAGACGAAGTAAAAAAAAAAATGACGGCATTCGCACACCGGGAAACGAGAATTACGGGGCTTGACCTCAGTTCAACCGCCGCGCCGTGAGTCTGTCACCGCCGCAAGCCGCGTCTGCCCCCGGTACGACAATGCTCAATCATCCTGTCCTAAACCAGCAGTCTTGCAAAGCTAGCCTGGCACTTGGCTCCAATAAATTTCAAAGGGACGTTTCAGTCGAGGAAAGTATGGCTCTACCGCGGGTCGTGATAATCATAGACCGATGCGGTCACATTGAGTTTACGCACCTCACGAATCTAATGGTGTGATCCATCAATGTGACGTCATTGATGAAAATGAGTGAAACAAAAACCGATTTCTTTCTTACTTTCCCCCTTTGGACCTTGTTATTAGTTTACTTGATACGCAGATGTGTATGCACATTATATACAACTCTTATTTTTATGGCAGGCAGAAGTGGGCATGTCTGGGCACTCAAACCGAGGACTTGAACAAAAGGGATCCGGGAAAATGACATACCGAGGACTGTCCTCGGTATGTTTCGTGTACAAAAGCAATGGAGATGTCGCTAAAAAAAACTAAGTCCAAACAATGGGAGAACAAAGGGATGACCTCGGTCTACACCATAAACGTACCTGCGTGTGTACGTCTGTGTGTGGACAGTTCCGTAGTTTCGTTCAGAAATCAGGTTTTCGGAATAATTTATGTGGAATCATGTTGCTTTAAATGGCGCATTTTATACTTGAGCATGTAAAGTCACAAAATCACGTTAGTCAATGTAACGCAAGTAACGGTGGAATGGCCCCCACGCATTATGTAGTGTTTCAATATGTATACGTTTAACCCCACCGTTAGACAAGAAAGATAGGCAAGAGGGCAAGTAGCAATTGAGGCATACAGTGTGATATCTTATTGTCCAACATTTACTTTTCCCCGACAATTCGTCACGCGGTTACACACACAAAAATGAAAACACCCTCTAAAATACTCAGAAAGTCTGAGTGCGACTCTCATTCGAAGAAATAAATCAATCAATTTCCCAGATGAAGTTACGAGTTCCTGCGTCGTGAATTCCACCTCGTAAGAATGGAAAGCAACACCGTAAAGTGTCCCGACGGTGGACTGTGCACACTCGCCGAGACGTGGATATTTAAAATAAAAAATAAAATAAAACAAAAGTGCCTCTTTTCAGAGCTACTGTGACTTCTATCTAGAAGAGATTGTTGCATGGGCCCTTAAGGAAAGTGTGTAAACCGAACGATTCATGCCAGGTTAAAAAAATGTTCGCTGGCGCGGTGGTACAACCCCACAAAAGTAAATAGACCTTATGCATTGACGTCATCAAGCCGCCATCTTAGAGGTAAAACACTGATGAAACAATGGCTGTGCGCAGCTGTGTACGCGCGGCGCGCACAGGATGGGTCAGAGAGCAACCTTCTTTTTACCTCTAGCCGAGGGCGCCATACTCAGTGACGTCATGAGCATAAGGTCTACAGTGGAACAAACTGCATTGACGCCCAACTACTTTCAAAAATTTGTATTTTACAATCTGTGGATATAAAAGAAGCGTAATATTCATATATATATATATACATATATATAGGCCAGATATGTATATAATTATTAATTAATGAAAACCAACAGGGGACATTTTTAACGAGTGAAATGTTGCCGCATAGTACTTTTTATTATTATTTGCTGGAGAACTGATCCCCAGATGGCGATCCGTTCTGTAATCTACAAACCACTTCATTTTTTTATGTCACAAAAACAAATAAATAACACACGTCAAAAACAGCAACTGCACAGGTTCGTGTTGATAAACCGCCACACCACCAGCACCCAATACGTATCACTGAAGCTTGACAAAGTAGCCGAGTTTTCTCTCGTGGGTAATTACTTCACGGTGTTTACTACATCTCCAAAAAATTAACGTGTTAAGGGCTGCAGTTAGGAAAGGGGGGGGGGGGGTTATTGGACGAAGCAAATCACAAAACGTGATCAGTTATTTGACCTTCAAAGAGAGTTCATTTCTTATCCAGCCACAACTTTTCTTCTGTCGTGGTGCCTGAATTCCAATAGATCAAAGAATCGAATCGCCAGCGAAAAGGAGCCCCTTTAAAAGAGGCGGTTTGTCCACCTCTTTTTAGACGAGGGAAGGCCGCGACGCTCGAGATTCCACGCAATTTAATTTATATTTGACGACACACACGCAAGACAGTAAAACCATGAGGCGAATGGTCGTCGTGCACGAGACGCCAACATTAAAGGCTGGTGCGGTCCAGGGGAATTAGACAGCCTCTATTGGGTCAATTTAACGGCATTGGTATAGAGAGAGAGATGGGGGGGGGGGGGTGGAATGGGAGAGAAATTAAGTATAGCACTATGTCGGGCCTGCCTGAGCTCACTCAAGAAAATTTAGCCATTTCTCTCTTCTCCGGCAATATTGAACGCGCTGGTGAATTTATGTTTTCCCTCCGCTGCTGTCAGTAAGACGGCGGCGTGTGTTTTTCTCAGCAACAACAAAACCTTTGAAAATTACGGCTGTTGCCCGCGGGGGTATCAGTTTACTGCGAGACGTACTGTATAATGATAATAATGTGAGAGGTATGTTGGGGTTCTGGATTCCGGGAACACAATGGAGTTTTAGAAAAATAGGTAGGCCTATGACTTTGTAAAGCGATATGCTTTCGGGAACGGCGTGTAAGAATTTTCTGAATCCCCCCCCCCTCTCTCCGCGTCTCTGGACTAAAAGCGAGAAGCCGATTTTAGAGATAGCCATCTAACTACTCGATCACCACTGCCTTAAAGGGGCTGTACGTGGTTGTAGTAAATCCACCCGGTGCCGAGCGTCAAACGTGCTAAACCATAAGGATATGTGCTATTAACAGCTCGCATGGTGCGGTCACAAATAATATATTGAATAGTTTGTATAATTAAGCTGGTTCCCGCGTTTCAGCTGCGGTGTTAACGTAATGGAAGTATTCCTTCCTTCTACTTACAATAAATTTACGCCCCCCTCCCGAAAAAAAATGGAAATGGTGACTTCCGACCACTTTACGAATTAATTTAAAGAGTTCGATGTAGGCTAGACCCACGCAATCGGTACCAGTTATATAATTTGATATTTACAAAAAAAAAAAAATGATGAACGTCTTGTTTATACAACCGTATCAAAGGGCAAATATGT
The DNA here is from genome assembly GCA_911728455.2 of Marthasterias glacialis. Lineage (NCBI taxonomy): Eukaryota > Metazoa > Echinodermata > Asteroidea > Forcipulatida > Asteriidae > Marthasterias > Marthasterias glacialis. The sequence goes on along the minus strand of OU452237.1, from coordinate 13,230,818 downwards.
ATAAATTTAAAAGTTCATCAAAATCAACTTTGTTCTGTGCGTGAGACCTCAACGCGTCGTAAACTTTTAAAGCGGTGCGTTTTTGTCCGGTTCTGGTTCAAAGCAAACGATATCTAGAATAACAAGCGCTGATGGCGATATTGGTGTATAGTTAATTACAGTGCTTACTTAAAATGTAACATAGCTTGACGTTGAGACACTCGCTAGTTCGTGCCGTGATACCGGCTGGGTACGAAATTCGGTCTGTATACAATGTTTGTTCTAGTGTGTGTTTTTAGTACATCCATGCGTGAGATAGTCGCTTTAAAGAAAGTCCATAAGAGTCGGCTTATTTGAATAAGTGCCAATAGCGCTACGGTTGTTATCAGATAGATGGGTGATACGAACGCCATGTGGCGACCGGTTCTCGCCCGTGAGCCCAGGCCCGAGTTTCTCAGCATCTACCCGGGGGACGTAATTACTCACACGCCACGTTATTGGCGCACGGTACGTGCCCGACGTACAATCACCATGGGACGGGCTTTGGCACAACGTGGAACGAACCCACGTAGCACACAGCTTTGCATTCTAAATGGTTATAGCATAAATGCATAAATCAAGGCACGTATTATACCGCGCATCTTCTACGAGGCAGTAGCGGATGTGAATTTTTTTTTTCTTTCTCCCCTTCTCTCTCTCTGCTCCTCCTCGGCGGAATTTGTGAGCCAGTGAAAGGGGGAAGAAAAGAGACGAGGAAGTAGCGAAGATTTTAAAATTCATAGTCTGTGCTATTTCCCCGAAGCACGGAGTCGAATGTTATACATCTTTTACAGCGTTGCCCCTGCATGGCGTTTGCGGCTGAATCTTGAACTGACAACATACCCAGTTTACAGGAGATCTGTTTTTCAAGAAATAACGCGGGTGAAACTTTTTTTTTCACACTTGCTTATATACTTTTCAAACATATTATACAGGCTATACAGTGTGACCACGCATTATATTGGGTCTATATACCGTGTAATGCGTAGCTTTGTGTCGGCTCTGATCCCGCCTGTAATTCCAAAAACAGTTCCCGTGAACGTGTGACAAATATACTCAGTAACTTCTCGACCCAATCGCACGCCATTGTTTGCTATTTGGAAGAAATAACCATTAACTGGTAGACGTTTTAGTATTGCCCTAGTTCGTCATTTAATACTGAACGTCTGGTGAATATCCAGTGGAGACGGACACCAATTGAGTCGGCTCTTCGGCAACGCACACAAGCCGAACAATGACTGGGAACAATTCATTGTTCATTCACCGTACATTATGTACAGGGGCTGGACTTCCATCGCCCTGTTGTATTATAGCGGTTCGGGTAAACACACTAGTGACCTGACATGACCCACAAATCTGCCAGCCGACTGCTACCACGGTCATATACAGTGCAGTGTATATTTGAACAGACGAATTTAATAGAAGCACCAGGTGTTTCACTGTTGCTGCCGCTTGGTTCTTATTTTGTTCGGTATTAATCGAAGTCGGGTGGCTATATCGCGGTAGGAAACGGTGTCAAACGGACGCGGCTTGTCTTTTTTTTTCTTGACTGCTGACCGTTTACGTAGTATGTGTATTTATATTGGACACATGAGGCAGATTACAGACAACTCGATTCACAATCTCCACATAGCAAAAACGCACATTTTGAGCATGGCTGTGTTAGTTGTTAGACCACAGTGCTCAATGGTTAGTTCTGTGTTAGATGAAAAAGGTACAATTCCACACAACACAGTGTTCGTATTACATACAGTCGCCTTTAAGTTGCCAGTAAGCTCAGACCTTTGCACCGTTTTTCGGGGTCAGAAACATTTTATGTAATAGCCCCATGTATCTCTCAAATTGGCTGCTACACTACCAGCAAGTCGTGTAACAAATCAACTATTCGATCAGTATCGGATACAAATCGCAGCAGTATATGCAGTTTCGAACATGTATGCATTCACGCCAGCCCTAGTTTACGGATACAACAAATACAAACAGCTCACTTAAGCCTCTGTCGGAACCATCCTAACACGATCTCACGGATTTTTCCCCCTTCAAAACATTAAAAACCTGCTTGTTTTTTTTTTATATATTTATATATTATTTATCTCTGCAGTCTTGTTTGCTGTATAGAATAACTCTCTCGTGCATGAAGCGAGTTCTCACGCAGCGCACGAAGCGGTTCGCCCCGTAATCACGATTCTTGGATCCTCGGCACGAATCACGGTTTTTTTCCTCTCTCTCTCTCTTGTTTTCTTGAGAAAGTGGGAGGGGAGAGACAGCGGGCCCAAGCGGTTGTTTGCGTCAATTCCAGGGCATGGTTGCAAACCAGATCCGGTCAGCTCCGAATAAACCGTGTACTTAAAACAACACCACACTAAACGTCACGTGCTTACATAACAATGCCCCACTGTTAACATACTGCTTTGCATCTGCGTTGATGATTCTGAACTGTTTTTTCTCACTCTATTCTTTCGAGCAAGTCCTTTGTTAATTTGTGGGGACACGTATGACTCACGTTAACCACGTATCCTCTAACCCGCGTCTAAGCTCACTCTTAATAGATCAAAGAAAAAATACAAGGATACCCGGTGAAAACGCACGAACTTCACATTTTACATGACAACGAGTGACCCATTTTTTTAACCCAGTATTTTATTTCAAAGAACTAGAGATTGAAAACACTCGAACTCCATGATGTCATTGTTTTCACCGCGAGGCTAGAAGTTGTGTGCGTATCAAAGGAGAATTGTTTGCTAAAACCAGAGAGGTATAAATGGATAAGTTCGTTCAAGTGGAAACAGAACTTCTTGTACAGTTTAGTCAACTTGGAGGAGATTTTTTGTTTAAGTAACCGGCGGTATACGCGTGCCCCTTTAAAAGTTTAGCGGTTACTGTTTGGCGTTATCCCAACTGCGGTTACGGACAATAATCGATTGGGGCGTAAGGTTCTGGATCCGCGGTGTTGTCTAGATTCCTACCAGGATATGGGCAGGTGCGGTGTGATCTAACGGGAATGGATCGTGTGGCATTAAAGGGACTCCGTAAAAGTCGCCACTGAAATGGGTTCACACGGTCACGAATATGGAATTATCCCAATTATGTTTGGACGAAGACAGCGACGGTTGTTTGGTGTTGCACACTTTGCAAAGGTTATCCTGTAAATAGGACTTTAAGCTAGTAGGCATGATTGTGTGTAGTTGTTGTGGGAATCTGAATGTTAAATTATACACATCATCACGTTTTGAAAGTGTCTTTTAACTGATAGTGATATTTAAATTTGTATGTCAGGTATCCTCAACAGAAAATTTCTGCCCAATAAGCTCATTATCGGGTTAAGCGTTTGTATAGTAAGGTCACGTAAGGTCATGTAACTGTATCACGCTGGACTTTGTGCGTACAGACCTTATATTATGCATTGACGTCATCAATCCACCATCTTAGAGGTAAACCGACGATGGAATAGTAGAAACGCGAATCTACGTAAGCGCGCCGCTCAGGATTGGCCAATAAACATCCTCTTAGTCACCTCGAGGCGAGGGCGCCCTACAGAAATGACGTCATGAACATCAGGCCTATATCTTTACTTTTAAACCTAGTTTCAAAATTGGTTGCGCAGCTCTTGTTTTTCAACATCATGCATAAAAGCCATAAGCGATATTCGCTTACAATCTTCACAGCGTTTACCAGTACCTTCTCCCTGCTCCCCAAGCCGTACTTGCCCCGCCCACAGAATGAAAAGAAATCATTTCATCACGACGTCCAAAAAACCCAGTAACCTTCTTTCGATAAAAGTCGCAGCAAAACAGGCAAACGGATTTCTGATGGAAGTGTGCTAGTAATTAAACATCCCCGTGGTCTGACGGTTGGTGATTGCCAATATGCGCATGATTTGTGCCGCCACTCTCACCGCCCAGTATACACTATCATAGAATCTTAAAATGTTAAATCGCTTTACCTCTCTCTCTCAAAAAAAAAATCTGCGACAAGGTTTCAGGATCAGTAAATAATAAGTGATTACATATTCCATTGCACGGAGCCGCGCAAATGTTGTTTCAGATCGCGATGGGGCAGCACCGCGCCGTAACAAAGTATTGACTCAGTCGCGGGCTCACGCAGAAGGTTCGATCCCGGACCTATTTATTTGATTAATTTCATATTTTTGACGCGATTCCCAAGATTACATTTTGGTTTATCATAATCAGGATGGTTGATAAAACAATTAACTTAACACCCCCCCCCCCTTTCCACCGATATGGACAGACTGTGGAGTATTTATAACGTGCAATCTGTGCGCGTGGCGCAAACAACAAAGCCTAACCGGCGAAAGTTTTTTGAAGTGCTAACGATTATTGTTATTTGTATGCAATGTGCGTTTTGCCGCCCTTTTTTTTATTAAGGCGCACGTCACGCACACGAGCACAAACAGCGACGGCAGGTGCACACACCTTCTAGTGGGGGTGTCTCTAACGCCTACTTTGAGCCGGGGATGTTTATTTATTCATTAAATATTCTTTGTTGGTAATCAGACTGTAACCCCTGGGAATGCCTTTTATTATTGATCATTATTTTTACCCTGTTTGTATACAAACCCCCAAAAATCAGTAAAATCAACTGGGCCACAGGGTAATTATGGGGGATTTTCTTCCCCGCCGGGTTGGTAGGACGACGGGCCGTTGCGCACGGGCCGTCGGTTAGGCGTATAGTTTGCTTGTGCGGTGAACCGTGAAATCATTAAAACATGTGCTTGATGATCTCTTACAACAACTGTACTCCAGACTTATCTGCAGGCGCCACCGAATTGCATTTCAAAGTCGTTTGGATTTGCGTAGACCATCTCAAGACACATACAAAAAAAAAGTCCTCAGAAGATTTGAGGAAAGGGAAAATGCACAGGCGGGGGGTAAGTAATCATTACGATTGCGTGACGGCCGGCACCGAGTTTATGCGATTCTCAAGTTAAACGCTTGTTTGTGGCCGCGGCTTATTGGAGCGGAAAACACCGTTTCATCCCAAACTGTCCGTTCCCCGACGACTTTCCCCGCCCGCCCGCCCGGCCATTTCGATTGCCGCGCTGGGTACACCCGGGCAACGCATTTCTCTCGTCTCCCTCGCCTTACTGGCTCCAGCGAGCGGACCATTGCCAATATTCCCGGATTCTGCCGTATTTATTGGCTTGATCGTGGCCGCTGGCAAGGTAGCCGCGCGACAGCGTGAACGTGATGTGACAACGCAGATTGTGCGACGACTGTTTCATGTATGATACAATGCCATTATAAATAAAGTAGGCAATTAAAATGTGTGAATGCGGGAAATGTGAACCACTTTAGTGGCGCATAATCGGTTTTGTGATTTTGGAATGTCGATAGGAACTCGGTGTCTAATCAGCTGTCTAGCACTGCTAAAATTAATTTACAATAAACAAAACATTCCAACTCACAAGATATTTCAAAAAGACTTTCCGCTGTCCTCTTAGCTCTCAAGACAAATTTGCTGACGATTTTTTTATCATTATTTATCTCAGTATCAATTACCCAGAGTTTTTAACTGGGTGCGTATAGGACTTTTCTGTAATTCTAGCACAAGGGTAAAACTCTTTTTAAATTCAGTATAGACCTTATGCATAATTATGACGTCACTATGAGCATTTAGTACAGGAACGGGCTGAGGTCAAAAAAGCTACAACGCACGTTTGATGCTGCATTTGACCTCAAAGATGGCGGCGGATGCATAAGGTCTATTGGCCCAGACCGGCTGGTTTCGTTCATGGTTTCCGACACGTAAGTTTAAAATTTGAGCTTTAATAACTGATTGTGGTAATACACCATTGACCATAGGGTAGAATTTTCTTGCGTCATAATTGAAAAACAGTGCGTACTGAAGCGTCACCAAAATTTACTTTGCCTTCGCTTTTGCGTGAAGTATGAACCGGGCTTTAGGCCTATGGGCGGGCCAGGTGGGAGAAATACTTGGGGGATGTGTGCCTTTGACGATACAAGCATGGGATTTGACACACAGTCGGTGATACTTGGGCTATAGGGTCATCACAGAGTTTCCCTTTGAAAAAATATAGGTAGAATAACGAGCAGTTTTCAAAATTTTCTGAATGGCTGCCATTGCTTTGTTATTCTACCTATATTTTTTTAAAGGAAGATTCCCCGACGGCCCTAAAACCAAATATGTTTCATAGCGTACTCAGTGTGTCTGATTCCGTGTTTCTATCATCAAAGGCATAATCCCACCTACATGCCTTACTATTCTTGGCGACTACATTTTGAATAATTTATGTTCAGAGTCCACGGCGTTTCTGGGATTTTCCCCGGCTGAAAAAATAGCTCATTTCATGAATCAGCCGTATACATTTTCTATTAGTAACGAGATCGTTGGTGCGAAAGCCGTCAGCCAAACCAATGCCGATTTTTTCCCCCGCAGTTCAGCGCCAGGAATTTGTCTGCTTGTCCCCGGCTCATCAGCGGTCTGAAAGCGCAGATTTATGGCTGAAAAATTACGATTTGAAAGAATATTACATCGCCCGTGCTCCCGAGCTGTAAGCATCGGCTGTTCGAAGTCTCTAACAAAAAAAACCCGTATAATATAAAATTGCACAGGATTTTACGGCCATCGTAAAAAAAATGTGCTTTCGAGAAATGATATGAGTAATATAAATTCATGGTGTGAGAACATGATTGTAGTCAGAAGCTCAGTCAAAACATGCACCGTTACCGAAGGCGGGAATAATCTCACTTTGATTATTTTTGTTTCGCTTTAAAGTTACCCCAATAAGATCTGCCGCCTAATTTTAATATGCTCTGCCTGTTTCGTTCTATGTTTGCCCCAACCTTACCCACCCGCTCCCTTGAACCTTTAATCAGTTCAATTTAGTGCATGGCAGCCGCGTAAAAAAATTGATACAATGCAATATGATGCCAAATATTTGATCAAAATTTAATAGTTCGCTCCCCTCGCGATCGTTACCTGCCGGTTCGAGAAGGACTCATAAAACGGTCGTCTGGGTGTAGAAAAACGGTCCGGAACGACGCGAGAATTCTCCTCTTGTGCCGTCGATCCGATCCTCTTTCCTGCTCGCTGTAGTGTGTGCGGTGGGCTCGAGAGCCGCGCGGCAGAAAACGGTAATAAGACGATGATATCGCCGCAAACACGATCGGCGGTGAACTCCAAGCGGAGAACAAAGACCGTGCACGCGCATTTCTGACGGATATTATCACGAGGCGCACACCCCTGGGGGATTGGTGCTCACAGGCCGTCGCTAGCCGGTAAGGTGTGGAAAGAGAGAGAGAGAGAGAGAGAGACAGAAAGAATGAGGTAGAAGGGAGAGGGGGAAATGTAGAGCATTTGAGGCGTCTAAGGTTTCCCCGCTCCGTCGAGAGACGGGCTAGAGAAGCAACGCACTAACGACAGCGGGAACGCTTGATTGTCGCCGGCAGTTTTGCGTTACACTTCGGGTCCGCGACGTGTTAAAAATGCGTTGTAGTCACGTCTGTGTGTTTGTACGTACGTGGATTTAGCAGGGTCACGAGAGCATGGACATCCCCCTCTCCTCCTTACCCGTGATGAGAAATAGTAACCAAAATGAGAGGTCTCTATACAAATGCACGTGACCAAACCGAGGCCGGAAGGGAAAAACCATCTGGCGCCATTGTTGTTGAGGAACGTTTAAAGGGGTAGATGGTATTACCCATTTTAGTGTGTTCCTTGCTTTATGTTTAGTGTCAGCACATAGAGCAAGGTTTATAAAGCATGCTGAGCAAGGTTTTTTGAAAGGGCAGAGACTGACTGGAATAGATATATTATAGAGAAAGGACTGGGTATTATTATTTTGTCTTTGCGAAGAGGTGGAGGGTCCGTCGTCAGACCCATCGCCCAGAGGAAACCTTTGCTACGCTGCACCTGTCATTCGAACGCACTCCTTCCACACGCTGACCCGCACCCACACTATACTAGATGTACTAGCTTATGGCGAGGGCAAAATTATCCAGTGTGGCGTAAAAGCGTTAAGTGAGGCGTTCGCTAAATCAGCACGGGCCCTAATGACTGTCATCCTTCCGTTTTTATATTGGGCCGGGGCCTCCGGTGTTGCGTTCCAAACCCTCTCTCAGACATTGTTTGCGTTTAAAGGGATTATCACCAGTTCTTGTTTCGGAGGGGAATAGCCTTGGCTCGGAGAAGAAGCGGCGTTTAGCTGCTCTCTGACCTCATTGTCACTCTTGGGTTTTGGGGTTCATCTTCCTTTGTGAAGCCGAAAGGAGCAGTAAACCGTCGAAAAGGGATCCTATTTGGAAAGCGCGGAGTGCTGTATAACTCATGATAATATAGCGCCGTGAAGGAACTTTGAGAATACCAAGAGTATAATAATAGCAAGGTACAGTACAGCTCAAACGGATCAGCTTGGACATCGTCACTGACCCGCGTCAGTCTCCGAATTGCTAGATTTTATCGCGACCGCAGTAAGAACTCCATCCGTAGGACCGCGTGGGACGCGACATTTGTTTTACAATTGGATCATAGTGATTCAGAAGACGTCTGGAAACATCTTGATGATTTCTTCCAGTTCAATTGTCACCAGACAATTTGCCTTAACACACACGCTTTTGACATTGATGGCTCTTGTTAATGAAAGCCAGGTAATTTTCACATTATCGTCTGCTACCGCTCCGCGGCACCTATGTAATATAATAAAAAATACGCAAAACAAAAACGCAGTCCATCACTCTCCAGCAACTTCACAGACGCTGCTGCTGACGATGGTATTATCCCGTTTCATTACCATCTTCCTTTAGAATTATAGCTTTACCTACAGGGAGGTCGGATGACATAGCGGGATTTTTTTTTTCTTTCCCTCTGCGATATGTCGTCGCCAGGTTGTCGTAATTGGGCGGTCAGACCAATTGAAATGTTTGCGTTGTCGTGTCACAATCTTAGTCGGCTACATCATTAAATAGGAACTCCTCGACGGTGAAATAAAGCGATCCTGTAAACGCGATAGGGTCGGGGAGAAAATCTTGCAAATTCGGCGGTTTATTTGACGAGGGATGTTGAGATAGTGAACTGTCTCAATAAATAAAGATATCCATTCTATGTCACTACAAATTGTGCCACATATTGCTTCATCCTTAAGGTGGCATAGTGGAGAATCCCATACCAGTGGGGGGCCAACATTTCAAAAAACTTTTTAAAGCAGAAAATGTTTCTAAGAATATTCTTTTGATAAGCAAACATAAAAAGCAGGATACCAGTCATAACGATGTCAGTGACATAACATTTTGGTTGTTTCTGCTTTTATAGCTATACTTTTCTGTGCTAAAACATGTATATTTTTTGGTTACCAACTTTTGGGTGTGGGCTCCAGGGCTAAGCCAGTAATGTATGCTCAGCAAACTACTGTGTTAGTAGACATAACGCAAGGGACCAACCAGGGGCAGCAGCGTGTGCACGACATTTTTTTTCCGGTAGCATAATTTTGCTACAGTACCGTAAAGTATGTTTAGGAACTCGATCGATGAACTCAACGAATTAGTACAAATAATAGAACCTGAACTTTTATATTTCAAAGATCGGTGTACTCTCAGTTGTTCAGTAAACGCATCATCTCCATGCATTACGGCACATTGGTATACAATGTATATGATGTGCATACATCGACAGAAGCGCAACACGAAGCCGAGTTATTGTGATCCTCTGTCGCATGGGAAATCAGAAACGCATTGTGCGTTTATTATTTAGTATTACCCCCTTCCCCGACCCCGCGACCCCTGGAACAAAGCTTTTAAAACAATTTCCCGTGTGTTAGTGCAATGTTCACCCCGTGTGAGACAACAACAATTCTGGTGCATTTTCAAAAGGGGGGGGGGTATCTTTCCATCTCCACACACGCGTCTATCCCCAGACTCAACATAAATAAGGTCTGTACTTTATGCTTGGAGTTGCAAACACATGTAAATGCCTGGCCAAGTTGAGGAGATCTAGCGGTACTGATAAAGCCTCACTGACAAGAGAGGAAGACAAACTGAGGAAGAGTTCCCTCCCCCCCATTCCAAACACCCACTCCATGGTCAAAGAAACAGCACACTGGCTGGTGAACCCTTCTGTTTTCTTATAATATATTGCACCGTTTACACATCGATACGAGTACTAAATGGTGTATCAATATGCGAACTGAATGAGCAAGCCACCCCCATTCCCCCCACCCCATCCCCACCCCACGGACAATGAGCCATTCACTGGTCGGACCGGGCGTGCTTACATTTCTTACACAAAATTGCAGCTAAATGCACCGTCGGCCCCTGGTGAGGAGAGAACACTCAAATCGAGGCCTCTCCATAGAGCTCTCCAACTCCCGCCCGAGGCTTAAAGTACTGTTACCCTGGCACCGGGGACCGCGCGCGAAAGAGAGAGCGCGGGAGAAAAAGAGAGGGAAAAAAAGGCATAAATACTTGATATCACTGAGGCTGAGCCGTGACGGATATGACAAGTAGCTGAGTACATCCAGAGACTCTCTCGATCAAAGTAGGGCAACAAACTGTAGAAAGGGGGCTCTCTAATGATGATGATGATGCTAGTCACGGGACCGGCAGGGGTTGTTGCGGCGCGTGCTTTATTTTTTTTTCTTTCTATGGCCGCTTTTAAAACAAGAACAAAGCAGTTGAGAGGGTTTTATGGCGGTACATCGCTGGCGGTGCTGTCCGTGGTTAAGCCGTAATTAAATCGTTACTGCCATGCATAGTAAAGGTTATGACGGCATTTTCAGCTAGTTTAAAAATGTTTGCAGAGGGAAATGTGGCAAAATGAACTTTCACCGGCGAAATTTGTACGTGTCTTTTTCATCCCTTCCTATACGACAACAAAGGGCTGATATTCATGTTGAAAAAAAGATGTCTTGAAAAAAATGGTGTACTTTTGCATTAAAAGGAATTATTTAAAGATCGTCCAACGTTTGATGGATTCTTTTATCTTGTTTGGGTTTTTAATGCTTGTACGGAGGCACAAGTAAAGATGCAATGCCCCTTAAACGGAGGTGTCTTGGAATCCAAAGAAGCGTTGTAGTGTACTTAAATGGCGGGAACGCCTTTTCGTGTCCGTGTCACAAGCCGCATGTATCCAGCTGAGTGCGTGTAATACTCACATTCCTTTAAAGAAATAGGTCACTGGGAAGCTGTCAGCTCCCCGCTTGCCCTCCGCGAGGCGCGTGCGCATCAATAATGAATCAAGCATCCCATTAATACAAGCAATTAATTGCTACCGTTCCTTCCTGCGTGCATACTGCCAAATATTAATATTTTGTATCTTCACCGTGTATTTGGAAAGCGATTGGATATCACACTGGGTGAATGTGTGGGGATGTGTACCCGCTGAAACCCAGGACTTTATTTAAAGGGATCTCCGGGTGTTTGGGTAGAGCAAGGACGTCCTTGCTTCGCTTTTTCGTGCACAAAACCAATGGGGACGTCGCAAAAAAACTAAGTCCAAACAATGGGAGAACAAAGAGGAAACCTCGATTTACCTGGTCAACAGTTATGGGTTTGTGTGTGAAGGTAGGCACACACACACCGTTGTGGGGACACACAGGTATGTTTATGGTGTAGACCGAGGACATCCCTTTGTTTTCCCATTGTTTGGACTTTTAGCGATGTCCCGATTGGTTTTGTACACGAACCATACCGAGGACTGTCCTCCTCGGTATGTAATTTTGCCAGATCCCTTTTGTTAAAGTCCTCGGTTTGAGTGCCCAGACATGCCCACACACACTTTTTCTTTTTAACGCTGAGTTGTGGGGACTTCCTTGTTCTACTGTTCCCTTTTCTCTCGAACTACCTTGCCGGGACAGCGTTTTACAAAGAAAAACGTTGTGAGCACCTTTGCTCCATTGTTTAAATGTGTGCGTCTGTGTGTCAGTGAGTATGCAGACGTTTAAATACACGGCGCATGAGCTTCACTGAAGCTTCATTGATTTTCCTGGAAACCGGGTTATTTTATTCGCTAATCAGTTATTTATGAAGTCACAATTCCGAACCAGGTGAATCCGTAATGCTGAATCTCCATGGGGAAAAGGGTGGGGTTGTTTTAAACGTCTATACAAAAGTAATGTTACGTCTTTTTAATAGAAAAGTTGTAGTTCATTTTTAAGTGCATCCGTAATGCCGGATCTGAAGGAGCAATTTGTGTTTTATGTATTCTTCACAATTTGTTGTAATGTTACGATGCGTCTTTTTGAGCAGACTCCTTAAAATGTATACATTAATTTGTACGTGAGGGAATCCATATTCCTAATGACGTGTTTGGGGTATCCATACACTACTGGTAGGGTTTGAGGAAGAGCCCGAATGAGTAACAAATTGGAATCTGGCAACTGACATTGTCTTTAACTCATGTACTGTAATACTAATAGTTTTTGACACTTGTAATTAAAAAAAAATGGCGCTGTGAGGTTGTGAAAATAAGTATTAGTGTGACTGTGCTGTCATGATTATAGCAAGCTCGTGGCTGTGCGAGGAAAGGTGAACTTTCACCAAGATACTGTACACGCGCGCGCTTGTGGTCAAATCACAAAGGGTGCCGTCTTTGTCAAACACTGATGTGACCGCAGGCGCGCACGCGCGCGTGGTAACTGTGTTATTCAATTTACTGCCATAAAAATGACGACACAACCCCTTTAACTCACTATATGGATTGAAATGAAAAGTGTTTCACAGTGTACCAGTACTTTGTTGCACTGCATTGATACATTATTTTAAAAAGCTTACTGTTGATTTAAAAGTATCGTATAGAAGTGTGCTCGAGTACTAGTCCAAAAGAGTTTTAGTCTGGTCCCCATTTTACGTACGACCATATTGAATACAGTGTATCAGAATGGGAAATGTACTTGCAGGGACAGGGACGCGACTAATGCTACCCCATGTAACGTGATGAAATGTCCGTAGCGAAGACTAAAAATAACCAGCGCTTCAAACGTGCGTGCTGTGGTCGCGAGAGAATTTATGGTTTTGTATTTATTTTGGCGCCAAGTCAGTAACGCACTCGAAAAGGAAAGCAGACACGATATTGTACCCGTGACTTTACCATCAATTTCGGCGGAAATGACGTCACGGTTTCGGTAGACTTGCACTTAATCCTCTAGTCGTATACGAGGACACGGACGGATACAAGCTGTGCTATCTCACTCGGTTGTCGGGGCTGTCTCGATTGCTTTTAAGCTCTCATAAATTCGATTTTTCCCGCTCTCCCTGGCCCTCCCCCTTTCAGTACAACCCGTCCAGCTAAAGCAATGTTTGGCAACGTTCCATTGTACAGAAGATATTGGATGTTTCAACGTATCCAGTTATGTCTTTATTGGCCAATCTATACGCACTGCATGCGCGGTCTAAAAAGGCGACTTTATAAAGAGGTGGGAGAAATTAAGGGAATATTTTTGGGGTGCGGTTTATTTTAGACTCGTGTGTGAGAAACGTTCCCTGGAAGACCTGATAAACCGCCATTTTCTGGTAATATATGCGATGGGACCGTTGTACCACACACATTTTGTGTAATTGTCACCTGAAAATACAACCGTCGAAATGAACTGTGGACCATGTCACTCGGATACGATGTATTTCCTGGTTGTCTAATGCGCATACCAAATTTTAAAGGTACAATTTAGGATTGGTAAAGCTGATAGTACCGTGTTCTTAGAGTGATCCAACATATACATGAACAAAACTAAACCTGTGAAAATCTAGGCTCAATCCGTCGTCTGATTCAGGAGAAAATAGTGCAAAACCGTGTGTGAACAAATTAATTTTGATTGTTACAACCGAAATTAAAATGGGTGTCTTCAAATTCTGTTTTCTCGACTTTGAAAGTATTTTAGACTGATACTGATAATCAACTAGAATTTCAGGTTTTGTTACAAAAAATCAAGGTGTTTGTAAATGATGTCATCAAAGGTTGAAATTATCCAATTACGACCCAATTAAACATTTGAACCTGAGTTTCATGGCTTTTAAATGGTTTTTGCTTCAAATTCCAGTTTAAACCAAAGACAACTCCCTAAATGCAAAAGGGTGAAAACCACTCGTTCTGTCCGCCATGCCACTCTTGCAAAGAGCCATATGGCGGACAACTCTTTTTAGAGTGAAAGACAGGTATATTCAAGTTAATCAGAGTGAAGTTCGTTCCAATTTCACTCAAAAGGGGTGATGCACAGTGAGTTTCACTCTGTAAAGAGCCGAAATGACACCACTCAGTTGAGAGAGTGAAATTGCCACTCTTTCGCATTTAGAGATAAGGTTTATGTAAAAAAAAAAAAATGATGATTATCAATTCTGTATTCTACCTTTAAAAGTGGGAAATTGGAGTAAAAGCTAAAGCGTCAGCAGATCCGTATCTTCCAGCTCGCGTGCGTTTTTAATACATGGACATCCATGTTGTACATAAAGTCTTCACCTTCGATACATGTCAAACGTCGCGAGGATCAATCTAACGAGAAATGTTGACATCTTGCGGGAGTCTTTAATATTACACGTGTCTCGTATACCGAACCAAACTAAATGAGGAACCAGTGTTTTCGGACACACGTCCACTGTAACACCTATACGTAGAGTTATAGCCAGTGTAACACCTAAGTAACACATTGGTGTTGCACATTATTAAAGTATCGCAGAAAGGTGTTTATATTGTATTTATTGCTCATCCTCCGAGTGTGTTTAGAGTGTAGTTTATGTGTGACGCGCTTTCATTTGAAATTATGGCACAGTATCTATGAATTATTTATTTTATTTTCTCGTCTGTGGCTACATAGCCTATCGGTAGCATGACCCAGCTTGTGGTTAGGCAATAGCAATAGGAAGGGAGAGGCCAAATGCACGTACTGTGTTAAAGAAATGTGTTGATTTTAAATTTTTAGGCTCACATTAAAGGGTGTGGGCAACGTTGGTAAGGTTAAACTATCACATCGTACAGGGGACTTAAATTTACCTTTTTTTTATAGAAGAGTAATAATAATAATAGAGTACATTTATAACGTGACATGTAGGTTCTGTCATAAATGTCACACATGGGCCCAACTTCAACTTCTATCAAGTTTTTTTGCAAACATTTTGAGAGCTGTTCATGATACAAGATTCAAAGGGTAAATAATTGATGGCGTTTAATTGTCTACATTATGACTACCAGTGTGTTCGTTTTGTTACTGGGTTTTTTTTTTTTTTTTGGGGGGGGGTGGGATGAGGAGGGAGAATAATTTGTTTTCATTAAGAAGTAATGACTTGACCTGTCTTTTGGTTCACACGCATTTCATATCTATGTGCCAGGATGTTTCGGTCCATAATAAGTGTCACACTTTATTTATGTATGTTTTCATGTATTTATGTATTCATCCGTAGAATTTTTTTCTCTCTTTGGTTTTATTTTGTAAGTTTTGTCGGTTGCTTGGTTGATTTATTTATTTATATGTATTTTAATTTAATATTTACTTTGTTTATTTTATTTTACTTATTTATGGTATTGTTTTTTTACAGACTGTTTATTTTATATATATATATATATAAGCCATACTTTTTTATTTTATATTTATTCTACTTAGATTGGATTTTTTTTTTAAACACCGGTATGTAACCCCGTTAATCGGTCCTCTGAGTCACGGGGTTGTACGGGCCGGGCCCATGTTGGTTACGGACCTCCTTTAGGTAAACCAAGGGACCGCTCAATCATGTCTGATTAACTCACAATGACGTACACCCCCAGGGACTCGGTATTACCGTGAAAAAGAGACGAGATAAAGGTAGGCCTGCAGGCTTTCAACTTCTCTAAATTGTTTGGGGAAAATTTTCAGGGTTTTTTTTTTCTTCTTTTTTTTTTCGTCATTTATTTCTCTCCTGGCTTGAACCATGACAAAGAGTGTGTTTTGTTTGGGTGGCTTTATACACTTGACAATTTTTACCTGAGATTGCGCCCCCCCCCCTACCTCCCACACTTCTCTCTCTCGCACACACACACACACACACCCTTACACATGGCCAGTTGCGGGGTACTTCATTGTTCAACTTATTGTCCCTTTTCTAAAGAATTCCCTTGTGGGGTAGCACTAGAACAAAGAAACCTTGTGGGGTAGCATTGTTCCATTGTGTAAAGTGCCCCGTAAGTTGGTGAGTGTAAGGGCACACACACACACACGCCCTCACCCGTCCTCGACCTCATTAATGGAGGACTTCTCTGTTGTTTACCATTGTTAGTAAGGCAGATAGGGGACAAATTTGGGGAATTGTGTGACTTGGGGACTTGGGGTTTTTGTTTTATTTATACTTTATTATTATTATTTTTTTTTTAATTGAAGACCTCGTTTTTGTTCACAAAATCGAATCGACAACTTTCACGGTTTGTCAAACCGGGGGTGTGGGCTTGAACAAAATCAACATGACCCTCGTTTCCTTACACAGGAGTGAAGTAAACTCGCCCGGTGAAAACCCCGGCTTGTTTGTTTGGATGTTTTCCCCCTCTGATAGTTTATACCTGGGGACCTATACCCGTACGGTTTGGCAAACTACATACCCGCTTCAAAATCGCTTTGGGTTGCGTTGAGAAGATTTTAAAAGTGGTATTTGTACAACATGTTAAAGTTAGCCTTTGCGGAAACCTCTGCCGTGGTCCAAACATGAGGCCATCAACAAATTTCACCCAATTTAAAGTTTAATGTGCGGAACGACTGAAGGACTCACGTGCCGTTCATGACAAGTTTGATTAAATTGCGTCGACAGTAGCTATGAAATGTATAATACTGAGCAACACATGAGCCATGAACAAAGATCTGCAGCGGTAGATGAACAACAAAAAAAGTGGGAAGACAAGTCTAATCAAAAGGAACCGCAAATCGTCACCGAAGACTACACGCTACACAGAAACGCGCGTGAAGGAGTATCGATAGGCACGGCTGCGAGTAACCGATACTGTCGACGGAATTGCTCAGTTATCTTTCTTTTTTTTCACGCGCTGTTTAAACGGGTCGGTGACCTGTTGAGCTTGGGGAAATAACGCCGGGTGCCCGACGGCAGCAAACGGGGTTGGAGAATTCGTACGGCGAAAGCTCTGTATAGCGACCCGCGGTGCCGTGCCAGTTGCGTACTTAAATGAGACCGAGAGAATGGGGGGGACGTGATCGAGGGTTTTATCCATTGTGTCAACAACCCACGCGAGGTATGGAGGGCAGATTCGTCAATAATTTTTTGTATTTCTTCTTTTTTGAGTAGTGACTGACTGCTATTGAAAGGAGCTGTATCGAGGGAATACGTTTCTTACTGACTATACCGACAAGTTTTGAGGTTGTAAAGTGTGATTATTATTTACGCGTAGATCGATTTTGCGAATAATTGTTTAACAGATTAAATCAAACCTATTTGGAACACACATCCCAGAGTGTTTTCACAATGGATAGGACAATGATGCAAGAAACATTGCACCGTCTAAACAAACAGGAACATCAGCCAAGTACGTGATTGTAATTGTCTCTGTTGGGAAGATGTAGGATCGGCAAAGAACTAGAGTTGAAATAAGTCAGGACGTTTTCGTCAATACTTTCTGGGTTGTCTCCGGGGGAGAACCTATCCTCTTTTCGAATGCTCTCCTTCGGCGAAGGCTTCGCCCGCCGCGTGTTTGAAGCCACGTCCCAAAGGTGCATGTTTTTTTTAAATTAACCGACAAAGCCAAATCTAGAAGTCGTGTTTTTGAGAGGGGCCGATGTCACATTTTGCGACATAGACTTCTCCAAGTCAAGCTTTAATGTAGGTTACTGTGGCGACCCATGCCTGGTTTTTAATTGGAAACTAGGCAATTTAATTTAACTAGGCTTTGCACGTTCTCTTTCGTGTCCACATTCGCCAAGGTTTCTGTGTGTGTTTTTTTTTATTCTTTCATTACCGGCTATCGCGTGCCGCACGTCAACTGTTGTTAATACTTTTGCCTCGCTGTGTCCTTTGCCATTTTGACGTATGACTAAACTTTCTCTCATTTTCCCCCCTCGTCCTTCTTTGGTCTCGTTTCCTCATCTTTCAGTCGCTTCCCCCAGTCGTCGACCGAGCAACGGATCGTTTCTCTCCTTCAATGCATGCCAGTCTCGCCATTCAATGTCTGCCCTCCTCGATGTTTCCGTTTCAGCCTGTTTCTTTTCCCCTCCACAGCTTTCCTTCACATATTTTCTTCTTCTTTCCCCTAAAGTCTCTCGCTCCCCCCCCCCCCCTCTCTCTCTCTCTCTCTCTCTCTTGCCCCCTTTATTTCCAGCAACGATCTATTTTTCCTCTGTCCGTTCACTAAAACATCAGGGAGCAACACACGGCCGTGCTTACAATACGCTTCCCTTCTCGGCAAGCACGTCCGGCTATTCAACGATTCGCCCCATAGTGCAAAGGTGGAAAAAGCGATCCAGCTCCCTCAAAGAATCGGGCCCCACGCGGGCAAATTCAATGGGTGCATTGTACACAATTGTCGGGATGCATCAGCAGCCAAGCGAGCGAACCTATTCACCCTAGAGCATACATAGAAAGGCTGAGACAAGAACAGCGACAGAGAGAGTGAGAGAGAAAAAAAAATCGAACCCTTTTTAAGGTATAACGTACTAAAAGCAAGCGCAGACATGTGCGTGTGGGGAACAAGACCCATTTTATTAGAAATCTCACTCACTTGACTTTTTGTGATTAATTTAAAGTACTCCGAGAGAAGTGCTAACAGCGAATCCTTTAGACGAAACAAAAACAACAACAGAAACGTCCGGTTTGGGATGCAGACGATTCTTGTTTTTGATGGAAAGTTCCGGGATTTAAGGTATATTATTGGCAGGAACAGACCCGATTCCGCGGTGTGGCGGCGTTTACTGCTCGTACTCATTAACTAGGACGGTTCCGGTGGTGTTCCGGCTGTGTCTTTCAACGAAGAATGGCAGTGCAGTGTGACCGGAGTGGATGCTCGTTTTAAAGGGAACAGTCATGCTGACACCGTCTTTGTCATGTTTCCTGAGCTAAGCAACCTCAATAATTAGACAAAAAATACCACATTAAATAGCACCAGAATATTTACCATTACAACCTCAATTTAGTTGCGCTGTTTTATATGGCCCGAAAATGGCTTATGTGACATTGGTTTTAAATATTTCTCTACGGTACCTTCACCTGAAAAAAACTGTTTTTCAACACCCCCCCCCCCCCCTTTAAATCACTAGTATGGAAACTAACCGCAAAGACAGGAAAAGGTGCTGACAAAATTTCCAAAGTTTCCATCGCATGATATCCAACGAACTCATTAATCAAAACAAATTTATCAAGATCCGGGCAGACAGGTGAACGCGACCTTGACTTTAGCGCGACTTTTTTTCCTTGCGCAGTTTGGTTACGTGGACAAAGTGTCACTTTTTACACAGGAACCGTTGCGATGACAACGTTCTATATTTAAACATTACGTCATCTTTCGAACGGCGAGTAGAGTTGGCAGCAGTGACTGTCGCCTAGCACGCGTGAGAACCTACTGCTGTAGACAAAAACATCAAAAGTCAACTTTAAACCTTTTCTAGTGTATGTAATTCAATTTCTAATACAGCTTGTCTAACATGAATAGTTTGGTCTGAAACGTGCATTTTCTACACCAACGACTTGAGCTAGTCTAGTTGTATGATGGGCAAAATACTTAAACTTGTTTTCTGCCACCGTATACTCTGTAATACTAACAGCCCTTTTGGCAGAGCCTACTTGTGTTTCACGTATTTGCTGACCGACGTCTGACGTAAACTATACCAAAAGACATTGTTGCTAGTCTAGCATAGTCTAGGTCCTTCTATTACAAATGGAAATAGGCTATTAGGACAATATTTGTCTCATCTACTTCAATTACACTGTATAATAGCATACATTTTAAGGTATTGTAAGAGGTTTTTTTTTGTCCTTTAATATCTACTTTTGTTACACCGTATGCTGTCATGGATTGTCTCGTCGTCGTGTTACGGGGCAGTTGCTCCGCCGCGAAATTATGGTGCCGCCTCCAGACTCGGCAATGCAGCATGACGTGACGCATGGGCGATACCACTCACGCGGCGTTGTGCCCGGTCACACCTCACCAACGTCCCCGGGGTTCGCCAGCAAATCCACCGGGTCATCATGCTTGCAACACCAACGGTACAAAGAGCGTGCTCAGGCCAGAGGAGTAGTTGCTGCGTCCACAATAAGACACGGTGCATTTTGAAGCGCATTAACAATTCAACATTTTTTAGAAGGAGATACCATTCTCGAAAACCCGCCCGGATCACCGACCCCATTGCCGATTGTGAATGACAACGCATCTTTTTCAAAAGTGACCCCCATTCACAGCATAATTATCAACACAAAATTTGCCAAATCTAATAAATAAATTGTACGCATTTTTGTCGAGCACTTTTCACGAGAAATCCAAATTACTCTCACTGCGTTCCGGCGGTTTTCCCCCCATTATGTCAACGCACGCACAGGTCCTTTAGGTCTGGCGGTCTTTTGTGCGGAGCAACAATGGTGGCGGATCAGAGACGTTTTTATTATAAAGTACCACTATGATCGGAGTGTACACAGCTACGCCACTGTCCCGTGACCTAGTTTCCGGACGCACTCGACGACCGTGTCAGTGTACCATAGATAAAGGACCTTTTTACGATGACCATGGATCTATTTTTTTCCGGTGACAAACCATTCATTACAACGCACGGTGGAAGTGGCGATCAATGAGATAGTTTTTAAAGGTGATAAACCATTATGAAGCCTCATCTGTGATAACTTTAAAAAGCAAATTGCAAAGACACCTTTTATAAATAATACAACTACAACGTGTAGATTGAGAAGATCATTTTTAGTGTTTCAGCCCGAAGCATATTTTGATGTTGTTTTTTCCACCAAAAAATACGTTATATTTTGTTAGATCTCATTTTTACCTCGCATTATAATTGATTATACGTGCGTAGTAATATGCCGAATTTATTTCAGCGTTTTTAAGAATGCACAAGTTTTAACTATTGAGTAGTGATTTAAAAAACATACTTTTGCCTCATGGAAATGCGACCAGCGGAACCACACTCTACATAGAAACATACGGTCCGCCATTTGGTGGAGTCAAAATGGCGGACCGTGTTCAGTCAGCAAAACAAATAAAGAACACACAATTTCAAGCGATACTTAGTTAAATCATTCTATTCCACTTTTAAAATATCTATCCGACCAATCCGAAGGCAGCGTGTCCCTTTAAAACATCTTCTCTAGAAAGCGGGAGTCGTGAGTTCGAGTCCCGACTGAGTATAATAGCTCGTGGATTATTCCCCGAAGGACCCGGATGTGCTTATCACACAATGGTGTAGGCCTAATGGTAAAACCGAGATTAACTCCACGGCGTTAGCGCAATCCTTAATATAGATTAGTTACTCCCACCATGCACAGTTTAGCGTCCTACTTAAGGTTAGATCCCTGTAGAATAATCTTATGTGTTTGCTTCTCTTCTCTTATGAATATGAATGTATTCACGGGTTTTAAAATCCACGCTGGGCACAGCTCCTTTAAGGTACCGCCAACGCATCTCAGCGGCCAATATCCGGTAGGATTTATACCGACGATCGGTCCACTTGACAGGCGTGGGTTCATCGGCTTCACGCGGTGCAAGGCAAACCCCTCAAGACTCCCGGGGTGCGTGACACGAGGCGCTCCTCTTCATATCATGCTGAAAATTACTTTGTTCCGCCATCTTTTAAAGGGTCGTCTGCATTTCAACTTGGGGATTTACAGTTGTGTCGATTTGACTGTATCGGTAGAAACCTATAGCGGGGACACCATGGTGACCGTTGTGTATTAGTTACATCTTCAAAATGAGCCCAGCATAATGACATATCAAGGCATTGTGTTTAAATTTACATGCAGACGAAAAAAAACGCAAACTGGTTTAACAGGATTCAGAACTAACTCTTTACAAAATTGTACATGAAAAAATATTAGTAGTATATATACTTTGAATTCCCTCAGAGCAATGTTTCAAAGAAAGCAGAAACGTAATTTATAAAGTCTTTTGAACATGTTAGTTTGGCATGGTACACCCAAGAAGTCGTTATTCAAACGTGGACAATCTCAGTGGCTAGACACCACTAAGGACACACCGTTGTATTATTAAGCGTGCGCGTCTATGGTGTTAAACACTGTTATCGCTCGGAACAAGCCAACCAGACTGGCCTAATGAGTGGTAGCCCGACGTGCTCCGTCAAAATGTGAATGTTGACTAATGAGACTTTTGCAAGCTCTTTCGGGCAGGCTGACTGGCTCGCCTGTTGCCGGATGTTGTTGTTTTTTGCGACATTCGCTCCGGGCGACATTCGTGATCAGAATTGCCTTTCAACGTATTTTGCGCCTTTTTTTCTTTTCTTTTTTTTTCTTTTTTTTTTTGGTCCGTCTTTCTTTGATAGGTAAACTCTTGTCCCGTGTGAATCTCGTACTCAACTTTAATGCGCCGTGCGTAGGCTGGGCCACGGTTGAATTAACTTAGCACGAATCATTTCGTAACGTGGGGGGGGGTGGAGAATGCAAAACTGTACTTGCACTCTGGTTCCTGGCATGACGTTTTTCTCCATTACGCCTCGGACATTTTGTTTGTTCTTCCCGTCATGAGAAACCTGGCCCTTGATACTTTGTAATAATTAAAAGGAAGCGGTCATTTGGGCCTCCATCACCTTTAAACAATTAAACGAGCACACTTGATGCAACACAAATCATCTTGAAAGTGCAGTGCATAGTATCATACCCAATGAGCGGCCCCTGTTTTTACTTTTTTTTCTTTGTCTTTTTTTCTTCTTTTAACTCTTTACGGGCATCAAGTCATTTAGCTTATTAATCAATAAGAGACCTTGGAACGCAAGGTGGCAGCAAACTTACCTGGTAAATTTCCATTGTTTGGGTAGTTCTGGGCATGCGCATATTTTCCAGAACAGTAGATTTACCTAAGTCTGCTGCCACCTAGCTTCCTAAAAACATTGAGACACCGTTAAGCTGCAATGATATCATATTTCACTGCGTCTCTTTATGAATCACGGTGAAATGTATCCGCCAAATTACTGCTGCAGTCACGTCAGGTGCCCTGTCTTTTTACCATGTTGAGTTCTAATGAAAATCCATTAAAACGGGACTGGACTATTTCCGTCTTAAGCAGCCTCGGTTTGGTTACGTTCAAAGTTGAATGAACGACGATAAGCAAGGATGGCTGTTTTAATGATGGAGGCCTAATAAAGGACGCACATGGTCATCAAAAATCTGTTAGGTGTATGGGCGCACGGTCAGTCCGTTGAGGCTTTCCAGCGGGCCCGAGATAATTGACTCCGTAGTGGTCGAGTTTGTCGCCTCCAAGCCACGAGCACGGGCCGTCATTGTTGACAACCATTCATTAGTTGACTCGTCATGGGTAGGGGCGTTGATTAGATATAAATGAGGAAATGACAACCTGGCCCCCCATGGTGGGGATTATTCTAAAGCTTTCCTTTTATTCGGGACGCTTTGCAAGTAATAGACCCATCCATCTAACGGGTTGACCAATCACAGCCTTGGCTACGCCACCGAAAGTCCGACACGATAAAAAAGCTATTGGAAAAATAACGTAAACATGCGTGCGCGCACTTACAGCGCGCGTTCATGTCGTGCAGTGTGGCATTGAAGAGACGCACATTGTGCTGCCCGAGTGTACAGTGATGATGCAGCCAATGCTGTGATTGGTCAATGTGATTAGTGGGTGTGGCTTAATGGATCGGTCTATTATGCTATGGATATTTTAGGGTTTGTGAGCGTGTACACCCATTGACACTAATGATTATTAACAAGAGACACCGAGTCCGTTCTCGAGTTGATTTTGTGTACAAACCCAATTCGCAGTATTTCTGACCGCATGAGGGCGTGTGTGAACCAACTTTACGTGATTCTAAACAACTAAAACAACTGTTTTTTTTATTTTTGTTAATATTATTATTTATGTGGCCATTGATACAAGAAAACAGCATGACGTAAAAACAAGATAAAGCGTTGTGATACCATGAAATTCGCAATTGTAAGCGCCCTCTTGTGGTAAAAAAATACCGTCAATGAGGATGTTGCTAAAAATGTTTTGTTTCGTAGCCCCCAAACAAAAAAATATTGAACAAAATAATAGATAGGGAGACCGCCGCAAAGGGCTAGATAGATCAGTTGGTACTGCACCGGCACGTAAATTTGGAGGTCGCAGGTTCAAATCCTGTTCTAATCATTTTTTCTCTGTTCGGCCAAAATTGATTTAAGTTACGGTATACCCAGTCATTGTCGCTCGTGGTTCATTATTTGATATTTGAAGGAAAACAAAACTACCTAAGCAAAAGAAAGTTAAAGAAAAGTAGTGTTTACTCGTCGGCAGACGCGTTTGTGTGACATCACTTGATTAAGAGTAACCATGTAATCATTCTGTGACATGATAAGGAGTGAGTACCCCCCAAAAATGGTACCAGACTATACCCACACGTCACACGAGACCGCTCCATCAGAGAAGCGCGTTAATTTATTTATAACCCTGGCTGTTCCCGCCTATCGAGCAGTATGTGTGTGTAGACTTTCAAGCTTGTCAACAGAGAGAGCGTGGGATCCCAACGGGCCCAGCCGTGCGTACGTGTCGTGTCTGCATCCAGCGACCTCACCCCCCCCCCCTTCTCTCTCTCTCTCTCTTTCTCTCTCCGTGCCGACGACACGACAATCTAAATGCCAGATGCGAGTGCCTCTTCTTCATCTCTCCATCTTTTTCCCCCTCTCTTTCTCTCTATTTTGCTCTCGCTGACAGCTTGTACTTCCCCAGGATGGTACTATAGACATGGCTGGGGTAAGCTAGGCATTCAATTCACAATCTTACTACGTTGCAAATTGTAGTAGCAAAACGGCGCCCAGATTGGAACACACGGGCGCACGTCAAGACACGTAACTTACTTCTTAACCACGTTTTTTTTTTCTCATGACGACGACCACGTCCGCAACAATTTACCTCAATAGTATCCGTAAATGTTTCTGGTTTATATACTAAAATCATAGTCACTCGTCATTTGCACGGGTGGAGATTTTGTCTTTTCCTCAGATCAGATCAATGCAGCCAAACTGAATTTGGAACATCAGAGAACAAAAATCTTTTCCGTGTTTTTTTAATGCTGACTACCTTTCCAATTGGTATATTATCATACTTTGCCATCAAATACATCAAAAGAGGGCCACACTTTTTCGTTGAGTCACTTGGGGGTATTCTTATTAAGGAATTGGCCCTAGTTTGGCCTCGTCAGCTAGCTGGAACCCCCACGGTTTTTAAGTCGAGTCGCAATGGCTGACCAGCCAAAACCGTAGCCAGAAGCCTCTGAGAGCCTAAAAAAAAAGCCGGAAGGAGTCTCTGTGCCGAATGTGTATAAATCAAAATCAAACTGATGTGGTTTTGATTTCTTGTTCCCGGGATTCATAATGTGAGCCGATAATTCCTTTTGTCGTTCTCTCGTTCCGCATGTGTCTGGAAATGTCGAAGGGACAAGGGAGTCTTTTATTTTGTCAGCCGTAGTCAAAGATTACTGGAATAAAGTTTCCGGCCATGTTTCCCCGTTCATGGGTATGAGTCAAGCGTTTTGGGTCGCCACTCGCGCCTTGTAGTCTCCCGTTTTGGGGTCTTTGGACCTGGCGTTTCAGAACACTCCATCCTCTGTCACACTGTGGAAGCACTGGAAGGCATTTGTTAGCGTAACGACTCATTTATCTTTTAAACCAGTGATATGATCTCAAATCAACGCCAAACTTGAAATGACTCCCTTATATACATTTGCCGTTTACGAACAGTTTGTTGTACCGCAAATAATTAAGAAAAGCCAAATCCGTCAAATTTCACAAGGTAAAAGTTAGTAACTGATTGCACCTTGATAAGTGAGTTAAACCTTTCGCCAAGAATGCGTTGTTGTTGTTGTTGTTGTTGTTGTTGCTGCTGCTGCTGCTGCTGTTGTTGTCTTGTTCTTGTTCTTGTTCTTGTTCTTGTTCTTGTTCTTGTTCTTGTTCTTGTTCTTGTTCTTGTTCTTGTTCTTGTTCTTGTTCTTGTTCTTGTTCTTGTTCTTGTTCTTGTTCTTGTTCTTGTTCTTGTTCTTGTTGTTCTTGTTCTTGTTGTTCTTGTTGTTCTTGTTGTTCTTGTTGTTCTTGTTGGGTTTTTGTTTTGTTTTTGGTTTTTGTTTTCTTTTTGTAAAAGTGACTTTCTGAAACGATTTGAGCGGGATACTAGCCCTTTCAATGTGACATCACAAGCCAGTGCCTCTTCTTGGGGTCCCTTATTTTGCACATCCAATATTGTTGAGAGAAATCGCAACGCGGTAGCATCTTTAAAGAGAGTGGAGGCTTTCAGACTCGCTGCCGCTTTGTTAAATGAACCTGTAATCGTTGGGGTCGACATTGGATTCGCTTTCCCTTTTAACAGTGCCCGTCCGTCTCAACGAAAAGCCGCTAATCTCCGCGATTTCACACTGAAGATTTGCCCCCAAGGTTGTAGCATGGAGCTATGGTTGTAGGTACGTGCTTACGGCTGCGTTAATAAACTGACTTATGTTTTGTATTTCACTGACGTCTGGGACCTTTTTTGTAGTGGACGGGAAAAGTGAACTATAAATGTGAGATCGTTTGAGGTCCTTTCCTTCTTTCTTTCTTTTTTTTCTTACCCTTTTGGGGAATGAATTACTGCATGGTGCAGTGGTTACGTCATGTACTGGCCTGGATTTGGTAGGACATGCCATCAACGTGACGCGAGTTCGCTCGGCCGTGTGATCGGGCAAACCGTTGAAATTGTCTTGAATGAAGGCAGTTTTGGGGAATTAGAGAGCGCTGGGACGGACACAAGCAGCGAAGCTTAATTCGCCGTGAGGGGGGTATTTTGGGGGGCAACGGCTTTCGGAGCCGTTCCGGACATTAAATAAGACAGTATTTGTTTTCGTTTTGTAATCACGATCGGTCTTTATCCGGATGGGCTAAACCTTGAACAAACCGTTAGAGAACGTTCGAGATTTGGTTGATGTGTATTACAACATTCGCTTCCCTGTTTGTTAACAGTACATGCACACGTAAACACACATGGGTGTTGTGCCCCGTCGACACACCGAGACTATAACAAAAGGGATATGGGTGATTTAACCCTAAAACCGAGGGCTACCTCGGTTTGGTTTTGTGTACAAGATTTAGTTGATTGGTCACGAATAAAACAGGTCAGGTCAAAACAATGGGGAAATAAAAGGAAGTCCTCAGTTTTACATCATTGACAAACGCTTGTGTGAACGATTGTGGTTGCGTGTGTGTGTGCGGTGAGTTCAAGCAGAAAAACACTGTCGACCAACTCAATTTTGTCGATTGGTGTTTGTTTAAGCGGGTTGTTTTGTCGGCGTTCCCGCGTGAACTTTGGACGGTGAATATTTGTTGATATACCCGGCTCGATTGCTTGCCTGTGTAATGTACCGAAAGCTTATATCCAGATTTGATATCAGACTGCTCGTAGAAGGAGGGCTGTTTATTTCTTCGTGCCTCAGCCCTCACACTTTTCTTTTATTGCTCAAGTCAGTTGGACTTTTCAAATTATGGTTTTGATGGCTTAAGACGCCATTTCAATTTGGAGGAAAAAGATATTAAACAGAGAGCCATAATGAGATAAAACTTTTGCCGGACACGCTCGTTTTTGTCATCCCGCAGTCTGGTTTCGGACTGCTATCAAGCATTGCCCATCTGCAGTAATTAATGGCCGTACGCGTTCTTGGTCTGGCCGACAGCTTCGTTTAATCGTCCCTGTCATAAAATATTGCGCGCGGAGTAATGCCGCCCGAGACATCGCGCCATCTGCAATAGCGTTAGCCTCTGCTCCAGCAGTTAAACGCATTTCCAGATGAACTCATAATATTGGCCCCATAATATTAAAAAGCCACGGGGCAAAAAAAAATAAAACTGAACTCGCGATAAACCGCCGCAATCAGTTCGTCCCCCAGTAAACTTTAAATCTCAACTTTTCATCTACACTGATTGTTGATACATCATCCTGGAATTTCCTTCCTGTACAAGATGCAGGATTAAGAGGCGAGGACAGCCGAAAATGAAATAAACCGACTTGAGAGTTTGGCCTCGGTTTTCCCTGTCAGTTCGCGACAAACGTGATTCCTCACTCGACAGCGGACGGCTGTTAGGTGTCGTGAACTTGTCTGTAACGAACCGCCGACGGAGACGGCTGCCTGGTGAAACAATTACCACACAAAGTACTGTAACGTGTGGGGCGCGTCGTGAAACGGTACACTCATAAAGAGACATTTACAAGTAAGCATTTTTAAGTTGGCAGAAATCTCTTCAGAAAATAACCGTTTTCGTTGTTTTCGCTAAAGTCTGACGACCACCGAAGTTGTATGATGTGTTTCATTGAGAATGAAAACTACAGGTGTGAATTAGTTTACTCTAATTTCAAAATACAATAACTTATTTTTCCCCGAAAGCCCTAGTTCAACATTTTGGTAAAGTGGCTATAAAATGAATGCCTCCATTCTTTGCACAAGTCAAGATATATATAATAAAACCAACCTGTGAAAACGTCAGCTCATTTCGTTGTTTCATTTGCGAAAAGAAAACGGTAAAAATGCATTTCATTTTTGTACGCATTCTTAGGCAGAGTTTGGGTCTCATCGTGAGACGAAAATTAAGTATGTGTCTTATTTCATTTTTCAGGCAGAAATATTTCAAGGAAAGTTTTCTACCATATTTATCTTTACACGTGTAAATCTGTGAACATTTTAAGTTTTTTTTCTTACCAATGTTGAGCTGGGGCTTTAAAGTACAAAGGCTGCGTTTCAAGTATTCTCGGAAATGACTGCTTGTTAAAAAGGAACGTATTGGTCAGAATGATTTTCGAATTTGCAATGTTTGATACACTGTAGCTTTAAAGAGGGATGGCTCGCCAAACTCGTTTGCTTCATTTCCGATTACGCACCCTTTAAATTCTCATTGAAAGGGATGCCGGGCCAGTTATGTCACTCACTCCCTCTGCGGTAAACCGATCACTCTTAACGCTACCCTGTTATTTAAAGGGTAATTCGGATTGACGTCTGATATGACCCAACGTGATTGGACTGCATGTACTTTCCCCCTCTCCTTCCCCCTGTCGCTCATCGCCCCCTCATATTTACCCCCTTCCTGCCTGCCCGTCCCTGGGGGTGACGTGCGCGGGGTCCGTGAGGTGATTCAAAACGACGTTGTTAAAGGGCTCAGGTTTACATTTTGTCTGCTCTGCATTCAAACCGAACAAAAGTGACAACAAGAGGTCCTCTTATTGCATCTCATAGGGGAACGGTTTGCACTCGTGTCACTGTAGTGGGGAACAATAACTGGGAAGTCCTCAGTTGGCAACAAATATTTATGTAGGGGTGGGGATGTCTGTTCTTGTTCGATTGTTGTTCTGGGGGGGGGGGGGATTTGATTCTTCTTTTAGGGGAGTGTTTCATGTTCGAGTGTACTCGGTCCCAATTCCGCCTTCATAGCTGTCAAAAAGCGCACTATCAAAACAAAACTCACATGATTTTATTGTGTGCGCATGGTGTCTCCGCAAAAACCTCACTAGATTGGATTCCCACCGTGCAAAGTTTTAAATCTTTACTCAACCCATGCCCAACCCAACCTGTGAAAATTGCATCTCAGAGTTTCAAGGAAAACACTGCATAGCGGCTTGGCATGAACAGTGGCCATGAATTGCATGTTTTAGATCGCATTTTTTAAAAACAAAATATCCCTGCATTTGCTATTATAGTTCATTATAATGACAACTTCAGTTAGTATTGTCTGAGTTTTCAACGTGGAATTCATTTCTCAAACGGTGTGGCATTTTGCATATACTATTAACAATGCAAGACTTTTTTTGAATATTTATTTTTGCTGACTTCAAACATTTGGATGCTATACATTCCGAGCCCGTCTTTAAAAAGATGCAGTGAACTCGCGGTTATTATTGTTAATCTCTCATCCGGGTTGTGCCTGGAGATGGAGTTTAGGTTCTATAGTCTTTGCCTCGGGACGTGACGTGCATTTTTTTTAAAGGGAGGTGCGTTGTGGAGCACTGGAGCGGCGTTGTGCAATGTCATAGTGATGAACGAGAACGGTACCCCTTTAATGTTATGATTCATAGTTTTAATGAAAATACGGGGTCTTCATTTTTATGATGATGAATTTACTGCGTTTTTTTTCCTACCGAGTATTTTGTTTTTAGCTAACGGTCCGGTATATTCTAGGAAAATCTATCAAAGCTTCCAATGTAGACCTTTATCATGGGGGCAACCTTTTTCCCCATTCATTTTAATGTAACCAAACCGAGATTGGAAGGGAAAAAATAGTCAGGTTTCTTTTTTTTGTACAATGAATGTTAGCATCCATATTTGTTGTTGGATACGGGGAACATGACCAAGATGGTGGCAACATTAATAGACCATGCAAGTCTTGCGCGAATTCAAACAGTTTGAGAACAAAATCGGGCAGTTTGATACGCGCGAAACTTTAAAACACAGTAGTCTTCTCAGAGTGGGCGAAATGCGCATGTTTTGGGGGTGGCGTATGCAAATTGGCTACGATTCTCAGAGACTTGCTATTGGCGGGAAATACTGTGAGCGAGTTTGCTTGCTGAATAACGGTCTAACCGATGAGCAAGCAATAATTGAGGTTTTGCAGGTGTCCTTATTACGACCGAGGGCGGTGTGCTTAGCAGGGTTGTTTATCTGAACTGCTTTTTATACACTAATGCGGAGAAAATGAACGGTTGGGTTTGAGGGCCTGCTATAAACTCCTGGAGAGTCCGAC
This sequence comes from Marthasterias glacialis, assembly GCA_911728455.2. Lineage (NCBI taxonomy): Eukaryota > Metazoa > Echinodermata > Asteroidea > Forcipulatida > Asteriidae > Marthasterias > Marthasterias glacialis. The sequence continues at coordinate 13,199,970 of OU452237.1, read as the reverse complement.
CTGGTTCCCGGGGCGACGAGCCCCCCCCCCCCCCATCCCCCTCCCCCCAACCCACCTCCATCCCCCGTGCCTGTAGTCACCACCACTCGTCTAGTCAAACATATCTGATGGGGAAATTGTCACTGAGCTTTTAGCTGATACCACACCTATGTGTAATCTGAACTGCAGGCAAGCCGACGCCTACAATTTCCCGATGATGTATTTTTTTATAGACTTAGTATACTATTTTTAAAGCTGAATCATAAAAAGAAGGGGGGGGGGAGAAAAGGGGCCAGCTATTTTATTAAACTACCACCGCCAGGCCTCTCGTGCGGAGGTTCCCTTAATACGAGCCCAGCTTGTGGGGTGGCATGCCGCGGCGGTTCACAAGGCGCGCAGGTGCGTGCTTGAACTTTTATTTGTTGTGACGGCGGATATTCCTGGGCCCCGGCTCGGGAGATCTCAGTCACCAAGGCGTGGACCCGCAGCAGTGCGGCGTGCTGAGTCGACTTGTCAGGTCGGCGGCTTAACGGGGAACTCTTGCTGAAAAGCAAGGGACCGGGCTGCTGGTGGGGCTGGTGGTGGTGGTGGTGGGGGAGTTGATTTCCACCCGCAGGAGGAGCAGGGAACGGGGTCAGTCGGCCAGGTTGAAGTTACGCACGCCTTTCTCGAACAGTCTCGGTGCTCGCATAATGACATTTAGCTTCTGTACAATAGACTCAATGGGCCCTTTGGATATTTCAGGATTGTTCAGGCATCTTCGAATCAGTGTTGAAGGATAAATGTCCCCAATTTTGTCAATCCCTCAAAATGGGGTTTCTTGTATTCATTCAGGATATAGCCTTTTTCGGTTTCGGTAAAACATTGTTTTCATTTGTGGTCTTTCTGCGGTTGCAATAAAAACCGAACACAATACTGCAGCGTCATCAGCCAAGAATGCAGGACCAAAAGAGCGAAACTACGAAAGGCAGTGAAACGTTCGTGGTCCGTTGTCCCCAATAAACCCCGCCCCCTACCAACGTACTACCACGGGGGGAAACAATCCTGTTTTACTTGTAAACCGTCTGATTCTTTTGTCCGAATATAATGCCCCGGGGTTTTTAAGCAACAATAACAACAGCATTCCCCACGTCAGTTTCCCTGCAGTCTCTGCTGCTTCGCGGTTTCAAACGGTGGAGAAACGAATACAAATCACACTTCACTATTTTCACACACAAACACACGTACTCCCACACAAAACTGTTTGTTTATGGTGTAGACCGGGGACATCCCTTTGCTCCCCCATTGGTTTTTGTTCACGAAACATACCGAGGACTGTCCTCGGTACTGAGGACTGTCCTCGGTATGTCATTTTGCCGGATCCCTTTTGTTAAAGTCCTCGGTTTGAGTGCGCATGTGTTTACACACACACACGCACACACAAGTTATATATGAGGAACATGTTTAAGAAAACGATTAAAGTGTGAAGGATTGTCAAGAATGTTCAACATTTCAAGGAACTAGATTGCTGTGTATGCAGGTACTGAGCTTGTGTCCCTCGACGCCTGGCGATCTTGGTGGTCTTAAACGGTTTATACATCTGCTCTGGGGGAGGTGAAGGTCGGGTCTTTGGTTCGATTCCTACAGGGGGTGGTGACTGTGGATTTCATGTTACCGTAGGAGTCGGAGCACAGAGTGCTTTAACATTACCTCAGTTTTATGGCATGCACTACGCACTGCATTGGACGAGTGAAGATTTTGCTTCGAAAATTTAGCACGTAAAAAACGTGCATGTAAGAAGGAATCGGTATCGACTAATATTATGCACATTGCCGTCACTGCAGTATATGGCGCCCCGCACGGCGTCAAAGAGAATTTTTTTTAGCCCATTCTGCGCACCACGTGTTCAAATCTGTGCGTTTGCATTGTTGTGTCATCAGTTCGCCTCTAAGATGGCGGCGGGATGACGTCAGTGCATAAGGTCTTTTGGAAGTTCCAATTCGACAGAGGAAGGTTCCTTTCTGCACTATACGTATTGCGATCCCCAGTTGATCCTTAACACTATTATATCAATCACCGAAGCAGCAGCGGTGCCCGTCACCTGAATACCCTCCACCTTAGCCCCGTTTCTGTCACCCCCACCAGCCCCCTTTCTCGCCCTCCCGACCAAGCCAGACACTCCCACTTTCGGGAGCCTACGCGACGGGTTAAAAGAAAATCTGCAAGGAACGTCTAACAATTTTGTTTATCAATTATCGTCCCTTGCTCTTCCGGTACCGATACCAAAACGACATCGACACCTTCTCCTCTACCGCCTGGTAAATAATTCTTTCCTCGGGTCAGGTCCCCTACGGCTGTTTTATGTACCGTTTTTATTCGATTCACCTTCTTGTGTGTGTGAGTTTGTTTAGGCATTCAAACCGGGGACTTATAACAAAAGGGGACAATAGGGTCCCCGATTGGAAAAGGTCCCCAGTTGGAGATCGTGTACAAAACCAATGGGAGCTGTTGCTAAAAAGTTAGAGTACAAACAAAAGAGGGACAATAGGAGGTCCCCGATTGGAGGTAAAAACACACTTGGGTGTGTGTGTGTGTGTGTGTGGCGTGAGTTTGAAGCTTGCGAGCCCCTTTAATACCGCGGCGCTCTCTCTACCTCTCTCTCTCTCGTTGGCTCTCTACCGTCCAAGCCGAATATTGGACGCAGATGGTGTTGATGGATTTTCTACCCGGCGGGGTTGGTCCGCCAATAATCCTCGCGCAAATGGCACCGTGCGTCGATGCGATAGTATGGCCGGCCATTTACGACTTCAAAACGCGGGTTGGGACTCGGGATCGTTGCGGTCGGTCATGAAACTTTCCCGGGTGTAAATCAATGCCTTATGATGGCGTTGCCATATTCTGGGTCAAATTGAGTTTCAGACGGGAGGAGCATTCCTTCCTTAGTGCGCCTAACATGACGTCATAATTTGCAAAATACTGACGCATATTTTGTGGGGAAAACATAATATTGAAGAGATTTAAACTGGTTATGTTTAATTAAATAAAGCTATACACTATTAAAGTGTTATAAAGAGGCCTGTTATCATACATAAACCGTTTTATTTTAATAATGTGACCATTCCGGGCCTCGTTTTCACAAAGTGGTAAGATTGAACTTTGGATGTTGGCTAATCGAATTGTGATGATGTCACAATACAAACAATAGTAATTTTGACAATCTAAAGATAAATCTAATTAGTGCCTTGTATGTAAATACAAATGCTGAGGAAAACTCACCCGCAGAATTATTAATATTTGTCTTATTAGTGGTTTAGTATACCATATATAACACTTATAAATGTTTAGCCAATTTTGCCAGACTCTGCATTTCAGATTGTAAAACGGGGAAAATTCAGCCAAATTGGCCAGTGGCAAATAAAGAGCTGCAGTGCGCAAACTTTGATTGAATTGTGGGCCTTGTGCGATGACGTTAATTTCATCGTAAAGAAAATTGCGCGTTGCCAGGGAAACCATCCACGTCTTGAATTATTAACAGGGGCCTTCACGTTCCTGGAAGAAATATTGATCCGACCCAGAATAAAAAAAAGGAATTCTTTTATCGGTGAGATGTGTCGTCTTCCATTTTTTTTTTTTTTTTTTTTTTGTTACGTTTTTATGTGGAGTTCGTAAAAATACCATGTGCAATTAAAATTTATCTCTCGCCGTCGTTCGTTTCACCAAGGCTAAATTTATCCACTCCTAAGCCATTTTTGAGGTCGATTTCATAATTATTACCCTAGATATTTTTTTTTCACGGTGCGGTGTCGCAGTAACGTAGCATACCGGTGTGTGTGGGACCGCGGCCGTTCGGCCGTGCGCGGCTCTAGCCCCAGGTTAACGACAGCCACAGGCTGGGCAAATATGTCAAGGACCGGCAACCATAAATTCCATCGCGAAGGCGGTGGATGACAAATTGAAGGAGAGGCCGTCGCCGCGATCGCTAATGACTTTATCGTGTCTTGTTTGTTGGACTGCAGCGGCGGTGTGTGCGGCAGTTTGCCGGCCCTGATCGGGTTGGGTTTGTTTGCGCTGTTTTACACTCATCCGTCAAAGCAAAATGAACGATGTCGTTGGGGGCGCTGTAACACATTAAAGTGCAAACTTGCTTTTACTCCTGTTGTTGTTAGGGTTGACAGATGATGTGCGTTCCGGGTTAAAATATTGGAGTCAGTTTTAAATATAAAGGCTAATTCATAATGCTGCACAATCGTATTGATCATTATCTCTATGGTGATCAATACAAAATACTAATATTCAAGCTCATGGATTATTCTACTGCGTTTATGTAAATTTCAGGCTGTGCTCTCCGGTGTCATGGGGGTTTTCATACCCCGGTGTGCGTGCATCCCCCATAAAGTAAGTTAACATGGGCTGACAGGAAGTTGAGTCAAAAGAGGGCGCTATAAAATTTCTGCACAATTGCGCCACCGGAATAACCATTTTTTGAGAGTAGAGGGGAAGAGGCAAGACTGAGTCAGACTCGGTGGGTCTAATATTAATGAACATACGTTCAATGTGTTTTCGTTTTTGTCTCTTTTTGTTATTGTCCAGAATGCTGAAAGCAGGGGAGGGTCAGGCGTTTCTACAAATGGCATCCGGGAACCTTGTAGAGGCGCTCATCCGCCGGACACTCCTCGAGGACAACATCAACACCGATGATAGGCAGACCGCTGAGGAGAAATACCGCCCTCAGGCGACTAAAACAGGCAAGTGCCCCAAGAGCGATCCCTGGGAAGTGGACATCGACGACGACGACGTCCAGGTGAGGGTCCCCACGACAAAGACGACGGGTGCAGACGCAGACGGGAAGAAGACCGGGTCCAAGGTCGGTCAGAACAAAAAGGACATCGTGAAAGTGGACTCTCGGAGAAAGGTGAAAGAGGAGAGCCGAAAGGAGGCTCTGCTGAAGGAGTGGAGAGAGGCCGAGAAGGAGGAGGAGAAACGGAGGAAGAAAAATGCAGCTGTTTTCAACTCACGATTGTCCGAGGAGAGGGACTCTAATGACAATAACACGAAGAGAATGGACACAAACGACGGCACCACATCGCCTGAAATACTTGATCAAACTTCCATCAAACACCCGAAGGACAGAGGGAAGAAGAACTGCAGCGGGAAAAGCAAACAGACAAGCCCGGCTGACGGACACTCGAACGGCAAGGAAGATGCAGGACCCACCCCCAAGAAAGAAAAGAGAGACAAGTCAGCAGGGAGCAAGCGAAAGCTTGCCAAGTCACCAAGAGATTCCCCCGCCGTGGCCGGTGGCGAGCCCGAATCCAAGTACACCAAATTTGATAAAAACTCTAATGCATGCAGACAAGGCGATTCATCGGCCTCGGAAAATATTGATGTTACATCTGCTGATGGGAGCGACTCCATAGTGTCGTCCCCAATTGAACAAAAGACAGAAGGGTCCAGGTATAGCGTGGAGGAAAATGGGTCGGACAGTAGTTGTGACCAAGTTGCCAAGAAAGCTGAGCCCAAACCCAAACGGCCGAAACCTGGCATGGGAATGTCGATGGGTCTCACCATCGCGAGCATGATCGAGAAAACACTCGATGCCGGTTTGGGCGCTTCGCTGAAGGCGTCCAAAGCGGTGTCCAACTCCCTGGGGACATCGGACTCGCACCACCCCATCGTCACCAGCAAGACGGACTCCTCCCGCGATTCCGAGACGGCCTCGTCAGCGAAGAGGAAGGAACTCCGGCACGACGCCAACGCGTCCGCGTTCGGCATCGCCGTGCCCAAGCTCCGCTGGGCGTTGACTGGCCAACAGCAGCAGCAAAACATGGATCCGAAGTCGGGCCAGGATCCCGGCATGGGCGGTGGCGACAGCAGGGCCTTCCATCCCTCCTCGCGCCCGCAGTCCCTCAAACAGCAATCGGGAATCCCACCGCCGAGTTCGAGTACCGTGGGGCAATCGCAGCTCTTCCAACCCATCTTTCCAGTGGCTGTCTCGCGGATCGGTTCCTCGGCACCGATTAAGATCGACATACCCCGCTCCTGCCCCTTGCCGAGCACCAGTTCCTCCCCGGGGTCCCCCAAGGATAACTCCCTCTTCTCCCCTACCCAGAGTGACGGTTCCCTCTCGGCGAACCAGAGCGACAACGGCGCCTGCAGTCCAGGCAACATGGCGGACGGCTCGGGCAATGGCGGCAACAAGAAGAAGAAGCGAAAGCGCTGTGGCGTCTGCGAGCCGTGCATGACGAAACAGAACTGCGGCGACTGCTCCAGTTGCAAGAACCGCCGAACAGGACACCAGATCTGTAAGATGAGAAAATGTGTGGAACTTCGGAAAAAAACACAGGTGAGAAAAAAAAGAGGTTTTATTGGGTGTAAAACTACCTGAAACATTATCTATAATATGTGGCGAAATTTCACAAAGCAGGGGTTCAATTTCGTTAAACCGTAAACCACAAAAAAGGTTCAGCTCGGGAATATCTTGCTTATCAGAAGCTAGCAACCAGCCAAAATACAATACTGTCATTTTTGCATGGCAAAGTTTACAGTAGAAAGTCTTGCTGGCATCAAATTTACCCACCAGGGTAAAAAATCTAAATGCATGAACAAGAAGTCAATTTATTGACAGCAATGTTGTTTATATCTTGATAGCAACAGCAGTGTTGTTATCTGCTAAGCAAATGGGCTCAGCAGCTTTATAAAATTCTGGTCGTTTCAGGAACCATGGCTTCGGCTACGGCTTAGGCTCCATTGGCTGTTCGAAGCTCTGCACTGGAGTTACACGTTTTTCAGAAAAACAGACAAGAGTCTAAAGCCAGAGAGAGCCACCTCAACCAAACAAATTTGCTAGCCACAAAAAAGTTTTGCTGAGCAGTGATTAGCCAAAAATTACTTCTCAATTAGTATTGTTTGTGGCCAGCATTTGTTGTTTTTAAAATGTTAGAAACCAGCTGTATGAAATAATACGTGGCCCTTAACCCTCCTACTCTCTGACCATTCAATATCATCCACTGTGGTTTTGAATGATATATGAACTATGCCAGCCTGCAATATGACATCATGTGGCGATTGCATCTACACAATACACACATGTATACAGTTAGTTCTCTGCAGTTGTGCAACCTTGCAACCCAATGCAATTGGTCCACTTGCTGGAACAATTTTAACCAGAGTAGGAGGATGAAGGGGTTTTTTTTTGGGGGGGGTGTTCTCTTTTTTGTTTTTTTTCCAAAATGAGAATACATTCTTGGTCTTGCTTTGTTGAATAGTCAAAGTTTTCTCTAATAGACCTTAATCATGCTGCCACTATTTTGGGCATGTTCCCTGTATCCAATAACAGTAATAGATGCTAATATTCATTGTACAAAAAGGAACCAGACTGTTTGCCCTTCCAGCCTCAGTTTGGTTACATTGGTTTGAAGGGGAGAAAATCAAGATGGCCGCACCATGATAAAGGTCTATAGTTGATTCAAAGACTAGGGGTACCAGATATACAGTGGTCAGTTTCATTTTGGTATGGTGTTGTGTGGATTGAGTGAGTAGATGGTGGTGTTTTTGTTTTTCAGATTCTTATTTTTATGACTAAGTTAATTTATAGAGAAAACAGTTTGTTCCTAGATCCTCTGCTTTTATTGCTAGGTATGCACACAGATCCACAGCTTTTTTGAAGTGGGTTTAAAAAAGGTGAAGCATAATTTTGCCATTCTAAGCAAACCTTTTGGTGTGAAGACGCCTAGAAGTTTTCCCTCTCTACCAATAATAATCATTTTGCAAAGGTCCTCTGACAGGTCTGGCAGAATTTTAAGCTGAAAGTTGCATTAAAAACTGCATAATAGTATGGATGCACAAAGCTCAAAATTGCATAGGTAGGGTGAAAAAAGGTCGCCATTAAAATTAAATAGCGCCCTCTGCTGTCGAGCTGGTCATTAAAAAAAATCACTAATCTTGAATAGCGCCCTCAATAGTACATCATCATACCACACGAACGTGGTGTTTTGAATCCCGGCTGCGCTGGTGGTACTGTTGTTGAGCGTTGGTTTTTGGCTGAAGAAAAGTCGCATTTGGTGTGGATTTTTGTTTGTTATTTTCTGCCGGAAGACAGCTCTAAATGGTCAACATGACATGCTGAGATATAATGTAAGATTCATTCATTATTCTTAGCTCTATAATAGTATGAAAGTACACACATTAGCAAGTTGAAAATTTTGTGACTGTGACTGTGAGTGTGAGTGCGAGTGTTACTTCGTGGTCTAAAAAACTAAAATGCAAATTAATTGATAAGTCGATGTAAAGGAAAGTGGTCGTTCTTAATTCTAAAAATGTATTCAAAATACATGTACCTGAGAGTGACAAACTGAGAGTGAAATAGTGTTGACTCTATCCTGATTGTCTTTATGCAAACATGGCTCTATTTTTTTTCATTTTTTTTCCTAAATCATAGTGACTTTTTGCACAACTTCATTATCATATTGTTATCTCGGCTGATATTCCTCATCAAAATTTCATTACACCATTTTTTGGCTTTTGTATATAATCGTAGCTCTTTACCTTGGTCACATCCTTTAATTTGACCTAAGAACTGCAGTGGACCATGCGTTAAAATTTTGCAAAATTGTTAAAATGTTAACCTTTTTTTTTTTCTTCTTTTTTTTCAACATGTTAGTTTTTATATTTAAAATGCACAAAAAATGGGTCAAAATAATTAGCAAAGTTTTAACCAGTATAATTTGTCATAACCCTTCGGTCTACATCCATAGGGAAGATGATGGAGGGTTTACGATTAAATCACAACTAAAGTTAGTGTAACTACAGTGTTCACTGCAAATCTCCAGCAAATGTACGCACAACTCTACTTCCTGCATTTGCTGCATCTACTTTGAATTGTGGTTTAGCCTATTTACTAACAAACATCTTTCCCCAGAAAATCTCATCACCAGGTCCATGGATTGAATCAATCAAATTAACTTTAATTTTTTAATTAAGTCAGTCAAACAATCAGGCATGACCTTTTTTTCCCTCTGTACGATTCCAACAAACAACTGCAATGGATTTAACTCTGGATCTCTTGGTAACATTTTCCAGTGAGTTAAGACCGAACCATTCACTTGCATTTTTTGTGTATAGGTGTCACATTAAGCACCTTCACGGTATGCGCCACCATTTTGTTCAAGGACCAGTATTTGTTTACTTGGAACAGTACTCGTTGCAGTCTGTGGCTCTACGCTCGAACTTCCACACACGTACCAGATGTGGTGTAGAGTTTGAAAGCTGAGTTGCAAATGGCAACGAGTGTTTGAAATAAACAAATCTGTCCCTTGGACAAGTTGGCGCATATTATCATAAAGGTGCTCATTTGAATCCATAGGTGAATGTTATTGATTGGTCAGACAGTAGGAGGGTTAAGTGACCTACAGTAAAATTCACATGAATTAAACTGAGCCGACCCCACTACTGAATCTCAGTCCAGTATCCCAAATCACATCATTTCTCTATTAACTAAAGAAAAAAAACCTGAAACTTTTACTTTAAACTGTTGTCGATAAATTATACACAACATCCACCGTGTGTGTCACTGAATCATGTTTACAGTCCCCCCAGCCTAGCATGTGCGTGTCTTTCCCTCCCCCCTATTCACTTTAATTACATTAGGCAGGTCTGCGTCACTCTTCCTGAAGCTACTCACTGCTTCCTGCTTTCCACAATGTAATGACTCGCATCAGCTGGTGTGATGGCCAAGTGAAAAAAAGTAATTGGTTAGTGCCATTTATCTTCCAATTTGTCGTAATATAGGCCTGTGAGGTGGTATTTTTTCATTATCCAAAGTCTTTCCAAAGAGAATCCGCTTTTTGATTTACCAAATGAATATAAACAAGATTTTTTTTTATCAACATGTAGGCTGAATCCACTCTAAAATATAAGTTGTTTTTAGAAAAGCTTATTATAGGGTTGCGCTACTTTTGCCACCGGGGGGGCCAATTTCATAAATCCTGTAAGCAGATGTTTTCTGCTTACTTAGGGACCCTTAACACAGTTTCAAATAGACCGATTGCGCGACAGTGTTTACATGCGGTCACATGACCTCCTATCGGGTATGACGTCATACAGCTGATGAAAAAATATGTGTAAAAGAATAGGCCGTGACACACAGTGAGTACGAAAACAGTCGATTTTACTTTCGTTAAGCGATGAATTAGTTAATCAGCCCCTATTATTTAAAGTAGTATTTTGTGGCATTAATTTAAATCACATTTCTGTTTCATAATTTAACAGAGTTCTTCTAAAAAGAGGTTTTTTTTAGCCATGCACTCCGGCGTCGGACGACTATTATGTAGCCACCCGTCTGTTATTTTGTTTGTAATGTTGGCCTAAATCACTGTAAAAAAAAAAAAAAAAAAAACGTTGGAAAAGTGAGCATTAGCCTTGCAGAATTTCAAATAGGCAAAGGAATCACACAGTTTTGGAAAGCAATTTCTTTGGAGGATTTCAGCTTCAAAACTTTGAAATTTTTGTGTTGAAAAGTGTGGTGATCGCGGTCGTCTTGCCTAACGTTCCGTCGTGCGCTGTACACATCGTGCACATTTATACGGTACTTTTACAATTTTCAAGACTTGCTGGAACTGTCCTTACTGGCTTTATTCAGCCACTTGGAGGTCTCTGGTACAAACTCTGGAATATCTTTTACAGATTTCGAGCAAGAAAAGCCTCGATCGAATACAACTAAATGCATTAATCATCGTGTACCTAACCACCCTTTCCCATGGAGGATTACGTGTGTGTTTACATTTTATACCCAACAGGGGTCACGTGACGTAGGTCGCGCAATTGGTCTATTTCATATCCACAGGTTACCAGCAAGTAGTATAGAGCAGATGAGTGATGCAACAATACGAATCCATCGTGAACACGCACTGCCAACTCTCATTAATTGTTTTGAAATTGCTAAATGAATCAAGGCACAATTTTCTGTTATGCACACAAATTTGTATACCAGTAAACAGTAAAAATAGGCTATACTTTTGGCCAAGTTTGCTAGACACGCGGTTTTGGCACTTGGAGAGGGATGTTATTTATCCTTTACGTGAAAAGGTATTATTAGGAAACTTAGCCATTCGGAAACAGTTATTTTCAGTTCAGATCCTGACTAACCCCCCCTGGCTAGACAAAAATGTAGTCATGTATGTTTTATAGTGTGGAAAAAAAAATCAAAATAGTAATAAAAAGCACCGACGATAAATTGCTTGGGACATTTTTTGGGGTGTTTTTTTTTTTTTTTTTTTTTTTTTTGGTGCGTGTCGGTCTCAGTGTGCAGTGTTGTAGTGGGAAAAAACTATTTATAAAACCACCCACCTGACATCGCAGGTTTGAATCCCGCAGTCAATTTTTCATTGTTCACCCCTAACCAATTTTTATAGAATTTTTGGTTTTAGTTATAATTAGCTATGCACAATTTTTAGTAAATTTTTTGAAAGCATTACTGATACCTTATGGAGGCTATTGCCCCCATGCCTCTGTCATTGCCTTGGTGCCCCTTGAAATGGTTCAGTAGAAGTTTTGAAGTGCCCTTAATCGGGAAGGAACAAAATCTGACTCTGGAGACCTTGATCTTCTCTCTAAAAATAAAATATCCTTCAGACAACATTTTTTTTTTCCCCCACACTTAAAAGTTAACCTTGAAGATTTGATAAACGGATCGTAATGAGTAACCGATATCTTCCAGAGCCTGTCCCTAGGAGATGGCTAAACGCGTTAAGATTTATTACCAGCTGCGCCGGTTTAATAAGATTTCATCTTCTTGAAAAACAAAATTGTGGCCGATGTTTGACCTTGGTTGCTTGGGGGGGGGGATGAAGACGGAGTCTTTCTCGGCAGCCATTCTTGATCATTAAACCCCATTTATAAGGAGTTTAAAAACTTGCAAAAAAATCCATTTTGTGACGTCCCTACAAATTGCACTAGCGTCGACACTATAGTCTTGAGCTGACGGCATCGACTAAATTTTCAATTACTCTCAAATTTCAATCAAAAAATGGAACGGAAAAGGCTGGAAACTTTTGCCGTCCATTTTTGATGCAAAAATTTGACTTTAAAAAAAAAACATTGTAGGCCTAATGAATTAACTCAAATTATTGTCGTTATTTATAAGCCTGCATGCCCATTTACGTGTTTTAACACTTCTGAGTGGTTTCATAAACAAAAATTATAACCATTTTGGAAAAACTGCTATCGTGACGGATGCAAAGTGGAACCTTTTTATTGTGTTTCCTGTCGGAAGTGAATTATTAACAAACCCCCCCAAAAATTGCAAACTACAGTACATACCAACTTGTAAGCCGTGTGCTTAGAAAGGTAAGGTTGATTGTTCTGGGGGGTTTTTTGTACGAGGCAAATTTTTTGTTACTTTGCAGCACCTTGAAATCGTTACAAGAATTGTAAGTTACGTCTTTTACAGATTAATTACCACTACCAGCCTTGAGGTCTTCAGACAATCTCAGCAATTAACTGGCGATTTTGTGTAAGGATGCTCAGAAGAAAAATCTTTAGAAATGATTTCTGCTTTTAAGTACCCAAAATTTGGTGTGAAAATTCTGGATGTAAAAATAATGCTAAACTTCCTCTTCATGATAGTGTAGTTTAAAGAGATCCTCTTTCCTTCATACGAAGATCACTTAAATTTCCTATCGAAAATAAAAGTTTTGTTTTTTAAGTCAGATTTTGTAATAAAATGATAGGCCGAATTATAATATTTTTTAATTTTCAATTTTGTTCTCCCCGTTGTGAGACTGTTGAGTCATACCCTATCTAGTAAATGGTATCGTGATCCATGTATTTCTTGCTTAATTACACGACGGACACGAGCGCCAGCTCAGAATTCCAACTCTCTTTCCACATCGCTACCTATCCCATGCACCGGAGTTTCTGATAATTGAAAATGAATACCAAGCTCCGCAAACCAGCATATGGCTTCTCTTATCACGTTTTCATTGTTTAACTACACCACCGACCCCCCCCCCCCCCCCAGCAAACATTAAAGTCTATCCCTGGAGCAAAGACGCAATTAAGTCCTGAGCACACGCATCCCGGAATCGTGCCTCCCATACAGCACATGGTGTTCACGGTCCGGGGATCCCAACCAGAATCTAAATTCCCTGTTAGTGGATCGTGTGAGCGTGTTTATTCCCGCAGGAGCTCTCCAGTCTCGCTGTCGGACCCCGACGATAAAAATCGAAGGGAGAGGGAGAGAGAGTGGGAGAATATAGTACTAGAACAGAAAATGATCTCATTAACATATGAATAGGAGTAGTCACACTTTGTGCATTATAAATGTACCATAGGCTTTTGTGAGAATTTGGACTGTACCATTTATCTAACGTAGGGGGATAACTTTTTATGACTGGGTATTGTGACATGGTTTGTTTACTTTTTTTTTTTTTTTTTTTTTTTCACACAAAAGCAACAGATATTACTTGTCTGCGAGGCAGATGTCAATTAGAGGTGGACAACAAATTTTTTTCATTTGGCACCGAACTTCCTGCTGGGTTATAGTTTATTTAGCTTTTTTTTTTTTATAAACAGTAATTGATGCAAGTTACTTTTTGTGTACATGTACTGTGAATATAAATGTTGTCCCTGAAGTTTTGGCCATGACTTGGGTCTCGTTGTAATTGGTTTTATTTACGCTTAAATGTTGCTGTATTTGAAGGTGTGAGCAATGTCATAAATTTGCTTCAAATTTAGAAAGGAGAAGGAAAAAAAATGATTTATGGAGATCGTGAAAATATTTTCAGATCTCTGATTGGAATCTGACCGTCAGATCTTTTATTTGTTTGGGAATTTCTTGTGTAATCTTCTTACAGACGGAGACCGACTTATGATCTTCAAGTGACCCAGCATTTATGTGAAATAACAATCCTGTGAAAATTAAAGCTCAATCTGTCATCAGAGTCCCAAGAAAATAGTGGGGTGAAAAACTTTCATTTTCACTGTTTTCAAACATGAGAGTTTTGGTCGTTTGAGCCCAAAACTAGTTGTTTTACTCATGTTTGCGTCTCAGGCAACAGTATTTCAAGGGAAGTTGTCTATCATGACCATCTTTATATCCCACCCTCACCAAGGCCCTCCCCATGATTTTTCTAAACTTGTGGATATTCTGGACCCAAATTTTGCAAGTGTGGCCGAAGCACTCTAAATCAGAAATTACGTCCTCGGAATGTTTTTAATTTGATGTTTATGTTTGGTTTGAAAAGCTCAACTGAGCAATCTGGAGCTTTTATTTATTTATTTATTTATTTATTTATTTATTTATTTTTTGCTTATAGGCCGTAATTCCTGCATAAATCTGCCATTAAAAAAAAATTTGTTCTGATCTGTAACTGAACTTGCAATGCTGCCTAACAAGCTTACAATCAAATTTAAAATCATTTACAATGCCCTCTGAAAATTTGAGATGGATTACATGATGTTGGCTCCCTGCTCTGTATGCTTGGAACAATCTCAAACTTGGTCTTGTGTCAGTCCAGAGTTAATCAACTTTGAAGGATCAACATGACAGTGTGGTTTACAATTACCACCTCCATGATAATCCTGAAGCCAGGTCACTTACTCATTAACCCCAATGCACTTTATTGCAGCAAGCAATGATCCAATTAGACAGTGGGCTACTACTAGGTTACTACTAGTGAGGTGCTAGCCTTTACATCATCACCTCCCTCTCCCCCCCCCCCCCAACCATGGGTCACACTTCATTAACCATTGCTACCAGTCAATAGAGCCAGTTTGCCATGCAGGGCCCCCTTTGTTATGGTAATTAGCCCTGTGATGGTGTAATGGTGTTCAGCCTGTGAATATTTAATTATGTGTAAAGGGATAATAAGGGACCTGCTCAAACTGTTTTATATAAATGTACTAAGTTTTATTTATTCAAAATAAATTTTGTTTTTCTACTACAGATGAAATCTGCTTAATGCAATTTAAAAAGTATGTTAAATACAAGACAAATTGTCTTAATAATGATCTACAAATAGCAACATTGTTTGTTTGTCTGTTTGTTTGTTGTTTATTTGTTTCATTGTTTGGTTGTTGGGGTGTTGGGTTGTTTGTTTGTCTGTTGTTGGGGTGTCTGTTTGTTGTTGGGATTTTTGTTGTTGTTGGTTTGTTTGTTTTTGTTTTGTGGAGGTTTTTGTGTTGTTTCATGTGTGGTTTGTTGCCAGTACATGTAAGTAAGTAACTAATTGCGGGAAATGAGGAAAAAATGGGGGGAAAATGAGAGGGCGTCTTTGTTAAAAACATCTTGTAGTTTTTTAACTGAGGAAAGCAATCTCAAAAGGGGAAAAGGTCCGAGTCCACTTTGTGTCCAAACCTGTAGATTTGTGATTCTGGTGATTGCACAGAATCTGTAAACATCCTTTATTGTAAGATGTCTTGGAGGTTCTGAGTCTGGAATAAGGGAACCACAGGCCCGCTAGCCATTTTTCAGGAATTTCCACATTGGTCAAATCTGATCTCTGTGGATATTTCTTTCCTTCACCTGCCACTGACTGCGCAGATTCGAAAGTTGGCCGCTGCTGAAATGCGCGACTTTGTTTGCTTCACATAGTGAAGCAGTGTTTAAGGACACTAGGTGGCAGCAGACTCGGGAAATGTGCGTCCGCTCAGAACTACGCAATCAATGGGCCTAAGTCTGCTGCCACCTAGTGTTCCAAAGTCTCCCATTGGGAATCCAAGGTGCTCAAGTGCACCCGAGATTTCTACTGGTCTGTAGAGCTGTACAATACAAACACTCTGTGGTCGGCCTTATTTTGCTGTGTGTTCAGCAGCCATGAGATTGCATCAATCCTGTGGTGGGGTGATACTGGACCAGAGTTTGTCAGACTGTAATGCATAGATAACCACCATTCACAAAACATTTCCTTGTGGTTGTGCTGATAAATTACCTCAACTAACCTCCCCCCCCCCCCCAGTTTTATTTCTGAACCTAAAAAGGCCTTAAAAACCATGGCACACTTTTGCTGCAGGCATCAGAAGCTTAAATGACCTTTGTAACAGTTCCGTTACAGTTATGTTTTTCAGAGGTTAGCCTATTGAGTTGGTTTTTATTAGTTGGGGGGGTGTACACTACAAGTCTCTCGCGGATGTTCAAACTTCCAGAAACCTGGAGTTTTATGTGTAGAAAAACAAATATTTACATTATTTTAACAGGTTCCAATGATTGAAAATAATTATGTGTGAAAATTGCATAGTCTATTGCCCTGCCCCTGTAGAGTTCAAGGTCTGTTGAAGTACATTGGGGTTAGGCAAGAGTTTGATTGAAACTGCATGGAAGAGTGAGTAAAGATGCATCAGGTCTTTTCTATTAGTCTATATGTTAGAGAGTGAAAGTTTCACTCTCTCGCCCGAGTGGTGTCAGTTTGGCCCTTTTTTAGAGTGAAACTCACTGTGCATCACCCTTTTTGAGTGAAATCGGAGCGAACTTCACTCTGATTCATGGTTGAAAATACCCGTCTTTCTCTCTAGAATGAGTTGACCATCGTATGGTTCTTTGCTAGAGTGGTATGGTGGTCAAAACGAGTGTTTGTTTTTACTCTTTTAGTTTTTGCTTAAAGCATGCAGACAACATTGATATGTCAAACCAGTAGGTATCCACACTTTATTTGACCCACATAAAATATAAAAAAAAATGTGAAAGTTTAACCTCAATCGGTCATCATAGTGAAAAAAAAACAACATTATTTTCACTGCTTTTGAACATCAGGTTTTGGACTAATTGTTTCACTCATTTCTCAAAAAACTAAAGCATTTCAGGCAAAAATATTTCAAGGGAAGTTTTCCACCATGACCATCTTTACACCAAGTAAGTTATGTCCAAATCTGTGAGCGTTTATATTTCCAATTTAACCAATGTTGTGCGCACCCTGTGAAGTCGAGATTTTAATTGTCGTGGTAGGATCGTCTTTAAGAAATTTTGTAAATGCAAATTCACCCCCCTGAACTAGTCTGAAACACACTCGTTCTGTGCAACCTGGACAAAGCAGGAAGTTAATTTCACAAACTGAGTACTAATTCGAAGGGGGGGGGTCTACGCTTTGTATTTCCGTTTTCTAAATGTAACCACTCCAGATTTAGAAGCGGCGGCTTAGAAAAGCTTCCTGAGATTTAGCTAGCATGAGCTCGGCTTCCTCAGAAAGGCACAAAACTAAAACCGAAACGTAGATTCTGGATTGAGGAGTGGAGGAAGCTTCTGATCAAAATTATATTTGTAAATCTTGTGTCATGCTCCAAGCCATGTTAATTTACATACATAGTTCTGAACTTGTCCGCATTTCCAAGAACAACGGATTTACCTGGTAAAGTCTGCTGCCACCTAGTGTCGCCAAAAGTCTTCCATTACAGCCTACGCAAGGACCCGATTCTAAAAGCTCTTAAAACCACAACACTATATTGATGAGTAATAACACAATGCCATGTAATTCACATAGCTTTATAACTGGTATCCAGCAAATTTTGTGCTCGTTGTTTTTGTTCCTTCTGCTTGATTCAGGTACATGTGTACATTGGGTTTAGGCCTACGTGGCCTGAAGTACATGTACCTACGGGGACCAACGGCCAGGATGGTCATCTGTAATTTAGCTTTACACCGGTAACCCCCAAACTAAAGTCCTGCAGTCTCGTGTTTTCCCAAACCAGACTTCCAAGAAATTTACTGATCAATAGTACGCTAGGCCTTGAACTTTGCTCTTGAATGGGCACAGTAATTTTCCTCTGGTTAGGGGCACTTCTATGAGGAAAATGTACATTTGTATTGGAACTTTGCAAAGGGTACCATGGCAAAAGCACAGGGCACCACGGCAATTGCTCTGGGTGCCGTGGGCCTGTTGTAGGCTCAAAGTATTTTGAATATCTCAGACCGCCACCAAAAAGTAGAAGCAAATGCTATACAAATATTTGAAGTCTTTTTGGAAATGTTTCTTTGTGGTCTTGTAAAAGATCTGAGATAATATACTTCCAAGATGTTGTCTAGTGCCGATTTTCTTGAAATTTGATCCCTTCTGCACACCATACCTTAAAACAAGGTTCGAACTTAAACCTTGTTGGGGGGAGGGGGGGGGCTACAATTCTTTGAATTACATCCCGCAGTCAGGATTGCTTGAGCTTGATGGAGCGCGAAAAAACCTCATGTGATCGTTTGTGCAATTATTGCTGACAAATGGCCGGTGGTTTCTCTCCTTTTTGCTGTGTGTGTGTGTGGTTTAGATCGTTGGTGACTAAAATACTACCGCATGAATAAGCCAAAGTTGAAACAGCTGCTTGGACATGCTTGAAAGTTTTAATGGGTGTTTTCGAACGAGGGTACAATTTGGGCCACGTGACAGTTTGTCTTTCTCGTGCGATTATCGTCTGAACCAATGCAAGGTGCATGTATTTGTAGCACTGATATAGTGTGAATATGTCTTCTATTTAGAGGATACAGGCTTTGAGTAAAGATAAGGTACATCTTTGATAGTGTTATATATAACTAAACAGGTTACTTGTCTGAGAATTTTTTTTTTTTTTTTTTTTTTTTTGAGTGGATGTTGGTGGAGTGTTTATTGTGCTGAGGTTTACTTCATGTAGGGGCCTATACTTTCATTTCGTTTTGTTGTTGTTGTTGTTGTTGTTTTCAACAACCAATGCTGCTAGTTTGTAAATTATTCTTTTGATGTGGGTTTTTTGTTAGTTGGCTCTCCTCATACTGGAGGGGTACCACTTCCCAAGACCTAACACCTCTTTACAGTTGATCTTAACGGCATCCACGCTTCAATGGGACTCAACAGTTAGTCTTTCACACATTGTATACCTGCTGTCTTCACCATGGCCAACTGCATCTCCTCTTGTCCCTGGACCCCATGCTGAACCTTTATTGGAAGTATTCTGGGCAGTTTTACACCACATGAGGCTTTTCATCCTCTGAACTAGTCAAAAGTCTAACTGAAGCATGGATGAAAGTGCAACTTGGAAGTGAAGTCCCTCAGTGATTACCTGACCCCCCCATGACCTCCAATGGTAGAGCCTGTCTGGTGCTTGACAGGCAGATGAGGCCAGGGCTGAATGGCAGGGAACAAAGACTGACCAATCAGAAGGCAGGGTATTGTGTACGCTTCCCCTCATTGCAGTCCTTGGACTCCGGGGCTGATTATGCATGGGATAGAGGGAGAGAGAAACCTGGAGGCTTGCTGAGCATGCACAGCCTAAGCTAATGCAGAGCGCTTTAATTTTGTGGTTAAGGGGAATTTTTACAGTGTGTTGTGTGTGTGTGTGCACTGTTTGTGTGTACGTGCTATTCTGGACGGCTTTGTTTCGGGACGAAGCAGATGGAAGGCCCTAACAAGGCCCTGCACCGGCTGTAACAGCATACAACAGTAGGTCACGTTGTGTAGTGTGGGACCCAATGTGCACCCCGGTTCCGTAGCGAACAAGTCATGTTCCACACCGCCTAAATGTAGGATCCCTATCCGCCGCTTCAACATGTGCATTCAAAAATTCTTGTGGATTTTTAAGTCGACCCGCCCGGTTTCCTGACGATTGCTGTGTTGCTTTTTTTTTCTTCTTCAGTTTTTTTTTTCTTTCTCACACACGTGGAGGATCTGTCGGATTTACGGCTGCATTTACAAGACGGGGGGACACGATCTAACGAGGTTTACAGCGGCAACCAGCTCTTTCAGGTATAATCACCGATAGTCTGGAAAGAAAACAAAAACAACGCCGACTGATTCTGCCCGTCCTGACTCGTTGTGTGTACACACTCTACACGTGTTTCTCGTAGAGAAAAAAAAAATACAAGTATTCACAGCCGAGCATTTATCATTCATTCAGTTGCTGCCTTTTGGCTTTCATCCAGGAAATACGTTTGTAGTGTGTCCATGGAAGTTATCGTCAGAACCCACGTGCGTAGAACACACACAATCAGCTGTTGATTTGCTCCTACCATAACAACCGCATCAGGCAATGGAAACATAAGGAGAACCGCCTCGCATGGAATATTTGTCTTCTTTTTTTTTTTGGCCCCCTCTTCTTCGAGACTTTATTAGTGTTTTCTGAAGGATTATAATTTCATTAGGATTTTTCGTTTTTTTGGTTTTCTTGGTTTCGACAGGCACCTGACCTGGTGGGCATGGACGGCTCAACAAACCTTAGCAGGGCCAAGGGAGGGCACCAGCCGTTTCCGCAGCTAACAGCTCCCCCTCCGAAGGTAGGTACCGGCTAAATAAAGAGTTATGATCACAGCTAACTGTTATTGCCAAATTCAAAATGCTCTCAAATAGTCGTCGGATTACATGTAGTAGTCGCTTCAAGATCATTGTGGAAAGATCTGAAGTGGGTTATTCTTGTTTCATTTATTTATTTGTTTATTTATTTACATATTTTTATGAGTGGTTTTGTCTGTAATACTGTGCATATTTCAATTAAATATTTGCATAAGTTCCCGGGTTGAATACAGAATATACATGTAGTAGAACAGAGAACGTGTCCAATTTTGCTGTTCGTTTGAAAAACAGGATTCCCAAATCTCGCTTCCATTAGTTTTGCATTTTACAAATGTTGCTGCCAAAACTATCCAAAATTCAAAACGTGTGGCCCAAAAGCTGTATCCTTCTGAGAGACGTTTTTCATTTGTTGTTCTTGTGCGTGTTTGTTTTCTTTTTGTGTTAACGCGTAGACCTGTACATTTGAATGGTGCTCCATGCAATAAGGCCTACCAGTGTACAGTTCAACCCCCCCCCCCAAAAAAAATGCTCTCTGTTGAGTTCGTTTATTAACAAAGAATTTCCTGTTTGTTTAATGGGCAGCCATTTCCACGCACTGTGCATTTTCATATTCTTTTTTTTATCAGCACAAAACAAACGTTGAAATACATGTATTTGAAAGGGTCAGGGTCTTTTATACTCTGCTTGAATGAAAATCTATTGAATCGGGACATTACAAGAGTGACTTGTCTGTAAAAATTTATTTTGTAGTGCAACGACATGTAATATTATCTTTAGACACAAGAAAAACAGATTCTTTGTGCTTAATCTTTCTAATTAAATTAGTTAGAAATTTCGTGTTAAATGTTACAGCTCTCCGCATGCTTACAGATAATTACAGATACATGTATATTTTGAGCCTGCCTTTTTATAAGGAAGCAGCCATATTCAAACCCACACGTTCAAAATGAGGCTGAACACCATGGGACTAGACAGGCCCTCGTTTGTGTTTCTTAGTTAGAAGCTTGTTACATGAACAGGAACCCAGATCGTACTTCTTTCGTACAAACCCACACATTCAAAATGAGGCTGAATACCCGAGGGGAAAGTCTGGCCTTTGGTGTGATTTCAAGATGAGGCTGAACGCCATAGGAGTAGTCTGGCCCTTGTTGTGTTTCTTAAGGCAAAGCTTTTTACTGTGAACGAGAACCCAGACAGAGGCATTTCTTCCACAAACCCACACATTCAAAATGAGGCTGAACGCCATTGGACTAGACAGGCGCTCGTTGTGTTTCTTAGTTAGAAGCTTGTTACATGAACAGGAACCCAGATTGTATCTCTTTCAGACAAGCCCACATATTCAAAATGAGGCTGAACACCGTAAGACTAGTCTGGCGCTTGTTGTGTTTCTTAGTGAGAAGCTTGTTACTGTCAACGGGAACCCAGATGGAGCTATTACTTTCGTACAAACCACATTCAAAATGAGGCGGAAAACCTAAAAAAGGAGAAAATGGTTCGGCTCTTTCATATTTGATTGCTGAAAGCATGTTACATAAAGTGGTCAGGGAAGCCAGGCGAAGACACTATGTCATTTACCTTTACCATTGTCGTACCCTTCTAAAGAATTCAACTTCATGGTTTTGTGGATACAGTAGTTGGTGTTGCTTCCACGGTCGTCTTGAAGGATGTTGTTGGTAGGGGTCGGAAACCCCCAACGGAACTCTGGGGAATAGATTCACCTTCATATGAATGCTGAAATTGGAATTTCCTTCTTGTAAATTCATTAAAAAGATAAGGGTTCATGGTAGGACGACTCTGGAGTTGGCTATCTCGGAGGATATCCTTCAGGAAATGATTTTTTTTTTTTTTTTAAAGTCAACTCCTGAGCTGTCCAATCTCGTAGGCGATCGCCTGGTGTCAATTTTTTAAGAATGTCACCATGGCTACTGGACCCCTTGCCACTGATCCCTTTGCAATGACATCACCCTTGGCAGATCTGCCCATATTTTGCCATTTGGGGAGTCAAATTGCGCGTAAAGATGTACATTGTAACTGAGTCTCTTGGTTTCAAGGCCATATTCAAATTGATGGCTACGGCTGAGGCTGGATCGCCGCGTCTTCATGTGGTGAAGTATAGGATGCCCCTAGCCACACCCTGAGGAAGCCGTAGCCGTAGCCGAAGCCACAGCCGCTGATTCAGACACGGCGTTGTTGTTTTGTTTTTTTGTTTTTTTTTGGGTAGGACTGATAAGTTAACTTCATCATTTTCACCTGACCCAAATGTATCCCATTGGTGTCCCCTTCATACTGTGTTTTTAACTCATGGTGGGGTTCTGGAAACAGTATTTGTGCCGACATTTTCAAATACCATGTGTACTGTAGGTTCACGATGGCCAGATTAACTATGAACTATGTCGAGTGGGGAGTGGGGGGGGGGGACCTTTTGCCCATCTAAATACAACAGTCACCAATTATCACTTCAGTCTGGGAGGTGTCAATGGATGAAATGTAGCAGGCAGTTGTGAACTTGTCACTCCAGGGCTTGTAAATCGTACACGCCCTTTTTGGAGTTGAGATGTCGGAGACTTCCAAGTAGGCTGTGGTTTTATGCTTTTTTTTTAAGAAGCTTTCATTCACTGTGCATTTATGTGTTTTTATTTTATTCTGATCGGACTTAAAAATGAGGTCGCATGGTGTTTAGCCAGGCATGGTATTTTGTCCCATCAAAATCTGTTTTTCAATGTTTTGGTTTTTAGGCAAGCAGCTAGGCTTATCAGCTGATCTCTTCAGATTTCCCAATATCCAGTTTATGGGATTATTTTCCCGGAAATGCCGGAACATTTTTCTTTGAGAGTACCACTGGCACAAAGAAATCTTGACTTGACAATGCCAAGAGAACAAAGATTCTCATTGATTTGTTGATTCTCCCGGTCAAAGGGAGAATTTCAGCATCATTCCCAGTACCATCTGTCCTCTTTTGGTGGGTGAAACGAAGCGTTGCACGGTGAGTGCATGCCCCGGAATAGAATGTCCAGGGAACCGTCGTTCCGGTCTCCCAAATTCACACCAAAATACAAAGTTCATGTTATCCGATTTCTGGCAGGGAAAATATTGGCGTGTATTACACGCCATACTGGTCTGACTGGTTCAAACATGGCTGCATACATTTCTATGTGAAACCACCATATTAGCTCATTGCCAAAGCCAATTAAAATGTGAATGTTGGTTGGGCAGTTACTCCGGGTTTTTCCCTATTTGTTCAAAGTTCAAATCCCATGCCTGTTTTAAATTTCTCTCGTGTCGAGCCAAAGAATTCTTCAAAGGAAGTTACTGCAACACGCCCGTTAGAGAGGTCTTGGCGACCAGTTTAAAAACATTCATTCCCCTAAAAATAAAATATTAAAGACTGCATTTCCCATAGCTAGGCTGTGTAATTTATATGAACAGGCAGGCAGCTTCTCAGCGGATCAGCTGCTTTCCTTCTTTGTGTTTGAATTACGTGCCATCGAAGAAGAAAAAAACCCAAAAAAAATTTTTTTTTTTTTTTTTTTTTTTTTTTTTTCCAAAGTTTCAAGTTCCATAAAAAATGCCTGGTTTTGTTGTCTCTTTTTTTTTTTTTTTTTTTACACGGCAAGCCGTTAGACTCGCAGGAGTTTTCTGTTTCAAGAATTTGTGGGATAGCCGTGGGCTGTCAGTACCCACAGTAAAGTGAGTCTCAGGAGGTGTGTCCGGGTGTATGTTTAACCACCGGTTTGACAACAGTTGTTGTCATGTTTGTTTTATTCTGCCATCTGTCAGCCAAAAGTGCACCTCTGGAACATGGTTAAATACTCCTGTTACATTTGTGGACCCAATTGGGTACCACACATTTGGGCACATTAGTCAAATATGTGGACATTGTGAAGTGTGCTATTTTTTTTTTTTTTTTTTTTTTTTTTTTTTCCCCTGCAGGTCCCAGAAAGCACTGAGTTTACACAATGCAGCGCTAAATAATATACGTCTGTGTTGGGCAAAAACTGAAGTCGTTATTGTTGTTTCTAACCACAAAACAGTTAGAGTGTGGTGTTGGTTTATGCGTTTATGTGGTCAACATCATAAATAGTTCAATTCCTCGTCTAAGTTTACTTTAGAGGTTGGCTTAAAGTAAGACGTCTAGCTTTTCCCCGCAGGTAACGAAACAGGGCTACATTGTAATTAGAATAATATCAAAAATAATAGTACAATTTTACATCTAGAGGGTCTCAGGTAGAAACTACCCCCAGAGTGCTGAACAAAAGGCAGGCCTACAATTTGAAACTGAACAACAAAACTGTAGCAGCAGAGCAAAGAAATCAAGTAAAGAGAAAAAAAAAATTAAAAATGTTGAGAATGTTTGTGATGTACCCGATGTGTGTTAAGCAGTGTAGACTCGATGCTTTCTGGAGTACTTTGAACAAAGTCCACACACATCGGTGTATGGGTAAAACACAAGTAATATTCTTTATCCCCGAATCTAGTTTAGCATCTATTAAAACACAAAATATCAGGGAAAAGAAAACCGCGCTAATTGCTGTCAAGAACTCCATGTATAATAGAAAGATTTGGTGTATGTAATCTAATCAAGCTATCAAAGAAATTACCCTGACAGTTTGTAGGATGGTTTAAAGCGATGGATAAACCAAACCACAATAGATTTTGTAAACAAGTAAATATAAACCACAAAGATACGTCGACCATGCCAACAATAGTATTTATCAATTGAAACAGGTTAGTGCTGGTTTTGAGAAGCAAAAATATAGTAATTTGCTTGTTAAAATGTATTCGGAGAAGCAAGCTGTTCAATCTTTGTCCCAGAAGGCACTTTTGTTCTGATAAATATCCTGAGTGGCTGTACCGGCACAGGCAAGAGGGAGAAAAATTGATTTTTTTTTTTTTTTTTTTTTTTTGCCTCCCTTCTTCTTTTTGTAATTTACTAAACGGCCATCCCCTACGCAGCAACAGCGTCGATGTCGTCGTTGCAGTTTTTCACCTTCAGGCCAGGCCAGTACAGTGCACTTGTTGTGAATAAATATCGAAGGGTGAATATAACATGAATCACCGAGCAGACTCCTCTTTGCGCTATATTTACGCTCCTCGTTCAGGGGTCATGTCCCCCCAAGGTCTCCTCGGCCGAGGCTTGACGTCATCAAGAGTTATTGAGATCCGATAATATTTTCTTCTCACTGCCGTCTCCAGGAGCTCATGCTTTGTGTGGAACACTTGAAAGGGGAACTGCAGTGGAACGATCTCTGCTGATGCTCTTTTGGAGTTACGCACGATATTTTAAGGACAAAAAGGAAGAGCTTCTTTTGGGCTGATATGGCCAGACTTACATGTTGCATTTCTCAAGTTGAGATAATTTCCGTCCTGTTGGGTTTTTTTTTTTTTTTTTCGAACATTCAAATTGTTGTCAAGCAGCCTGCAGCATCAGAGTCCGGCATTCTTCTGAAGACGATCAGAGTATACTGATCGAAACGTCGAGTTGGTAAACCATCGGGTCTTTTCAGAACCACCCCAACTCATTAGAGATGGTGTCACTGCAAAAACTTACTATATTCAAATTGTTAATAGATGTTAGTTTTTGCATGGGGATACGAATATTATTTGTGGGTGGGTTTTTTTTTTCACAGGACTCGGGGAAAGTACTGAGTATACAGTGCTTAACACACATCGGTGTATGGGCAAAAAATATAAATAATAGTTAATATTCAAATGGTTGTTACCAAAGTGAGACTGGGTGGAAGAATAGTCAGGCTCCGTTTTTTAGTATACAGTGTGCTGTTACTGCTTTTAGTCTGACATGTTACGCATAAATCTCGAAGATCTGTTTTCAATAATGACTCGGGTATTTGGTGTTTATTATTGACGGCTGCTTCAGATCACAAAGAGGTGCATGTAAACTATATGTACATGTAGATGACATAGTGTTTACATGTACTGCATCTCGCCATCTTACCTCCATTATTCAGTGGTGATCACTACCCATTGATCACTAAAAACC
Organism: Marthasterias glacialis; assembly: GCA_911728455.2. Classification (NCBI taxonomy): domain Eukaryota; kingdom Metazoa; phylum Echinodermata; class Asteroidea; order Forcipulatida; family Asteriidae; genus Marthasterias; species Marthasterias glacialis. The sequence goes on along the minus strand of OU452237.1, from coordinate 13,173,780 downwards.
CTACCTGTTAATGTAATGCAAATCTCCCTTTTTAATCCACCATGTTGTAAAGCTCTCATGACTGCGGTCAGTGAATAGGATTGAGCAAAGCGGGTCTTCCAAAACACTCCGCAGCTTAACAATTCGGATACAATGTACATGCAGCACATGAAGGGAACCCCGTTGGATTAGGCACTTGTTGGCTAGCAAGAGCGACCCTGGCTGATGAAGGGGAGCAAGACGGTAAAAATTCAAATTGATGATGGAAGTAAAAATGTAGGCAGTCTGCAAACGGGCGAGGATGCAACACTCCTCCTGACCCTCAGCCCTTTAGAAAGACTCTGCTGCGGTCGAAACAGGAGGCCATTTACAGTTGTTGGACTTGAGCACTACAGGTCCTTTTGGGTTGGTAAGCAATTAGTTCCTTTTTCGGGGAGGTTTTAAGTTTGTTTGTTTTTTTGTTTTTTTAGAAAATTAACATTTTGGATTGGTTCCTTGAAAATCCTTGCTTAATGTTGATAGTACAGTGTAAAAAAAGGTTTTTTTAGACTGGTTCACAGAGCATTGGGCTCGGCACACCAGACTGTATAACAACACAGTGACATTGACTTCCAAAATGGCGCAACCGAGTTTATTGTGATGATGATGTCAGGTGAATTGGGTTTAATGGGCACCAGGGAAACAGGATTCAGGTAATGACGTTAACTTTATGGCATTTCGGCTGGTAACCAGGTTCTGCTGAGCAATATTTGTTTGCGCTAAGGAGATTTGTTGTGCCTGATTGAATTACATTTATTCAATTGTGGCCACAGATCACAAAACATGCAGGCTATTTTTGCCTCCCTGTGTCACACGCTTACTCTACCCTCATCTCTCATGCATTAACAGAATGTTATCAAAACCATAACTGCATTCCAGAAGTGGCATTCCACGCATGGGTGGAGACAATAATCAGCCGGCAAATATGGATCCCTGTTTTTCAAACCTTTGCATCCTGTGGTGTTGAATTTATGGCTTTCTGTAGGTCAGTGGAGTGCCACCATAAAACTGTGGCTTTTTGTAAGCATCTGGGCCCAATTTCATAGAGCTGCTGATGCTTAAAAATGGTCTGCTAAGCAAACTTAAGCAGGATACCAGTCGCAGATTGTACATGTGACATGTTATTTTGGTTGGTAACCTCATTCTGGTAAGCATCATTTTGTTTGTGGTAAGCTACTTTTTGTACTCTATGAAATTGGGCCCAGCTGGTGCGCCCTCTTTGTGCTTTGTGAAACAGTCTGTTTCGTCAGGCTGTCTGGCATCGGCCACAAGGTTGGATGTTTGTTACTATGATGTCATCGTTCATATCATCTGTACTTTGCTTTCTGACAGAGCCATTGATAGGCAACCAGTTCCAGACAATCAAGAAGACGAACTATGAGCATTCGTATTTCATTTTTCACTCTATTTTCTTTGGGATAGTGAAGATACTCTCTTGTGCCACCAATAGTCTTAATTTTTGCGTGCTGTGCAGTTACATGTACTAGCCTCCAAGTTGAAAGAATTGCCTCACTGTGACATGTCCCATGCATGTACAGATGTATGTACTTAAAACTATGCACAGACTTCCACTCACACGCCCGTTTCCTTGGGTACCCCCCCTTTGTTCCCCTGAACCCATCAAGGTCCCCTCTTGTACCCAGTGTCCGAGCGGAACAGACAGAGGGGCACTCCTTGTCCTCTGTTCGGGTTGAGTTCATCCGGGGTCATCATTTAATGAGACCAGACATTGCGTAATACAGTCCCTGGGGTGATCTACATGTAAGGGCCTTGTGGTTTGGGGAAATGCTGGCTACACCCCCCCCCCCCCCCATCATATCCAGACAAGATAATTGTGGTAGTGAATGTACACATTGTACATGATTGTAAGGAGACAGCTTTTTGCTACAATAAAGGCTACTCAGGCCCCGAGGCCAGCAATTTATCAGGATTCTTTCCTGATTTCGTGATTTTACGTTGACCTCCCTCAGCCTGCAACATGTTTGTGCAGTTAGAGTTGGAAGATACACTTGGCAAGACAGACATAGCCCTAGTTACGAACAAACCTCTAGATTTCTTTTTTTGAGTTGACCAAGAGGACACTGTATAGCTCTGCTCAGTTCTCTGTGCCTAAGCACATCCCAGTTTGCCTGCACTTAAAAAAGTGGTGCATTGAAGTCGGCTTTGAACTGGTGGTACATCTGAACTTTTAATAATAACAACAATAATAATTACAGGCATTTATAATGCGCTTTTCCGAAGCATAATCAAAGCGCATAACAAAGAAAGTGGGGGGGGGGGGAAATCTGCAAAAATCTACACATTAAGAAACAAATAAGTCTTCAGTTTACTCTTAAATGTTACTACACAAGATGAATCACGGACAATAATGGGGAGACTGTTCCAAAGCTCAGCAGCAGAGTGTGAGAAGGCATGTTTGCCATGAGATGATCGGGACTTATGAGTGGTAAGCCGAGTTCTATCGGAAGAAGAACGGAGTCCTTGACGGTTGCCTTGATGAAGATGAAACATATCAGAGAGATAAGGTGGAGCAATGTCATTCAAGCATTTGAAAACATTTTAAAGAGTACACTCGTTCATACACTTGAGTGAGCATAACAATGACGCCAAGCTAAAGATGGGCAATATTTATGTTAATGTAGTTCAGATGTCTTGTAATCCTAACAGCCCCCCCCCCCCCAAATCAAGTCGGCTTAGTACTTCTGAGTAAAGAAAATTTGATGTTCTGAAAGGCGAACTGTCAACTGTTCTACTATGTGTGCGTTAATCCTCTGTTATGTGGTTTGCAGTGAGAAAATGGCTAGCAGCCAAACTATTCCATTCATGAGGTTTGTTATCAGATCCAACAATACACCATGTTTCTTTCTTGCCGTAATCTCCCTCAAAGGAAAAGCCACAATGGAATGACCGTAACCTCCCACATATTTATAGCAGTCATCCCAGTGTTTCGACACTTTGAAAGGTCCTGGCCTCCCATCAGACCGGCATTGATATCGCTGTCTCCTTTTGAGACCCCTGAGACGGCGGCGTGGCCCTCCGGAGTCGGTGACCTCAAAACTCTAAACGACCCAAACCTCTTATTCAAGACTGGGGGGTTTCCCCACTCCTTGTGGTGATGGCCCTTTGCCAAAAATGTGGGTCATTCACTGCCAGAAAGAGATCGGTGCAACTGGTTTCCACTTCAGGAAGAAGTCTGCATCAAACGCTGTGATTCTTTGGCTCCAGTCAGGTGATCATCACAAGTCGCTGATGTTGTTTGAGCTCACACGTGTGGATGTATACATTGCTGTTCTGTAAAACAATTTGAGGCATCGCCGTGTCTTTGATTACATAATCACAGTTATCAAGATAGTGGCGAGAACAAAAATCGGGAAATCAGCGCGGCTCGTTAAGCTGATACGTTGGGGTGAAGGTCAGGCTATCAACTCAAAGCGCTTGGAATCAACTTCAGCTACACTGTACATGTAGTGTTCGGGCCCCAATGATTGTGGCAACGAATCCGCCGAGAGTGATGCAACCTCAAAACGTCCGCTGGACAGACACGTCTACTACTTTACTCTCATCCCATCCAGCGTATTGGGGCGGGGGTTTCCCCGTTTGGCTCGGTGCCAGACAAAACTGGGTCATTGATAACATGTGTTGGGTGGCTCTGCACATCAGAAGCGTAGTCGGATTCATTATAAGCGGGGACGTCAGAGGCGTGTACTCTGGTCATTTTTTAAACTGACGGCAAATATTCGGGTTGGGAAATCCCGGTCGCTAATTGAATTGTGTCTGGGACGATTGAATAGATCATTTGGGAGAGGTTTGCCCTTGAAAATAACAAGCTCGTTCTTTTTATGAGCTCTCTAAAGTTCTTACTCATAATTCTCATTTTCTTATCTTCTCCTTTTTTTTCCCATATTTTTTTCTGGTTTTTTTTTTATTGTTGTTTATTAACAAATTTTTTGAAGATTTTCAAGTGTGTTGAAGCAGTTTTAAAGAGATACCTTTCATCAAGCAGATTTCTTTGTAAAATTGTTTCCAATGCAAAATTAGAAAAAGGCAATATTAAAGTTTACATGATGTTGAGCACACTTGGGGGAAATTGTTGGCAGGAGATGCATCTTTGCACAAATTTAAAGATGCAAGAATACGTAACACTCCCCCCCCCCCAACTCCCAACCAAGCAAAGACTCTCCCCACACCCCTGTGTTTGTCTCACTGGTTCTCTGCCAATTCTGCTAAGCGGTTTCTATTCAGGTCTTTGTAAAGCTACTTCACAGATTTATTTGCTTAGTAGAAATGATCAGGGAACCAGACCAAACAATGTGCAGTGAAGCGAGGTCTTTCTGTGCTGAGCTGATTTTTGCTACTCTCTGTTTTGTGCTTTGTGGAAGTCTGCCCCAGGGCATGGACTAACTGTGAAACACAGAACACGTTTTTAGTCTACACAAACAGGCAAACAACATGTACAAACAGTAGGCCTACATTGCGTACAAACAGTAAATTACATGTGAAACCCAAATCCAGTTGAGATAATGTACACCTGCATTTTAATTTGAGAACATTTGGCATCGACAAACAAGGAAATGAAATTCACAGTTGAAGTTACAGTTAGTTGAGTTTCCTGTTTGTGTTTGACTTTGCTCTACAGCTTTGCAGTACGTACATAGTACATGAATGTCAACACCTCACAGTTCGTCCTGTTTTCGAGTAGACTACAGTGTCTAATGTTAATATAGCAAAGATCAAGGATGCATGCTGTAATTCATGTGCACTTTGTGCTAGGGCTTGTGTCTCTACACTTTTTTTATATCTATCTTTTTTTTTTATTCAGAGTAATTTTCTAGTCCAGTTATTTGTATTAGCCCCATATCCTTTCCCCTGCTGGCATTGGAAGGCCGATCTATCCAATAAAATAGTAGGGGGGATGTACCAGGTCAGCCTCTCAGCCGAAGAGCGTTATCGAGTATTTTTATTTGCAAAAGGTCAAAGGGTATAATTAGCCAGCAGGTGTGTTTAGGTGTCTTGCATAAACCCGGGACTGGCCTGCAGCTGACAACACGTCTCTCTCTCTGTGGTGCTTGGGCTTTGGAAACCACGGTGAAAATTTGTTTTGATTGGCGCTGGAGAAAGGGATCGAATCATGCAGAACCTGGCCCGTCCCCCCCCCCCCCCCATCCTTAAAGGCCAAGGGCCATGGGTCAGCAGCAGGGCACTGGTGGGTTGTCCCTGTGTTTATGCTTTGGAAGAGTTTAGCTGGTAGCCAGCCAGGGTGTTGGAAATGAGGTTGGGAGTCCCACTGGTGCCCTGTTTGTTTTTTTCTGTCTTTTGCTGTTCTCTCACTTAAAATATTAAGAAATAACAAATAAGAAAGATTTGATTCTTTTGTCTTAACCATTGAAATGTACCCTGGTCGACTTAGATGTTAAATTTTTTTACTGATGGTTTTATAATTTACTGATATTATTTATTTATTTATCTATTATTTCATTTTTTTACTTCCTACATGGAATTTAAATGTGAAAGGTCTTTGAAGAATAATTGAAAAAGCAAGAAAGGTGATCAATGATTTTGAGACGCAAATTTGTTTACATGTGTAGCATAAAACATTTCAAACGAGCAACCTTACCTCGTGTTTTACCTTTGAGCAGTATGTAGGCCACTGCACTGTGCAAAACTTGCCTCCCAGGTTTTTTGTTCCCACTCTCTCTGGTTTTTTTTTTCCCCTTTCTTTTGGCTGGGGTTTGTTGCTACTTCTAGTTGTTGTGTCTGTTACAAGTGCTGTCTAGCCACCTTGTTAAAGAAGAAAAAAAAGTTTTTGTTCAAAGGCAGGGTTGATGGGGGTATGTCTGAGTGAGTCTCCCAAGGGCACCGTGGCACACATTGTCAATGCCGATTGGAAGTTTATTGCTGGTTTGGGACAACAATTTAAAGAAGGATTGCGTAGAATCTGGAGAATTTTCAGAAGTTTGGCTGGACCTGCATGTAGGAGCCGTCCAAATTTGTCAATATTTTCATGGTCAGACGGAGTTGTTGATATAAAAATGTAACACGTCTACATTGTACGGTAGAATCAAAGTAGGGAACACGAACATGTTACATTAGTCTGATTTCATACACAGAAAGCAATTTTCCAGCTGATCAGCTGATTTCCTCGTTTTGGGTTTCTCAGCCGTACTGTTGAAAATTGAAAAGCACAGTACAATGTGTTGGCACAATATTATAATTTTTTGGGGGGGGGGGGGGAGGTTGTTTGTTTTGGGGTTTTTTTTTTACAAACTGTGGTTTGCATGCTTGCTTGTATATCAACGGCTTACATGAATGGTGAGCAAACATTGATTGCCAAACCAAGCAATAAAAATGTTATCAATGAATTACATAACCAAAGTATATTAAAGTTTACTTAAGACTCTTAAATAGTATAGCACTCCATATAGTATTTGCTGGTCGTTGCCAGTGTTAGGGCCAACATTATAACCTATTGCTCTGGGGACCTTCTTTTTTTTCTTCTTCTTTTTTTCCCCAGTATTTCGCAGGAATCGATGCACACAAATTTATGTCAAGTATTAAAGATTTGTATTAAATCTAAGTTAAGTTGTCGTGAACCTTTAAAACTCTATTAACGTGTAAGAGAGTACATCATCATCGTTGGTGTAATTCTTGAGTCTGTAAAAGCGCCGTCTCAAATCTGCATTTGAACAGCTGGGCAGACCAAAGATTTATTTACAAATTCCATTCAGTTTCATAGTTGTAATGTTTATATGTACAAACAAAAATAATATAGAGTGTAAAATGAATTCCATAGCCCAGAAAGAAAATCTGTTTACATCATTATCTCAAATTCCCCCCTCAAAAAAACAAAAAAAAACAAGTATTATTAATAAGAGAAAGAAACAAAATGGCCGCAGTGCCTTGTTTAAAATATTTTTTAAAATACCCTCTCTGCAATCCGTGATGTGTTGTATGAATGACAAGGAAGGAACAAAAATTAATTCCATGGCCTGTCTTAACCGGACATGCACTTTTACTGGCAGGAAGTTCCTTAATCAACTCAACGGTGTCATTTTAAACATGGACAAAAAATGTGTGATAGTAATATAAGTACTCAACAGGATGGCACACTGTATATTATGCATGCAGCCTTATCATATTGATTTTACTTTTGCATCGCTGTGATTGGGATTGACTTGACCCCTAACAGCTACACATCATTTGAATAAATTTACATAACATTATGCGGATTGTACCATGTAACACAGGAGGGGTTCAAGATTGAAAGTTGTAAATATTGTTAAATGTGCATGTGGTGAGTACATACATACACATGTACTTATTGTAGTAGTACAATGTTGGCTTGAATTTGGATTCTCATAACTTGTTCTTGCTTACATGTGTCATTGCGCTTAGTAAACGTACGTAATTATTTGACGTACGCGAATTGGAAGGTTATCATATTGACAAGAGTTGCGTGTGTCGGCACGTCACTTAAAAATCCCTAAAGTGCTTTCTACACAGAGTGGGAGAAAATCAATGGAACATTTTTATATATGCAGGCCTCGATCTTAAAAAAAACGGGGGCAGGCCTTTGCTGGCCAAATCAGAGAAATTGTAGAAGGGCATGCTGGCCAAGTTGGTAGTGACAGTGCAATTTTTCTGAAGGGCTTGCTGGCCAAATCGACAGGGCATGAGGCCAATGGCCTCGGTGGCCTCGGTTAAGATCAAGGCCTGGATATGAGGCTATTTCACAAAAGCCAGGCCACAAATTTTAAGGGAATCTACGCCAAGCCACAGGTCTTCGCAGCTCAGAAATGTTACTGTAGGCCATTTCTATCTTTTTGTGAAGCCAGGAGGTGGATTTCAAAAAGCACTAGGACTAGTCTTATTTTGAGTTAGGACGAGTAACTAGTCCTAACTTACAGGACTAGTCCTAAGTTAGGACTAGTCCTAAGTTAGGTCTGGTTTTGTGAAAACCACCCCTGGGCTGGAATTTTACACTGGCTCAGGGCCAGCAAACTAACGACCAGACAAGTCCGGTGGTCTTGTGTTTCTCAATTGAATATTAATACCTCGATATCTTGGACAAAAAGGAATGACGTTCAAATGTTTATTTAGAGTCTGATAAATATCTTTAAATTCTTTTGGAATATCAAAATATACTTATCCATAAGACAACTGAGATCAATCGCCTCTTAGTGCTTGTTCAAATAAAAACAGTTCACATGTTAAAATGTGCAGAAAGTTCTTTCTCATTAAGATTCTGGTCTTGTGAAATCAATTCTGGTCCGTAAAAAAAATTGAGCTGCAAGCCCTCCAAGCTAAGAGCTGAATAGCTCCTCCTTTAAAAGATTTGTTCAGGCAGTAAACCACCTACAGTGTGTTGTAATTAGTGAGTATAGTGATTAAACAAAGAAAAAATACGTTTTTGCCTCTAAAAATACAACCAGCGGTATCACAATCGACAATCTGCCATTTTGGGGAGTTAAAAATTTGGTTCTATAAAATGGCGGACCGTGTTCTGTCACGAAATTACACAAAAACCACGCAATTTCATGAGATATTTATGTGAATCATTATATTCTACTTTAAAAATATCTTTTTCAACAATATTTATCTCATAGAAAAAAAAAAGCTTTTTTATAACCAAAAAGTGCCCAATCCAAAGGCAACATGTCCCTTTAATATTGAGAAACAAAAACATTGTCACCGCTTTATTCCGCACATAACGGCTCAGTTCTAAAGATACATATCAATATTTATATTTGCCTCGATTGAGCATTCAGAAGAAGAGAAAAAGAAAAAAACATCAACTCTACTGACAAAATAATATTAATGTGCAGAACAGTAGTGGCTTGTAATTTCAAAATATTTGATAGTCCTATTAGATGTCCAAAAAAAATATCGCCATCATTTTACCGAGCACACACACACACACCATCCATTCAACCACATATGCAGCCTACATCATCTGCTTGGTTGGACACACACATTGTGACAACAGTCCTCTCTTCTTTTTGGTTTTCTTCCTTTTTTTTTTTTTTTTTTTTTTCTTTTAATACCAAAGGTCAGCTTACTAAGCCGACCTCATTATGCGATTTTTTCCACAAACACGTAGCAGCCGGCACAAGGGTATAAATAATGGTGTGTACAGCCCATGATAATCTTTGGCTCGCCGGCTTGTTTCAACAGTGAAGTTATATAGCACATGTTAATATGAGTCACGGAGATTGCCGATGGCACAAAGACAACAGAGGGGGAGCGTAATGAATATTTTTTTTATTATTATTATTATTAATTTTTTTTTTTTGTGTGATTTATCCAAGGTCCGCCGTGGTATTGTAAAATCCAGCTGGAGATTTTTTGTGTTGTTTCGAGTTTTTGATTAAAAATATTATCTTGGATGGTTTTGTTTGTTTTATTTGTTATTGGGTTATGGTGGGGGGGGGGGGCAGGTTTATATCTGAAAATGAACTAATTTTTCTTTTATTTCTTAAAAGAAACATTTTTTTCTAGCAGGGCACGTCTGTTATGTATCTTTTTTTTTTTCTCCTGATTTCAGGATTTTATTTGTTTTTTCATTTATCTTTCTTCACTTCAGATTTTCCTGAAAGAAGTAACAGAGTATTTTGATCGTTGTTTGTTTGTTTGTTTGAAGAAGAAAATTCTGCAAAAAAAATTTAATATTAACTATATTCACAGAAAATGATCAATCTTTTAGGAAACTTGTTTACTTACAAAGTTTAACAAATCAATGAAAAGGTCAATCAAGAGGCAGTTAAACAAAACTATAACTGTAATGAAAATATCTGTAAGCAACTATGTAGTAAGCAATTAGTTTGTTTGGAAATCTTACCGCATTCTTGACCATTTTACCCAAAAACAATTTTCCAAAAAAAAAATTATTTGAATCAAATTATTTGTCTTTTAAGCAAGTTGTACTCTGTAAGTAATCAAAGGTCTTATCCAACGTCGAAAAATTTAGAAACCAGATAGACCATTCAGTAAACAATTAATTTGTTTGGCGAAACCATCTCGCATTCCAACCATTTTTGACAAAAGATAATACTCCACATATTTTGAAAACCTTGAGCAAACGATCAGATTCTCTCACACCTTTTGCCTTCGTACAGCGGCAGTGGCTCCCCCCCCACCCCCCTGTGGCTTTCTTACAAAGATAGCAGGTGATTGCCAAAGAGAAGAGCACCCAAAAAAAAAGAAGAAGAAAAAAATCACTCCTTGTACTCTCCTCCTCACTCCCCCCCCCCAATCTCCATAACCCTTTGCCATTTCCAATTTCGCCGTGATCCGTCAATAACTACCTCCGCAGAATCTCCCCTCCTTTTTTTTCTCCTCTGTTTTTTTTTTTTTCATGCCGACCACATTTTAATATCAGTTCGTACTTTGTCGGAGATTTAGTGACACATTATCGATGATATTAATTGGAATTTGTGGAGGGTTAATACGAAACCCGAGCGTGATCCTGGCATTAAAGTGGGAGTGTGACGCTTTGAGTGGTTGTTCCAAAGTGCCAGTTGGGGAAAAAAAAAAGGATAGATTTCTGTCGGGTTGGAGAGCATCCGTCAACTGCTTTTTTCTTATTTTGAATTCAGCTGGCCCTAAAACAAAACACGGTGATTACTTTGAAGTCTGTCAGTGTGATTAATAGAATTTTGTTTTCCTCTTCGATGGGAGAGTTTTGAGGACACTAGGTGGCAGCAGACTTACCGGGTAAATCCATTGTTTTCAGAAATGTACGCATGCTCAGAACTATACAAACAATGGAAAACTTACCTGGTAAGTCTGCTGCCACCTAGCGTTCCAAATTCTCCCATTAGTGCGTGAAAACCTTCAGTTTTTTCCGAGATATTTAAAGTCTGACTGCATCTTAAGTTTTCCCGCATTTTTTCAGCCAGTCCCTGCAGATGTACATGTCTGCCATTCCAGGAATTTTCTTTTATATCGTTAAAAGATTAGGGACAGCGTTTCATGTTGTAGCTCTGGAAACGTACTTGCCAAATTGCTGGGACAGTCACTATTCTGTCAGAGACCTCGGACAAGCACTGCCTTTATAATTTTTCATAGTTTATGAAATAAAAATTTGCTTTAAAAAAAATGTATATATGTATTCTGGTGCTCAGAGCTCTTGAGTAGGCGCCCAAACCGTGTGTGGTCACAAAATGGGACATTAACAGGGGTGTGAGAATTTAGGTTTTAAGCTGATTTCAGTTTTTTTTTTTTTTTTTTTTTTTTTTTTTTTTATTATTATTTTATTTTTGTGTGTGTTATTTATTTATTTACAATCTTTATTTATCTTTTTACTTATGTATTTATTCATTTACGAATCTATTTATTTATTTATTTAATATCATTATGAATTTCAATTCTTAACATTTTTATATTTATATGTATTATTAATTATCCAGATTAAGTTATCTTTATTTACCCTTTCCTGTAATTGGCGGTTCTGCCGCTGTTGGTTTGGACAATAAAATATAATATAAAATATAAATATTAAATTTTCACTCGGAATGTCAGCTTTTTTGTACACCTGCTCTGTACAAAATTAAGGGAACTTTTAAATTTCAGCTTTTTGCTAGCAGTTTTCAGTTTTTTGTTTTTTTTTATGTGGCCACTCACACCCTCGCATTAAGAACAAAGCCCTTCTAATTGCTTGATTTTGGAAACCCACTTGAAGCACCCTAATTGCGGTTACATTTTGTAAAAAATTTTTTACTTGTTTGCTTTCCGTTTAAGATAAAATAAAGGATTGGTAAAGCTGATATAGTGCAGTGTTCTTACTTTGTGTGATTCAATATATACATGAAAAAACAAACCTGTGAAAATTTGAGCTCAATCCGTCGTCTGAGGTGGGAGAAAAATAGCACCAAATGGTACACACTTTTCAACATGTAAACACACTGTCCTTAATTTTAATTGTTCCAATCGAAATTAAAATCGGGGGTCTTCAAATTCTATTTTCTCGACTTTGACAGTATTTCATAAAGAAATATTTCAATGGAAGATTGGTACTGGTATGAACTTCCTTTATTAGTAAGCCTTCAGACTAATACTAATGAAAAAAATTGGATGAACACCAATGCTGTATTCTACCTATAAATTTTGACTTGTATTTTCTATTTCATGCCTTTGATTTCTTTTTAATTTTTGCTTTTGCTTAATATTTCTCCTGTAAAGCACTGAGATACGTAGTGTGAGAGCGCTCTGTGAATGACTCTTGTTCATGAAATTGTCAACTAAATATCCGCTCTGCTTTTGTTTTTTTTCTTTCATGCAGAATGGCCCTTCGGAGAATCACAACTCGCCAACCACCACCCTTCCAATGCACAACAGTACCGCCCCGGACTTCACCAAACAGGATCCCTCCGGTCAACCTGCTCCCAACATGAACTGGCCCCCTGCCCCTCCCCTGGTCAACGGGTTCAGCGGGAATGAAGGCTACCCCAAAATGAACCACTTCCCTCAAGCGGAGCTGACAAAACCCAGCGTAGGGGACAGGTTAGGGGAAGGGCGGAGGGATCCAAAGGAGGCGGGGAGCGATGGACCCCAGGTGAAGAAAGAGCCCGGGGAGTCGATGGGTATCCCCGTACCGGCCCACCCACTCCATCACCACCACCCTCATGCAAAGTACGCCTATGCTGCAGCTGCAAAGCCAGACAATGCAATGACCAACCCGACTTCAGGGAAGGGTCCCAGTTACCCAGTGGCGCCCATCACCGCATCCAGTAAGCCCACAGGGAGCCCGTCACCACCCATGCACGGACATTACTTTGATAAGAAGCTCCAGATGCAGAACGCAGCCGCCAAGGAAGCACCGCCCATGCTGAACAGCAGTCACCCCCGTCCGACCAGCCTACAGTCCTACCCAGCTTCCTTCACTTTCCCAACACTTGGATCTTCCAAGCAAGCTGAGTCAGCAGCTGCCATCAATCACATTCAGGACAGGGGTACGCCTGATCACAAAGGTAACAGCATCACGACCCCAGTGTTATCGCAGTCCCCCTCCATGGAGAGGAAAGCGCTCTCTCCTGCAGACGCTGCCGAATCTCTTCTCTCCCTAAGCTCCTCCATATCAGCAAGGCACTTTCCCTTCCCACCCACTCACTTCTCAGGGAATCATGAACCGCGGCTGCACGAAAAGCGCCCACTACCCAGCTTCCTTCCCAGTAGCGGTCCGTCCTCGGAATCGCCATCGCCATCGGTCTCGGCCATTCAGACGCACACTAAGTCCGAGCCGTCTGAGAAGAAGCACAAGTCAGAGAAGTCCCACAAGTCGGACTCAAAATCGAGATTGGAATCCAAGGTGCCCAAGATTGAGCAGAGTAGACTCGGGGTGACGTTACCTCCGATTTCCATGTGCACTGGTGCCTTCCCGGGCATGCCAGTACCCGGAGTCATGCCAGCAACCTCGCAGAGTGGTATGTCAGCCTCGGCTGGGATGAAATCCACCGGCAGGTCGCTCTTCCCTCTTCCCAGCCAGACGCTGTTGGCATCGTCCACGAAGCACACGGCCAGCGCAGAGAAGGCGGAGAGCAAGCCCACGGATAAGGACTTGACGCCGCGGAAGTTGACACCAGCTGAGTTGCATCGTAAGATGCTGGAGGATGACATGAAAGAGGAGATGCCCGATTGTGGATGCTTAGGTGAGTTCACAGTACACTCTCTGGACATTCTATTGTCTACGTATCTTTTAACAAGATGCTCATAAAACCATTTTCAGTTCCTTTAGAAATCGGTTTGAGAAGTGTGGGGTTTTTCTTCAATACTGTACTTTGTTCTTAGACACAGTTGCTATGCAACTATGATAAACTAAAATGCATCAAAGTCAAGCAAAACCAGAGAACTGTTAATTGTTATACTTGCTTTCTATTTAAAAATATGCCTGTTTCAAAACTTCAATTTTTTTTTTTTTGAGGAAGTTGTTTGCCGTAGTTTTACAGCTGTATCATTAATTAGAACTCAAATTTTTTTTTTAATGCTTCACAGAGAACGATCGCGATGAAGCACCATACTATACACATCTTGGATCAGGACGGTCTGTTCAAGCCATCAGAGAACTTGTCGAGAAGAGGTAGGTGGCAGTCTCGTAACTCTCTCTCTCTCTCTCTCTATTTAAGTGATGGGAGAGTTTATGCAGCTTCAGTATTTGTAGGAAAGTGAAGTAAGTCATGGTGGAATTCCACTGTTACAAAAAGGATTTACGAAAAGTTGTAGATCTGGTAGTGAGATAAGTTTCAAAACTTTGAACAGCGGACTTTCTTGAAGACAAGCAGAGTACACTGCTCAAATCTTATCCCGCCTCTCATTCTTCTCAGAACCAAAATACTTACTGAAACTTAAGTTCTGGAAAGAAATGCAAGTGAGATAAGTTTGTGCAGTGTACTTTTGTTGAGACGAGCAGAGTACAGTGATCGAATCTTATCTCACCTTTCGTTCTTCTCACAACCAAAATAGTTTACTGAAACTTGATGTTCTGAAAAGAACTGGTAGGGAGATAAGTTTCAACAGTTTGAGCAGTGTACTTTTCTGGAGATGGGCAGAGTACACTGCTCAAATCTATTAATGTCACTTCCCGTTCTCCTTTGAACCAAAATGTTTGCTAAAAGTTGTAATTCTGGAAAGAACTGGCAGTGAGGTAAGTCTCAACAATTTGAGCAGTGTACTTTTCTAGATTTGAGCAGAATACACTTCTAGAATCTCATCTCACCTCTCATTTGTCTCAGAACCACCAGATTTTCCTTGCAGAAATTACTATTTTGGTTTTCACCAGAAAACTAAGTTCTGCCTGTTGTGAGGGTTGGTTGTATGCCACGTCCGAATAAGGTATCTTCAGAGGGCCTGTGGCTGTTGACTAAAGCCACAGGTAGACATGTTGATGTAGCCAGAGCCAGAATGCTGTCCGAGACGCTACTTTACAAAATCCTTCACTTGTTGTCGATTTTGGTTTGTTGACAGGTATGGACACAAGGGTAACTGCATTCGACTGGAGAAGCTGGTCTTCTCTGGCAAGGAAGGCAAGAGCAGTGCGGGATGTCCCATCGCCAAGTGGGTAAGGCGGAAACCTGTTTATAAATCACTCGTCTGCAAATAAGTGGGACCGTTGAAAATACTTGTACGTTCCTACAAGTCAGTGGAAGCCTTTTGCCTCTGCTGTCCTAGACCCTATTTCATAGAGCTTCTATAAGCAGACAATAGTGCTTACGGATTTTACTGCTAAGCAAAAGTAAGCAGGAAACCAGATGCAAACTGTACAACATTGTGTTTTAGCAGATAACCTTTTTCTTGTAAGCACAATTGCTTTGTACTTTGCTACTTTTTGTGCTTAAGCAGCCCTATGAAATCGGGCCTAGGTCTTTGCCTAGTTGCCAAACAGAAATCCAAAGAAATACCCTTTGCACAAGGAAGGTTGACTTTGCATCTTCAAGATGGAAGTGAGGTCATATTTATTGCATTGATCCAAGTGCATTTGTTTAAGATACAACCATGTTGCCTCGTATTAGTTTGAGACCTTCTTGAACTGCCTCAATGAAACAGACTTGTCAATGTCTGTTTAAGAAACACTCCAGATTCAGGCTGTGGAGCAGTGATACAACAGCTAATTAACAACAACCGTTTTTCCTTGATGGTGTGACTGGTGTAAGTTTGTGTGTTTGAACACTAAAATGTTGTTGCCACAGCGATACCAGAGAAGGCCAACATTGATCTGAGAGATCACTTGTCCATACCTGGCCTGTAATAACACTTTTGAGAGGGCAAGACCATTTTTTATTTTGCAAAAGGACACTTTCATTGGAAAATCTGAAAGTATGGGAAACTTTTGAAGGGGCACCAAGGCCAAGACCAGGGCAAAAGAGGCAATTGCCTCTGTGGCATTCCAAGCCTGCCATACTTGGTGGTTCTCTTTTCCAGAATTGTAAAGAGAGAGAGAGGATCTTCCAGAGACAAATAAAGATGGACACCAGAATATCTCATGTTTTGTTTTCCCCCTCCTTAAATTCCAGATTCTCAGGCGTTCTGGCCAGGAGGAGAAGATCCTTGTCCTGGTGCGGAACCGTCCCGGCCACCATTGCGAGACGGCCTACATCGTCATCGCGCTGGTGGCGTGGGAGGGCTGCGTGAGGAAGGAGGCCGATGATGTCTATGATCTCCTCACACGTATGCTACCTAACGGGGCGATCCCGACGGTGCGCCGGTGTGCTGTCAATGAAGAGTGAGTTTTATGTTTTTTATGTTTTTATTCACAGATGTCTTTACTACAATTTTTAAATGTTTGGGTGGAAAAACAGCACTCTACCCTATCTTAAAAGACTGCAGGTCTTGTGCGTATTCTTACATTTTGGGGGAACATTTGGTTTTATCATTTTTTATTATTGTTAGAACTCTCTCAGAATGAAAAATGCCTTGCATTCCCTTAGGCCTAAAGATACAGGTCTGTGAAGAAACGATGATGAAGAGATGTCAGTACTTGCCTGTCTAGTTTTAAAGTTACTTGGTGTAACATTGACTAAATTTTTGTTTTCAGGGCCTTCTCGTTTGTTTGCGATTTGTCCTTGTGTAAAATCGCTGTGATATGGAGAGTGCTGTATAAATGCCTATCAATATTATTGTTTTATTCAAATTACATTTTGTGTTCCACGGAATGATTTCGTCCAGCAATTTATAAGTAGCAAGTGATGCATTTTTTTTGTAGCATTTTGCTTTGCTGTACAAGGGAAATCGTTCACCGTGTTCTGATTCAGCCATCATTTTTATTATTACTAATTTTTTTCAATTCATTTTTTTTGTATTTTTGTGTGGTTATCCTCGCAGGAGAACCTGTGCCTGCCAGGGGTTCGATCCTGAGTCCTGCGGAGCCTCGTTCTCGTTTGGTTGTTCCTGGTCCATGTACTACAACAGCTGCAAGTTTGCTCGCAGCAAGACGCCAAAGAAGTTCAAACTGCAAGACAACAATGACTCGGACAAGGTACGACTGAGGACACATCAGCCTGTATGTAGCTCTCCAAATTTCCTCGTTTGATATATGAACCCCTCTCTCCGGCAAAACCCGAAACTTCTTGACATTTACCGAGTATACGTACGTTGGAGAGAAAAAAAATTGGCCCAAGGGAACGATTTGAGTTGTCCATGTTCAGAGCATAATGAATTGGTCTCTTAAATGGTCAATCCCAACCCTGGCTTTATTATTGCGGAACAAAGACGGGGAACCAGCCTAGGCTCGTTATTTTTGGCGTAGTCGCAGCATTCTTAGCCATAATAATGACGATAATAATTAGTTCTTATAAAGCGTATTTCACAATAAGGTCTCAATGCGCTTGAATCTAATTGTCCTTCTCCTTTTATCGTCTTTTTTAGGAAGAAGTACTGGAGCATACTTTGCAGCGATTAGCCACCGATATATCACCGCTGTACAAACAGATTGCACCTGATTCCTACAATAACCAGGTAGGTGTCATATATATTCAATTGTTTGGGTCTTACCATACACCCATGTGTGATATTTAAGCACTGTTGGGATTCGAACCCACGACCCTCACATTCTTGAGCTAAAGCCAAAAAAATATTAAGCTATTACCTCATGCTACACTGGAGTCATGAATTTGAATGATTTTTTTTTTTCCTTCACAATTTGTATTTCTCATTCGGTGATTTCACCAAATTTCACCTGGTTGTATTTATCTTGAATTTTGATGTTCTCAAATGTCATCATTTATTATGTTCTTAATGTTTTCTCACCGTACATTGTTCTACGCAATTACTTCGTATATTTATCTTGAATTTTGATGTTCTCAAATGTTATCATTTATTGTGACCTTAATATTTTCTCACGGTTCATTGTTCTACGCAATTACTTCTTATATTTATCTTGAATTTTAATGTTCTCAAATGTTATCATTTATTGTATATATTTACTTATTGATCTCTCACTGTTCATTATTCTACACAATTGCTTCTTATATTTATCTTGAATTTCTTGTTCTCAAGTTTCATTATTAAAGTATGTATGATGAAAATTGTACTAACCTTACTTGTTAAAACACATTTTTTTTAAGACGGTTGAGTTAGGTTTGTACTATCACTTTAGAGTTCACGCTTTTGTGTATAAATGAACATTACTTTAATAGTGAGAAATATGTATTATATAGCCCTCTTCTCTTGGAAACATTTTCTGGGAATCAAACCAACCGTTTTAAACCCATTCGACTGTACAGGTTGCGTACAGTGGCATAGTTATGCACAGAACTGCACTGAACTATTAGTGTAGATGCATTTACAGCATGAAATGTTATTGCAGGCTGTCATAGTTTGTCTACCATTCAAAATGACAGTGGATGATGATGAATGGTTGGGCTGTAGGAGGGTTAATGGTTTGGTTTATAAAGTACACTATATGCAAATAAAGAATACCGGTATTTTTCTAGTAGATTGGGTATTAGGCCTTGATCTCGTAACCGGGGATGAAAAGATTTCCTTCTTTAGTTTTTGCCCCCACATGCGAAGGGAAGGGAAGGACAATTCGTGTGATCAATCCCTTAATGGAAGTTTACCAGCATTTTTTATAAAACAAATAGACAGTAGGGTAAGCAGTTAACTGTATAGGCCTATATAATCAAACTTTGAGAACTTAGTTGGCAACTTCTACGCAAGTAAGCTCTCATATTAAATAGTTTTTTCTTCTTTCTCTGTTTATCTCAGGTTTTATTTGAGAAGCAAGGCTCAGAGTGTCGTCTTGGAATGCGTGAGGGGCGGCCGTTCTCCGGTGTCACATCGTGCATGGACTTCTGCGCACATGCCCACAGGGACCAACAGAACATGAACAACGGCTGCACGGTGGTAAGTCGATCAAGCTCAAACAAGATTTCTTTCCCGGGGCTCCTCGTGAACTGCTCAGCGTCGTATCTGTTTAAAAAATGTTGTGTCTCCATAAAGTAGCACTGATGTGACTTGCGCATTTGAAAGTAACTGAAATATACAACGGTTGTACAAACAAAGCATTAGGCGCGAGATACAACGCTTTTTGCACAGAGCCTCTTCTCATGTAAGGTACAACGGTATTACAAAGTTGAGATACAACATTGCAATGACACGATGAAGCTTTGAAACTTTGCTTTGGCTTAAATGCCACAAGGTCGTAACTTAAGTCCGGAAAAACGTTTCATTTTCCAATCTCACACCATTGGGTTTTGTTCGTGCAATACACTTATGGATGGATTTTTGATGAAGACATGAGTTTTTTATGGCCACGGAAAAACCTGTGATTGCAACCATCTTGAAGCTCATTATACCTCGACGCATTCACATCTTATACTTCCTGGAGGGGGCAATGGAGGCCCCCATGCCTCCTGGTCATTGCCTTGGTGCCCCTTGAAATGTTCCAGTAGAAATTTAGATTTTCCACATAGAGGTGTCTTTAACAATAGGAAAAACTGCCTTATCAGGCATGTGAATTGAGCTTTGGAAACGGCCTTTTTTTAATTCTCAATTTAAAAAAAAAAATCCTGCAGGGTTTTTGAGTTAATAAGTAATAATAATAATATTGAACATTTATACCGCGCCATGTCTGTCAGAATTGACACTCCTGGCGCAAAGTATTTTTTCTGCAAGGTATTCGGAGTCATGATTTGAAGTATGAGACCTGTTCGTTTAGCACCATGTTACGGTTTACAAGGTGCTGTGGCGCAATCTGCTGCCGATCAAACCAGGAACACCGGGGCGAACCCCTTCTCTTTTCGATAAGTGCACTGGGTTCTTTTACGTGCATTACACAACACACGGGACCTACGGCTTTACGTCCCATCCGAAGGACGCAGCAATAATGGTTGAGTGTCACGACCAGGATTCGAACCCACACTCTGCTGATCAGAAACACCAGGGCTTGAGTCCGGTGTTCTTATCCGCTCGGCCACGACACGCCACTAAAGAGTTGAGGAGGTTATACTAAATGTCCTGTATTTATTTAATGCCCTGTCAATCAAAAAATGGATTTAAAAACTAACTGCAGGAAGCAAACTAAAATGTGAATTTTGCCTTTTATTTTTTGCTACAGGTGGTAACATTAACAAAAGAAGAGATCCGTGACAGACTGCCAGACCCTGGCGATGAGCAGCTACACGTACTGCCTCTTTATTACCTGGACAACACCGACGAGTACGGCAGTGTGGAGGCTCAACAAGAGAAGGTGAGACGTAATGCCATTGAAGTCTTGACTCACTATCGTCACAAAGCAAGGATGAGGCCCAAGCAGGACCCTGTCATTCCAAAGGGGGCTCAGGTCCGCAGCAGTCGGCACAGTCACGGCGATAAGAACAGTCCGAGTCGGGGGAAGGGTGCAGCAGCTGCTGCGGCAGCTGCCGCTGCTGCAGCCGCCAGATCGGCAACACCTCAGAGTAGCAACCACCAAAGTAATCACAGTGCGAGTTCTAATTTTACGCCGACGAAGGAAGCTGCCGAGGGGAAGAGCTCGGGGAAGTCAAGCAAGGAGGCAGCTGCGGCATCGTCAGCTGTTCAGATCATGCAGATCCCCCCACATCTGTGGTCCCACTACCAGCAGAGTGTTGAGCAGGTCCGAGCAGCGTGGCCCGGGGTGGAGATGACGCCTAGTGGGCTGGCAGCTGCGGCAGGGCTAAGGCCCGAGATGCACGGCTTGCACCCGATGATGTACGAGAGCATGCAGCGGGAAGCCATGCAAATGAACGCTGCTGCAGCTCAGGCGGCTCAGGCAGCGGCGATGCATCCCGACTGGGCACGGATGTACCCACACCAGGCGAGGATGTTCTTACCCCAGTACGCCCATCCTGGCATGGTTGGGCTAGCAACTCACGAACAGCTCCAACAGAACCCCGCACTGGCACGATTCATGAGCCAGTATGCCAACGACCCCTACATGGCAGGTGTAGCGCACGCCTACATGAGGTATCCTCACTATAGCGGACTTTCAATGGAGGATGTGAAACCAGATATGAATCAATTGGGGAACTTAATGAAGCAAGGTAGAAGTGAGCGAGACGCCTTGTACAGTGCATACGGTATGAAGTATGGCCCTCAGCATCCCGCTGCAGCCGCAGCAGCTGCTGCAGCTGCTGCAGCATATGGTAGTTCCCGGGCGGATCAGTTGGACTTGAGTAGAGACCACCATACACCACGACCAAATGCAGCCACCTCGTCGGCAGACTCCAAATATTCCCAGAATCTAATGTCCAATGGTCTGAGGCAGGACCTTGGGCATCATCCAACCACCACCCATTCTGGTCCCAAAGACAGCATTTGGAGGCCGCCAGTCTTTCAGAACAGCCCCTCCCGGGAGAGCACCCCATCCCAGGAGCACCACCCCTACCCAAGCCAGGGGACGCCTCCCTTTGGGTCTGCATTCCACGAGCGGGGCAAGTCCTCGAGTGACCCAAGAAGTGCATTCCCACAGGAGGGCAGTCACCAACATAGAGACTATCCCAACTTTAGTCACCGTGAGGGCGGGCAAGTCTCGCAGGGCAGACAGCACGAGGCACAAAGGAATTCATCGGACGGCCACAAATACGCAATGTACCAGCAGCAGCAGCAAGCTCATCAAGATCATAGCAGCGCACGCCGTGATCTGTCCCAGAGCTATCCACCCCACGATACCAAGCCTTACCCAAGGTTACATGAAGCGTCATCTGCATCCTCCTCCCAACAACTGCAACAGCATGAGAAGACGAAGACAATAGCGGAGCATCTCCGGATGATGGAAGCAGCGGGTTCCAACCCGAGCACCCCAGTTCCAGTTGCCTCGGCTCTTCTACCTCAGCCCTCTCCGAAACAGGAAGAACCCCAAGAAGTGGAGTGCACCTCGGACAGCGAGGAGTGCTTCCGAGACCCAACAATCGGAGGCGTGGCTATCGCTCTCACTCACGGCTCCATCCTCTTTGAAGTGGCAAAGCGGGAGCTTCACGCTACCACATCACTCCAGAAGCCACTGCGGCAGCATCCGACTCGCATCAGCCTGGTCTTCTACCAGCACAAGCACATGAACTTCCGTCACCACGGGCTGGAGGAGTACGAGCGTAAGATGCAGGCCCGCCAGGACGAGGCCGAGGAAACGGCGCGCCTCAACGGGGAGACCCCGCCTCCCCGGAAAGGTCGCAAGCGGCGTCTCTCCAACAGTGACGACACGGTGATTCCAGACAAGACCAAGATTAAGTACACCACGGAGTCGAAGAAGGTACCGACAAAATGTGCCCACACACCGTTCACAAGCACGGTCACCACCCTGACATCGACAGCTTTCCCGACCGTCACGGGACCTTACCAAAAGTGGGTGTAAGATCAACGTGAATTGTATAGAAAATATTCTCTCTGTTAGTCCACACAGTGGAATACTTGTTCAGCCATCCCCTATGCACTACCTTGCAACCTTTTTGCTATGCATTTTTAGAATCTCAGTTCACCCGTATTAGAAACGAAATTTAAAAAAAAAATCAATAAAAATATGAAATTGCCAATTCAGCTTCCTCGGTTACATGTCAAAGGTGATTCAGTAACAATTATGGGCTTCATTCCGACTGTTCACCAACCGAATCGGGCGTGAATTCCCGTGGAAACAAATTATGATGTTCGACATCATAAAGAACTCTTAACCTTCAGGTCAAAACGCAACTCGCCATTTTTATATCAATTTTTCATACCTCAAAATGGAAAAAAAAAGAAAGAAAAAGTACTCTTTTTGGTGCTATGTTATAATTCCACAAAAATTGTAATGGTATTTTTAAACTGTACCCATCATAGATTGTACGATAAACAAGTATTTTATGTCTTTATGCTCTTACATAATCCAGAAGGGAACATTTTAGACGTTTGATTGTGAAAGAAGTTTTAAAACCGGGGAATACGGTTAGTTTTTAAGTATATATTCTAATTTAGGAATGGATTATGAGTTGGGACTTCTATGTTATGGGTTGAACCCCCCTCTATCAGACGTCCAAGATTTTGGACAGCAGCTGTTTTGTTATTCCCATGTTTAGCTTTCTTTTTGGAACAAAACAAATATTGAGTATGGCTTTAGGCTTTTGAAGTCTATCCGTCATTCTTAGGGTCCTCAAAGCTGGCCGGCTTAATTGGGAGGAGGCTAAACCATGACATGTGACCGGCCCATTGGATGGGATGTGTCAAAGAATGCCTCTGATTGGTCAGTGCGCTATCTCACTACCAGCCAATGAGATTACAACACAATTCATTCATGCCTCCAGCTGGCCAATCAGCAAAGAGTTTTAAAAAAAGAAAGTCACATACCTTCATGAGCATTCTGTCATATTTACAGGAGCCTGACGTGATTGGACCAAGAATTATACAGTCTTTTAAAAAAATGTTTTTGCCTGAGTTTTGTTACAGGCAAATCAAAACAATTTGTATGGAATTGTAGTATTTTTTTTTTAAATACAACTGAAATTACCCTTAACAAATAAATCAATTTTAAAATAATTATTGAATAATTATTACTTAAGTAATGTTTCTGTTTTTGGTTTCCTGGAAACAATTGAATGGGATGTAAAAAATGTTCTTAATATGTGTAGACGAATCACTTTTTTTAAGTTATAATAGTGTATGTGTGTGAGTAGGAATTCTGTTTTTTAGCTTGAAATGTTTGTGCTTTCTGTGGTAAGTTATTATTTTTTAAAGATTTTGTTTTAGAAACAATTATTCCGTGTTTGTTTGTTCGAAAAATGTTAATACGGCATAGAGTTGGGGATGTTTTTTTTTTCTTCTCTTTCTCTTGTTTGGTGTAAAATATAACTGCGTTCCTTACCTGGGCAATCCAAAAGGAATGGTTTGTAAATGTTTTCGAAAAAAAGAAATTACAACAAAATTTTGCAGACCCCTCCAAAATTTGTTGATTTTTATTTTATTATTATTTTTTTTCACTTTTTTAAAAAGAGGGTCGGATATCTTTTTAAATTGTCTCTCAACAGTTCTCTCTAGAAGGGGGAAAAACAAATTTAAATAATTCTTGTAGAATTTGATGAAATGTGTAGAGAAGATTTTGGTAATGACTTGTGTTTTATGTAAAATATAGAAATTTTAGAAGAAAAAAAAATGTACATTTTTCCCCCGGTAGCTTTATTGTATATAATGTACAAACAAATGTAATTCAAAGCATTACACAATCTGTAGACAATTTGTTATTTGTTTGGATGGTGTATACACAATTAGTTCTTAATGTTGAAACTCTCTCACGGCAACACTTGACCCTTTGTCAATATCGTAGCGATAGCTGTGGGGAGATAATTTCACGGTTTTAAATCTGTTTTGCTGCAGTCAAAAGTTTACTGTGACGGTATATTTTACGAAGAGATTTATCGTTGGAAGGTGTAGCATTTTGGGATTTTCTATTTAAAAAAAAAAACCCAAAAACATCATCAAAACTCACCGCTGAAAGTTTGGATCACGAAGTGTCTTCGTGTTTTCGTAATTTTAAACCCCCAGTTTGTGATTTTTCTTCAATTTTTGGAAGAACACATTCATTCCAATACCCATGTTTTCAGTAAAAACACACCATACAACCAACCTGCGCTACGAATTAATCATCGAACGAGTTGGCCACGTTTTTTTATTTTTTTATTTTTATTTCAGGACAATGTTAAGGATTTATGGGGATATCTATTATGTGCTTACATTAATATTAACTGGCAATCGAAATAACAAGCGAGTGTCGGGAATAAATGTATCTACACTCTAAAAACCAAAGTGTTAAATCAACACCTAAAGAGTTCGGTCAGTGACAACACGTTGGAAGAGTTTACCTAAATTAAAGAGTTGAATTTACACTATTAAAAGTTAAATCTCATCTATACTGAAACGCTAGTTTGACTCTTGTATTAGTTGAATCTAATTTTATAAAAGTGTTGTCACTGACCGAACCCTGTTGGTTTAACACTTTCGTTTTGTAGAGTGTAGTACATGACAGCATTTCAGATGGACCATAACTTGGGGGCCACTTTTAAAAAGTCGCCAAAGGCACGATTTGTTCAGTCGTGTTTTGATTTTTGTTTTTTTCACCCAAGATATAGGAGCAGGTCAAGCAGAAAAAGCGGCCGCAAAGAGACTCAGTGCTCCTTTGCTAAATTGGAGATAAACTGGGGACTCGAACGATTGTTAAAATTTGGTTAATCACTGGATCTCACAAGCTTTTTAGGACAAAACTTTGCTGCACTTTCGCGAAAAAAGACCCTTAAATTTGGTTACGGTGTGGATACTGAACGTGGAACAATATGCTGCTTGTTATACGCGGATCCAGAAAACTGTCAAGCATTTTTTAGTTCAATTCTCTTAATCATGTACAGATTGTCGTTGTGAAAAAAAAAATAACGAAAAACATCCGCTTTTGGATCATTCTTATTACTATTTTGTGTGAAGTAAATGGAGGTAGTAACTACCTGTGTATGTTACATAAGTTATTAATGTAGCAAGACAAATGTATATTTTTGTGAGTTTCAAAAGAGAAGGGGGTAAAAAAAATGTTTTAAATAATTTCGAATGGCAAATGAATTACGTCGTTAATTGTTATACAAAGTGTGTACATTTTTTCCATGCAATTTCTAATGTCTTATATTATCAGTGATAGATAATAGACCCTTCCCATGAAATATGTAAATTGCACATCACGCGTGCGTACAACACTGCTGGTTGGCAAAATGAGGCAACATTGCGCCTTTTTTGTGTGGGGCTAATGGTGGCGTGACGCACACACGTTTGTGCGTTTGCTGCCTAGTGCACAACTCTATGGCGTTTGCCAACCAATAGTGTCTGTACGCATGCGTGAATATGATTAGCATGTTTTATGGGAAAGGCTAATTGAATTTTAAATGCTACTTTTGCAATGTGTGCCGAGGTGTGTTAATTTAAACAAACAAAATCATGACTTTGGTGTTATGTGCAACATTTTAGACTAGTCGTCAGTCAAGGCGCTTGGTAGTAACACAATCACGCATACAGAAAAAAATGCCGGGAGTTTTCCACTCGCGTTGCATTTTATTCCTGCGTGGTGCCTCGACTGAAGACTATTTTTAGACTATAATGCCATGATAAAATAATTGTAGAAGCTTTTTATATATATATAAATATATATATATGAAGTTGTGAATTTTAATCCGTTTTTTGTCTGTGTACTTCCAAAAATAGCAGTCGTGCTTTTGACTTTCAGGTTTCTATCTGCCTTTGAAGAAAAAGATTTAAATATCTGTTAAGTTTTTTTCTTGACTGTACTCAATCTACGGCAATACATATCACTGAAATATTTGTAGGTGTGCACTGCTGTTGGTCGGAGACTGTTGATTTTACGACTGTAGAGGGCGGGTTATACTCCGGCCGTTCTACAGAGGTAAACAAAAAACCTCATCACAACTTTAAAAAAGAAACAATAATTTTTTTTGTTGAGCTGTAAAATGAAATTGCTTACTCGTATTTCTTTGTTATAGGAAATGTGAAACATTGTTAATTTAATAATAAAAACAATAAAAGAGAGAGTCATAAATGGTTCTCTTCTATGTAAAATATTTGAGAAAAGGGTGAGTTGTTTGTGCTTGTTAGTTTTTCGTAGTAGTTTGTTTTACAAAGCCAATTTATTAAGAATTCACAACCGCATTTCGGCGAATTTAATTGCTGAATTTTTCTGTTTAAATATTCCAAGTGGCCCTGTAATTGCCTGGCGTGTGATTTCGCAGGATTTATCCTGAGAATTTTCTTGAGACACTCTTGAGCCTTCAGATTTTATTGAAAGATGTAAATTAGTCGACAAAGGGAGAAAGAGATAGTCCACGCTGTGTTTAATTGTCCGAATCTGTAGTTTTTGTATTGCTGATGATGCACAGTCTGTAAACCTCCGGAATTGTAACATTTTTAGGCCCCAAGCCTTTTCATAGATCGATGTTAGCGCTGAAAACTTTCCTGTTCTGATGTGCCTTGTAAAATAAAAGGAGAAGAAGAACAAGTCACAAGGGAAGAGACTTTGTATGCAAATTACCAGTCCGGGGAAATTTTCCGGGCCGTGGGTTTTCACGCTACTGTGACCGCGTTAACACTGACCTCTGATTACGGTCAGCGTCCGTCCAAGGTTCGGTCCCAGGGGACGCGGCAGCATTTGGTCGTTGGAGAGTACAACAGAACAATCCAACTCGTGACCGCTGACCACTCCACTCAAGGTCGAGTTGTCTGTTGTACATATTTATAGCCCCTTTTTTGCGGCTATTATTGTCCGACTGATCAATCGGAAGTAACTTGGGACAAAGAAGCCCCGTTGCCCGAGAGGGACTTTTCTGAGGTTTCTGATTTTTGTTAAGTAGCGATAAACACAAAGACGGGAGATTTCCAAGTCCTTTCAAAATCAACAAGGACGAGTAATTTGATTCACGGGTATGGGACACCGTAGTCTCTCCCAACAATTAGTGTAATACGCTGCAGATGGTAAATGTCTTTAAGCGTGTAACTTGCATCGGTTCTTATTTAAAAATAATATATACAAATTAAAAAGCTTTCTGTTTGGTTAACAACAACACCCCCCCCCCCCCCCCACGGTATGACACCCCCAGCTTTCGTACTTTGTATGATCCGGAAAGACATGTTAATTCCTATAAAGGACTTAAGCACCATGGTAAATAGACCACCTTCTGGTTGAATATAATATAAAAGCAATGAATTACTTCCAAGACTTTTTGTTTCACAACGAAGAAAACTTTTGTCAGACAGAAATAGGCTGCACGGTACCTACCTAATGACTGTGCCATCAGTGACCAGCGCCTGGACGAAATCAGGCCCGATTTTCTCGGGTGTTATCAGGAAAAAATCTCGTGATGATAATGGTGTTGCCACACCTATCGTCGGCCAAGTAGACTTTGCTCAAGTCGGTCGATCTCATGCTTGGCCCGTTCCCAAAGTACGTGTATATGACTGTGTGTAAATATCCGTCTAGACCGAAGTACCAATTAATTTTAAAGATCAGCTATTTATTTTACTAATGGCAAATGTTGTGACATTATGTCTTTAATAGAACACAGAGTTGATTTTCCTTTTTATGAAGAATTTAACCAATCCCCTCAAATTTCAAATCTGCCCCTTATTAATAATCACGGGAATTAGACTTGTCACCATGCTCATCACCCCGTCAACAATCACCCAATACTCCTTTCATTGGTTACCCATCTCCAAACACCTAGAATTGAAACTCCTCCTGCTGACATACAAATTCCTCAACCGATCCGCACCACACCCACCACCTCCAAAAACTCCTTCGTCAATATCAACCCGTCCCAGCTCTACTTCTCAACTCGTCCCATTCACCACACTCTCACTAAATCATGGTCGCTCGTTCCCCGAGTGACAATTCTTCACCGCCATTGTGGAACAGCTGGCCACTCTACATCAGAACTGCTCTAAATAACATTTTCAAAACTGTTACAACTCATCTGTTCAATGAACTTATTTTCCTTTTTGTGAAGCGCTTTTTAATTTAGGTTTTCCCGGTCAATTTTAGTCAATTTCGTTTTCGTGCACACGTGATTTCAGTCTTCTCATTCAGGTTCGTTTTAGTCATTCAGGTTCGTTTTAGTCATTCTATTTTCATTTGATTGGCATTCAAGTCCACACTCTCACCATTCTTCATGTGACAACTTCATCTAGGGTGTTGACAATTTTGAAAACAACAAAACAATAGGTTGTGTTTGTCAGGAATTTCTATGCATGCGCTTATTTCGATTGGGCAATCGAATTAAGCAACCGTTATTTTGAGGATCTTCCAAATGCTATTTTCTCGACGTCGTCTGAGGTTTTTGGCACTGGTATAAAGTTAAAGGGGCGGTGTCGTCTTGATTATAGCAGGCCTGTGGTTGTGCATGGAAAGATGAATCTCACCCAGAAACTGCTTACGCGCGCGCTTCTGGTCAAACCACAAGGGGTCTTTGTCAAACTGTAACGTGACTGCCGGCGCGCACGCGCGCGTATAGTAATTGGGTTATTTCATTTACTGCTATAATCATGACGACACGGCCCCTTTAATGTTATTCACTCAGAAAACATCAGCAAACATTAAACTATTCACTCATATGTTTTAATGTTCAGCTTTCAGATTGAATCTGTTGTTTGTTTTTCATTCATTTTTTTTTTTTTTTGGGGGGGGGGGTCTCTCTTTCTCTCGAAATTACAAATCCTGTCATTTTGTCTTTGTGTGAACTATGAATAGTACAACATTTTGTTCTTCTGAGACACCTTCAAAAAATGATTAGCTTTCAATACCACACAGTCATCGAATTTTCTCGTAAACACCTATTGTTGATGTCTCTCGTGCAGCTATTAAACCCAGAGCCGCGGATTGGCCTTTTTCAGCGGGACTGCGGCCTTTCGTTTTCGCCTCTATGGGCACACACAATAAAGTTGTTTTTCAATTATTCCGATTTACTTTTGGCGTCACTTTCTGTAGTTTAGAGACTTTCCTCGTGGGTCTGTTTGAATCGTGGAGGTAACGATCATTTTGTAAGGATGGCAGGCACGTGCTCAATCCCCTCACTAATAATCGGGCCGTGTGTTGGTCTTTGAAAGTGGTTGGAATTTGAAATCGGATTTACTGTTTTGCGCGTCGGAGTTGTTCATGGGCTTCAGATTTGATATAAAAAAAAAAAAAAAATGTTCCTCTACTTCAAAACATTCTATACGAATCGGCTAAAAACCAAAAGATGATCTGCATATATATCCCCCACCCCTCTCCCCACTCAAGCCCCCACCCAGAAAAGGTGTGCATGTGACACGCACAGACATCGTTTGATATACAACACGTTCAAATTTTGAATACACGTTTTGGCTAGGCTGGGGCATATCGAAACACTCGCTTTATCAATGAATGAACCAACCGAAACATGGGTGCTGGATCCACCGGGTCACCGTGAAAAAATGACCCCGATGAGGGCATGCTCGTCCGGACCCCAGGACCTACTTTCCCCGCCGCGTTGCTAGCTGCTCGCTGCTCAGCGCACACACCCACCCCTGGATTCGACGCCATTTAGTTGTGGGTGTTTAGCACGTAGCACCAATCCGGCTTCAACCTTCCAGGTTTAGCGTAGTGTATTTTACGCTCAAAGTCCGTTGCTACAGAGTGTGGCCCGACATCGTGGATGACGTGGGTAGTCTGATGTTACTAACGCATGAGTTCTTATGTAAATAATGGTGAAACAGCATTGCGACTAAGTTGATTGAAGGACCGTCACCTTTAGCACGGTTTTCACATTTATGCTACCATTGTCAAGTTCCCTGTGTGTGAATTACTGATTCTCGTTGTACAGGCAGCAAGGGGCCAGACTGCCTTGGTTCTGTTACATTTTTGTGAAAAAAACACAAACTTAGAGACAAAGTACGGGATTTGTAATTAGCAGAAATAATATTAATAACTACAGTTTCAATTTGAAAGCTCACTGTCAATAAAGCTCATACCAGTACCAATCCTCTAGAGAAATATTTCCGTGTGAACTAACTGTCAAAGTCGATAAACTAGCACTTGAAGATCCCACAAGTCACCGTAGCTTATTTCGATTGCCGCGATCAAAACACAAGCCCGTGCTGAACGGGCACAATAAATTCCTGACAAAACCTTAACAACATTCTCCTGAAGACGAGCAGAGTGTACTGTTCGAAACGTCGAGACCATACCGGCTCTTTCAGGGCCAACACTCCCCCCAAAAAGAGATTTATACGTGGTCGTACCCACCCGCTAGTTTACTAGTTTACTAGTTTACTAGTTTACTAGTTTACTAGTTTACTAGTTTACTAGTTTACTAGTTTACTAGTTTACTAGTTTACTAGTTTACTAGTTTACTAGTTTACTAGTTTACTAGTTTACTAGTTTACTAGTTTACTAGTTTACTAGTTTACTAGTAATAGTTTCGTATTATCATTTACGCCATGCAAAGCTTCAAACATTACTTAATTTTTTGTCGTGGTTCGCTAATTTAACATGGCCACCGAATTTGGTGAAATTTTCACGTTGAAATTATTTGTTATGCATTCCGAAATACAATGATTTTGGTACGGCAGCTAGTGACATTGTGCCCTTGGTGATACGAGCCTGGAGCTTGGAACTCACCGAGTCAGAGCTGACATGCTCTGGTCAGAGTAAGTCACGAGAAAGATATTTGGCTGTGGGGGGCTTCCAGATTTGAATTTTGAAAAGAAAAAACATGTGTAGAATAACAAGCAATGGCAGCCATTTTGCAAATTTAGAAAAATTGTTTGTTATTGTTTACCTATTTTGTTCAAAATTAAATTGAATATCTTTCCAATGACATCTCTGACTCTATACCAATTTCCATTATGTTATCAAAGCACAATTTGCCCCAAATATTGTCCCCATACTGCCCCAGTATACTTGTATTATTATACACGTTCAGGAAATGAAGGCCAATTGTAACAGATTCGTCATTTTATGTTTCGATTTCTAAGCTTTGAAAGTTGCAATGGTAATCCTAAGGTACAAATCAGTTTAGTCATAAACACGCCATTTAAACACGTGTTTTCATACATTTTATTTACCCTTTTTTGTTTCTTCATCGTCATCTTCTTCTTTTTTTTTTCTTTTTTTAAACGACGCGCATTGTTTACACTGTCGCCCAATATCCAGCCAATCGCAGCGTGGTGTTCATGGCCACTCGCCGGCACGGGGGATCCCATTATTTGGGTTCCGCTGTTGATCTTTGCCCTGCGTTCGTGCGGGAACAAACTTGCCATTGATAAAGGCACTAAACACTAAAGGAAAAGGAAACTTCTGGAATAGGTTTTTTAAATCTGATTCACGCCTACGTTGGTTTGGAGGTGATTCAGAATTTGAGGAACTGATAGGGTGACTCAAGTGGAGTCGAAGAAGGAGGGGGAGGTAAAAAAATTGGCGTATCAAGGGGGCCTATTTGGCTGTCTTCCCCCTTCCCCATCCCACATGTTCCCGCACATTTCCCCCTCACCGTGCTTTGTTTTTCTCTCCCTTTATTTCATTGTAATTCAGCACTGAAAAATTGGTCTTGATTCTCAGCCCCCCTAAAGAATATTCTGGATCCGCCCATGAGCACTGTTCCTCTCTAAAAAGTTGAAATGTTGATTGAAATGAATGACCCTCATTGAATAATTTTATTATTTATTGACTTGGCCAATAGTTTGAATAAGAGTATTATTTTGAGGCATGCAAAATTAAGTGTTGTATTTTTTCAATCTTCATTATTATAAAACCGGCGACCGATTTCATAAAAAATGCGGGTTTCAAAAAGCCTGTTTCCTGCCTACAGAGTAGCCTAGTTTTTTATATTATCGTAACTTCTGCTCATCAGCTCACCGTTAGCAAAGTACAAGTTGCCGGCGGCTCTTGGCCCAATTTCAATTTTCAAACACCAAAGCTTAAACACATAAAAATATTGCTCGGCAGAAACGGGTATAACCAGCTAAAACTCCCCCCAAGTTTACATCGTTGCG
The DNA here is from genome assembly GCA_911728455.2 of Marthasterias glacialis. Lineage (NCBI taxonomy): Eukaryota > Metazoa > Echinodermata > Asteroidea > Forcipulatida > Asteriidae > Marthasterias > Marthasterias glacialis. The sequence continues at coordinate 13,141,302 of OU452237.1, read as the reverse complement.
ACTAGTGCCCCCACTCATTGTTTTACTCAGCAAGACATTTTCCAAGCAGTATTTTCTGACTGAACAACTTTATGGCCTTTTTTCGAAACCTGTATGTTCGAGAAAACTGTATCTGAAAACCTAAATAAAAAACCGCAACAACTGATTTCGGTTGTTACGATTGTTCACTATTTTCTCCTGACTCAGACGACGGGTTGAGCCCAAGTTTTCACAGGCTTTATTTTTTTTTGTCGGTCTAATATATATATTGGATCAAAGTAAAAACACTGCACTCTCAGCTGTGATGTGCCTGTGATTGTTTGTGTATAAAATAATTCGTTTGGAGCACATTTTTCTGCTACTGGCACAAAAATGTGCTGAACGCTAAGCTGAGAAGAAGAAAAAAACGGATTGTCTCTGTCGATGACCCATAATTGCGAGCTTCCGATTTTGACATACAAATAGCAATACATAATATAATCTCCGAAGCTGCTATTCCATGCTACAGATTCATGCGTTTATTGCACATAAAATGCACTAGGCACGGTCCTGACTGACCCATTAATATTCATTAAAATCTCTTTTCTTTTTCTTTCTGTTGAGTATCTTTTTGTCGTCTAGATAAAACTGCAGGGGGCTCACGTTGTATTCAAATTTGTTTGTCTGCGGTTTGTGGAGGAGTAGAACAAATATTGAAACATGGTCAAAGTATTAGAGTGACATTAAAAAGAAATCAATTGGTAAGAATCAACATTTATACGAACTTTGTTCCGACGGTTTGTGATAAAAAAATAATAACCAAAAAAATAAATTGAATAAAAAAAGAAACACCTTGGCCGCCGCCAGTATCTTCAGACAAATAGTGTCATGTGGCAGATAGGGAAATATTTGAGGGAATCGTGCATTAATTGATGATGCAAGCATGGAAATTTGGCACACAGTCAGAGTAGCCAACGCAGATTTATCCTTTGAAAACAATAATGGTAGAACAACAATCAATTTTTAAAATTGTCAAAATGGCTGCCATTCAGTGTTCTTTTACCTGTGTATTTTTTCAAAGGACAAGTCTGCGACGGCCCTTTAGCCACACATCTTTCTCAAGACATACTCTGAGTGCCGAATTCCATGCTTGCATCCTCAAAGACATTAAATCCCATCGTCCAGACGAGCTAAGACGCCCAAGATTCAAACCAACGCGGCTTATAGGAGACTTCAGAGAGCGACTGTTTTATGACGAATAAGAACTCTCACCCTCATTAATTCGAAATGTTGAGACCCTATCAGTAGTGCCCGTTAAGTTCTGAAACATTCCGTTTTTAACATGGTTCTGGGTATAACTCTTCAAAGGATTATGCTCCCGAGTTTTTCTCCTTCGTGGAAGGGATTTATATAAGATAAAATTAAACCTAAAACACTCGTCGGTTTTCTTAGGTGTTCAGTTTCAACGCGCCCTCTGTAGCCCTGACACTTGTATATAGATTCAAAGTTTTTAAGAAAAACTTAGGTTTGTCCTTGCCCTGAATGAAAACAATTCTTCAAGCTTTTATGATCAACCGAGCAGAAACTGAAGGAAGTCATAGGCACGTCTTATGTCGCAATAAGTCTGAGGTCATTTTGTTTCACAGTGGATCGAAGTTGGGATTAAGGTTGTTTATAGAATGAGACAATAAAAGAAGTCCACCTCTGTCTGTCTTTATGTAAACACACCAAGGTCTTGTGTATTGTACTTTGTTAACTCTTGTGGTCATTCATCACGTACGATGTTTTTTATCTGTCTCGACACTTGAGCAAAACTTATTATTATGAAGCTTTCCCTTACAGTGGATTTAGGCTGTTGTTAAAATATACTTTTGACCAACATGAAATACATACAGGATCACGTGATGTGCCACTAAATTAGCCTTTCCCATAAAATATGCTAATTACATTCCCCCACCTGACAGTTTTCTCAGTTGCTTTTAGTTTATTGATAAGCTCGTTCCAATTAATTGTGTCTGATTTGTAACAATGATGAACCTTGCAAGATTGTCGTGGTCATATAAGCTGTATGTGCATGCGGAAAGTGAGCACTCTTGATAAATCATATCGAATCAAATTATTCGAAGAATTGTTTTTGACCCTTAAATCCGGTGACCCAAATTTAACAGATTCACAGATATATCCAGGGTGGGTTCAAATGCCAGCTGAAGTGCAGTCCAACACAAAGAGGTCAGTTAATCAGTGCAATTCAATTTTTGTTTTCCTAAACTTATATCACAAATCATTGTTATCTGACAAAGATTCGTTTAGCGACCGGCCGGTATATTTGGGGGTTATAAGGTCGGGTTATAAGGTCAGGAAAAACTGGTGATAAAAAAGTGACCAAGGAGGGAAAGCAAATACTCGACCTGGAGATATTCATTTTAGATTTGACCGACCGCATGCAGGTCTAGGTGGGAAACATTCTTTTGGTGTTATAGTACCGTAAACTAGGGTGGGTATTCAACTTATTAAATGTTTTGAGTTTGCAGCTTCATGACAGTGTTAAGGGGTTGGGGTGCAAAATCGAAATCGAACAGAGAAACACATTTTTAATGCGGACCCAAACACATTGGTTTTTGAGATTTGTTATAGCTTTTCTGCAGTATATACTCAAACTGTAATGATTTGTGCCGTGTCTTTTTATATATATATAATTATAATAAATGCTTATGGTTTCATCGCTGATGGGGAACTCTTGATGGGGGGGGGGGGGGGTGACCACCTGGGCCAAAATCCCTGTCCAAAAAGTGGGGTTGTATGCCGGGTCCCGCTGTGGATTTACGCTCGCGGTCAAACGGGTTGCACTACTGGGTTTAAATCTCTGGCGACGGTATAGTATTGTTTGTCATGAATCACACGCACTATGACTAGTCTTTGTGTATGATTCACTTCATGTTTTAAAAGACATAATGTGCACAGCCAGCCCCCTGCAGTCACATGACTCTTTGTATGTAAATTTCTGAAATAATTCGTTGTCGCTTTTTTTTATACTTATAAAGGCTCAACGAAACAAAAAGAGATGTGGACGGTAGACGGTGCCTGTGATTGTGAGTTGAGGTACTAGACCAAAAATTCCATTAACTTATTAATGTGACCATTAGGAGGTACCGTACCATGCCCGATATGTGGCAGAGGGAGCCCCCCCCCCCCCAGATGTTCCCATTCTCTAACACACTCTTCCCTTCTTGTACAGAAGCACCCCCCCTAAAATCATCAAAAGAATTCCAGAGATTTCCAGAACACAATGAAGACACAATAGGAGGGTGGTACACCCTGCCACATATCCAGCACTAAATATTAAGAGGTGTACATTTTCTACCTCCGTGGTGTGACTAGCAAGTGGGACCAACTAGTCCGCCACCAGCTTTTTCACTTGGCCACGACGTTGTTAGTATAATACGGGTCTTCAATTTGGAAAAATAATTCTGAATGTTTTGTTATAGCTGTGGGAAGCAATGACACTGGCCATCAGTCGGACCATTTGGCAAGAATTATGACTGGTCCAGGTTCTCAGTAGTTCTAACTGGATTTTTTTTTTTTTTCAAGCAGGCCACTCAAGGGATAGCGCTGCTGTGTAGAACCCTGCAAAAATTGATTTTGTGCAAGTACAGCTTTTATACCGTTTTTTAATTAAATGACAATATCAGCGAGAGAATGAGTCTGGCATGCTGATGGGGTTTTCGTTGGTTATGTTTTCGTTGGTTCCCTTCATGGTTATTATCAGTGTGTTTGAGTATAGTGCGCCCGTTTTATCAATGGGCCTTGACCATTAATTCAAAACAATGCATCGAAGATCAGTTTGTTTCAAAGGTCAAGTTATCCGGTCTTAGCTTGCTGCACTAAAACATCAGGTCACTGTGCAAAATTAAAGATCAGGACTTCCGCTTTCAAGACGGGACCAATCTCTGCCTACTTTAAAATCCTTATATTTGTTTTAATAAAATCTAAATACATAAAATGCACCGTTTTCCTCAATGAGGCACCCATTGGACTATACAAGATCACTAAAACTGAAAATGTATAGATATTCAAAACTGATTTTAAAAATGCTTGTCAACTGCGTATTATGCAGGGAACTCATCTTATGCGATAAAGTTTGTTTTTAAATTGACAAAACGGCCAAAAAGAAGGGTAGAGCTCTCAGCTTGCTGCGGACGGGTCGACGTGTTTGGTGTCACCAAAAATTAACATCGTAGGCCTATCCCGTTTTTAACCATCAGTTTTAGCGCACTATTCTCTAAATGTAAAAGAGTGAACCATTTCACTCTCTCGCCCGAGTGGTGTCAGTTTGGCTCTTTTGAGAGTGAAACTCACTGTGCATCACCCTTTTTGAGTGAAATTGGAGTGAATTTCATAATTCACTCTTATTCAAGTTGAAAATACCTGTCTTTCATTCTAAAAAAAAAAAAAGAAGAGTTGTCCGCCATATGGCTCTTTGCAAGAGTGGTATGGTGGACAAAACGAGTGGTTTTTCCCTACTCTCCAAGTAAAGACTATACACTGTGGCAGACCATTGTAATCCCATGATGTTGCAACGCAATAATTTCGTGTGATTTACAATAGACACGTCCCAAACTGCTCTATCCATTTCATCACTTCATTTTGCAATAAGTAAAAAAACAACAAAATTGAGAAGTACGCCCCCCCCCCCTTTGCCGTTACTAACTTGAATGGGCTGAGGACACTAAGAACCACCCACTGGCGCCCAAGCCCATTGTTGAAACCGCAAACAATAGTCACAGTGTACGTGTGGGATGCTATTTTCCTTTGAAACATTATTATTACTAAACCAGGTTTTTTTTCAGTAATGTGAACATGGTTGTTTGAATGAATAACAATTTGCACAGTAAGACCCATCAGTCCCAGATCAAAGTGCCAAACGAATACTCCGTTCGTCGAATCAGCGCCGTAACTAGGGTAACTATATAGAGGCACCATTTTTCCTAGGGGGCACTTTTGGCCCATTAAAACTGTAGTTTCCGTTTGTATTTTTCCTATAACAAGCCCCTTTTCAGCGCTCTTCTGACGTGAAGAGGTAAAACAAAATACATTCTGCGTGTAAAATAATAACAAATAATTTTAACAACATTGAAAATACTACGTAAAAATTAAAAAAATGTAACATTTTACTCTTGTAATTTTTAATCTCAAAAGTTCAGATTTCAAATGGGGGCACCCGGGGGGCACGGACATCACTTGGGGGCACGTGCCCCTCCCCCGTGCCCGTGCCCCCGCCCCCTTAGTTACGCCACTGTTCGTAATTGCTCCAAAATAATTAGCCAGTGTCATTTTTAATTTCTTTAATTAAAGCACGCGCGGAAGGTAGTTGTCAAAATACCAGTATCCGCATTGTATGTAACCCATGCGTGTAACTTTCGCTTGAAATAAAGAACCGTTGTGAAAGTTGAAACTCAATCGGCCGATCATCGGGGTCACGAGAAATTAGTGAAAACACTGGGCCGTCGTTTCACAGTTTTTTTTTCTCTCTTCAAACATCGGGTTTCGGACTCAGATATCAAAACTAATCGGTGTTCTCCTTTTTCAAAAACACTATATAGCATTTTCAGCAATATTTTCAAAGGAAGTTTCTCACCATGACCAGAACATCTTACGTGCAAATCTGTGAAACATTTATAATATTTTCAATCTTACCCATATTGTGCGCTGAGCCTTGAAGTATGAATACATTTTGTGTAAGTGTGAAGTGTATAGGCTTTGGCAAATTTTAATCCGTTCATTGGATTTTTGTAAGCAAAATACTCCTCCACCCCACCCCCCCCCCCCCCCCCCCCCCCCACCCCCATGACCCGGGTATCTTTGGGCTGTAAACAACAATGCAGAATTGTGAACCCTGGATGCAGATGTAGGACGAACACGGACGAACCCCAGCGCGGGCGGTCTCAGGTCAGTCGTGGGTTGGAAGGGTAACACGTGTGTGACTAGCAGTATACCCAATTTTCCCAGAAACCCACGGTGGAAGCACGAGTGCGTTTTGGAAAACAACCGTCGGTTACTGAACCGGTTTTTGGTGAGGGTTGGAAAACCTTTTACTTGGAAGTTTCACCAACAGTCACTGTTGTTCAACCAATCAACACCAGGCTATTGTGAAATACTTTTAGTTGTTTCACCATAATAGTTTTCGTAATAACCAAAAGGGCATAGTCGACCGTGCTCAATACCTCGAGTAGCGCCCCCCCCCCCCGGCGTCCCAGTTAATTAAGATTATTTTATTTTGTCCACTTTTGTTTTTTGTATTTATCGATTAAAATAAAGCCCTCTGAGGAGTAATGTATAAACTTATATCCCACAGCGAGCTTTCAGATTAAAGGCCTCATCCAAAACAATTTTTTTATTAGTATCAGTCTGAAAGCTTACTGATCATGAAGTTCATACCAGTAGCAATCTTCCGTAGCAACATTTCTATCTGAAATACTGTCAAAGAAAACAAAAGAGAATTTAAAGACCCTAACTTTAATTTCGGTTGTAACAATCGAAGTTAAGGACATTGTGTTTGCTTAATTGCTAAAAAGTGTGCACGGTTTGTTCAATATACTGGAATTTTTTTTCCTGACTCGGACGACAGATTGAGCCCAAATTTGCTCAGGTTTGTTTTTCACGCGTATATTGATTCACACAAAGTAAGAACACTGCACTATCAGCTTTACAAATCCTATATTTTACCTTTAAACTAATTTCATTCTACCCCACCCCCTCATAATCCAAACCTTAGTTACAGGCCGATTAGGCCAACCTAAAAGTGGTTTCCGAAAGCTTTGAAATTTCAAAGCTTTCGGAAACATGACATTGTTCAGACAAAACAGTTCCTATGTACTTTGTCATAATTTCCTCTTTTTCAGTTTTAGTCTAAAATAGGCCCACCATGGGTTAGCATCTATGACAAAAACTTCATTTTTTACAAAAACTATTAAATATCCCCCGTGGAATTATTACAACAATTTTTTCGTTGTATGCTTTCTACATGAATATCCACAATTTAACAATAAGTCTTGGTACTGATTTAGTTTTTTTATGAATACAATGGGTAAACCTACTGACAGCAAGTGTCAATGACATTCTCGCTGCATCGAGAAACGAGCAATCCCCGAACACATCGTTTTCCAGTTATTGTTTATCCCCCCACAAACGTACACGGATTACTTGACGTCAGACACGTAGGCCCTCTTTTTCCAAGGACAAAGTGCTTGACTCCCATTGGTCGAAATTAACATCTGACCTTTATTCATTAGCCTCCTCTCAGATACAGGAATTCACTACTGTGGTTGGTCAACGTAGGGCATTCTATTCTAAGCAAAAATGAGTTAACTCCGCCTCTTTTACCAAATAAGGAATAATTGATTGGATGACGTCACTGTGCGTATAAAAGCCCCGTTCGGACGAAATTTGTTGCAGCCGATCAGCTGGTTGGAGAGTGACAAGGGGTGGAAGCAGACGTTGGTTGTGTGAATGTACAACCAATGTTCACGTGCTCTCACAGCCACATTTTCCATTTTTTGTTGAAATTCTGTATTCAACACATTCATATCTTCAGTTGAGTTGAAAATTTGTCTAATTTTCAACGTGTAACCGTTAAAATATCATTCATTTTACTTGACGTTTTCGTCTGAATGGAGTTATGGATTTGCCAGTGAATTCTAACAACTGTCATCAGCAAGGTGCCTTCAAGATTCTGCAGAAAATTCTCCTGAAAGTTGGCGAGAGGATTGACAGTCGAGAAAACCAGAGGTGTCCAGAGCCAAACTTTGTCATAGAGACAGTTCGGGGGAGCTCAGACGGCTATTTAGGTGAGTTTTTCAAAACCTTTCCCGTGTCTTTTGTGGTTTTAATTTTGTGCCACTCGGTGCATGCACATGTGCTTTGTCAGTTGGAGCTGAGGCCGGGGGATTGCCCAATACGTGGGCGCATGCCGTGACTCAACTCCGGTAAGCGCCATTGTCTGACAACGACTGCCGGGGATTTCGCAATTTTTGTTTTTTCATCCTGGGTTCCCTAAATTACTCTAACTGAGAAACGCTGTGGGTGTCACCAGTGGGAAAATGTAAAAATAGATTCTTTGTAACGTATCTGCTAACAGTATGTACGTAGGCACACATCGTATTTGGCGGAAATTTATTCCGTTCTGGCCTGTGTAATTTATCTTATTGTGTGGTTATCCATTTCCTCTACTCACCTATGGCTCACCCAACTTTTGTTTGGGTTGGCTTAGCCTAGTTAGTAAATTCTTTGCAGAATTGACCACATCATGTTATTGTTAGTGCAAAGATACAACATTTTTAAAAAGGTTCTTAAAATCTTAATGCCCTATATCTATGGCCATTTTGTACTAAAGTGAAATAGGCCTATATTGGGGAGATTATACCTGAGTACATGGCAAGTTAATTCAAATGGCATGATTTATTTCATTCAGACTCGAAGGTTTTTATCTCAATTGGTCAAAATCATGGTAAAATACAATTGTGCAGAGAAGTGACGAAAAGTTTTCAGGCCCGATATTTCACGGAGGCAACAGAGGCAATTGCCTCCATTGGCCTTGTCATTGCCTTGGTGCCCTTGAAATATTCCAATACAAAGTTACAATTTCTTCAAGAAGATAATGCCTTGGTGCCCTTGACTTCAAGAATGAAGGCGAAGCAATATGTCCTGGGTTTTGAGAACTAAGCACTGAACAATTGAACTATGGACTGAACAATTTTTACAACTTTTTCCGTCAATAAAACGTTTGATAAAAAAAAATTCAGACCTACTGGATTTTCTTGATTTTGAGGTTACTGGCCGATTATTAAGATTACTTGATTGTGACTAATGTGATTATTTGAACCCCAGTGTGAACCATCACCCCATGCGTATGTTTAAAAATCAAACACATATTTGGTAGTTAGATGATTTAATCTTTAAAAGTCAATAAAAAAAACTGTTGTTGAGTCATGAGCCAAACTTCAAAACATTATCTATAAGAACCTCTCGGACTTTGTGCAAATTTCGGGTCGTTTTAATTAATGTGGGACTGGGACATTGTCCCATGATGCCATAGTACAATATCCAACACAATCCCATTGTGAATCTTGAAGTTTGATTAGCTGTGATAAATTCAGACAATTGTTGCTATCCTGGAACACTTCATTTTGGACGCTTATTGGACGAGGGCCGGCCTTGCCCCTCAATCCTCCCATCGAGCAAACAAGACCTGGGTGGGCCTGGGACAAACATTGTGTGATGTCAAAGTACATTCGCTGAAGTATTGGAACCAATGATCTGCACACCGCTTTGCCCTTTTTCTATTTATGCATTGCTATGTCACTTAAATTCTTGTCAAATACAAATCAGTGTTGCAAGGCTTGTGCCTGAAGCTGCTATTCTTTTTAAATATTTTTTTGCAGTTGTGAAAAGTAATTTGCATACTGAATTGTCAATGCTTTTGAAAACATGTTTGTAACCAAGTCAAAATAGGTTTAATCAAGATAAATGTCAATTTAAGATCATTCAAATGTAACTTTATTCATTTTATTCATTGATAAGTTTTTGTATCAATCCCCTCTTGATCCAAATAGATCCGCTCACTGACGGAATAAGCCTACGCACATATATTGCATTTCCTTTCCTTTTAACATTTAAACAAAAATTTACTTGCAAATTAATACCCGCCTTCATCAAAAACAACTTCTATAAAAAAAACACCACATTTCCTAGAAGGAAAAGCAGATTTTGAAAATGGTTTGTCACGTTCCAGAGCCTTATTTGTACTCAGTAGCCTGTAAAAAGTCTCATTTATAAAGACAAAACACTACACTACCCCCTGAAAATAGTGCAAGATCCCTGTTTCCTCTTTGTGGACCGGACTTAGGAAAGCATCCCTGGGGTTTGCGGATGGTGGATGGGGGAAAAAATGATAATGATGCTCTGGCTGCCTCACTCTGATAGGCAGACAAATGCATACGCTGTTACCAGGCATTGCTGATTGGTTTGGAGGCAGTGCTGGTACACGTCCTGTTCGTTCTAGAAGACACTGTGCAGTGTGTAGCAGCTGTTTGACCCCTGTTAATATTGATCAAATTATGGCTTGCCTGGATGCTGTGCACAGCACATGTTTGGTGGTTAAAGACAGTTGCGTGGATTCATGGTTATTAAAGTGCAATGTTCTTGAACTTTATGGTGCATATTTGCATAATTAACCCTGTTCTGTGGTTTTCCAACCCCTCCCGACTGGATTTTACCTCGTCCATGAAGTATTCTATCAATGGAAAGTTTACGTAATTCAACTCTACTATAGTTTCTTTTTTAAATCTGTTTGCCTCGGCACAATCTGTAAATTGGCGAAGAACAACTGAAACAGTAATTCGCAGTATTTTTTAGGGCGTGTGTAAACTAAATTTACGTGTGATGCAACAGAAGTAAAACAAACTTGTTTCCATTTCTATTTATTCGGCCATTGATACAAGAAAAAACATACAGGCAGTTGAAATAAGATAAAACTGTAATTGTGATGCAAGGAAATTAATCTGTTGAAAGCGCCCTCATGCAGGCAAAAACAATGTGGTCACTTGAATGCGCATTCTGTCATGAGCCTTCAGTGCTGTTGCTTGGTCTTGGGACAGTGAGGCCATGTGTAACTGAAAATTGCAGTGCAATGCTCAACTTCAGGAAACAGCTGGACAGTGCAGTCTGAAAATTATTATTCAATTGTTCTGGGTAGGTCTAATCTACTTACCGTGCCCCAGGAAAATGGGGCTTGGAAATGTACTGCTCGACAAGGTCAAATATCTATTTTTGTTTCTATTGTTCCAGCATTTCATGCAGGACCTACCCTTTACACAAATTCTCAACTGTTTATCCGTTTTATTAAACTGTGTGATGATTGCCTGTAGCATCATTTCCAAATAAAATGCTATAAACAAGATTAAGTTCGGTTTTGCCAATTCTTGTTAATGGGTTTACTCAAAAGGTTTCCTTGAGATAAGTTGTTAAGTTTTATCAGATCAGTAGAACGTGATCTTACTATTTGAAGAAGTCGTTTTCAGGGTCACCCAACCAAGAGGTTCAATTGAAGCGTCCAAAATGTAAAATCAATATTTGTGAGACCAGTCTGCACTCTTCACTGTTGACCACCCCACCGCCCCGCCCCCCAAAAAAAGCTAGAGTTTTGAAAGAAACTGAAGTCGGGGTCAAAATATACCTCCTCCGAGTTGTTTGCTCTCTACTGTAGAGTGCTGATTGGTCAGCACACTTGTTTTTAGAAATTGACCCTTTGATTTAATGGTTAGGTGCCTAAAAAATGACCTTGTGCTTGGGGTTTGTTCCATGGTTTCTGAGTTGACCAAAGCAGTATGGCCAACTCTAATGAAAGAGAGAACACAAACTACATTTAAAAACACTCATTACACATCCTAGAAATGGAGAACCAAACTTATAAGCCTAATTATTGGTAAAATACATTGAATTCTAGAACTTCAGTTAAATCCATGTTGTGTTTGGAAGAAATGTTCATTACATTCTGATCCCCATACATTACCATCCGGTTCCATACCTGCAAAAATCAACATTTTAAAAACATGCTAATTTCTCAACCCTCAATCTCTGTATTATTGATTTTTCTATATTTTTGTTCCACCCTGTAATACATCAATACAGACTCAATACATGTACTTCAGGGTAAGCATTATTTGTGCCATAAAAAAATTGTGACTGGTGCTGGTATATGGTACTGGTGTCGGTGTGTCTTTTCCAATGGCCATACAATTTCAAACTTTAAGTGACCCTTTGCGTTTTTCATTTAGTGGTTTTCTTGCAAATTGTCATGAATATGTAGGCCTATGTCAACAAATCAAAGGTGTGCTACATAAGGAAATTATGGAAGAGCATTGAATTTTGGATCAAGATTAAAACTTTTGTGTGTTTTTTTACCTTAAGCCTACATGTTAAAAATTTAAACAAATTGGGGATGTGCAGTGTACAGGATGGAATCCATTTGGATTTCTACAGCATGCAAGTTAGCTTCGTTGCAGCTTGGGTAATGGGCAACACTTTTACCACCTCTAATGGTTGTTGGCCACAGGATACCACCAACTTCCTACAAAATCCGTTTGTGGTTATAGTTTTGTAATAACTGTGAAATCACCTTCAGTTCAACTGAGTTGCAAGCATAGACCCTGCCTGTGTGTATGCATGCTGTCCTACTACACCATGTACACTGCGGGTGATTTGTGACTGTTAGTCACAATGTACGTACATGAACACCACATGCAAGATCTCACATGACCTGACCTGTGCAATCACATGACTGATGAGTGATCAATCAATTGCATCATAATACTTTTTCAGCTGAGTGCTTGTGATTGTGTGTATAACAGCTAGCTCCGAGTGTTGCCTTGATGCATTTGGTCTTTTAAACCCTTACAGTGAGGTCGTTTATTGAAGTGAAACTTACGAATGTTGATACCTTATGAATCACAATGGTCTTTTGTGATAATTTGGGCAGAGTATTTCAAAATGAACTGGATGGTGAGTCCGTTTTTGCTATGATTTTTCCCTCTCTTTGTGAGTAGAGTTGCAAGTCTTTATATTGTTTGTCTTGAACTTTTTCTTATGTTTGCAATTACAAATTACTTAACATGAGTCTCTTCTTTTTTTTTAATCCCATGCAGATTCAGACACAATGGATGTCTATGACAATGGAGTGGATGACGTGCAAGAGGTGAAGATGAGTCAGTTTGTTGCCTCCATGCTCATGGATTGTCTTCGAGTCGCCCGGGAGAAAAAGCAGCCGAGCAAGCTCCTCGTCCCGGAAGACTTACCCCAGAGAGTAGCCGATGACATCATGCGTATGTCACTAGACGAGCCTTGCGGTGTACGCGGATGCACCATCTCGGTCATCTTCGAGGATGGAGAGATCTGCGAGCGTGTTGGGAAGATCACCGTGGATCCAGCCACTGTCACAACATTTGAGATCGTACTGGTGCTCTCTAAAGAGACCCCGAGGTGGTTGATCAGTAAACTTCAAACTTACCTCAGAAACTCATCCGAGAAGCCCACGGTCGTGAAGTCGTCTTATAAACTCATTAAGAGAAAACTGTACCGGAGGGAGTCGCACATATATGTACGGGAGGGATTGTAGCGTGGAAGGCTTCAAAGCCCTTAACAAAACTAATAGCTCTCAACCAAATGAATTTGTGTGTAATCGTTAAGCCTACAGTTGCTCCCCTGCATTGTCTAAAAAGACTTTAAGTTCCAGATATTTCGTGAGTGAGTAGAACGTCAAGTGTGGCCATCTTCATGTCATTGGACTATTAATTTGTTTGTGTTATTATTTTATACGATACCAACTCATGTGCAGTTAATAGACTGAAATCTTCTATGATAAAGTAATGCCAGTTTCTTCCCTAGGGGTTTTGTGAAGCCTGCAAGAGGATTGATGAAATGTTTTCTCTGTTTGTATTTTGACAAATGATGAGGGAACTGTTGTTGTTGATGTTTGTTTTTTTGTTTCTTGATTTTTTTAATTATTTTGTTTTCCAACCACTTGTCATCAGCAACTTGTTCGGTGCTTATTCAGTCACTCCTCTTTCGGAGGAAATGATCGAAGTTTATATTGCAATATTTCTAAGCGTCCCCGATTGTGGTTAATTGTTTCACAGGGTTGAGGTAGAGTTTGTAACTAATACAAGTTAATCTGATGGTGGGGTTTTGTTGTGTAGGGAAGTCACAACATTGGTAATTCACACCAGGGCCACAAATCTGTATTTAGCACACGAATGCTAAGATAGCCTACATAAATACACTGCTTGCTTAAACACAGGTTACCAGTAAGATTTCAGTGTTGATGCAAACTGCTTCGAAGGGTCCTGAACTGAATTTATTTGCTAACAAGTTGATTATATTGGGAAATATGTAACCGTTGAACATCTCCATGGAGTTTGGCTGAGATTTTACAAAGAATTGTCAAAAAAATGAAATTGATGGAAAGCTGAAATTCATCATCCCACTGAGTTTTTTTTTTATTCTTCTGTACGAATTTCTTTTTGAGAAATAACACACAAAAATGTTGTGGTTATATTCATTACATTAATGTACGCTTATATACCATTTTTGTATGCTTCCCATGGCGTCTATTTTAACAAAGGGAATATTGGTGAGATACATTTCTATGCAAACCTTTAAATAATATGTTTTGTTTACCATTTCAGTCGGTCATAGACTGACAATAGCATTTCATATCATAACTCACCTGGAATGAGGTTGAAATTGGTCTAGTCAGACAGACCTGAAATTATTTCATTTAAAGTTTAAGTTGACGCCTTTCATGTATTTACAGATAATTTGCCAACGTAAAAGTCATTTTCTTTCATAATATTTTTATCACTAGTTTTTTTTTCGTTTTTGTGGTACTTCTTTTCAAAAGGTCAGTTTTGTGCCATTGTTCTGTTTCTTTCCTTCATGTTTGTTTGTTTGGTTGGTTTGTTTTTGTTTTCTATTTTCAACAACAAAAAAGGATTTCATACGATAAGTTGTTTTTGTTTTGTTTCTTTCCTTCATATTTGTTTGTTTGGTTGGTTGGGTTTTTTTTTTTTCATCAACCAAAAAAGGTTTTCGTACAATAAGTTGTTTTGATTCGTAAAAGCTAAGTAAATTCAAACATTGCTGCCATTTTAGTGTTGATGAAGTCAATACTGTATTCATTAACTTTCCGATTAATATAAAGGGTCAAGTCCAGAGTGTTCAAAATATATTGTCACGGTAGTACATAGAAAACATTCTTCACACTGCGTATAAAATCAACATATTCAAAGATGTTAACAAACAAAAATCACATCCTGCCTGATACTTGTGATAGTTCTCTCTTTACAACTGTGACAATATTTGAAGAGCATGGACACCCTTTCAAGAAGGCCAAGAATACTGCTGCATTTGTTTCGTAGGTACTTTAGTCTATGATGAAGAAAAAACAGTTAGCATATAGTTAAACAGGTCTGGAATTTGTGCAGAGGCCACGGCCTCTGGTTCTTTGTTGTCCTGGCATTTGCATCCCGTCAAACTGTTCCAAAAGCCAGCCCAATAATCAAACGAAACTGTCCCGTTGTGGCACTCTTTAAAAAGAAATGAAATTCCAGGCCTTGTCTGTTATAGTAAAAAGAGGTGAAGATTTGCTGGTCAAATTATCACTTCTTCCTGTACACGACTTACCAGTTGCGCAAACAGGATACATTCTGTGCAATCAATATTAAAAACTTGATCATGTGGAGATACTGAAGTCCATTCTGTGAATGACAGACCCATACACACTCCCTTAACCACAGGCACGTGGTGTGATGTCATAACTGGCTATTATGAAATATCCAAAGCCAGTTGTAAATTGTATGCAATGTTTCGTCACTGCTGAAATAGTGTTGTGTTGTTTTTCTTGTCCAAAGGTACCAAAGTAACCTAAATCTTAAGTTAGTTCGAGAAGTGCAAATTTTAAGAACTTATGTGATGTTATAAATGTATACACTATTTCAGCCAAACAGCTTTATGCTTTTTGTTTCCAACTAAAATCCAAAAATGAACCAGACACAGAGAATTTAGGAAAGTAAGCAAAATGGATTATTTAACTTCACAATTTCTATCGATTTGTTTTTACTTCAACTTAAAAAGCTCACATTGTTGCAATTAAAATGGACAAATTGTGTGCTGAAGGTGCTGGCACCTCTTCCCTGTGAATTGTACAACTACCGTAGTAGTGAAACAGTTTC
Source organism: Marthasterias glacialis (assembly GCA_911728455.2). Lineage (NCBI taxonomy): Eukaryota > Metazoa > Echinodermata > Asteroidea > Forcipulatida > Asteriidae > Marthasterias > Marthasterias glacialis. The sequence continues at coordinate 13,125,562 of OU452237.1, read as the reverse complement.
TTTAAAAAAAACATACTTATTGCCAAAGAATTATGTTGTTATTTTCTTCATATGGACTTATCATGGAACCATTTACATCTTAATAGTTAACATTTCAATACATCATCATATGCTGTAGTGAAAACATTCACCAATGTTAGTCATGTGAACAACAGGTTTCCTCACCACACAGTCAATGTAGTGTCATTTAACATCAGTCATTACAACATTATCATTACAACATTATCATTACATCAGTTTTCAGTCTACTATGTGATCCAATATATAATTATTAATGCAACCATTGTTCTATTTAAATAAAGAGATTCAGATGTTTATATTTGTGATTAATAAAATACATTTTTCATAGGGAAAAAAAATACTGGTCTTGTTCAGTTTTTAATGATTCTCAGTCTTATTGTATATCTCATTATCCTTTTACAATGCTGCAACCTTCCTTGTCGTGTTTCACTTTGTGCAGTAGCAACAACGAACGCTGGAAGTCTTGAAACCATTCAGGGCCAGACTGATTTTACCCTCCAACCTCGGTTTGAATACACGGGATTGAATAGTAGATTAACAAGGTCACTGCCTCATGATAGAATGTCAACTGTTTCTAAAATCCACGTGATAGGATGGGAGGTAACACTGTAAAGTCAGCCCCACTTTCAAAGAGCAGAATAAGTAGAAAATACTGCTTAACATTTTTTCGGCTAAGCAAATGTCAGCTGCACACCAGTCAAAGATAGTACATGTAACATGGTATTTTGGTTGGTAACTTTATTCTGGTAAGACATAATTTTGTTGCGCTCAGCAACTTTTTCATACTAGAGCTGCTTAAGCGAACAATATTGCTTACTAATCTTCTGCTAAGCTAAAATAAGCAGGAACTAGTGTAGGTCTACATGATGACATTGTGTTTGGTTTTACTCCACGAAAAACTGTTTCTGAAAAAAGCACGCTTGTTTTGTGATGAGCTAGTTTTTGAGCTTAAGCTTTACTATAAAATTGGTCCCGAACAGTTTTAACAACACTGGTTATGTCTTTGTGAGAAATAACGAAGAATGGCAAATTGGGGACATCCCCCTATTTTGACCGCTAACTTCTCGACCGACATGAGGTGTCGTGTGAGGGCGCAGTTCAACCAACCGGCAGAGGATCACCGTGACAAAATGACGGCCTGAAGTTTTATATATTATGTAACAATATTAGTGTGATCATCGTCGGTTTTTTCTTTCGTGTACATGTATTTACAAATACGAGGAAGATAGATTGATCGACCTTAGGTGCGGTGGTGTGATTGAGGTGATTTGAATCAATCTCGAACAGTCAATGGATAGTGAGATTGAGTCAATCTTTTTTGTTTTAGTTTATTTATTTTTTTTTTTTTTTATAGAAGACCGGGGACTTTTTAAGCTTATCAAATCTGACTGCCATAGAAAGAACGCTGTTTAACTATATAAAAGGACAATGGATCGTACAAACTCAGTCACAATTTTTGTGTACACCGAATAACTTTCAAATACTTGAATGAATGAGGGCGCTATACTGTATTTCCGGCACATCCTTGCAAAGCTATTATGGGTCTCTCCAGTACTACTCCCGTGCGTTGGAAGCTCGGAGGTCCTACTTATGTAGCAGCTTTTTTTAGCCGTCTGTTTTTCGGATTCTTGAAGTTTTTATTCATTTTTAATTTTCTTTATCAGCCTTCTGTTTTGTGTCCATATATTAAAATTGAAACGTGAGCCATCTGCAGCTGTTCGTTCGCTAGCACCTCACTTTAGCGCCGCCTTAGCCACTTTCTGGAAAAGTATCAAAATAATTACTCGTATTATTTTTGTTGACACAATCAGCAATATTGTTTTCTGCCCATGCAAATCGATGCAACGAAACCGAGGCTAGAAGGGCAAGGAAAACAAGTTTATCTCATTTACGGTGTAATGAGATGCAGTTTTCATATAATAGCTGTTGCAAATTAGGGGATACGAGAATGACTGTATCAATAATGTTGTGTTGTATGTTTATTCCAAACCGGAGCAATCCCATAACCATGGGGGGGGGGGTTACATCAACATTGTAATAATGTAAATAAAAGTCACATCGAAGAACACGGGAAAGAACAAAATACCTCATTTTAAACCTTATACAGTTTGGTTTTCTTTTAAAACAGTAAATAAAAATATATGTATATTTCAATTATTTGGCAACGCAATAGATTCATCGGAATGGTCTATCAAAGAAGAACTATCTTCCATACCGAGGAATTTAAATTAATTAAATATTTATCAATAATACCTTGTCCAACATAATACAATTCCTAAGTATAAATAAAGTGGATAATCTAGCAGAATTTTTCGGATTTCTGTTTCAGCATCAAGGTGACCATGTTGGCAAATTATCTGGTTAAAGTGTACACCATTATAATATCGTCCTACTCCAACGACTAGCTCGCCGGGAAGAGAATCGGAAACGGGCCACAGAATGACGATAAGGTGATTAACACCGTGTTAACACTGTAAATAATTTTATACCTCAAACTCAAACAGGTTTTTAAAGTAACTTCCTTTAGGGCCTACTACTAGCTTTTTCTTTTGGCCAGGATTAGTTCTAGAGTCGTTGTGCAATATATAGACCAGTGAATACATTACGCAATCGCTGAACAACAAAAAATAATGTATTGTATACATTCCTTTTAACAAAAAAGGCCAAGAAATGTTTCCTGTCACATTTCAAGAGACAGAATCAAGTAATTTCTGAGCTTGAGAAGAAATAAAGTTTGAGTCCACTTTGATCTACGACAATATTATGATTTTTGATAAATAATTGAATTTTATATTTGCCATGCAGGGACTTTTGGCAAAATTGCAAATAAATTGTTATTGGCCTCACGTTTCGACCCTAGCAGAGTCTTTCTCCTTCTGGCATAATTTTAGAATACAGTTGTGAAACCTTAAATCGAATCCTACACAATGTGATATGTTTTTGTAAAAAGTAAAACTATGTTAGGTCCCAATAGGTTTGGGAAATAGGGACAATTATTAGTGTTCCAAATACTGTAATGGATCGTCCCGCATGACTCTCCTGGCGTTTTGATTGGTGGTAAGGTAGAGCCCCACTTTAGTGTAGTTTCTGGAGTTGTTTGTACAGAAAAATTCCTGCAATGTATTGATCTTTCTAAACAGTACACCATTATCATCCATACACACTGCCCATTGGTTAACATTGGCTGATGAGTGGAATAATAAAGAATTTCGATTGACCCCCGCCTGACTACGCATCCATGAATCCAAACAGATGGGTTTTTAACGCAAGACACAATAAAAAAAAAAGCCCATTAATGACCTCTTTTGTTACAGCATTTTGAACGAGCGCCCTCTACCCATCATCCCACCTATTTCCCCAGCCCGAACAAAGCCGGAGATTCACGAATATTCATTAGCCAGCCTTTTCTGTCATTCGATTGGTGGATGCCAACCACGTGACCCACTCATTTATATATATTATAAGCGTCTCTCTGCAGTTTACGCGCGGGCATCACTAACGGAAGGTTGCTGTACTGAACTAGAATAGACAAAGATGGTGAGCTAAATTTTGATATCCTTGAAAAATACGTCTTGATTTCATGCCATCCGCCTATATTTTTGTAGTTAATGTAATCTTCAATACTTATTCTTATTATTAGTTGTATAATTTTAAAGGTTGAAGTGTTATTTACACGGATTTTTATGGATTTTTTGTAACCAGGCAGGAGGCAAAGCAGGTAAAGATTCCGGAAAGGCAAAGGCAAAGGCTGTTTCGCGGTCAGCGAGGGCAGGTCTCCAGGTAAGCTCAAAGTTTGCAGTTTTTCTCACTTAAAAATTTCACTGCTTTTAACTGACTAAAGCTAAAATTAACAACCATTGCCTTTGAATGCCCATGAGATATTAATTCGTGTTTTGGGGTTACGGTTTTGCAGTTTCCAGTCGGTCGTATTCACAGGCATTTGAAAAACCGAACGACGAGCCATGGACGAGTTGGTGCCACAGCCGCTGTTTACTCTGCAGCTATTTTGGAATATCTGACCGCTGAGGTATGTTTGCAAAAGTTGTCTTTCCAAACCTGTATTACAGATTTGTCAAAAATGTTATTTTGATGTGTTTATTTTATCGAATATCAAAGATTGTATTATACTAAATTAAATTTGGCGCGATAATTTGCGCGTCGTCCGAAAAAAAATATATTGACCGTTAGTTTTGGGTCATGAATTATTCCCTTTATTTAATGTCCGTTTTGGACACAATTGACGTTGAATTATTTAGTTTGACTGTTTTGGCTATATGCTGTTTTTAATTTAAAGTGTTGAATTTTTGGCCAATGTTTTGTTGACAAGTCGAGGACCCCTTTTTGTGTTTACAAATTTTGGCGCGATTTTCGGAAATCGGCGCCATGACAAGGCCAGAGGTCACAATGCACTTCTTCTCTTCATGTCTTTGTAAATAATTTGAATATTTGTTTTTAAATATGTATAGATTTATGTATTTTCGTTTCGTATTTATAATGAGATGCGTATTATTTCTTAAAATGTATGTAGGCCTAGGCTACTCGGCCTTGGTATTCATTCAACTTCTTGCAATGCATGAATGAATTAACATCAATTTGAATTTACTTTTTGGTCATTCATTGGTCAAATATTTTGTTTGGCTTTAGGCTGGGTTTGCATTTGTATGTGTGTCCGGTTTCCAGATTTCATCGACCCATCTCCGTTTTAGGCGTTAATCTTTTTGCAATAGCCTAAGTATTCTGCTTGTTCATTGTCATGGCATTGTGATTCATGGGGGATTTCATCCATTGGCATGACGACCATGAGCATGATGGGAATGCAGGAGTTCTTATTCTCTTAGAGCATTTTGGATTATTTTGGGAATTTGTTCAGAAAATATCTCAACCATTTTTAGAACAGCTACTTTTGTGCTACATAGTAATATTTAGGCAGTATGGTGTGATTTTGTCACTTTCTGTAATTCTTTGTCAAGTGTTAATTGATTTTTTTCCTTCTATTTAACAAAAACATTTTTATTAATTTTGTTTACTTTTATATTGTTGGATTATAGTGGGTGGTCATTACTATTATCACTATATTATATACTATTACTATATTATCTTTAGATTTGATTGGTATAAAACAAAAATATGTGTATACCATAAGCCAAGGATTTTAAAATTGAAAATGTGTTTTTTTGTTTTCAGGTATTAGAGTTGGCGGGAAATGCAAGCAAAGATCTGAAGGTCAAACGTATCACACCCCGTCATTTACAACTAGCCATCAGGGGAGACGAAGAGTTGGATTCACTGATCAAGGCAACAATCGCTGGCGGTGGTACGTATCTCCGACTTGAAAATCATACAAGTTTGGTGTTGCAACAAAAGCAACCCCCTCCCCCGGAAAAACAAAACAAAACAAAAACACCACCAGAAATATACCTTATCGCAATATGTAGAATAAAAGTGGGTCACTATGACTCACAACAAAATGGTTTGTGGAAAGCTGAGAAAGATTTTGACCATCGCCCAATAGCATGCAAAAGAATGCTTTTGAATGGAGATGTAATTGTTATTTTTATTTTTTGGTCTGATTACCAAGCCAAAAAGTTGTGCACAAGTAAATTTTTAGAAGCCTGGACTTTCAAGGAGCCCATGGCCTTTTTTGACCTGGTCTTGGTCTGTGTTCCCCCTTCAAAAGTTTCCCCCAGACTTCCAAGACTTTCCAATGGAAGTGCCCCTCAGCAAATGAAAATGGCCTCGCCCTCTCAACGATGATTTACAAAGCCTGTAGTCAGCAGGCACAAAACATGTTCCGACTAAACATTTTGCTATGCAAAGTGCTGGATGAAATTGTTCCCTAGCTTTGCTATAATAATATTCTACTGGAAGGGTATTCTGTTTATAAGATCTCAAGGCCACTGGTCATTGCCTTGGTGCTCACAAAATGTTCCGAGAGAATTTCGCAATTTCCTCGTAGAGGTGACCTTTATTAAGAAGAAAATGCATCAGTGACCTTGCCCTTTTCAAAAACGAAGCAATCGGTTTCTCATCTTGAAAATCACCCTTACCAATATATTTTATATCTTTTGTGTATATGCTTCCTCTTCTATAAACTGTACAGTTTTAGCCTTGGTTCCTTGGCCAGATGCTGGTTAAGGAGGGGTTGATGAGAATTCTGTCAAGAAACATTCTTCCTAACAGTTGTTCGATGGCATAATGCTAGTTAAAACAGCCAAGAACCAGCTGTAACTTGTAATGCTCTTTTTGAGTGGTCCGGCTGGCTAGTTCAGTGTTGAAAAGCATCCTGAATTATTGTCACTGAATAAGTTGAGGGAAAACCCTGTCGTCAGGGTGGTTCAGCTGGCTAGTTCATTGCTTCTCAAAGCTCCATGCAAACTAAGGCCTGCCTAGAACATTCACGTGACTTCAAATAATAGTTCCATACGAATATGGCATCGGGGTTCTTCCAGACTCTTTTTTTCCGTCGAGCCTGACAGAATTATTTTCTCGGAATTGCCAGAATCGTCTTTCTTTGAAAGCACCACTGGCACAAAGAAGCCTTGACTTGACAAAGCCTATAGAAAAAAAAAATCTCTTTGCTGCACCGTGATTTTTGTTTTCTCTGTTGAGGAAATTTTCTTTAACATCACCCGTTTGCTGGCTTGAAAAATATATTTTCGTTGATACACGTCCAGGCCTCGATCTTAATAAAAACGGGGGCAGGCCTTTGCCGGCCAAATCAGAGAAATTTTACAAGGGCATGCTGGCCAAGTTGGTAGTGACAGTGCAGTTTTTCTAAAGGGCATGCTGGCCAACTCGACAGGGCATGAGGCCAATGGCCTCGGTTAAGATCAAGGCCTGCACATCGGCCAGCGTGAACTGTTTACACTGGCTTGTGATTGATACAGTTACAGGAACCTGTTTTAAGGGAAGCTTTTATCTATAAGAAACTGTGCGCCGCCGCCTACCTCAGTCAACCATGATGCTTTTTAGAGGACATAACCAATTATTTATTTACTTAATCCTGGCTATAGCAGTAGTTTCTAAATTTTTTATTATGTCTAGAAGAGTTTGCAATTAAAAAAAACAAAACACCTGCAATAATTAATTGCTTTCATCTTGTAGGTGTCATTCCCCACATCCACAAGAGTTTGATCGGCAAGAAGGGGTCGCAGAAAGCAACATAGACACAACCGCAACAGCACTACATCATGCCATCTACAACCTCACAACTGAACGTCGCCGTCGTGGTGGCCCCCCCTCGACTGCCGTCATGGCCTGGGTCAACTGTTGGCAGGCACCTGTTGACTTTTTAACCATGTTCGTTGTTCCTATGTTTTGTAGTCTTTGGTTCCTTATTATCTCAAGAAGTTCACTATATCAATTTTTTCTTCACCAATTTTAATTATTAATATTATTTTTACTGTCTGTTATTATTATTGTTTTCTTTCTTTTTTCATCTTCTTTTTTTCTTCTGTTTTTTTGAGTTAGAATTTGTAGGACTTTGTGAGAGTTTTTATTTAATGTACATGAGTGATGTTGAAAACAACGTGGGTTCGGCCGGCCCAGTGAAATCAGCCAAATGTAAATACCGTAAAACCGAACTTCTCGAAAATAGTCTGTGGGTTAGAAGAAAATATTTACAAGACGAAACGTGTGACCGTTAGCTGCATATACTTTTTCAATACTGTTTTTAGTCAGTTTTTTTCCGCAGTGTCTCGGGGGGAACTGTGGGACTTCTCTGTCACTGGTTAGATTTACATCGCACTGTCCGTGAGGTTGCAAGGGACAGTGTTGTGTAGATTTCTTGTATTTTACACACCCACATAAAAGTAGGTAGTGATTTTTATGTCAATGTAAATTAGCTTCAATGTCTACAACGGGATTTATTAGCCGAGTATGGAAGAGGAAGAACGTGTGGGCCCAAGAAATTTTGTTATTGATTGTTCTGACAATTTGAATTAAATGATAAGTATGGTTGCAATATGCATTCCTTTTTATAAACACTAAAAAAAAAACTGAATTGTTCATTATGTAAGTTGTATTCCTGTGTACAGTCCATGAGAAAGTACCACATTTTAACAAGTTTGTTTCTTAAGATGGTTACATATCTCCTGTGTATGTTATGGGTGGGAACTCCTGTAGAACATGCAGTTAGTTTTGGCCGACATAACTTACTTTTTGCACGAAACTTTGGCGAAACACATTTTTAACATAAAATGCCTCACCGAATCCAAAACGGTGTGTTTTCACTGAATCTGATTTAATCACCCCCCATAAACATTGTTTTACTGCAAGTGATTTTTGTATTTGTTTACTTTTAGAGTAGATTGTGATTTTTGAGTGGGAAATAACATTACTGGAGGGTTCTCCGTTTTATACAAAGAAATTGTGTTCACTGTCATTTCATTTGTAGACAATATCGTTGTTCACCGTAACCCATGAACGTGTTGCCGTGTACATGTATTGACTTTGGTTGCATCGTTCTGGTACGCAGTCAATGTCCCCGTGTGTGTTTTACAGCCAATTGTGAATTTTAGGCGATGCTGCGTTTAAACGCTTACCTGTTGACTCTCAAAAATGGTAAGGTTGGCACCGTCGCTACGTGTGACGTGCATGCAAGGTGTTAATAACTCTAAATTCTACCTCGCCTTGTAATCAGTACATCACTTCGTGATCATGGGGAGCTTGTGCTTAGCGAGCCTTGGTGCATATCTTTTGGTTCGAAGCACCAATGCAAATATTTCCTTTTTTTTCAATATAGGATTAGTATTGTTCCTTTTCATTGTAATAAAAAAATACATGAAAAATAATTATTCGGCTCTTATGCAGCGAAATCCTAAAGTAATACAGTGTAGTATGGTCTTTGCACTTTGAACATTGTACCCCTGGTCACTGGGCCACTTATTTCATTCCTTAAACCATCTCGGCTCCCTGGGGTGTATGCAGCCTGTGCTGCCAAGTATAGCATACGAAGCTAATTCATTTACATAAAACATGTCTGCCTTCACAGGTAGTACCCATTACCCCTGAGTGAATAGAAGCAATTATTATAGCAAAGTGTCTTGCTCAAGGACACAAGTGTCATGACTGGGATTCGAACCCACTCCCAAAACGTGGCCACCAGAACTCGAGTCCAATGAACCCTAAGAGACAGCCCCTGCCCCCCATGAGATCAAAAAAGTGCACAAATGAATGGTTCATTTATACATTATACTAGCCCACCACCCCCCAAAAAAAAATTTGAAATGTTTGGTTATGCCACTGACCATTCAAGTGGGCAAGTGTGTGAAATGGATTTTTTAATGGTTTCAAAAGGTCAATCAGAAGTGGGGAGGGGGGTTGCCTAGATAAAAAATCAAGATATTTGAGTATATTCTTCACACTGTTTTAAAGACGTATGTACACAAATTCTTGTGGACTCCACTTGCTTTTAGGAGACCTCCACCACTTAATCTGTAGGCGTGTTGGTCTAATGGATGAAATATAAAAACCTAATGATAGCATGTAAAGACTAACTCATAGTAACAAACTGCATGAGCTTTCTTAGCAACAACTACTTCATCATTGCATCTGATGAAGTATTTGTTGCAACGAAAGCTCATGTAGTTTTTTACTCTTAGTTAGTCTTTAAAGGCAAAGTATACCTTTGGTTTTTGGAACCGTACGTTTGCCTTAATGCTTTATAATTGTAGATATATACCATAAAACTAACCTGTGTAAATTTCATTTCAAAAGGTGGCAGCGTTTTTGAGATATCGCCAAAAATCTGGAGCGGTTGCGTTCACGCAGAAGTATCCTTCATTGGATTACACATTCTGAGAAGCGTTACGGCCATAACGCTTCTCAGATTCAAGTGTTTGGGGGATAAAAAGTGATATATTTTTCCATAACTGCAGTACTTCGAAGTGAAACGTTTCTCAAAATGCATTATACTATCCAAAGCTGCTGTACTCCTTACCAAGTAAGTTTTTATTGCAAACAATTTTCAGAGTCATTACCAAACGTATGCAATGCCTTTAAGTGCTATCATTAAGTTTTTTATATTTCATCTATTATGTATTTTTTTCCTGTACTATTATATTTTGTGTCTTTAATGATTGAGTGGAAAAAAACTGAACTGAACTGGAAAAAAAGAGTCACTGGGGAGGGGGAGGGTTACAAATTTTCTTGTCCGAACAAGATGAAAAATTGCACATTAAAACATATACTAGGTTATTGCGATGATTCATAGATCCTTTATTTTTTTTTAAATGAAAAAAGGCACACTTCCCACTGTTATGAATCTTTTTATCAGTGTTCGGCCCACATTAAAAAGTTATAACAACTTTTAAAAGTCCACATAATTTGCATATAAGTGTGGTTAACATCGATTTTCAAGTACTACATTCATCAATTAGCATTGTTTAATTTTAACTGGCAATATAACTCAATCTAACCATATTTTCCATTATTTCTGATTTCATAAACCAAAACAAAACAGGATTTTGTTTCCAATCAACTGCTCAATAAAATATATTTCCATTCAAAAGATTCACAACATAAAATTTAATACTCTTTCGAAAATGTTTACAACAAAATTATTGATGATTTCCATCAAATTGAATTTAGTAGCAACAGGTTGGCGAAAACGCAACTGCTAAAAGGTAACACCCTTTGGGTGCAACCTGAGAAGTTGGGACGCCCTTTGGGTGCAACCTGAGAAGTTGGCTAATCAGGTATTAAAAAATATATATATAAATATTTGATAATGCAATTACTCCACTGGTTTGTTTTCAAAGGCTGTTTGTCAAAAAAAACTACATGTATACAAAAAAATTAATCACAATAGAGGCTCAAATGATTGTGTAAATCATAACTGATTAATTTTGGTAATTTATGTACATCTGAATATATACTTCAACATTTTTTAGTTGGGTATTCAGGCATCCATTTTTTTAGGCAAAAAAAAAAACACAAGGCAGACTAATTTCTTCAAACAATGTTTCAGCACTATTATACTCAACTTAAAAAATCACGCTTTTGGATGTTTTAACAAGCTTGAACTTAGTTGTAATTTTTACCCATACATTAAGTACTGTATACTCAGTACTTTCCCGAGTCCTGTGAACAGGCATTTTCCTCGGGTAGGATTCGAACCCACGACCCCCGCCATACCAGAGCAGATGTCTTACCAACTAGACTACCTTTTCACAGGACTCAGGAAAGTCCTGAGTATACAGTGTTCAACACACATCAGTGTATGGGCAAAAATTACAACTAATATTTGTTATCCCCGATGCAAAAATGAACATCTATTATAAGCTCGAAATTATAGATTCGTCTCTAAAATACATTCATCCAATTGACACCATCTTAAGTCTAGGTCCCCGTGTGCGGTCACAATTCTGAATTGTGATTCTCATTCTACCCTGAAAGGGACCAGACTATTTTTGGGGTGTACAGCCTCTGTTTGGTCACATTGATTTGAATGGAAGACAAAACAAGATGGCTGACCATGATACCTCCATCCCATAGAAATAGAACCCGGAGAAGGTTGAGCTCCACCATACTCTGTGTGTGTGTGGCTGTCCACGCATGTCAGGTGATACACTTTTGCCAAACACGCGCAAAAAAAAGCGATGTAATAAAATGGAGGGGCATGCCATTTTATTAAAATTGGAATTGAGCTGATAATGACTAGCTCCATCTCTATACAGATTTTTGTAGCATGCTAGCCAATTAAGGCACAAGTTTAAAATTCTTGTCAATTTTCCATGTACATGTAAAAAATAAACTAAACAATTAAAAAGGGCAAAACATAACTCCTGCTTTTACTGTCTTATTTTAAAGCTCGAACTTACAACCTCTTGGAAGATAAATGCTGTATATAAATCAATCCTTTGCAATGCTTAAAAAAAAACAAATATATGAAAATATAAAAAATGTCTGCAAATTTTGTATTTTTTTTTTTAAACACCACCTCACCAATTAGGAAAAGATTCCAAACAAAAATGTAGGATGTAGCTGTAAGGCCAGATACTCCGTGCATGACATCTCATTATTGCTCAATGCCCATTTACGGCTTTGACAGCTTTATGAGAGTTATTGCTAACGTGGTAGTTCTCGAGCAAAGGCAAACGCCGGGGGGGAGGCAGTTGCCCCCAAACTTTGGGCAAAACAGTGGGGGAAATGGTACTTGTGTTTTTATCCGTAAACAATTTTGCTCAAATCAACCCCTCTGACCACCTTAGCCAAAGGGTCCCCGTACGTCTATGTCAACGAGCAAAAAGTCAACAGTAGAATTCTAGCCCAATTGTCCTTCAAAAAGCAGTGTTGTAGTAGACCACAAAGCCCGAGAGAGAGACCTCGATATCCGATACCGATTGAGACCAAGACCGAGACTAAGACTTTGGACAAATCTGTTGTGCTTTTGGGTTCCTTTTTCTATTTTTATACGTTTTCGAACGATTATGAAACAAGGTTTCGACACAAGACCCCAAGACCTTTGCTCCCAGGCCATGACCTCGTCTTCAAAATCAAGACCTAAAAACAACCGAGACCTCAACAAACTGAGTCTCGAGACCGGTCTCGATATTGAGACCAGTCTTGAGACCTACAACACTGCTAAGAGCTGTAAACTGAGCTCCGTTAACGATAAATTGCAACTCTTTGATATCTTGCATGGAGTGTCTGGCTTTTAGCTACGACCAAGGGTGAGGTGACGGTGTCATCAAAAGCCCTCCCCATTTAGAATGAGACCCAAGATATCTTTGTAGACGTATTCGTAAGCGTCAACGGCCCAGATGAAATCCATGTGGCCGTATGTCGGGATGCTTTTATTGTAAAACAGGTTTTTCAATTTCGGGATGAGCAACTTCACGTCCGTGGGATCAGCCAGGGTGTCTCTTAAGCCGTAGAAGAGAGCGACTTTCGTTTCCATGTTCTGGACCTCGTATTCAGGTGGTGTAGTCTGGACAGAAAAAAAAAAAAAAAAAACAGATCCACTGTTTATTATCAAGAGAATGATTCAAATTTTCCAAGAAAGAAACACTCCCTAAAAGTGGTCTGCTGGCCATTTGCTTTTTCACCAGTCGATGTCGGATGACCGAGCCAGCAAACTTGTCAGAAAATTGTCCGAGCCAGCGAACAGAGGTAGGGTGAACACACCATTGAGCTTGATGCTGTTTTGTCATTCTTTTGGCTTTTCTTATTCCTTGCCCATTTCGTCTTCTTGCTATTCTTTTTGTCAAGAAACTCTGAGTCGCAGTGAACCATTTTGATTGGCCCATCAGAGCTTTTCTTGTAAGAGCTTTCAGTCTGATTTCTTTTTCATTCAGTTCATTGACCATTGACTTTGTTAATGTCTGTTAGGCTATTGTTCACATTTGCTCCTTATAAAAAAAAAAAAAATCAGAATACCGGAACAAAGGTCGTTGTTTTGAAGTAATATAGTTTTTGAGAAAGAGGTAATTTCTCACTTAAATAATTGAATCTGAGAAAGGCTTCAGGCATGAAGTCTTTTCCACATAATGAAAAACATGCAGTTACAGCATTTTCAGGTCCTTCGGCCAGGAAATAACCGCTCCAGATTTTCGCCGATATCTCAAGGACGCCAACATCTTTTGAAACAAAATTCTCAGAGGTTAGTTGTATGGTATTACTCTACAATTATATAGGATTGAAACAAACACCTGATTCAAAATACCAAAGGTATACCCTTCCTTTGAAACAAGAAGATGATTTTACTTGTTTAAATGAGCATCCTGTCATGAGCTTACCTGGTTATAATGTTTTAAGTTGCCCTTAGTGCCGAAATCATACATGCAACACTTTTTAGATTCCACCATCTGAATAATAACATAAAACAATCATAAACAACATTTTTTTAAATAATCTTTACTACTTCGGGGGTCCCAATTTCATTACAAATAATATATCTTTTGTTGTCTTCTAAAATTTACTGGGGCCACTGGAATCAACAAATCTATCCACTTGATTTGTACTGGTTGTTACAGTCATGATTCATCCCGCACAAATGGAAACTCCCCACCTCCCTCCCCCCCCACCCCTAGCCTGAACATCACAACTCACCTGAGCCCAGTGGTCCATGTTCCACACAGACGTTCCTGCCGGAGAGTTCTGTACGTAAACTGGAATCCTTGTTGCATTCATATGCTCTTTGCTGTACCCACCGAACATCAACAGGACAAACTCGCACAAAAACACCGTGTCCGGGCAACTACAGACTGTCTGACCGAAAAAATGAAAGAACTCGTTGCTTGGGAAGAAGTCATACAGGTGAAGATCGACGAGGGCGTCCTGCAACAACAACAAAAACAAAAAACAAAATAGGATTCAAACTGCCTCCAGCTACCGGGTGATCAAGTGGTAAGACATCTGCTCTGGAATGGCAAACGTGGTGGGTTTGAATCCCACCCCAAGTAATATGCCTGTGGATTTTCTTTTTCACAAAACTCAGGGAAAGTACAGAGTATAGGGTGCTTAACACACATAACGATGTATAGGTAAAACACATTATTCTTTATCACCGATGCAAATTGGACATCCATAAAAAAAATGTAATACTTGGATTGTTGTGCTGATAAACAGCTTTGACACCCGATGCATGTACGAAAGTAAAAATCATTCCAGATGCACTCTAATAGATATATGCGCCAAGATAGCATTCTTGTACAAAGCAGAGACTCTCTCAACATGAGATACATACAGTGTTGTTTTATACAGATCGAGACACATTTTGGGGTTTGTTGTTTGCACTCGGGCAGACAGGCATTGTAATTACAGGCGGTCAAATTTTCTTGCCCTTTCAGCTTCAGTTTGATTAAATTGACTTGAACAGGTGAAAAAAGAGAGAGAAAAAAAGATGGCAACACCATGATGTCAATCCGCATGACATGAATTTTTTACATTTTTAATTTTTTAAAAAATGAAATTCACCCATCACAAGGCCCAAAGGTCACTCGAGGTGTGAGCTACTTTTTAAAGGGATAGAAACCTGCTCCAACGCGCAGAAACAAGACATGGCGAGATATAAATGCAAGTCTCTTCACAGCACAACTAAGAACAGGGAGGGGTAAATGAACCCATTGCGAGACAAACATTTCCCTATTTGAAGCAATTATAGTCAAGTGTTTTGCTCAAGGACACAAGTGTCATGGCCAGGATTTGAACCCACATCCTGATGACTTAGCCAGCAGAACTTGAATCCGATGCATTATATCGGTCGGCAACGACACAATGTATGTAGTAATAAATCTTTAAGAGTAAATTGCTGCTGACACCCACGAAACTCACCGTGAGAAAACCATCAGGCACGTCGTCTGCAAGAAATCTAAACAGGGGTGACGTCAAGTAACCGACAGTTGCCACGGGTCCCAAAGCAAAGTACATCTTGACTTTTTTTGCCAGCTCCTGGTTTTGGGAAAATTCGGCGAAAGCGATCATCGTTCCTGATACAGAACAGATAAGAAATTTAATTGGACAAAAAAAAAAATGATTATAAACATACGTGTACACACATTGTCAGTTAATGATGGAGCAAGTTCTTGGTCTATTTTACGAGAATAAAAATCAAACCTAATGTCAGTTTGTAGTTTGTCGAATTGAATTTGTCGGCTAATTAATTAAATGTAGCCTATTTACTTGTAACATCACCACAAAAATTTATTATAGACTTTATATCTCTACGTAAGTAATATCGACCTATGTAAGAAGCTTCCACGGGACACCGGGCTCAGCAACACGGCTATGGTATTGAGGTTGGCTCAGTGGTTTCTTTCCCCGCCTTTCACCTCTGCAGACCCCGGTTCGAATCCTGGACTGGAGCCTTGCATCATGTGGATTGGGTTTTCAGTCCCTACCTGATTGCGTGGGTTTTCCCTATTTGGGGTTTCCTCCCACATCTAAAGCTGACATTTCTTCAACATCTTCTCGACACAGGTATCTTCAGGCCTACGGGTTACAGTGCTAGTCACTATTAAGGGTCCCTTGGTTTCATTACCAGAAAGATATAAAATAAATAAATAAATAAATAAAATAACCCTGATGATGGATAGGGCCGAGTGGAGAGGAGTAACCCAGTTGCCTCGAGATGGTGTCGGTTAGACACGCCCTCGCTCATCAATATCTCTAAATTATCGTTCAACACCCACCACCCACCACAGGATTATTTTGGTCGGAATTATTAGAATCATTTTTCTTTGTGAGTACCACTTGCACAGAGAAACCCAGACTCGACAAAGCCAAGAAAAAAAAATTCCTTTATTGCACCGTAAGTTTTATTTTCTCTACCGAGAAATTGTCAAATTCACGCACCGTGAATCGCAAAACCTCGGCCGTAACCTACGGCATAGGATTGGTACTAAACCCGACACCATGGCTGGATTCCCTGAGACCTGAGAAGCTTCTTACAAGTAAGATTTGAGTTGTGGAGCTCTGAAAACTGTCCGTCCCAGAAACGTGCCCTCATATCTAGGACTCTGTATCTGTGTACGGCACAGAGGAAGAGTCCTACATAGGGCTAGTTAAATGCATACCCTGAGAATGGCCGACGTAGTACAGTTGTTTCTGGCCTGTCTTGTTCAGTGCATAGTTCAATGACGCTGGAAGGTCGTACTTGGCCATCTCATCCCACCTACAATGAATACATTTTTGGTTAACAGTATAATGCCTAGACACGTTTGTTGAGGCCCTAGAATCCAGGGGTGCATTCCACTCGTGTGGCAATTTGTGCTACTGTTTATGTGCGACACGCACTGTATTCAAAAGCTGCGCAAACGCTTACTTCACTCTGTCAGACCAATCATGTTGCGGCATCCATAATAATTATTCCCATGTGTTGGGTAATATTGCTCTTTTAAAATAAAAATAAATTTTTCATTACTACTTATGTTCAACACATTTGTAAACAAGCAGTTTAACACAACAAACTGATGTCAAAAACACTTCACTCCAATCTGATTTCTTTGAGGTGAGGTTTCCGTCAGATTTAAACCTTAATTTTGTTACTGGTTTTGTCCATTCTTTCAATATGGGGAACATACCACAGCACCTCCTCTACACTGTTTGCCGATTTTCGCAAACACTGGAAAATAAGCCCTTTATGCCCAACGTGTTCCCCTTTGAAATCGTGTGCGTAAGTTGGCAAACCTTTGTGTTGTTCGCCGGAGTGGAACACACCCCTGAGCTAATTTCATAGCACTTTCAAACACTGGATTTGATTACAATGTTACACTGTCCTGAGGTCCTGCTTGGTACTCATGTAAGCTTTCCCAAAATCAAGAGAGATGCTGTCAGAATGAAAAAAATTAAACTTGTTATATGTGTATGTGTCTGTAGCACTATCTCTGTTATTTTTTCATAGGCTTTATATTTTGTCGAAGGCCCCCAATTTGTTTTGAAGTCCTAGGCACAGTACATGTACGTACTGAATAATCAGGCCTTACACTTACGTCCACTCCCAGAACTTCTGTTGATCGGGTTTAAGGGTTTCGTGCTTCCGACTGTAGGTGTTGCCACGGGAGTTACCCATCCACACATCATAGCCGGCATCGGCCATGATGTAGCCGAGTCCCTGATCGGGCTTATTGGTGATCCAGTTGGACGCCGATGCAAGCAGACCGTGCTGAAGGAAGACCACCTCCTTGGGGCCTGAAAGCAGAGAGTTGATATTGTATGAAAATGGAAAAGTCCTCGAAAATGGACCCGATATTTCGTGGAGGGAAGGGAGGCAATTGCCTCCATGCCCCTGGCCATTGCCTTGGTGCCCCTTGAATATGCCATTTGCAAATTAGATTTGAATGAAGTCTGATCTAATGCCGTGTTCAGTCACGTGTGAAAGTTCAATATGAGTTCCTCGGACTACATCCAGCTTGCCCCAAACCATGTGACATAGTAACGCTGGATTCACCAGTGACCTACCATGCAACTTTGTAACTGAAGAAATGGCCGAACACACTTAACTTTGTTCAGTGTTTTTCAGTTTTCTACGGCACTGTTATAAAAGAAGGGGAAAAAAAGCCAATCAGCTGAACAGTAGCTTGCCTGTGTGACCTAAAAAGGCATTGTACCAAACATCACTGAAATCCAACTCGCAAATGGTTTATTGTGTCGGCAAAATAATTTTACATTCCCTCAAAGAGGTGCCCTTAATAATAATAATACGCAGTTCTTATATAGTGCTTTATCACACCCGATGGGCATCTCAAAGAGCTCAATAATTTTCCTGCAAGGTATGATGAGTTATGTTTTTGAAGTATGAGACCTGTTCCTTTACACAGCACCATGTAACGGTTTACAAGGTGCTGTGGCCATATCTGCAGCTGATCAGACCAGGAACACCGGGGCGAACCCCTTCTCCTTGCGATAAGTGCACTGGGTTCTTTTACGTGCATTACACAACACATGGGACCTACGGCTTTACGTCCCATATGAAGGACGCAGCAGTAATGGTGAAGTGTCTTGCTTAAGGACACAAGTGTCGCGACCGGGACTCGAACCCACACTCTGCTGATCAGAAACACCAGAGCTTGAGTCCGGTGTTCTTATCCGCTCGGCCACAACACGCCCTTAATGCCCGCTGTTGGTCTGGAGATGACACTCCTGAACTTGCAGGGTGCTCATTCATTCATTAATTCTGGTTGTGAAGCCAAGGATTCTCAGAAAAGCGAACTTAATCACTATATACTAGCCAAGAACCCCCATGTGGAGAGAGAGGACAAGGAAGGAGGTTTCAGTTTTAGACGTGGGAGGAAAACCTATGAGATTTATTCCAGGGAAAACCCACGCAATCAGGTACATGTAGGGACTGAAAAACCCAATCCGCATAGTGCCCCCCGGCGGGATTCGAACCGGGGTTCTAGAGGTTGAAGGCAAGGAAGATACCACTATGCCAAACCCAATACCACTATGCTGACCAGACATAGCGTAACTAAGGGGGGGGGGGGCACGGGGGCCCCCCCCCCCCCAACTGATGTCCGTGCCTCCCCGGGTGCCCCCAGTTGAAATCTGGACTTTTGATATTAAAAATTACCAGAATAAAATGTTACATTTTATGAGCATTTACGTAGTAATTTCAATGTTTGTAGAACTATTTTTAATCATTTACACACAAAATGTATTTTGTTTTACCTCAACACGTCAGAAAACACTGTAAAGGGGCTTGTTTAGGAAAAATACAAACGGAAACTACAGTTTTAATTGGCCAAAAGTGCCCCCCCCCCAGGAAAAATGGTGCACCCCCTTGTGCCCCCCTAAAATTTTACCCTAGTCAAGGCACTGCCGACCAGAAGTGTATGAATTTAAAGCACTCACAGGCCCAAGAAGTCAACCAATATTTTATTCAACAAAAAGATAATGACATTTTGTTTTCTGTTGATCAGCTTGTAAAGGACAGCAGACGTCCAGTAAAATTAAAAGGCTAAACTTCTTTTCATTGTGTGCTTTTGTTCCATACAAAAGTGAGTAAAATTTGTTGTTGTTGTTGTTGTTGTTGTTGTATGAGTTCATAAGGAGTCACAGACAGTACCCGTGGCATGGTATTTTGGTTGGTAACGTTATTCTGCTAAGCATGATTTGTTGTGCAAGCTAATTTTTTGGCACTTAAGCAGCTCTCGGACCCTGTTCTCCAATCACACCACATTTTTGGAAGGAAGCCAAATTTGTTTGTCCGTTGATGAGACCTTATCAAACCTAACAAAAGCGAAACACTCTTATCTGTCCATATGTTTTCATCAACAACTTGTCAAATTTAACAACTTCTTGATGAAAGCAGAAAGCAGGAAATAGTTATATTTATAACTAATTCCTGCTTTCTGTTCCGCCACCATCACATGATACAATGAATTTGTCCGTCCTTGGTTGATAAAGAGAAAGACAAAATCTCACCTTTGGTCCCATTTTTTAAGCCGTGGGGTATACGATGCAGAGTTAAAATGAAACCGTCTGCGGTGTGGACCTCATGCTCTTCCACTGGATAACCGTGACTTGCAATAAGCCCGCTCTGAATCATAAATAGAATTATCAAAATTGTGATTGGTAAATGCTTATAGAACTGAAATCTCATCTTAACATGTTTTGTTTTTGTTTCGTTTTGTTTAGTTTTGTTGATGTTGTTTTTTTTTTGTTTTTTTTTTTTGTTGTTGTTTTTTTTTTTAGGGGGGGGGGTGTAGGATGTCGTGGATGAGAGCATCGGCCTCAAATTCTGATTGCTGAGTCATCAGAGTGTGGGTTCGAATCCCTGTCATGACACTTGTGTTCTTGAGCAAGACACTTCATTACAATTGCTTCTCATCACCCAGGAGTAAATGGGTACCTCTCCGCGGGTAGAGAATTTGATGTGACTGATTAGCAGCCTTTGTGCCCGTTTGGCTGCCGGTGCTGCATACTCCAAAGGAGCTTTGAAGAGTTGCGTAATTGTGCAAGGCGCTTTGATACAATGTTTAAACAAAAATGTCTATGATTATTTCATATGACGAATGATTAAATTGACACCTCATGGTCTTCACTGGAAAAACACGATTGTGATAAGCCTGCTCTGGAAAATAAACAAATTTAATCAAAACTGATATTGTAAAATCTCATCATTGAAATTATTCTGATTATTAATATTTTTTTCAGAATTCTTTATGGGAAAAAAAACAAAGTAACAAAGCTCCTTGAACAGATGTTGACCAGTGAGCTTTTCTATTTAATCAACCACCTGAATAAACAAAAACAAATAAACAGTGTCATAAACACGAGGACAGATTGCCCAATAAAAAGTACCTTTACGATGACTCATGGTAAACTTCTGATAACGAATCATGGCATGACAAAGAACTTAGTGGGATTACTTCAATAGTAAAAGAAAAACATACTGTGTTTTTCAAAAAGGAAAATTGGATAGCACCGCAACCATGACTCAGCATAATAAACATAACTGTTTGCTAGATTTTAAAGTCATTTCTTTGTTCTTGACTTTGTTTCCCTCGGTCGATTCTTCCACCTTAGAAACATCAACATTTTAAATCACCCTTTTAAAAGTCTCTGACACCCCCCCCCCCTCCTCGCCCCCTGTGGTACTCTTTGTGTGACCGTGAACATTTGGAGAAGTGTTGATGCCCCAGTCTGCAAGGCAAAGGTGCAGTGATTGTTGCTCATAAAATCTTGTTACACTGGCTTGGGCCTGACATGTCGAGGACTGTTACAGTCACTGAAGTATAATGTGTTCGAAGGGACACTATTTATGACAAAATCAACCATAACACAAAACCACAGCTTGCCGTTAATGCTGGCAGCATACCCAACAGAATGCTCAGTTCTCGTTCTGCCTTACACTCACCACATTATATTTAACATCTGGGTCATGAACGAGCTCCGACTTGCAGAAACCAAAAAGTTGATGAGCTTCATTGAACTTCTTCTCCAACTCCTCTGCCCCGTATTTTTTAAGGAGACTTGAGATAAATCTCATCAACCTTTCGCAGTTGTCCGTCTTATCAGGGACATCCCCTTTGTCACGGCCTAATACGTTAAGGATCTCTTTCAGTTGGTGTGAATTGTTGAGAACTTTTTCCTCTGAGCTTGAGGTTACCGGTACACATCGGAGAAACAGCCCAGTGCACAGGACGAACAGCCAAATGTAGATCTTGGATGACAACATCTCCATCTTGACTGGATGAAAAAATTAAATATGTAAATTAAAAAAAAAAACTATTCACTGTAAAATAGCTATAGAGTAAAAAAATTAGTTGAACTTGACATTGTTAACAGTATCTGATCTGTTCTGAGGGGGAGACTAATAGTATACTGCTAGAGTAGTGAGAGCGAGACTAAATATATAATATCCTGGTGCAAACAGTTTCTGATCGCATAACAGGAAAGTTGTTTGGACACAGAAATTGAAAGTTTTCAAAACCGAACGACATTTTTAAAAACAGACATGATCTATCTTTCTACCAAAGGCGAGTAAAACTTGATCTGCAAGATGAAACTTCTGTTTGGAATTTTTGACTACGGATTATATTTTTTGACACACTTGATTATTTGAAAAAAAGTAATGGCATTAGTGTTTATACCGAAACTGAGAGGTTTTTTTTGTAAACTAGTTTTGCTTATCACTATCGACTTTATTCTCAACATGTTGAAGCCTGATGATAGCATGCACATGACAGTGTGGATCTCACCCATTCTCACAGTAAACAGGAACAAAAAATGGTGATCGGAAAAAGGTGTCGATCGGAACGGGTGGATGGCATGATACTTAAAAGGTAAAATACAGGATTGGTAGGCCTAAAGCTGAGAGTGCAGTGTTCTTACTTTGTGGCTCAATCCGTCATCCCAGTCAGGAGAAAATTGTGAAAAACCGTGCATACTTTCCAGTATGTGAACACATTGTCGTTAACAAGTTCAATTTTCAATAATGTCAGTCTGTAATTTATTAGTCACAATAATACAATTTATTTTAGTCAATTATTTAACCAAAAATTCAAATCAGGGTCTTCATATTCTATTTTCTTGACTTTGACAGTTTTTCACTTCAGACTGAATTATTTTTATGGAAGATTGCTACTGCTGGTAAGAACTTCATAATCAGTGAGCTTTAAAGGCTAAAATAAAAACATCTGGACGAATACCATTCACCAATCCTGTATTTAAATATTTAAATTATAATAACTAATAATAATAACATTCTTCGGTCTTTGGTTTGCTTTTCATACATACTTTATATTTGTAGTCTCTTTACGTAGACCCAGTAACTGGGGCGCTGGACTCATTTTTGAGATTTTGAGATTCGGTCGTACACTGTCACTGGCACTAGCAGTAGCAGTAGCGGGTAGCACGACCGATAATGTCAAAATCTCAAAATAGGACTAGCTAGGACTAGGAGTTCAGCACCCCAGTTCTGGGTCTAGTCTTCACGCTTGGTTGAATTTTTCGTCCATTAATTAGTTTCTCTTCCATTCCCGTCAAACTTGTCAATTAAAAGTCAAACTCATCAAAGAGTAATCCAAAACTTACCTCAACATTTGCTTTTTCAAAACTGTTCTTCGGTCCAGTGATTTAGAAACAAAATAAACAAACTTA
The DNA here is from genome assembly GCA_911728455.2 of Marthasterias glacialis. NCBI lineage: Eukaryota > Metazoa > Echinodermata > Asteroidea > Forcipulatida > Asteriidae > Marthasterias > Marthasterias glacialis. The sequence goes on along the minus strand of OU452237.1, from coordinate 13,102,495 downwards.
TGACAATAGACAGTCCTGACGACGGCCCTGCTGCTGCAGTCAATGCTTTGAAATTCTTCGGGTCTTGCTAAGCCAATTTATAGGGAAAAGTCCTTTCTCAACGTGCAGACCCCCCGTGATCGTCGTCCGAGCCACGCCTGATGACAACACTCACTCCCACCTGCAAAATGTTTACTGATTTTAATAATAGACCGGTATCCGAATCAAGCGACTTCGGCTACGGCTATGGCCGCTGGCTGAAACGACAACGTTGAAGAATAGGAATCCTCTGCGTTCCGGCCGTAGCCACTGCCGAAGCCAATTCATGCCGCACATGGATTTACGCTAGGTTTGGAGTCCAATCTAAATGTTGTATTTTGCCTACGGTGAATTATTTGTAAGAGGCGGGGTCTAGACGCAGTGCAGTTCAAAGGTCATAGGTTGGCTAAACAACAAGGCTAAATTTTTCTTTGATATATTTTTTTATTTTCAATGTTTTAAAAAGTTATAGGACTATCCTTAACTAGTTTTATAAATAACTGTCGCAAAATTAATTTTTACGCAGACAAACAACTTTTTTCTGCCCAGAAAAAATATTGTAATTTTGTAAAACGGCGGCGGATACCAGTGTCAGTGCAATCTCAAATGGTGCTTTAACCATACGTGTACAAAATTTACGTTGAGATTGCAATGCGTTTTTTATTACATCGGCAAACCAACTAGCTAAACACACATTAACTATGGAAGGAAACCGTGATGAAAGCATAAAATGTATCAAAATAGCCCAGAAATGTATTGCTGCGGGTGACAGAGAAAAGGCTATCAAATTCCTGAATAAAGCACAGAGACTTTTTCCGTCACAAAGAGCGAAAGGTAGGATAAGTGTGACGTTTTTCAGTAAATATTTCACTTAGAAAATTTCACGAATCATCTGTGTCTATGAAATGAAAGAGCGCCCCCACACTATACCGGTAAAAAGTTTACCGTCGTGACTTTGACCTGTGTATATTTTTTTATATACTAATTTTGCAATCTAAATTTTTAAAGATTGTAGTCAAATTCGTGGAGCTTCAGTTTTCGTTAAACTGAATGAATGCTCCACATTTTGACAAATATTATGAAGTCAGGTTTGTCAAGATTAAGAAGTCATCTTGTCATGTTCAGTGGAGTAATTTTTTCAGACAACAAACATGACAAAACCTAGCCCCACATAGTGTGGCAAGGATTTTTGACATCGGTTGAATCCTTAGCCACACGTCCAAGCCTATCTTTTGTGCAGCTCATCTCCCAATCCGCTGCACCGAAACCTAACGGGTGCGGCGCTGGATTTTAACTAACTAAATGTGTCCACGTACCTCTTAGCTTCCCTCCGGTAGCCCCATACATTGTGCCAATACGCTGCACTCCCTCGGCTTCTTGGCCCAACGAACCCTGTCCTTTAAAACCAGACATCAACTTTCGAATCGAGACTTACTTTTTTTGGCAAATTTATCCCTCAATGATCGGTCGGTCGTTGCTGTCAGACATGTCAGACTCACAGGCAGAGTCTAAAGAAGATTTCCGCACGATCCCCCGTGCGATAAATCCTAGGCTTTTGCTGGAATTTTATGTCAAATCTCGGTAATATAAGCCCATGTCAACGACGGCAGAGGAGCCATGATGGTTGCTGTTCAGCGCGGGTCGTATTCCTGCACTAGTCTTTATTCCAGCAGTCATTTTGCGACGTTTACCTGATAGTGGTGACGTCATGGTAATGCGCGCAATCAGTCAGCACATTCAAGAACGTTTATTGCTGCGCGACACCATGACATCACCACTATCCTATCACCAGAAGCGGAGGGAGTCCAGCGTATTGGCACAATGTATGGGGCTACCCTCAGGTACCTATTTCCATCGGCCTTCGGCCTCAGGAAATAGGACCCTCTCCTGGTCACTCACAGGCCCTCGGGGTGCATAGACGTGCACTATTGCCCTCATTGCCAGTCCTTATGTGTGTATTATATAACACGCATACAGATCCTTGTCATTTTACATCAAGGGACATTGACTATAAAGTATACTCCCATCTGCATCGGCAATCAAAAAGTCCTATTCGCACATCATTCAACAGTTACTCTGCTTATTGCACTATTTTAAGCTGCGGTTCAAGTTTGCTTGAAGATCAGTTGGTTTTCCTGTGCAAGTGGAGTATGGAAAATATAGCGCGTCTGTGTCACAAGGTTGGTGTCTTCGTGGAGTCGTCCTTCTTGTTTAGAAGTTTTTTTTATAGAATTTTCAGAATGTGAGGTCGACGAGGAACCGTGTCTATTTCATGATTTTTGTGGAAAAAAATTCAAATGACAAGGATCTACTGTAATGTGTGAGTTGTGTAAAACAGATATTGACTGCATTTCGTTTGTGCATCATCGCATAATATAATCACTCGGTGAAGACCGGCTTTTCCATTTCACAAGGCTTGGCCTCAACATCTGTTTACTGCGCACAGTTGCACCACCATACACAACTCTTGAAGTTGAATGGTTTCAAATGGTTGGTCAAATCACTGGAAAATGTTGGGTAGAGTAGGAAGGCTCTGAGATTGATTCAGTGACAAACTCTTTTTAGTATGAATATTTGTGCTTTTTGAAGTCCACTTTAGACCCCCACAAATGTCTAGTATTCAGATTGTATTTTTTTTTTCCTTCTCTCTTTCTCTCCCTCTCTGGTAGATATTCTATACCGACTTCAGAATCCATCTGACGACAGTGCAACCTCATCATCATCATCATCCACTGAATCCACAGAGCCCGTGAATACACATGAAAGGCAACGTCGACAGTCCAACGGACCAACCCCCACCACAAGACAGAGGCATACATCGGGTTCCAGGGAGAGCAAAGCAGAGACAAACGGTGGCGTCAATCACGACTACACGGAGGAACAGCTCAAAGGTGTAAACAGGTGCGTTTTACAAGCTATTTACCAATTTGTGTGACCCTGAGGGTCGTGTCGGCACGATGTAGTTTATCATCAAAGCAATGTCTTAGTCATAGCTCGCAAGTTTTCACGTTCTTTTCCCCCGCTCCAGAATCAAGAAATGTAAAAACTTCTATGAAATCCTCGGTGTAGCCAAAGATGCCAGTGAGACGGACATCAAGAAGGCGTACAGGAAGTTAGCGTTGCAGTTCCACCCCGACAAGAACCACGCCCCAGGAGCAGGGGAGGCGTTCAAAGGTATAAAAGAAGACCTGCGATTTGTCACGATTTTTCCTGATTTTTCGCTTGATTTCACAAAGAGCTAAGAGTGATCTTAACTGCGAATCACTCTTAATTGCTAAGCAAAGTATGATGTCACAATACAAATCACTATGGAAATACTTCCAACTCATCTTAAAGCTCCAGCTCAACATTGGTAAGAAGAAAGCCATAAGTGTTCACAGATTTACATATACCTTACATGGTATAAAGATAATGGTGGTAGAAAACCTTCCTTCAAATATTTCTGCCTGAGTGCTATAGTTTTTAAATAATAAATTAGATAAGATCCAAAATTAGTTTTCGTCTCAGTGAGACGAAAACTCTGCCTCTGACATTTTCACAGGTTGGTTTTAGTACAAATATCTTGATTTGTGCACAGAATGGAAGTATTTACAGTCAGTTTACCAATCTTGAGCTGGGGCTTTTAGTGCTTTGAGAAATCGACCCCAGGTTTTTTTGTTTTCTTTATAGATCTCACTTTGCCTTCCAAATTTCTGGCTTACACAGTAAGCAGAGCCATGAAAATGGGCACTGTATTCAACACAATCAACTGTGAAATAGTTTTCTCACAGTTTTTCTTTTCCTTTCCAGCCATTGGCAAGGCCTTTGCAGTTTTGAATGATGCGGAAAAGCGGAAGAGGTACGACCTCTATGGGGATGATACGAACGAGGTCAGCGACTCCAGAAGGCATCATCGGCACACCCATCATCACCACCATGGGGGCTTCTACTACGAGACCAGGGGATTTGATGGTAAGAGTCTGGAGACTAGACATGTCGACTCAAAAACAAGCGCAAGACAATTAGACTGTGGCCGAATGAAGAGGCTTCCGCTACAGATATTGCCGTTGGCTGAAGCAACACCGTAGGACTTTTCAGTGTTAATTATAATAATAATACACCATGCTTATATAGCACATTACACACTATTTTTTCCAGCAAGGCATTCAGAGTTACTTTTTGAAGTATGAGACCTGTTCCTTTACATAGCACCATGTAACGGTTTACAAGGTGCTGTGGTGCAATCTACAGCCGATCAAACCAGGAACACCATGGCGAACCCCTTCTCTTTTTGATAAGTGCACTGGGTTCTTTTACGTGCATTAGACAATACACGGGACCTACGGCTTTACTTCCATATCCGAAGGACACAGCAATAATGGTTAAGTGTCTTGCTTAAGGACACTAGTGTCACGACCGGGACTCGAACCCACACTCTACTGATCAGAAACACCAGTGCTTGAGTCCGGTGTTCTTATCTGCTCGGCCACGACACGCCAAAGCTGTTAATTCGAAATTGGCAGTAAATATTTTGTTTTCATGTACAAGTCTTAGGCAGGGGCTTAGTGCTCAAAAACTCAAAAATTCAAACTTAGAGAAATAATGTTGGGGTGTAACACCATAACAGTACCATCGCGGTACCCCTCCCTCCCCTACTACCCTCTGGCTATGCCCCGCTCTGTGGCCAGAGCTATAGCCGTCGTCCATACAAATTTTATTTTGTTTGCTTGTGTTGCTGTTTACCAGCAGATGAGGAATTTTCACCCGAGGATCTATTTAACATGTTCTTCGGAGGTGGCTTTCCCCAGGGGAATGTAGCCAGACACAGGAGGCAGCAACGCACACGGCAGGATAACAACTCCAGAGAAGAGGTTCGTTTATCTACTCCTCTTCCTTGATTTTGAGTTCGGGTCACTTTTTCCCATCTGGGCCCTCATAATAATAACAATACACAGTTCTTATGTGGTACTTTTCCCCACACCAGACAGATACCAAAGCGCTCATTGTTATTATGCCGTCATTTCGACATGCCTCCTAAAAATTGGATGCTAGTTTCGGACCTTTTTGTCAGCAATGACTCTTACCTCTGCAATGTACATCATATTTCAATCGTATTACTATTTGTGTACTCTTCTACCCAACTGACCCTTGCCACAAAATTCCACGGGAGACTGGAGACCACAGTACACAAGCCATGGGGTTTCCACGTAATACCAGCTGTAAAAATAGATAAAAACCCATGCACCCAATGCTGGCCTAGTAGGTATGGTACTTTGTGGCAGTCCGTGGTACCTGTGTTTGAGAGGGTGTTAATCTACAGTCACAACCTTTATTCTTTATGTTTTACGTTACAGGCGCGGTACACGTTTCTCCTCCAGCTGTTACCCATTCTTATGCTCGTAGTCATCTCTCTCCTATCAACTGCATTTATTCAAGAATCTCCATACAGTCTTTCTAAGAAAGCGTGAGTTCACCAACCCCCACCCCCCCCACTCCACCCCCTTTATTTTGATAAACGCTTACTCCATTCTTCTCTCCTTTTAATTGTTTTTCCTCATGGAATGTCGGGGATTAGCGGTCCAGTGAACCAGTCCTAATAGACCTTTATCATGCTGCCACCATCTTGGTTATGTTCTCTGTATCCAATAACAGTAAGAGATGCTCATATTCATTGTACAAAAAGGAACCAGACTATTTGCCCTTCCAGCCTCGGTTTGGTTACATTGGTTTGAACGGGAGAAAACCAAAATGGCTGCACCATGATAAAGGTCTATTTCATGAGCGTCTCAAAAGTCGGGCACATTCTATGCGTGGAAGAACGTTCCGGTAGGCATACGCCTGTAATCCAGTGGGTTGCCAGAACATTCCGCAGGTCCGTGACATTATGCCGAACTACAGGAACATTTCCACACTTGAGAATAGGCGCGTTTACATTTTTACCGTTTCAAAGGAGCGTTTCGGCTGTCCAACAGACTGATCCCTGTACGCAAGATGGAATACTTAACCAATCCAATGGGAGACTGTGGAGCGCTAGGGTGCAGCAGACTTACCAGGTAACTTTCCATTGTTTGCGTGGATCTGAGCATGCGCACATTTCCGAGAACAATGGATTTACCTGGTAAGTCTGCTGCCACCTAGTGTCCTCCAAAGTCTTCCATTTGAATGCTCCTACCATTCTGACTTTTGAGTCACTCCCTTACTGCGCACCGTAAATAATGTAACTCGATGGTCTGTAAGCGTAGAATTTCGCGGTAAGCAGCGTCATGAAATTGGATCCAGGTTTAGTAGAGTTTTTTCTAAGCACAGAAAGAGCTTGCTACTTAGCAAAAAAACAAAATTCTCAGAAAAATTTTTGCCGAGCACAAAAAAAACCTTGCTAAACAGAAATTAGTTACCCGCCAAAATTCCATAAAATGTATGCTCGTCTGTGACAGATTCCCCGGTAACATTTGCTGAGCAAATCAAATACTTCAAGCACGCTAAACAGCTTGGGCTTTTGTTTGTCTATTGATGTTAACTTGATGTGATGAATTGATGGCTTATGTTTTTTTGTCTTTTCCAGAGGATACACAATTGAAAGAACGACAAACGAATTTAAGATAAAGTATTATGTTAAGGTGAGTGCCATGGGGGTCCCGGTGGACTGCGGGCTCGATGTCATGAATATGTTTAAGCATAACACACATCGCTTAGCACAGAAAAATCTTGCTGGTTAAACTGTATAACAATCAGTATTTTATCTGTTTGTGTATTTGAGAAGTGACGTAAAATCCATAATAATAATAATAGCAATAATCTTAAATTATTTTCAGAATACATTTAGTAAGGAGTATTCTGGTCGAATACACCTAGTGGAGCAACGGGTTGAAGCTGAGTTCATGGAGAATTTAAGAAGTAATTGTTACCGAGAAAGATTGAACAGTAAGTTTGAGCCAGTTTTTGGGGAGTTTAAACTTTGACCTCCTTATAATTTGTAGAGTGTGTGGGGGAGGGTGGGCCTCTGGGGTGGGTGGGGGGGGGGAGGTTTAGTGGGGCTTGTTTTGGAACTCATGACTTGATAAATGCTTCTAATTTAGAAATCATTAACCAAAACAACTTCTAAGACCTGCATAAAAACAAGTCCGTAACCAGAAAACAGTTTTCTATAAATAATTGTTCTTAGAATATACAGCGTTAACCCTCCTACTGTCTGACCATTCAATATCATCCACTGTGGTTTTGAATTATAGATAAGCTATGCCATTCAACGTGAAACTGCCGTGTAGCCAGGGATCACACCCCAAGTATACGATACAACCATAAAGCTATAATATATAAACAGCTCTATGAATATAGCCTGGGAAGCGTCAAATGACAGGGATCACCTTAAGGGGATGCGATTTTTCAAATTTTAAATATTAAACAATAAAGCACAAGGGGAAACTGACTGGGTAAATTTGAATTCAGTGGCTTCTGACTGGCAACCCCCTGAACAAAGATGTTGACAAAGTAGGGAGACCGCCAACATTAGGGGCTGGATAGCTCAGTTGGTAGAGCGTCGGTACGTTAATCCGGTGGTGAAATCCCACTCCAGTCATTTCTGTCTCTGTTCACCCCAAAATTGAATTGAAATTTAGCCACTCGGTTTCCCTTGTGGTCAGCGGCGACGCAAGATCTGGCAATCTGGGGGGGGGGCAAGCTTAACTTTAGGGGGGCAAACAAAAATATTTAAGTGTAATTGTGTACTGCTGAAAGGCAGTTAAACTAAATTTTGGGCATTGGCAAAAAGATGAGGCGGGAACTGGGCGGGGGCAAAAAAATAACTCCCCCCCCCCTGTAGCGCCACCGCTGCTTGTGGTCCATTATTTACCTTTGTGTATGGAAAACTATCTACGTTTATTTGTTTGTTTTATTCTCCTTCACAGAAGAGACAGCAATGCAGAGAGCCCGGTATTTCGGAGATAAAAAAATGTACGAGAAAGCCCAGAAGATGGTTTTACGCACCTGCGATCAGTTGGAAGAAATAAGAAGATTATCGTGAGGTACCTGGGGGGTTGTAATTTTGTTTTTTTGTTTTTCTTTTTTTCAAGTTGTTTTTTTTTTTAATAGAAGTAATGTTATTTAAAGATATGATGTCTTTTTGTAAAGGTCCTATGAAATGAATTGTTTTTCTCCCCATTTTAAACTATAAAATACTCACTTACTAACCCATAAATGCAAGCTTGTGGAACAATTTATAGGAGGGTTTATATTGCAAAAGTATAAAAACTAAAATTAGAGGTTAAACCTGTATCCCTAATGGGGGCAGATTGGTGATGTAGACATCGGAACTTGCTGTCAGTTGGTGCGCGGTGATCGATATGTGTAGATGTGATAAAATATGCTACCTTACGTAACTTCATGTAATTAGTTTCTCTCGATATTTGGCTTTTATTATAAAGGAAAATACCTTCATGGTGTAAAGAGGATATGCACAGCCAATTTCCTACTGTAAAGTTACGGCCGTTTTGACCTCATTGAGGGCGCTGTTGTACATATCTCTATGGGACTCATGACGTCGGACGCATAAGGTCTAATTTATTGTTGCTGGTTGCAACACTACTAAAGATGGTGTCAGTCTGCTCAGATTCCCATCAGATCCAACGTACCATCGAATTTGGACGGCTGCAGTGAAACTTACCAGAGCTAAATGGTCAGGAGTGTGCATTGTCACTGCGTGTGCATTGTCACTCTGTGCCTAGGTCTACGTCACGAAATTGCGCCACCAGGCAATGTCGAAACGGATAATACAAATTTTGAGGGATAAATTGAAAGGTAATAACTCATTACAAACTCATAAAAGCTATTATGCTGGATTATTGTACCAAACCATGTATTCATCCCCAAAAATGTAATGTGGACATATACCACTTCATAGGACCTTTAAATGGAAATTGTCTAGAAGTTAAACAAATTTAAATTCTGTTTTACCAATGGCAGCCACCAGTGTCAGGCCCGTAATTTCATCGTTGAAAGGGCAAGGCTTAAAAGTTGTGATGTTTGGTGTCCCCCCCCCCCCATCCTCCCCACTCATAAATGAGCTCTGAAAAAAACCTAAAAGGAATATTTGACATCAAAATATTTGCTTACCAGTTACCGGCTTTATGAAGGTGGGTCCTGAGGGCAAAAGATGTCTGCACATTGCAGGAGTCTGTGGACTCGCACACGTCTACAAAACGTTTGCATTTTTTCTGGACGAGAAAGCCCATGAAGTAGAGAAAATGAGGTAGACAAATTGCAAGATCGGCCCCCCAAAAAAATCAGCTCTCCAAAAACACTTTCCGGGAAGTGTTTTAAAGGCGTATTTTTCTTAACTACGCAAAGACACTGCAAAACCAAGATAGGACCACTCTATTCAGAAACATGAAACACAAAATTGGGGCGCCCGCCGTTGTTTGGTAGGTAAAACCAAAGATCGTTTGCGCAATAAGTAGGGCCTACTAAATGGAAAAACTTACGCCAAATGATCCCACCAACTAAAAAAAGGTGAAGGCAGATCGAAAATTTGGTGTGCAGCAATAAATTGTGTCAATAATCCTAGCAAAATTGACACATGGGGAAGGGCGCCATCATGCGGCTGGTAGGTATAAAGGCGTTACATCTGCTACCGTGCAAAACGGCGCAAGTGTCCTATCTTGTGTTTCTAGTATCTTTGTCACTAGTGACTATAAAAGGCCGTGTCGGACTGAAGCGACTTTTGGCTATGGCTGATGGTAGAAGCAACAGTCTTTAAGAATGGGCCTTCCTAATGATCCAGCCATAGCCACTGCCATAGCCATTAATTCGGACCAACCCTTAGCAGCTTGTTCCTTTGAAGATCAACAGACAAAAGCCCTCGACGGACAACATCAACACAGCTTGGTTCTCAAAACCTTTTAATACATCTGTGTATTGTTTGTGATAAAGGCCTTTTTTTTTTCTTTTTTTTTTCAGCATAAAAAATTCTTAAGGGGTTGAGAGTTTGCATGTTACAAACATAATCAAATTTAGTTCTTGTGCAACTATTTTTCTGCCCTCTTTTATTATAGTTGTATCTAATTTAACGGTCGCCGGTTGCATCTTGACCACAATCCAGCTTATAATCTTGACTGTGGCGAGTAATTTATGCAATGCACCTTTTTGTACCTGGTTACATCATCGTGTACATATTATAGATGTAAAAGTTTACGTAGGTTTCTACTTCAGTCATCCAGCAGCACACACACTGTATGCCCACTTTGCCGCGTATAACATGCGGCTTGTATAATGTGTCCGAGACACATGCTTCTGCATTTTTTTTTTTTTTTTTTTTTTTTTTGGGGGGGGGGGTTTCTAGCGATGCCAAAAACAGTTATGTGAATCACACTGCAGGTATCTTTGGTCAGTCCTGATGCGTGTTGGGGCAGGGTGGATTTTTCGTGGTAAAGGTCACCCCCTAAGAGAGTATCGTAAATTTTGGACTTCAAAGGGCACTAAGGCACTGACTAGGGGCGTGTTGCCCCCAATCACACCCGTGTGAAGTATCAGGGGCCTGTTTCATAAAGCTGTTTAGCAGAAAATACTGCTGAGCAAATTTCTTTGCTAAGCAAAAAAATGAGTTGGGCACCAGTCGCAGCAGTGTAAAGGTAATGGAATGTTGGCTGGTAACCTGTTTTTGCTGAGCAAGATTTGTCTGTGCTTAGCAAGTTTCTGTGCTTACAGGCTTCATGAAAGTGGGCCCAGGCTTGCCGTAAATCTGAATGTACACACTGACCCCTTTCCTCCATACGCAGATTTTTTTTAGGCAGCGCCTTGGAAGACTCTCAGACAGCCCTTCCTGGGCTTAACCCAGGGGGAAAAAAAATGTAAACTTGCCAGGAGGCCTTTGGCCGGTGAGCCAAACTGGCCCTTCCCATGACAGCTAATTACATTCATGATGCGTACACACACACTATCCCGTTGGTAAGTCACACATGCTCACATCTGCTGCACGCCCAAAGCGACCGCCACTTCCGGTTCCGAAGCTGGCCTATGTTTGTGTGTGATTTGACCAAACATCACACATTTCAACGTTCAAAGACGTGTCTTTTGAGACAAACTTATAATTCTGAGAAGACCTCAAGTCCTTGAAGAAACTTAATTCTCATACAAAAACGAGCTCAATGCAATTCCTATGGGCTGCTCGCAATCAGTGGAGTCAGTTTGAGTGAAGTGGGCGTGGCTTGCAGTGGAATTACGTCACACTTACCCAACAGGATTGGTTTGCAAACGCCGTAGAGTTGCGCACTAGGCCGACGCACAATCGTAAATGCGTTCAGCCCTCCATACAAAAAGGCGCGATGTTCACCCTCATTTTGCCAACCAGTAGTGTGAGTGCGCACTCGCAATGTCCAGTTCACATAATTCGTGGGGAGGGTCTATAGACCTTTATCATGGTGCAGCCATCTTGCTTTTCTCCCATTCAAATCAATGTAACCAAACCGAGGCTGGAAGGGCAAATAGCCAGGTTCCTCTATGAACAACGAACATCAGCATCCATTACTGTTATTGGATGCAGGGCACATGACCAAGATGGTGGCATCATGATAAAGGTCTATTGGAGTGATTTGGCATGGGGAGGGGAGGGGTTAGCCCCACTCAACCCCTTATCTCTGCCACCGTACCCATTTCCGTGATTTTTGAAATACATTACCTAGCCACAGGAGTGTTTAGAATTTTCTTGATTGTAATATCGACCCACTTTTCTATTTGATACCGTAACTCAGTGCTGAAGAATCATAGCGTACAGCACCACTGTAATTGTATAGGAATATAATGTACAAATTTGAGTAAGCTGTTTGTGAATTGTACAAATTTTTGATTGTCCTTTGTTGATGTTTTCCAAGATTGTTTAATCCCCGGTAATTTCTGGCAAATTGTTTCCAATTACTGTGTACTTGTAGGACTGTTTAATAAATTGTAACTACTCCCAATGTGATGGATTCATTTACGTGTACATCTGAGCTAACCTGGCTCTGCGTGGGGTCAGGCAACTGACCTCTGACTTGACAGATGATCGTTCCCTTACACTGAAGCCACTGGGTGACATGTTGCCACTCCAAAAAATGCTGGTTTTGAAATGCTATAATGTCCTGCCTTGTTGCATATGAGAGTGAGTATGAGAGTGGCAAAATGGCCCCCCTATGGTGCCCTCGGTGCCTTGTAAGACACCAGGGCCACGTTTCATGGCGCTTTTTACCAAAGAATTCAGCGCTTTCGACGCCCTGTGAAGCGCGCACTCCTAAGGGCCGTGGCAGGGCAAAAGCACAGAATTCCTTGTTAAGTGATACGCTTGTATGGGAAAATTTGCGAAGTAGATACTAAGTCATTCAACCAATAACAAAAGCAAGGAGGATGAGAAATTTCAGACTTTTATCAATAAACTTAGATATTTTTATGTCTGCCATTTGAAAAAAAAGAAGTCATGCTCTTTGATCTACTTCTGTAGCACTGAGGATACTGTTCCAAGAAGCTCCTTGAAATCTCTAGGTCAAGGGGGTCATTTGGAACAAATCTCCTTATAATTTGGATCCCAGTTTCAGACCCTTTTTGTCGGCAATGACCTGTGAATGTAGAAATACTCAATGCGTGTTGCCACTTTCCCATACAGGCTTCGTCCACAGCATGACCTGGGGGGGGAGTGCGATCGAGCTCAGCGGTCTTGGGTTTCTATTTCTTTGCCTATAAACCATCGCCAATTTCTGGCCAAGACCCAGTGTTAGCTTACTTGATGTCTGCCAATAACCATGGGGGGTCTGACATCACAAAATATGCGTACTATATTTATATTTACCTATTCAAACGCGTAGACAATTTCCTCACATACATAATGTTTAATAATCATTGCAGTTAGAAATTTTAAGAGAAAGTATTAGAGCGACACATTTTGTTTCTTCTCCTTTGTCCTCTAGCGTTTAATCTTACCTCTTGTTTACACGTGTATGTAAAAAAGTAATTCGAAATAGATATTAATTTAATTGATATGTAAATAATGGTGTGACGGAAAATATCAAGTAAGATTTATGCACAAAGGAGCCGCACTGTTGTCTTGTGTTGGCTCAATATAACGTTAAGATGTTTTACCCTCGTTTTCAGTCAATTAAAGGGCTGTGTGGTCTCGATTATAGTAGTAAATGGAATAACCCAGTTACTACGCACGCATGCATGCCGGCGGTTACATTACAGTTTGATAAAGACAAAACTCTTTGTGATTTGACCGCAAGCGCGCGCGTGTGCAGTATCTGGGTGAGAGTTCGTCTATCCATGCACAGCCACAGGCCTGCTATAACCATGACGACGCAGCCCCTTTAACAAATAATATCCAGCATTTACTTTTGCATTCATTGTTGTTTGTAAGGGAGGAAATAGTAATAAGCGGTCCTATTAACAAAACAAATTAATATCCAGCATTTACTTTTGCATTCATTGTTGTTTGTAAGGGAGGAAATAGTAATAAGCGGTCCTATTAACAAAACAAACAAAAACCATTTACTTCAAAAGCAATAGTTAAAATTGTTGAGACAATCATGTCACAACTCAACTCGATTTTGTGATTTGGTCGTTTCATTTTCAGGTTGATCTAATACCCTGAAAGCAAAGGAGGACTAATGTTTATAATATGTAAAACGAGAGTGGCCGGATATTGTTTTTGTTTTTTTAGTAGTTTAGAAACACAGGGAACTAGACACCATACACTTCAAATCACTGGTCTGCCCATGGTCTGCCAGTTTTTGGAGTCGGATTGTGAGCGTTTGCCGCTCAAGATTTGTCGTTGGTGATGACGTCATTGGGTGAATTTGGTCAATGGGAATTTTAATCTTAGCTGGCGGATCCGGGACAAAAAAATATTTTGTAGAACTCTTACTCTTACTTTGATCATCATAGTGGAACTTTCCTTACTTCACGCCCCCCCCCAAATGAAATCAAGGTGTACTCACACTGAATATTCATAAGCTGAATTATTCATGTATTCAAATTTGTATCAGCGATTGAGTAGATTGTTACGTGCTTTACTGGCATAGCTTTTTTAAAAAAGAAAAATCCACTGGTGAGAGTTGAACCAAAGACCTCTTGTCACTTGATGCAAACATTTTCTAGCAGCCCTGTTTGAATTGCTATGCAGTCTTTTTTGATATTATCGCTCTGTAAATCCTAAGGGGGGATTTGAACCCGGTACCTCCTGCCTTTATGATGCAACAAAAATTCAAGCAAGCTGTTTGTACTGGTATTTATTCTTTGTGCAAAATCTAAGAGAAACTTTCAAAGGAACGCAACAGCTGTTTTGTCTATGTGCTGTTAGCTTTGTTGCGATGTAGGACTAGGAAGTCAAACATACACTCATCAAGGGTGGGAATGTTGTTCAAACATGAAAAATCTTGAAAAAATTTGTAGCTGTCCTAACTATCTGGAGGCGAAGCCCTTATAATATCAAGGTTTTAACATTTTAGAGGTTTACAGACTCTGTACACTTTAAATAGAAACTTAGAAGGTTGGTCTTAGCAAGCCCCTTGTAATCGATCTTCATCTCTTGTTTAGAAAATCTGAAGGTGAAGGGAGGTCAATTAAATATTTTTTGGGGGGGGGATTACTGTTTAGAACATGCTTCTTGATCGGAAGCTGTGGCCCGTTTTGAAATCATGACTTCAGCTTTGGCTTAGGCTCCATCTTTAGGCTTCATCTGCCCGTTTGAACCCCAGCACCAAAAGTGCACATTTTCAACAACAACAAAAACTGCCGGAGCCCAAGACGTGGTTTCGAAAAGGGTCGCTTTCTTACCCCCCTCCCCCTGGATCCACCCCCTGTTTAAATGGGTTTATTCATATTAAAGGTGTAATTGTCAACTGAGGGAGGGGGTGGATGTCCTGATTGGGCGTCATTGATTTCCTCATTGGAGGGAAAAGGGCCCGATCGGGGTATATATATATATATATATATACACACATGTATCCCAATTGGGACAGTTTGGGTGACAGCAACCTAGTCATCCATCTTGTATAACTCTTAATTTATTGTACATGTAAATTTGTTATTATGGACTGTGTATGTAATTAATTTATTCCTCAAATCAACTGAATAATATAACAATTTTACAAATGAATCAGAAATTGCATTCTGCTTTGTAACATTTTTAAAGGAGAACATTCATCTGAAAAGAGCAAAGCACCAGATTTCTAGAGCTTCTTAACCGAGTCGATAGTGCCATAGCAAAAATATATGTGTGGGACCAGTCACAATCAATATATATCACGTTGCATCTTGGCTGGTAACCTGATTTTCTAATCACAACTGCTCCATGAAATTTAGCCAAGAAAGTTAACAATGAAATTTCACCTCCCTCCCCCCCCCCCCAATTCCCTCAATTTATCGTAAATGGAATTTGAAAGAAGCGAAAAGAAGTACTTTATCAAAATGGATGTTCTCTTTGTTATTGATATGATAAATTTACTAATTCATCGATTATATAAGTGGAAGAAAGTTGGGTTCTTTTCCCAGCAAAATAAAACATGGGGAGTTGTTTTTTTGGTGAAATCATCCACGATGTGGTCTGTTTCGTTCATTCAGTGGTCAGTTATTGCGCAAGTAGGGCCGTTGTCCGAATTGGCTACGGCTTGATAGTCACGTGTACAAGCATTGATGCATAGGATGCCCATAGCAACATCCATAGCATCAGCCGTAGCCGTAGCCACAAGTTCGGACACGGTCTAATAAGCTTTTCAAAAGACAAATTTCACACCCAAGTCACAGGCGCGACACGGTCACGTTGACAAGCACGCAAACAGTGAACGGTTTTGATCGTGCACATTAAACATGTAAATATCTACACCAGTTTGTCTCTGGTTCGATTCCGGGCTAAGGCCATTTGTGGGTGCGTTGGTTCTCTCCTGTGCCACGAGGGTTTTCCCCTCGGGAAAAATCAAGCTCTTTCGATTTCAGGTTGTGTTCCGTTGGTGTGGCTGGCTGCCAAAGACGCCCTTGAATGCCTGCAGCTTGAGCACGTGTAACCATGGAGGTAGCCTCCATGGTGTAACCGCGTACTTAGCAATTTAGCTTCTTAACTGCCGTGGGATGATTTACCTCCCAAATTATTATATTATTATTGTGTGAAATAAGTGGAATTTAAATTAGTCACATAAAATATATATAAATTCCCAGATTGTTGTTTCAAGCTGAGTAATGAAAATCCTGAAAGTTAATTGTAACTGCCCTTAATAGTTTGTCCGTGGTTGTGGAGTCCCACTAACACACAATCTTGACATCTAGACTGAAGTGCACCAAAGATACTAGAAACACAAGATAGGACACTCTATTTAGAAACATGAAACGCAAAATGAGTGCGCCCGCTGTTGTTTGGTAGGTAAAAACCAAAGATCGTTTGCACAATAAGTAGAGCCTACTAAATGGAAAAACTTAGGCCAAACGATCCCACCAACTAA
Organism: Marthasterias glacialis; assembly: GCA_911728455.2. Taxonomy (NCBI): domain Eukaryota; kingdom Metazoa; phylum Echinodermata; class Asteroidea; order Forcipulatida; family Asteriidae; genus Marthasterias; species Marthasterias glacialis. The sequence continues at coordinate 13,086,050 of OU452237.1, read as the reverse complement.
AACAGGTGAAGGCAGATCGAAAATGTGGTGTTCGGCAATAATATTGTGCCAATAATCCCAGCGAAATTGACCCACGGGAAGGGCGCCATCACGTGGTTGGTGAGTAAAAAGGGTTTACATCTGCTACCGTGCGAAACAGCACAAGTGTTCTATCTTGTGTTTGTAGTATTATTTGGGGGCACCTGGAGGATCTTCACGCAGTCGGCCGTCTTCGTTTGCGTCCAGGCAAACTTTAGAGCGGGCAAAGAGTACAAAAAAGGGACAGTGCAGGTTGGTTCTCAATACGAAGTACAGGTTGTTGATTCGAGATACTGCGGGACAAATCAAATGAGCTTACTTAATGGTTTATGGTATGCACAGTACCATCATTGTGTTTCACCTTTAGTTGTCCTAGGTTCGAGTCCCACTCACACGCAACCCTTACAATCCCATGTAGACTGAAAGCAATGACTGCACCCTGAAGATCTTCACGCAGTGGCCGTCTTCGTTTTGCGGCCAGGCAAATTTCAGAGCTTTCAGTACGATACGTTTCTTGTCCCAAAGTTTTGACGACAGCCGCGGTATGTAGTCCATAAAATCAACAGCCTCGGGAGCAGGCGAGGCACAGTCAAGGGCCATAGCGAATCTTGGAGAGGACAGTTGGACAGCGACAGCGGAGCATGGAACGTAAGACCGGTTTGAAGTGCGGGTGCTTGGTGGCGTAAATAAGCGGGTTGATGCAACTGCTGACGAACAAGACCAATCCCCCGTAGAGCTGGTAGCGGTTGTTCTTGGTGACCACCATGATGGCCAGCGGGGTAAAGCACACGACGAGAGCGCACACCACTACGAAGAGGTTCTTGGTGATCTGCAACTGGTCGTTGCGGGTACGGTTCAACTGACGGACGCTCTCGGCGCGATTCAGCGACGTACCCGACCGTGTCGCCGGTGCAGGAAGCGTCCCGTTGTCGTCCAACCTAGTCGCGGATGAGGGTGGAGCCGATGCGATGACTGTTGACGACTTGGATGCCGTAAACGCCCTCCGTGTCCTCTTGAAGTGTCGCCGGACATGTTTTAAGATTAACACATACGCGATCATGATCACCAGGAACGGTATTGGATACAGGGTTGCGAACTGTATTTTATCGTACAGACCTGCCTTCGGACGGCCGTCGATGTCGCTGCAGGTCCGGCTTTCGATGTCAAAACCAACATCACCGATTCCGACAAGTGGAGGCAAGACGATGCCGGTCGTGGGGATAACCCAACTGATGAAAACCATCAGAGCCATCTTCTTGGGTGTGTACACGGATCGGTAGGTCTCCATGGGCTTGGTGATCAGCACGAACCTGTTGACGGCGATGTTGGCCAGGGTGTACATGCTGCACCCTACCGTGCTGAAGACGATCGCCGCGGACGCCACGCAAGGGAACGCGAACGGTAGCGGGTAACCGGGCGTTGTGCTCACCATCCCCGGTATGCTCCACAGAAAGGCGAAGCCCGTGAGGCAGTCGGTCACGCTCAAATTCACCACGAAGACGTTGGTCGCGTTCTGAAGCCGCTTGTTCCGAGCCACGGCGATCAGGACAAGGCTGTTCCCGACTAGTGCGGTCACGGACAAAATTGCAAAGCATGTTGCACTAAACACAAGCTCGGGATACGGATACAAACATCCAGACGAAGTGATATTGGTACTCGTCTCAGTTTCCATAGTGACAGTGCTGATGAATTAGTAGTAGATTTGTCTTCCCACCGTTGTTTCAATGCATGAATCTTTTGATTTGTGAGCAAGGTTTCATTGACATTACCACATCAGTAGAAGGCGAAGCGTTGTTTGCAGTGGAACACTGCCAAACTAAACTGATAGTGAAAGCAGTTCTGGTGAACAATTAGTAACTAACGCAGTTATGAAAACAAAATGCCTTGCAGTGTCTCAAAGACGTTTTGTATATGTGTGGTATGTTAACTAACTGGCGAGTTGAACATATAAATACGACACCTGTTGTGCAGGACCTAATTTGGTTTTATTTTGCTCGTCTTCATTGTTTGGCAAAGTAGGTTTCAATGCCCTGTCACAGATTGCACAAGGAAATATTGTTCGCATCCGTGCTGCGCTGACTATTACGCCATGTTTTGCCAAGTGGAGCCAATGCAATTCCTGGAACAAGAGTGATTTTCAAATTTGATAGGATCTGTAGTTTAATCATCTTTTAAGTACATCAGCACTTACAAAATATTAAAGGGACACATTGCCTTCAAATCTCTCAAAATTTTGCCGTTTGGAATTGCTCCGCAACACTTATTTCAGAGTTGTTCATGCAATGAAACACACACACAGAGTGTGTTGTAATTAGTGAATAGTGATTCAAGAAACATAAATTTGCCTCTCGGAATTGCAATAGCGGGATTACACTCATACAAAATATACGGTCCGCCATTTTGTGGAGTCAAAATTTGGTCCTACAAAAATGGCGGATCGTATCCTGTCACGAAATTAAACAAAAAGTACACAATTTCAAGGGATATTTATGTGAATCGTAATAATTGTACTTTTAAAATATCTTTCCAATCATTTTTAGTAAATAACCTAAAAAAGAATGTCGAAATGAACCGAATCAAATAATTCCTACTCATGATGGGAGTGTTGGTTGGTGGACTGATGGCCCTTTTTATTGAAGTACGGCGGAGTTATCAATGTTGGTTGCGTTTTCTCATGTCGCCAACATTTAGGTTTCCATGCCCCGTGCATTAAGTGCACAAGGAAAGAGTTTTCTCGTATACATCCTGACCACTACGCCATGTTGGACGAAGTGGAGCCAAGATAAGAACTTAGTACATGAACAGTTTCCAAATTAGATAGAATCTGTGGTTGAATGATTTTTACATCTGCACAAACAACTGCAAAGAATAATTAAAATTTGGAAGGGTTTCATTTTTACCTTCATTGCAAAAAAAATATTGATAGTAAATCCCAAAATAGTTACAACAGTTAAGTATTTAAAGGCACTATACATGTACATGATTGGTAAGGATAAAAAACATTATTTAGTTTCAGTCTGACAGCTAACTGTTCATGAAGTTCATAGCTAGGCCTACAACGTTTTTTTTTTCTGTAAAATAAATCCCTTTGAAATGCTGTTATCATTCGAAAAAAAATGTAACTGAAAACCTCGAAAACAACAGCTGATTTCGGTTCAACCGGTTGTAACAATCGAAATTAAAAACGATGTGTTTACGTGCTGAAAATTGTGCACGGTTTTCATTATTTTCTCCTGACTCGGACGACGGATTGAACCCATATTTTCACAGGTTTGTTTTTTAATTTATAGATTGAATTCGACAAAATGAGGACACTGCACTGTCAGCTTTATCAATCCTGTAAGTGTCATTAAGGCTACATGTGGTGGGGGTAACAACAACAGCTGAGTAAGATTAGTCTGGTTCCCTGAACAAAGATTCCCTGACGACTCTTGTTAAAAATCTTAGGTCAGGCATCATCCAAAGCTAAACATAGATTATAACGCAATATATATAAAAATATTAATTACTTGTCACCAACGGTGGACGATGCCATTGGATAAAAAACCGAGCGCTCCCACAGCCGCAAATTCGAACACGGCCTTAGTTTCAGTCTAGAAGCTGAAGGACTATGTAAACTGGCCGCAATTTTTTCCCTTCAGTTCAAAATTGCCATCCTCGAAAATTGTCCAATTTGTTTTTAAAGGATTCCTTTTTTGGAATCGATTCAAACCAACAAAAATTCCAATTGAAAAATCATTTCGACATTGGCAATTCCGACTGCAGAAAAAATACTCAAACCGGCCGGCATTAAATCAAATTTGTAAAGCTACACCAGGATCTAGTTTCAGGAACAAAGCAATTATGGAAAGATTGCAGTTTTACTTTTGACTTGTATTCGATTTCAACCATTCTCAGAATTACTGACTGCGGCAAATGACAGTTGAGGGGGATTTGACTTCAACACACACAATATCAGTCTTGGTATCAACTGAGGACTGGTTATTATCTATCTCTTTCGTGATGTCAAGTGAGGGCGTGTTGTGCTCCGTCAAGGTATGATGTCATTATGACGCTTATTGTAATCGGCCATCGAAACCATTCACACGGAAACTGAATAAACTTCCCCGACACCATTTCTTGGTTTGCTCTTTCCAAACACATGCTTTTAAGTAGAGATGTTTTTCCCTCCTAAAACCACTCTAAATCGAAACAATGAATGTAACTGATATTAATATTTGCAATCACTTCATTCACAGAATAAAGGAAACGTGCAAAAGTCATGATCAGTGCTCCACCAGAAGCACATAGGACTCTCACTGTCGCTAACAAAACAACAAATACAAAAGATGAAAGGGCGAGAAAAACACAAAGAACAATAGAAAAAAACAAAGAATTTGTAATTAATTAAAGTTAGTTAATTCCCTAACAATTTCTTTTAAACATTAAAAAAGCTCTGATTTTTTTGAGAGTTTTACAGGATTTCACTGATAGCCAGAGAAAGGGACATGCACGGACAACAATAATGAGCTGAGCAAATTATGTTTCTCAATGTAAATGGTAACAGTGACAACTCATATTCTTAAGACGAGTCTTAGTGCTTTTTGAAACCGACCCCCATCAGAGCAACTATGGCATTTGCCGGGTTCACTATAAATATACACACACTCTTACTGTCGCTGGCATAACTTAAAACAAATCATTCCTTCATCCATGAACAAACCAAGCAGTGGTTTCCCCCCAAGTAGAGAAAATAAAACCAGGGGATAAAACTGGGAAGAACAACAAAAGTCGAGTTTTACTTTCATCCTGTTGTTGTTTTGCAACGTTTCTGTACGTTGAGTTTCAGTCATTCTGCACTTCCGCGTTTGTAGACTTTTTATTGCATATTTCAACCCTTCCCTCGGCCCACCTGCCTACAGGTGACCCCAATCCTCCAATGCCCTCTTCTCCTATATGTCACTTCACACCAAATTGTTTGGACTTGGATAAGGTTGGAATAATACCCGACCCAGTGGTAAGCAATATTGTCATTTGGGCCTTTACGACCCTCGGTTCTACTGAATCCTTCATTTTATTTACCTGCATTTATTTACCTGCCTTTCACCTCTGTGAACCCTGGTTCGAATCCCACCTCAGACCGGAGCCCAGTGCATGTGGATTGAGTTTTCACTTTTTAAAATGAGACGGTGTCTGGACGAGATGTTTTTAAATGTGTTTTCGTTTATCCTTAAATAAAAGAAACCAAATTTTAAATAGTTGGGGACCTGTTGGGTTTGCTTACATTGTATAACACCAAAAACGTTGGACATAATTGGTTTCACTAAAAATTTATGTTAAAAAAAAACTTTCAAAACATAAACATTATACAGATTTAACTTACAAACTATATTATCATAACGTTACATCATAAGATCACATTGAAATGATTCGGACGAGTTCAGGTTTTACTAATTTAAAAAACATAAACAAAATAATTGGTGGAAAATACTGAGTTTACGCCCTCTTTTGATTTGTGCACGCCGTAAAGAGAGGTCAACCTTTTTACCCGTACAGCCTCAGTTCTGTTACATTGTTTTGCATGAAAAAAACAAAATGGCTGTGTCTTGGTACAGGTGTACAATGCATTTAATTGTGATAATATTTCTGCTTTGTTTGTTAAAAAGAATTAATTTATCAGGATTATTTTCAAGTTATATTGTTAAAAATAGACAGTGTTTTCGCAAAGAAAACTTCACACAAAATGAATTTGTTGTGTATTATTCATAGGGGTAAAGGAACGCCCCTCACAAAAAACTTTCACTGATACATGACACGTGGCTGCCTATTGGTCCAGGTATTTTATGATATAACGTGCAGTGTTGTCAGACAGACCAATGATGACACACCTTTCATTAGATCACGGTCCAGTGGTTTCGAATAGAAAAGACGGGATTTAAAGGGGAACAATGGCCGGGCTTCAGGTATCAAAGGGTCGACTTGAATGGGTAGGTGGCCTCAAAAGGTAGCAAAGCAATACTAACAACAAAAATAATGTCAACGGGCTTGGGTTGGCGTATAATGACTGCGTGTATGTTATAGTACGTGGGCTGAGTTCAAGAGAAACGAAAACCACCGTGCACCAAGCCCAATCTGTCACCCGTTTCTGCGCGTCGCCAGCCTGGGTACTGAACTTCTATTCTAAAGTCGACCTTGGGAGCCCTAAAACGCAAGAGTGTGAATTTCCCACGAGCGGGTGAGAGTTTGCGGGACTCGTCATATCGGGGATGGTAGAGAGAGAGAGGACTTTGTGGATTTAACATCATTGTCTAGCTCAGGCTTTCCCAAGGTAGACATCAACATCGTCATCGGAGCATGGGATTTTCGTCTTCATGCCCTGTCAGACGAACGTATAATCCTTAACTTAGCAGTGTTGAATAACTCGATTTTCACACACGGATCACCCTAGTTTTAGTCTTTTCACGCTGTGGATGATGTAAATCGCCGAACAACTTCAGGATTGTGTTCATCGAAAATTTAAGCATTTCCCGATTTGAATATTTACATCACGGATCCATTTTGGAGTCAATGTTTAACTGGTGATTGGACTTGTGACAGTTGGTGAGTAAACACACTTCATATTCCTAAAAAAAATGAAATACATGTAATAACTTGTTCTTGATTAAATATACACAAGCAGTGACGTAACTAGGGTAAAAGTTTAGGGGGCTCTTCTGGCCAATTAAAACCGTAGTGTCAATTTGCATTTTTCCTAAATAAGCCCATTTTTAGTCATCTTGGTATGCCGTTTACAAGATAATGTCACTGAGGAGGTAGACGCAAATAAATAGTCCGCGTATAAAAGGAACAAATTGTTTTGAAATTTCAAAACATTGAAATTACTATATACAAGCATTTGAAATGTAACATGTTATTCTGGTAATTGTTAACCTTAAAAGTCCAAATTTCAAATGGGGGCACCCGGGGGAGGGCACGGATACCAATTGGGGGAACTTGCCCCCAGTCCCCCCCCCCCCCCCGTAATTACGCCACTTAAAAAAAATATGATAATAAAGAACATAAAAAAGATCAAATAATCACATCGCATCGTTTACAGAATTTACCACGTGATTTCAGCTTTTGTGAAACTTTGAAAGTCTTACAGTTACAGCGAAAGCAGGGTCTGGGTCGATCCATTTTGTCGAAATTTTCCTTATCCTGTATCCGACTAAAAACCGAAAACAATTTGACCCAAAAACAACGGGTAAATAAAATAATATTTTGGGTCATAATGAGTTTTTTTAATAAAAAGTTGTGGCGGTCGTATTCGGCATCTTTTTAATTACCGACAACCAGCTGAGACAACAAACAGGAGCTTCTAAAACTCGTTCAACATCCACTCAAAATGCTACTTCTAAAACAGTAGGCCATTAACTATAGTGTTGGTATATAAAGTTTGGGGTTCAGCTATCTAAGCCTCGGTCTCAAAATGCATATACTCTAACTAAAACTCAGGGAGTTGCTATAAGTTTGTTACTGCTCGATGACGTCAGCCCCCTGTGTATATCGATTCATTATTCAGTCTTTCACCGTGGAGGAAGGGCTCTCTGCGATGTCTACGGCACGGTGTCTTTGGTTTTGTAACATTTAGTGTTTTGCAATTGGAAGGTCGACTGGTCTTTAAAGGCCTCTCTTTTCTCTAATTGAAAATTGTGAGATACTTGATACACGTTTTATTGGAACAGCAACTGACAGTGGCGTAACTAAGGGGTGGTGCACGGGGGGAGCAGCCCCCTCATGATGTCTGTACCCCCAGGTGCCCCCCATTTGAAGTCTGGACTTATGAGATTAAAAATTACCAGAATAGAATGTTTCATTTTATAAACCTTTATGCAGTAATTTCAACTTTATTTATTTATTTTTTTCCCTTTTTCAATGCAGACAATGTAGTTGTTTTTACCTCCACGTCAGATTATCTTAAAAATATTAAATAGTATAACAAGAGTGCTGAAAAGGGGCTTGTTTATACAAACGGAAACTACAGTTTTAATTGGCCAGAAGCCCCCCCCCCCCTCCCTAGAAACATGGTGCACCCCTTGTGCCCCCTAAACTGTTACCCTAGTTTCGCCGCTGTCACTTGGTCCAAAACGGTGGAACCACAACTGAGATCTAATACACGTGACGCCCTTCAAAATCAGTCAGTTCTCAGAAATAGTGAAATGACAGTAAAAAATAAAATGTGAAGAGACCCTAAACATCAGCCATGATATCATTGTGATATGATGTCTTAAAAATTGTTAAAATGTTGAGGAAAAATTTAACTTACCGGCACCTTTTAGTCATTAACTGAAAGCTCTTATTCTCAAAATTATGTTTTAAAAAACTAATATCTGTTGTAACCGAAAAGGCATGCGGTATAAGTGCAATAATTGTTAAAAATGACCCGAGGTTTCGACCCTAGCAGAAACTTCTTAGAGGTTAAACCACGGTGGAAGGGTTCAACCTTGTTTATGAGCAAAATAAACCCAGTTTTGAGCTTCAGCAGGAAGTGCCTGGTTTTGGGCATGGGACGCCACATACCGTTGAAGCCAACGACTTTAGACGAAAAACTGTTGCTCAATCTCTCCTAAAGATATGGGGCGTATAAGTGGCTTAGGAAATAGTTGACTTCGAAATCCTTCCATGGAACGTCACTAGACCATAATGGGAGTCCACTCACCCAAACCATCAACCTTAAATTGACAATGGTTTTTTTTTGAAAGGCCTGCCTTTTATGGAGGTCGGTAGTTTCTTCACTTTTCAAGACTGTGAAGCATTCACGGACAACATGAATCTTAAGACGAATGACCAATTACTCAAAGTGAAACTAATTGGGTTTCTTCTTGCCAGTGTTCTTGCACAGTTATAGTGGAATGTTCGACGTGATACCGGTGGGCGGTTTTAGGTGATTATTAGGGGGAACATCCACGCCCCAACTCCAGAACTCCAAATCAGCGCCGTAAACTAGGGTAAAATTTTAGGGGGGGGGCACAAGGGGGTGCACCATTTTTCCTAGGGGGGCACTTTTGGCCAATTAAAAATGTAGTTTCCGTTTGTATTTTTCATAAACAAGCCCTTTTTCAGTGTTTTCTGACGTGTTGACGGAAAACAAAATACATTATGTGTAAATAAATAAAAAAAAGTTTAAAAAACATCGAAGTTACTACGTAAATGATCTTAAAATGTAACATTTTATTGCCCCCCCCCCCTTAGTTACGCCACTGCTCCAAATTACTCAAGATTTAATACCGAAATCCCATCTCCAGGTTTTGATCGGGTTTGTTCAACTAGAACTAAGACTATTACAATTTTACAAGAGTATAAAAGGATTTCGGAGTTTCAACCCCAACTGCCACAAACTCATCCGAATCTTATTAGTTTGATTATATTTTGAAATGTGTTAAGAAAAAAACTTTACAGGGTCTTGGCCGCCCTACAAGCGTGTGATGAAGGACCTCGCGGCGAACGGTCAGGACCCTGCTGGTGTTAAACGGCCGTTTGAAGACCTCGGTCACCACTCTTTTATTCCCTAATTGAAATAATTAAAAAAAAAAATCATACACACTTGGACATTCAAGTTACATAGAGATTGTTCCCTATACGTACACGACTGATTATGCCTCCATGTTATGTCTAACCTATGGTCATGTTAAAGAGAAACTGCCTTGTAAAAAAGACAAGGTTTACATTTAGTCAAACACACAATGTAAACCTACCCCGAATCAACAGTTTTGGGCGTTTATTTTGCAACCCTTATTAGTGCAGAAGTTAACCCAAAAACTGTGTAGTTTGTGACAAAGGGCATAAAACTTGCCATTCAGGGTAAGAATGGATTGTTTTTAGATTTTGACCCATCTTGGGTCTTCCATATCAGGGGCGTGACATCTTGATATACACACAAAACTTTGACATACAAGACACAAAGCACTTCCCTGTATAATAAGAGAAGGAACATTCAACTTCTGTTTAACGTCATGTTGAACTGAAATAACCTTGCTAAATCTGAGCTTCGCATTTGGTTATGCACATATAGAGACCAAAAACGAGAGTTAGAGTCCAACAGTTTTATGCCTCAACCCCCATATGAATGTATTTCTCATCTAGAAGAGAAAGTCTGCAACTTAAATCCCACTCCACTTCAATCGAACCCAATCCGTCTTAAAACTATAATCCTTCAGCCGGTATAAACGGTCTGCCGGTCTGTCTTTACAATCTGTGACCACTGTTTGTTTTAGCTTAGCGCACAAGACAACAACTCTGTTTGATAAACGTTTTGATTATGAATCTTATTTGGCTCAAGGCAATTTCTCGAGAAGTCCGTATAGCAGTGGTCATCAAGTCGGTATAGTGGACTGCAGCACCATTATGTGTTTTTTCTTTCACTCAAAATTGTAATTAAACTTGAGCGTTGATAATATTGCAAGTCTTCACAAGAATTGAGTGTAACCATAAGATTACAAATTGTTTGCGAAATGTTCCAGGTTTGAAGGAATAATGTAATTAGTATAATATCAGTGTGCCTTGTATGCTTGTAATTACGTAAACTTGAAAGCAAACTGTGGAAAAACCTCAGTATACCAATCTTTCCTCGTTGCTTTGTACTGACACATTTACCAAACTTTCATGACAACAAGTCATGGGAAAACACTGTCTTTTCAATGTGCTGCGTCATGCATCCTCTGGTTTGCGCAATAATAACAACATCCATGATTTTCTGCGTGTTAAATACAGGTAGCTGTGCTACTGGTGTTACGCACAAACCCCGGGAAGCGCGCGCGCCCACGAACAGGTGCTGTAAGCCGCTACTGGTCTTACGCGAGTTTAAAAATCGTACAAAAATAACTGTCTGCTTTGAACATGATGAACTATTTAACATAAATTACAGGACTTTTTTGCCAGTTGGCGCTCGATATGTGGCAAGGTGTACCCCCTCCTATTGTATCTCCATTGTGTTCTGGAAATCTCTGGAATTCTTTTGAGGATTGTAGGGGGTACTTCTGTACAAGAGGGGACGTGGGGAGACTCCCACTGTCACATTTTTATTGGGCATGGTATATTTTGGTCAAACCTCAACTGGATCTCTGGCCTGTGTCTCTGGCTTGGGATGCGGCTTTCGTTCCCGGCTGTGGCTTATTAAACTTGCAAGCCAATTGGGGAGACTACACGTTTGGGATTGAATGAACATATATAGCACTTTGAGAAATACTCTGCCGGGGTCGAAACGTGAGGATTAGCGCGTTTTGCATGTATAAAAAGGATTAGGATCAATTTATCTCTCCAGTGTTCCCAAGACAAATGCAGGCAAGCGCACTTTTCATTATCATGGGAGCCTGGAATGGAACAAGCTAACCACGGCTCAGAGGCAGGCTAACACTTATAGAAAATTCAAATCTCTGTTTTACGTACTTTATTTTTTTCTACGCTGTCTGGATTGTTTCTTGTATGGATTTGAATGCGGGTTTGCGGTAGCGCCTTGTGCTGGAATTTTTTGGAGTGGTGATGGCTGTGGGGGAGGGGCTGGTTGGTGCTCAGCGTTTCGGTTGGTGTGCCTGTCGTCTTCTAGATAGTGCGTTCTAGAACTCATTCTCCGGGTTAAGATCGGGGTGTGCTGGGTACTTTTTTTTTACAGTATCGTTGTCTATTTGATTTGTATTTTTTGTTTTGTCTATTTATTACTTAAATTTGAGAGTGGGTTTTGCGGTATGGGGCCGTGCGCTGGAATCTCTTTGTATTTTTACTTCTTTTGGGTTGTCTGTTTAATTTGTTGGTATATGTTTTTATTATCATACACCTTGCTTCGAGTTGTTTTATTTTCAACTGTTCTCCATGTCAAATGTTTATTGTTTTAAACTCAGTTTTCAGTTTTTGTTTTTGGCTTTTCTCTATTGCTCTGTAGTTTATGTTTTACTTTTCACTGGGCCCTTGAGGATAGCAGTTGTTTTACTGCTTAGGCTATCCTGTCTAAATAAAACTACATATAAATAAATAAATAGGATTCTGTGTTTTACCTCGTTAACGGGGCTCTTGAAATTGCAGTATAAAAATTAACTACATGTCGTAGGCCTACGTCAGTTTAATAAAACAATCAAAAATTAAAGTTTGACAAAATGTATCGATTTACTCTTCAAAATTTTAAAGTTCACGGGTTGCTTAAGAATTTAGCCGAGGAGTGGAGTTGTTTTCACCCAAATATACCAAATACGTAGTTTTATACCGGTAATTGGATTACTTTCAGAGTTTTTATGAGTTGTTCGCGGTCCGTATGTAACTGGTAATACAAGGGCCACTCCAAAATGACAGATACATGAGTCAAGACTGTTTTACGCACAGGTGGACATGCAAAAAGACCCCCACTGATAATATATATATATGTATATATTACCCAGCTTTTATTTTTCACATATTTAACCATTTATCACTTGTCAAATTTTGTTTGGTAAGTTTTTGTGTGAAGATATTGTTATTCATGATTTTGGGGTTGGATTTTGTACAAAGGAATTGACCTTCTTTCATACTATAGCGTTGGTATGGTGGTGTAGGGATATTTACGGGTTCGAAAACACCTATAGCGTATTAAAGCGAACCATCTCGAATGGTTGTGATAGGATCACCTAAGCTGTTGGGCTGTGATTATGGTGGTTATGCCTAACCCCAAAGAAAGGCATATCAGTTTGCTAAATATACTAGTGCAGCCATCAGTTCAACACAATCAAACAAAAGACAAAAGTTTAGTTTTTATTTATTTATTTTATCTTTCAAACCGAGGGACCCTCAAAAGTGACTAGCACTGTGACCGGTAGGCCTGAAGATACGTGTATGTAGAGAAGATGTTGAAGAAAATGTCAGTTTTAGATGTGGGAGGAAAACCCCAAAATAGGGAAAACCCGTGCAATCAGGTAGGGACTGAAAACCCAATCCACATGCAAGGCTCCAGTCCGGGATTCGAACCGGGCTCCACAGAGATGAAAGTCAGGGGAAAAAGACACTGAGCCAACCTTAATGCCCAAGTTAGGTTTTGAAGGGTTGGGATGGTCAGGGTATTTTTTTTCATACAGAAATAATGTTATTGCATGTAAGTATATATTAATTTTGGCTATGACAACCGTTCGTTCCAGTTCCAGCTCTTGTAGAATGAATAATGCAGTACAGTTTTTGTTTTTGTTTTTTTGAAACCGTCACATTTGTTGTTAACTGTTGCCCCAAAAAATACCATGTCTTTCGAAAACTTGGAGTACATAACTTACTTGGGGTAAGTTTGATGCATTTTCATTACGAACTACTGTACGTTTGCGAACGTTTAAAGGGCGAATTTGTTTACGTCAAGTTACGTACTTCACTTGTTACTCCAAAATGGTTACGTATTTACGCAAGCTTTAGTTATTGCACACCAAGGTAAACGGACGTTAGTTAATAGGTCTTTTTTGTTTTGTTTTTTGTTTTTTTACACCATGTCTTTATTATGCGGCAGGGAAAAGAGTTAAAAAACTGTTTTACTGATTACGGATAAAGTTTTTAAAAAATAAATAAACCCAGTCTAAACTTTTCAAGCGATGGTTATTGTGTAACGTCATTGAAACCACATCGACGCTTGGAGGGTAAATTAGTCTGACCCCCGTCCACGTTCAAATGGAAATCAGGGTTCAGTATTGCTATTGCACACTAGGGACACGACAAGTATGGCGGCGGTGTACAACGAGACCGCGTCTGTATCCATTGGTGTAATGAGACTTCAAAGTAGCAACTCACTGAATTAAACAGATACGATTGCAACGATTTCAATGCCAGGAATGTTAGCGTGTGTTTATTTACAACAAACGTCAGCTCCACTTCCATTCTCCGAGACCATGCTTCAGCGGTTCCGCAAGAAAAAAAATTGCTTTGAGCAAACATGGGTTGGTCGGCGGGGCGAATACTTTGCATTCCCTCGTCAGGTTTAACCATGGAGGTTAGATGTTTATGTTTTTTTTTCTTCAGTAGAAAATAGACAGTGGAATGGGTATAGGCTACGTGTATACCAAAATATATTAGAGATTTGAACACAACTGGGTTTTTTTTCTATCAACACAAGTGTTTGAGCTGGGATGGGGAGGCGGGTTGAGGGAGGTGTTTATACTTTCCCCAGAATGAACGTTGACATGTGAAATCCACTATACATTTGTGTTCCCCCCCCCCCCCCCCCATCACGCATTTATTTATTTCAGGTTTATATTGAGTTGCCTGTAAGTTATGTTTGATGAAAAAGTCACTTCTGATTTTGAAAGGGCACTAAAAGAGAAATTGCCATAAAAATTATTTTAGAGTTTGTGTGCATTTTTATTTATACTTAATATTTCTAATAACAGTTTATGCCTGAAGACACCTTGTACTGACGTCACACGCAGTTACTATCTTGCCCATGGTCTGCCATTTTTGGAGTCAAAATGCATGTGGTGAAGTTTATGGTGCGCGCCTAACCCAAAATGGCGCAACCAATATCGTGGCTGATGACGCCAGTTGAATTGGGTCGGTACAGGCTTTGGCCGTTTTCGAAGCTTCGGCTGGGCTTCCTTGGGCTTCGTCCGCCTGTGTGAAGCCCGTAAGGAAAGCGCACGTTTTCTGAATACCTGACGGAACCTAAGCCCAAGCCGTGGTTTCGAAAACGGCCTGTGTCAACCATAGTTTTGAACTTTTGTGAAATAATTATTCACACAACTAGGCCTCTCCTGTAAGATTGAAATGCGAACTAGATAAGTCAGAATCAAAGGCTTCAGCTGTGGCTATGGCTTATAGCCGCATTAGAAGCCAAAGTCACTTTGTTCGTTGGCATGCTGTATTATGATTTGAAATCAATACGTCCACACATATGGCCATCATAAACAAACGTCTTGTTCTTTTAAAGGTAATACGGGCAATGCCAATAATGCACACTGAATCTAACTCCACCAAAACAGGACCAGACTATTTTTCACTTCCAGCCTCGATTTGGTTACATTGGTTTGCCTGGGACAAAAACCAAATGGCCGCACCATGATAAAAGTTCGGTTAAAAATAGCTGGCCAAAAAGGCCTATCCTAATTACCCAATTTTATTTGTAGTGTAAACATGTGACGTGGTCTACGTTCTAATAAATATCTTTTTAAACACTGCTGTCCGAAATAATCGTGAAAGGAAGGAAAACACACTCGAGGCAGCACCATACGTCAAACAATATTTTACTAAAAACACAATTTGTCAACTCTTCCCAAAATCCTGCATTTCACCTTACAATGATTCATTACAGACATTTTCAAAGAAAAATTGTTTCATTTCTTTATTACAGATGTCGTGTTCGTCATAATGAGTAACAACATCCCATTGTTAAAAAAAATAAATTCCAACAGAAACACAAACAGATCGTGACTTCCAGTACCTGTCTCAGTCCATTTCCTGCATAAAACACAATGAAAAGTATCGTCTCCAAGGGTAACAGAATGTCCTACCTTACAAAAAAACTCTCCCAATCTCAACATCTTCCCTTTGTAACCGTTTTTCCCATGGATGGGTTTCATAAACATTTCTAATATAAGTCTTTTGTCTTGTATGGCCTTGTGTCCAGCTTGCATATTATGGTTAATTTCTTTTTTGGAGGATGGGTGTTAAAGTTTGGATAGCCCAGATAGATTTTTGAACGTAAAACCAGGAGGTGAAAGTCTCCCTCCTTTGGACAAGTCAAGGTCTAGGCACTGATCGTAGACATTCTAGACTAGTCTTTCGGTATCTCCTTTGGAAACGAAAACATAAACCGTCCACGGTTTTTAAAAGTATATTCTGAACAAAACAAGCAAATACTATCCAGCCATCTTTCAATCAAGTCATTGTTCTTTGTATCTTTGAACAAGTTTTGAGAAAGTTTTTGCAGAACTTCTGTTTTGGTTTGGAATTCATCTTTTGTAGAATCGACTTGGGACGACTATGAACAGATCTTGCCGCAATTTTTTAAAGTTGCGTGGCCCGTTTTTAGTCGAAATTATGATTTTTATTCTTTTTTAAATGTTTTCTTCTTTGAACGAATATTGATAGACAATGCTGTCTCAAATTGAAAAACAAACACAAACTTTCGCATATGCCACGGACAAAGCACAACATACATGTAACGGCATGCACAAGCTATAGACTTACCCCGGTGGCGTACCATCAATCATGATCTTAAACTTTCCAAAAAGCAAAAAAAAAAAGATGTTTAAATAAATTACACGCAACTGTTATTATTAAAAACCTGTGAAAGTTTCAGCTTAATTGGGGTCATGAGAAAATAGTGAAAAACGCCCTTATAAAGTTTCACTGTTATAGAACAATGAGTTTTAGTCTCGCTAGATCAAAAATATTTGTTTACCCATTTCTCAAAAAAAACTAAAGCATTTCAGGCAAAACTATTTCAAGGGAAGTCTTCCATCATGACAATCTTTATGTAAGTTTTGTGTACATCTGTTAACTTTCCTGGTTTTTGATCTTCCCAATAGTGTATTTGGGATTTAAGTCAACCTGAAAAACCCAATACAAATTGTTTACATACTTTTATAAATGATGTTATTACTTCTTAATGAATTTACCCTCTCACCTCTTGCCCCACCCACAGGTAGACGGTGTCTTCATCACCACCATGTCTACGAGACTTCTACGCAAACAGCTCCTATGGCCGCTTCTAGGAATTCTTCTTGCCTCAACGAGTATCTCACAAGCTCAAAATAATCGTAAGATTGTCATCAATTTCGTAAATATTAGCAGTTGAAAAAAAATCAACAAAATAATAATTGGTACAAACAATCGAAAAGTATACAAGTTACAGATGTTTCTTTTGTATTTTCCGGTTTATCTGCTTTGCCATGTATAATCATCATTTGTTCTTTTCATATTACAACCGCATTTCATTTTTGTTATTTAAGCGCTTTTGTTGTTTTTGTATTTCAGTTGTGTTGTTCATAATGTATGTCTTCTGTCTGTTCGTTTGTCTTGTTTCTGTCTGTTCATTTATTGGCTGATTTCTACAAGTCTCGGCTTATCAAATCGGCCTCCATACTGTTCCCTTTCTTTGACTGTATAAACCTTTATTTATTTAAACTACACAGTTTGCTTTTGTATGTAATTAATGTTATGTTTTTGACAGTATGGAAATAAATGTGAATTGAATTGAAATTGAGTGTGTGATATGACAAAATTTGATCATGTTCTTTCATTATGTTATAATGATTATAAGAAAAAAAAGAGACCAAAAAAAAAAAAATCCCTCGACAATCCGTAAAAACAGTGTATTGCGCGTCTTGAAGCAGAGTCAAGAGTTTGATTTTAATCTTTCAATAAGTCCTTGTTTCCAAAGAACAATGAAGTGGATTTTAAATATATTTTACAAGCATTACTCCCTAGGCTCAGTTGCCCACGTGATCTCAACCCGCCAATACCCCCACTCCAAGTTCACTTGACACCAAAATGTTTGGAATGCCTCGGATTCTGTGATAAGCAATTGTTGCTTTGTCCTCAATCCTCCGCAATCCTCCAAATCATGAAGGAGGATTTAGGATGATGTACAGGAGGTTTAGGGATTATTTAAATGAATTTCATTTCACACCTTGTCCTGTTTTCTAACACATTTCCCCTGCTGTTGTTGTTTTTGTTTTTAAATAGCTTGCCAGCAGTCCCAGCAGCTATGTCTGAACGGTGCCATATGCCGTCAGGCTTACCTCAGTCCCGGGTACATCTGCGAGTGCCAAGGGCCGTGGCAAGGGCAGAATTGCGAGGGGATGTTTCCTGGAATAACCCCAACACTCCGTAAGACATCACTTTATTATAATTTATTGTTTGTATTGTACTTCTGGCTCCTCCTCCTCTTCTTCTTCCTTTTTAAAATTCCATTTCAAAGTTTTCAATTGGGCAAGTTATTTTCACTCTTTTCATTATCACTATAGAAAAAAACAACCAACAAACCGAAAAGATAACAAGTAAATAAATAAACAGTCGTATAAACAAGGGGAAATAACGCAATGTGACTGCTTATATAAGCTTAGCTCCCAGTTTGTGAAGTTTAAAAAAAAAATTGTTGTGCACTAAATCCGTGACAGCGATACAGAAAGAGGAAACAATCATTACTTGGGTTTGTTTTTCTTGAAAAAAATTTGACCGTGGTTGAATTGATATTATCCTTTGGTTGTTTAAAGGCACGATGATTGCAAACTATAGAATGAACATAAAATCTCTTACAGAAAACCACAGATGTATTACGAATTTTAAAATTAAAGGAATAATATTAATTCAAGTTGATGAAAATGATAAAGCACATAATGTGACCGACGCACCACGCCAGGCAGTTCTCGGAATAGGCCTACTCAAATGGCATCACAACTGAGGACAATCGAAACATCAACCTGTGATATCATACAAATTCTATACATTGAGAAATTATTCATTCATTTATTTTTCGATATATTTTTTTATATACAGCTAAAGAGTGTGGCATTAATTTCTACAGCGACTCTGGTACAATTCTCTCAACCAATTACCCGTTGCCTCCGAATGACAACGAAGATTGTTACTATCTGGTCCGGATACCGTCCGCCGAGTCGATTACATTTTTCTTCGATGTCTTCCTTTCTGAGAATCACAAAGATGGGTTGATCATCTATCCTGGAACCACAGTGAACGATCAACTGCCCGATCTTCGGTGAGCAAGTTGACTCACAAGATTATGGAGTTCTTTCTCCATCACACACTAAAGAAAAATTGCAAGATGATCATCGGGGAAAATATACCGTCCAGTTAGAAATTTTAAATAAAGATGACAATCCATCCAACCTGAAAAAAAGAACAATCTGTTGTGTTTGTACTCTCTTAATGTAAAAGAGTGAAAACCACTCTTGAGTCTTTTTGTCCGCCACTCACTCTTGCAAGGAGCCATATACAACTCTTTTTAGAGTGAAAAACATGTATTTTCACTAGATTCAGAATGAAATTCACTCCACTTTCGCTCAAAAAAGACTGGCGAAGAGTGAGTTTGACTCTCAAAAGCGCCAAACTGACACCACACTCTGGCAAGCGAGTGAAATTTTCACTCTTTTGCATTTAGAGAGTTATTGTCTACCAAGCCTTCATGTACGATACAGCACATTGGATGAGCTCGTATTTAAAGTGAAGTCAACAGAGGGCGCTTTAATTGAACAACAGTTGTTTGCTAGAGGCTGTCGGCTGCTATTATTATAAACTTGTCACTTTTTCTTTTCGGATCGTCTGCTTTCAGAACGTTTATCGGGAGTGAACAAATCGCACCGCAAACATTCAACACTAACCAGGTAGTTTTGTACTGGTATACAGACTTCAATGTGCCAAGTGGAGGGTTTTCAATCAGATATGAAGCCGGTAAGTGTAAAAAAAATGCACTCAACTTGAACTAGGGCAGGCCTAACTGGGGTGCTGTACTCCTTTTTGAGATTTTGACATCATCGGTCGTACTAGTAGTAGTACCTACTAGTAGTAGTACGAC
The DNA here is from genome assembly GCA_911728455.2 of Marthasterias glacialis. Taxonomy (NCBI): domain Eukaryota; kingdom Metazoa; phylum Echinodermata; class Asteroidea; order Forcipulatida; family Asteriidae; genus Marthasterias; species Marthasterias glacialis. The sequence continues at coordinate 13,066,549 of OU452237.1, read as the reverse complement.
CGATAATGTCAAAATCTCAAAAAAAGGAGTACAGCGCCCCAGTTACTGGGTCTAGGGCAGGCCTATTGATATAATCACAAAATATTGCAACTTCCACTCCAAAAAAAGCAAAGACTAATGTAATTAGCTGGTCCTTGTGGTGTCTGTGCCTCTAAAACTTTTATGGGAAATGGGTGTAAATGCTATCTCTTTTGTCACTTATGCAAGCTTGCCTCTCTTTCTCTCGGACTCTGTTAGTGGTAACTCGTTAGTAAATTGAAATAATCAGAACCCAAATTAGGATGAATGATAGGTTCAAAAAACAAAAAAACAAAACATTTTAGATGTACCCATTTGGTACATTTAAAATGTTTGAAAAAAAAAGTGTTGTTAAGATTTGCCACATTTTAACACATGGTCCGTCGTAGCGCTCTCACATGTAGGTCTTACTCTTAGGGATGTAACCAAGAGCTACGATTATCACAGCCATGACATGTGACATAAACTAATTGACAAACTTGCCTTGCAACTGGCCTTCTATTCCAGCTGCGCACCGTGTCTCCTGAACTCCCTGCTGGACGTGTTTGAGGAATTTAAACAATCTTTCTCCATTCAAGCGCCAATTTTTAAGACGCATCTCTCCAATCTTTCTCTCAATGACTATACATGTTAAGTGTTTTCTGTTGAGCGGCAATTTCTCTGTTATTTATTAATTATTACTATTAATTAAACTAGATCCCGATCCATGTTGGGAGAATCCATGTCTAAATGGGGGAGTGTGTAATAGAATCGGCGGCACTGGGACCGGATACCAGTGTGACTGCCCTCCAGACTTCAGCGGAGTCAACTGTGAAATAGGTAGGAATTCATCCCCCTGTGATTAAATGGATGATACAGTCACTGTTTTGTTTCTTGTTGAGAGGAGAAATAATTTTTTTGTCACTTGACCAGTGACCAGCTGATATTGGTGACATTTTCATAAAGTAATGGTATGGTCCGTTTGTTGAAGACCGAAGGATTGGAATTAGTGTTCACTTGAAAAAAAACAGTTATGAAACCTTTTTGAAAAAAGCATACAGGATTTGTTTTGAAAAAGATTTAAGATTTAATCTGAAAGTTTACTCATTTGTACCAGTACAAATCGCCATGGAAAAATATATCCATCTGAAATACTTGTCAAGGTTTAAAAAATGTTTGAAGACCTCCCCCCCAAAATAAATTAAAACTTTTATTTTTTTCTCAGGCACAGTAATTGTTGCACAGACCTCCATCGGTGTGAGTTCCGGGATTCCTGTCATTCAGGGTCGTCTCAGTCAGAGCTTCACCTTTGACCTCACCTTCTCGCCGGGTCAAACCCAGTTCTCCCTTACAGGGACTGGTTTGTGGAGCGTCATGCTGTACTTGAGAGATAATTTAGGAAATCAAATCGCAACACAGGTAAGTCGCAACACAGCAGATTTAAGTCTGCTACCACCTAGTGTTTTCAAAAGGTCTCTTTGGAATCTCTTGGATCAGTTTCCTGAGCACTCAGGAAATGATTTTATTTTTTTATTAAGGTATAATTTCATAGAAGAGTAAGAATAACAATAAAATACATTTATAATCTGGCATGTCTGTCATAAATGCCACACCTGGGCCCAATTTCATAGAGCAGCTTAAGCAGAAAATAGTGCTTAAAAATTTTCTGCTCAGCAAAAATAAGCAGGATACCAGGCACAGATCGTACATGTGACATGTTAATTTGGCTGGTTACCTTAGTCTGGTAAGCATAATTTTGTTGTGCTTAGCTACTGTTTGTGCTAAAAGCAGCTCTGTGAAATTTGGCCCTGGTCTCAATTTCATAGAGCTGCTTAAGCGCAAAAAGGAGCTAAGCACAACAAATCATGCTTACCACAATACAGTTACCAGTGAACATACTATTCCACATAAACCATGTACTCATTGTTTGCTTTAGCAGAAACTCGTCTATGGAATTGGTCCCTGGCACTGAATTATCAAATCAGCTGGAGCTTATTAAGAACTATTTTTATTGAAAGGTATACAAGGTGAGGTGTCGCAAATTGTTGCTAGACCATGCCAGAAACACCGGGGCAAGCCCCTTCTCTTTACAATACGTACACTGGATTATTTGACTTGCATTACTAGCACACAGGACCTACGACTGTACATCCCATCTGACGGACAAAATGGTTAAGTGTCTTGCTCGAGGACACAAGTGCCGAGATAACCCAAGAAGTAACCCCAAATTTATTTGTCTGGAACCTTTGTTTTTTTTCCTTCTTTTAGAATGTCAATCTTAACAACCAGCAGAGCAGTGTACCCTGGCAACCTCCATCTGCCTCCACCATCTTCACCTTACAGTCTACGTTGAACACCAACACCCTCTCCTGTGTGCAGGTGACGTCCGTCTGCGGGGTGATCGGCCGTGGTCAGAGCCCCTCGACACCCTTCTCAATTCGTGGGGTTCAAGGCAGTAACTCCCTTGTTGGCTGCACCTCAGTCCAATGCAGAGGTGAATTTGATCCCTTGCTCTCAGTATTTCTTGTTCAATCCTATTGCTCTTGGTTACATTTGCCAGCGAGTTGACCAACTCTTCAAAACCATTCAATTGCACTGGTTGTGGTTGGTGGCATAGCGGCTCTGCAGTGAGCATATGTGTACTGTGTAGATGCATTCATCACATATTTTATTGCAGGCAGGCATAGATTATCTGTCATTCAAAACCCACAGTGGGTGATATTGAATGGTCAGACAGTAGGAGGGTGGACTGTGTACTGTGTAGATGCATTCACCACATGATATCATATTGCAGGCTGCCATAGTTTATCCATCATTCAAGACGCCCAATGGTTGCAGTGAATGGTCAGAAAGTAGAAGGGTTGACTGTGTACTGTGTACTGATGCACTCAACACATGATGTCATATTGCGGGCTTGCATATAATTTATCTTTCCAAACCGCAGCGGATGATATTGAAGGTCAGAGAGTAGGAAGGTTGACTGTGTAAAGTGTTGATGCATTCACCACATGATATCATATTGTGGCTTGTATTTAATTTTGTCTATCATTCAAAACCACAGTAAAGACGGCCGGAGGGCTAATGAACATGTGTTTTTATGACTGTCCTTTTACTGAGACATTCTGGTCTTTTCCTGATGAGCTTTTTAATTTTACAAGCAGATTGACATACAAAAAGAAACCAAACATACAAACAGCTTACTGTGTTGTTTTAGCTATCCAGTTTATATTTACCCAAACGAATTTGTCAGAGACTTTCGTCTGAAAGGTTGTTTCTAATGTGACGACATTTTAATGCTACTTATCATCCTAAAAAATGGTCGAAATCAATCATTTGCTGTCCTCCTTTTTGCAAAAATTGTTATAGTTCTATGAATGTAAACATTATTTTACACTACAGAGGTTTGGGCCTAACTAAATTGAATAATTTTTTTCAGGTCTTGAAATCACCAGAGTAGATATTGGGAGTGTCCTGCGAACCCTCCGCGAGGGCGTCAACAACCAGATCATTCAGTTTGACTTTACTGCGTACACCAACCCCCAAGCGGGTCAGGTGTCGGGGTCAAACCTCTGGAAGTTCACCCTCTTCGGCAGCACCCAGTCCAATGGAGCGGGGAGCAGAGTCTTGACCAGGACCCTGACGTTGAACCAGGGCCAGCTGAACGCCGTTCCGGGACCCAATGGGAACATCCAGTTCCTGGGCTTGGAGACAACCCTAAGTTTGAACGGTCTGACGTGTTCCCAAGTGCAGTACATCTGCGTGACTCTTAGCAAGGGGGATAACCCTTCGCCGGATTTCATGATGAGCGGAACGCCTTCGGATGCGGTGCTCACCGTCTGCCAGCTCACTACATGCAGAGGTGGGTCAGAATATTTCCCTAGAGATAGGCTTACTCTGAGCTCTGTACACTTAGGTCGTGTACAAATTAACGGCTTTGTCAGTGGCTATGGCTGGATCGCTAAAAAAGTCCTATTCTTCAATGTTGTCACTGAAGCCAACGGCCGTAGCCGTAGCCAAAGTCAATTGATGGAAACCTGGCTGATATTGCAGCCATCTTGGGTTTTTTTTTTGCATTCAATCTAATAAAAAATTAGTCGGGTCCCATCGTATGAAATCATAGTTATAACTGTCATTGTCACTGTGTATAGAGGGAGCCTAACAAGGAATTCCATGCAGTAAAGTCCACTTCCCTCTATACCTCAACAGCCTGACAGTCAAGTGGTTTAGAATGATGTTAACGATCCAAATTTAAGGTGATGAAATGAGCGACACTGCACAAGCCACTCTGCCCTTTGTGTAAACAGCGTATAAGTAAAGAGGATAAAAAATGACAAAAATAATTCAAGGTAAGACAGTGAGATGGAAACAAATGGAAACAGAACACAAGATAATCCATTCTAAAGTGGCCATGATTAATACAAGTGGATAGTCACTGTTGCTCGAAAGCATTTTAATCCACCCTTGAATGGAACAGAAACCTCAAGATTTTCATTTTTTATTTTGATTTCCTAGGAGTGCAAATCACTAGCACCAGCATATCTGTAACGTCGGGTAACACACTGCTTGAGCGCCAGTCCAATTCAGTCGGGTTCACCCTCTCCATTGTCTCTAACTCCGCCGGGGGAAGCGTCAGTGGTCAGAATCTCTTCAACATCAAAACCTTCGGCAGCAATACCCAGACGGGGACCAGTATCAGGATTTCCGAGCGCGATATTCCGGTGAGTTGGTGGTGGCAATATTAATATTCTTTATCCCTGATGCAAAAAGTAAACATCTATTATAATGGTTGTGGTACCTGCTGCTAATAGGATTCGAACTGCCTCTAGCTGCCGGGCAGTCTCAGTAGTCTAGTTGGTTAGACAGCTGCTCTAGAATAGTGGGGGTCGTGGAATCCCACCCGAGGAATATGCATGTGGATTTTTCACAGGACTCGGGTGAAAGTGCTGAGTATACAGTGCTTAACACACATCGGTGTATGGGCAAAAACACAAATAATTTAAAGTTCTTTTTGCTTTTTCCTTTTTGCAATCACCAGGGCAACATTGGCATCACAGCAGGTTTGCTCGCCGTCATCCCAAATCTTTCCACCGTGGTGGACCTGAACAATCTCCTGTGCCAACAGGTGGTTGCCCTGTGCACCGAGTTATCCAAGGGCATCAACGCCAATCCCGACTTCACCCTGGAGCCTGTACCGACCACAGACGCTCTACGAGACTGCATCAACATGGAATGCCGAGGTGATTGGTTTTAGTTCTTGTAGTTGAGCTTAGAAATACAGGTCTTGGGTGGATTTCACAAAACCAGTCCCAACTTACTACTAGTCCTAACTTACGATTAGTCCTATAAGTTAGGACTAGTTACTCGTCCTAGCTCGAGATTAGACTAGTCCTACCGCTTTCTAAAATCTACACTAGGTCTGATTTCACTGAAGTCGCTATCTGATCTACTTTATAAAAGGGAAAGTACATCCTTGTTTTTCAGAATTTATCTTCAGTTCTCTAGAACTCAAGCTTCCAGCTCTCGGAGCCAAATTACTGCTTTTTTCTTAAAGGACACGGTCAACATTGGAAATTGTCAGAGACTAGTATCCGCACTTTGTGTAACCCAACATAAACATGAAATAACAAACATGTGAAAGTTTAAGCTCAGTCATCGGAGTTTTCACTGTTTTAAAATATCAAGGTTTGGTCTTGTGAGATCAAATCTAGTTGTTTTACTCATTCCCCAAAACAACAGCATTTTAGGCAAAAATACTTCAAGGGGAGTTTTCCTCCATAACCATCTTTATACCATGTAAGTTTTGTGAACATTTATGTATTTTAAATTTTACCTTACCAATGTTGTGCACAACCTTAGTTTATTAATCACAACTACAGGGAAGAGCACCTCATGTTGACCTTTAACCTCATATTTATTCATAAACATCCTCCTTCCCAGGTGTGTACATCAGTTCAATGACCATCATCCCCACGGTCAACAGGCAGCTTCAGTACGGCAACAGGAACCACATGCTGACCTTCAACCTACGCATCCAGGCCGACTCCCCCAGCGCCAGCATCTCCGGATCGAACCTCTGGCAGCTCGTGGTCTTCGCCAATAACCAGCTCAACGGGCAGGGTACCAGGAGAGGTCAAGCTGTCGTTACGCTGACCCCCAGTCAACTGAGCACTGCGCTTAATGAAGGGGGCCAGATTAACTTCAATGACTTGCAGGTAAGTAGTAGTAGTACACTCGGTCAGCATCAGACAGACTGGTTAAAATATAACACAATAGTAGCGTTCCTACACCATGTGCTATAAAAATTAAACCAATTTTAATTTTTTTTTTTAGGTTACAATGGATCTGAGCTCTGTAACATCCTGTGCGGAGATCATTTACCTATGTGTACAGCTGCAGAAGGGCCAGGCGCCCAGCCCTGACTTTACCCTACAAGGCAACACAGTCCAGTGTCTCAATGTTGAATGCACGAGTAAGTCACTTCGAAAACCATTTTGCAAATTTAAGTGGTCATGACCTCACATGATGCTGCGCAATCAGCTGCCAGTTTGCCTGAAGCACCAGGGCAAACCCCTTCTCTTAGCGATAAGTGTAACTGTTTTTTGTTGTTGTGCATTATTACATAACACATGGGACGTACGGATTTACGTCCCATCCGAAGGACGAAGCAATAATGGTCAGGTTAAAACTGGGACTTGAACCCTCATACTGCTCATGAGCTTGGCCACGACATGCAACAAACACTACTGTAACATGTACAGGAAACAAAATCGCACTCTTTAGCGGTCTCATTTGAATACGCAAGAGAGCGGCACAGTCTGTATCAGAAACACACCATACGAAGGCATATTTGGATGTATCAGAATTGATGCTGTTCTGTTTTTTTTTTCTCTCGTTTTCTCCCTCAGGCTACAATCCCTGTGTTTCCAACCCCTGCCAAAATAATGGAGTCTGCGGCAATGCTGGAAACTCATACACGTGTTCTTGTAGCAACGGATGGACTGGTACATTATGCACAACACGTAAGTTTAGTTTCTTTGTTTGGCACTTCCGGCTCTAAAACGTCATCACTTACCAACAGGATTGACCCCTTGCACTGACGCCACCACAGCTACTGTCTTGCCACGCTCGCCATTTTGGGAGTCGACTGGTAAACGTGTAAACGCCGTGTCGCCTAAAAATGCGCACTACGCTGTATACACACGGGGACATTGACTCCCAAAATGGCGCAACCACGATTATTGTGATGATAACGTCAGAGGTGAATTGCGTCAATACATGCTTGTTTTGATTATGGCAATGAAAATTAAGTCTCAAGACAATAATCTTTGGAATTGTAGTTTTGAGTTTGCTGCCTTTTGTAGTCCAAATCTACTCGGTGAAACCATGAAAGCACTATTGATTTACTTGTATTCCATATTTAAAATTTGATCCATTGATTTTTGTTGTTGTTGTTTTTTTTTTTTGCAGCTGTAAATGCCTGTATTAACCACCGGTGTGAAAATGGCGCAGTCTGCGTAGACAGACAGTTCAACTATGAATGTCAGTGTACATTCGGATGGACAGGGAACTTCTGCCAGCTTTTGGACAGTGGTAAGTAAAACATGACGATAGCATTCATTCAGCCCTTTTAAACAGTGTGCCAAAGTGCCTTACACTATTACTACACCCGTTTAAGGGACCCTAAGTATTTCTAAAACCATCTCAACTCCTTTGGAGTATTCAGCACCAGCAGCCAAATTGGTTTTTTTAATTTTTTTTATGGAAGTCGCCAGACACACAAGGCCAGTAAGCCACTCGAGGTGTGGGCTACAAATCAACCGTTTTTCCAGGGACCGTTGCCACCTGCTCCTGGGGCTGAAACAGGGTTACCCCCTTTACAGTCTGTGAGGATGTAGGCTTGGGTATCATCCATCAGAAGCCTGGCTGGTAGAGCAGAAAGCTCTACCTCCCCAACTTTTACGGAGCAATTATGGTTAAGTGCCTTGCTCAAGGACACAAGTGTTGCGACCGGGACTCGAACCCACACTCCGATGACTCAGCCACCAGAGCTTGAGTCCGACGCACTAACCACTCGGCCACGACACGCCACGAAATGGTGAACAGCTTACTAATTATTCACGTCAATACTCTCTACCATTGCAATACCTATTACTTCTGGGTGATGTGAAGCATATAAGTTAAGTGTGTTGCCCAAGAACAACAAGTGTCATGACCGGGATTTAAACCCACACTCAAATCAGCCATCAGAAATTGAGTCTGATGCTGTAGACTGCTCGGCCACGACAGGCTACAAATATACAAACATGGACATTTCAACCCTTAAAATGTATATTTTATTCTTCTTTGTGTGCGTGTGTGTGTTTTCAAGGAGTCATTCTCTCCCGCATTCAACTCTTATTGGCCAACCTTGCCATCAGAGAGGGCACTGTGAACAACAATCTTAACTTCAACCTCATCCTCACAAGCGACGCCTCAGGGCAAACCATCACGGGCACAGGCCTCTGGTCCTTCAATGTATTCGGAAGCACCCAGTTGGATGGGAATGGGCAGCGCTACGGCGTGGCTACAGCCCAGTACAATGCGGGCCAGTCCACCCAGCTGCTCGCCGGAGGCTCGCTGACCATCAACGGGGTACAGGTCAGTCTGGATTTGAGCCAGGTGGTGTGTAGCCAGGTGCCGTACCTCTGCGTTGAGGTGGTGCCGGGGCCGTCTGCGTCGCCCGCCTTTCGGCTGAGTGGGGATCAGGTGGAGTGTGCCCAGATCAACTGCCAGGGTGAGTGTGTCCGTTATTCACGGACGGTTTTGATTGCATTTTCACTTGTGACGGCTACCAGTGGGGTGTCATGGTCAAATGGTGACTTACAAAGACATCTTTGGTTTTATTACCAGAACTTCAAATGTAAATGTCATGAAGCAAAGAGTCATACCAATGAGTGATGTTACAGTACAAATCGCTATGGCGACAGTGAAAGCTCCAGGCAGTTCATCTTAACGATGAATCTCAGCAATTTGTGAAATCTTGCCAAGTATCAAAGTTTAGGTAGACGTTTATGATAGCAAAACCTTGCCTTAACTTACCTGTTTTTCTCTTTGAAATAGGCTCTGCCCTGGATTGATTTAAATTTAATACAACAATTCATTATCGAACCTGCTTTTTAAGCATTGTTAAGTATATTGTTAAGACAATTCCGATTCAATTTGGAACAAATCACAATGATCAAAGCTTATCTTTCTGTAGGTGTCAATATCATCAACACACAACTTCAAGTCATATCGACCAACAATGTAGTAGAACGTGATTCCAGCAACCCGCTGACCGCAGACCTGACCATCACCACGAGCCCTACGAGTGCGGGGGTATCAGGCCTCCGCCTCTGGAGAGTCACCACCTTCCTGAGCACCCAGCCAGATGGCTCTGGAACCCAGTACGGCCAGAGCGTCCTCCAGTTGTCCGATGCCCAGTCTGGGCTCAATCTCTCACCGGGTCAGACAGCCATCATGTCGGCGCTCAGCATAAGGGCCAACGCCGCCAGCTTGCTGTGTGGTCAGTTTGGCTATATATGCACTCGGCTTGAGAAGAGCCCCAGTTCGACAGTTGACTTCACCCTTAACACACCCTCCTATGTGGCCTGTGCTCCTGTCACTTGTAAAGGTGAGGTATTTTGTGTGGCTGGAACTCTGAAAAAAATTGCTTGTCCTTCAGACATTTTAACAACACTCCCCCGAACAACGGTCTAAGTTTATGATGTTCCCTTACAGTCTTAAAACCATTCTCTTAAGATCTCAAGCTGTGTATTTGCAGTCTGTATGTCCAACTTGGCGCTTGTTTTTTTATGATCCCATAGGTGTTGAGATCACCGATGTCGTTGGAAATATTTTATCCGGTGTGCCCGTTAACTCGGACACCCCCAACAACAACGTCGTATTTGACGTCACGGTTTCTTCCAATCAGAACGGAGCCAGCATCAGTGGATCCAACCTGTGGGAGGTCCTAGTATTCGCTGACACGCAGGTAAGAAAACAGTCGTTGCTGAAATCAAATATCTATCTCAGTACCTGTTGGTAAGTGTGATATACTTCTCTTTCAAAATTAAAGCTGCACCAACTTTATACAAACTGGCTCCAACGATAATCAGAAGCCCACAGGGAATGCATTCAGCTAGTTTTTCTTGAGAATTTAGGTGTGCAGAAAGAAATCTTTTTTGCACTTGCCTTTCACATGTTTAGCATAGTCTTGAGTCTCTCTTATCAGTTTCTGTCATAAGAAATATTTTTTTTGTGATGTGATAAGTGATTTTTTGGGGTCAAATTACACACAAACTTGTGCCAGCTTTGCTGCCGAATGGAGCCAAGACCTTGTGATGGCAGATGATGTAATCACCTTTATACCAAAAGGATAAAGACAGTCTAGGTGTTGCTTTTATTTGCAATTCATACAAACAGTTTCACTTCCAACCTCACTAGATCATTATTTTTTATATCAAAGATCAAATATAGGATTTGTGAAGGTGATAGTGCAGTGTTCTTACTTTGTGTGATTCAATATTGACATGAAAAAACAAAACCTGAGTCAGGAGAAAATATTGAAAAACCCTGCACACTTGTCAGCATATAAACACACTGTCCTTAATTTCTAGTCTTACAGTCGAAATTTAAATGAGGGTCTTCAAATTCTGTTTTTCTCGACTTTGACAGTATTTCAGACAGAAATATTTTTATGGAAGATTAGCACTGGTATGAATTTTCAAAGTGATACTAATATTAAAAAATTGGATGAATACCAATCCTGTCTTCTTACGTTTAAGCTAGCTTGTGGTGTTCAAGGAGCTCTAAAACTGTTAATTATTTTATTAATATTTATATCTTTCTGGTAATGAAACCAAGGGACCCTCAAAAGTGACTAGCACTGTGACCCGTAGGCCTAAAGATACCTGTGTAGAGAAGATGTTGAAGAAATGTCAGTTTTACATGTGGGAGGAAAACCCCAACTATAAGGGAAAACCCAAGCAATCAGGTAGAGACTGAAAACCCAATCAACATGCAAGAAGCCAGTCCGGGATTCGAACCGGGGTCCACAGAGGTGAAAGGCAGGGAAAGAAACCACTGAGCCAACCTGAAACTGTTTTTTTTTTGATAGCTTGATGGACGAGGTACGACAGTCATCCAGAATATTGCCAACCTCCCGGGCAGTTCTGGCAGCATTTTTCTTCAAGCTGGGATCAACATGGTTATTCGCGGGGCGCAGGTCAGCCTGAACCTGAACGGGATCTCCTGCAACCAGATCCCGTATATCTGCGTCCAGCTCCGGAAGGCGCCCAATCCTAGCCCGGATTTCACCTTCACGCCCGTCCCCTCGGACGATGTCCTGGTGCACTGTCAGCCATTAAACTGCAACGGTAAGATTCAAATCACTTACTGCCGGGGGTTTCCAAAATGTTCCCGCGCTCACCCGCGGGATTTATTTTCGGAATTTCTGAAAAATGTTCTTTTTTAGAATATCGTTGTTGCAAAGAAACCCTGACCAGACCAAGTAACGACAACAAACTTTCTCGCCGGGATTTCTTTTGCTCTTTTGAGAAAGTGTGGTTTGTGTTCACGGTGAATCGGCTGAACCCTAGGCTGTAAGCCACGGTCGATAATCAGCAATAGCAGCTGGAATCTTGGACTTACCAATCCAAAAGGCATATTCCTCGAGTGGGATTTGAACCCACGACCCCCGCCATTCTAGAGCAGATGTCTTACCAACTAGACTACCGAGCTAGAGGCAGTTCAAATCCTATTAGCAGCGGGTAATAGATATTAATTTTTGCAACGGGGATAAAGAATATTATTTGTGTTTTTTTTTACCCTTGATATTTTTTTTTTAACTTTTTATATAGATCCGTCAGCTTGTCTCGGCCAGAACTGTTTGAACGGTGCTGTGTGTTTAGATGTTGGACCTGGGCAGTTTAGATGTGACTGTACACCGGGTTGGACAGGAACCTACTGTAGTATAGGTAGGTTTGCATTCTTGGACAAAAAAGCTTGGTTGACAAAATCTAGGAATCCTCAATGCTGTACGCAATCTCTTCAAAAGCTTGGGTCACAGCTACTTGCTTATGTTTCCATCCTATCCCTCCCTCCACCCACACTCCTCTTGCCCCTTACCACTCGTCCCGTCCCATCCCCCCTGTTTTTTCTCTCAGTTCCATCGGTATGCATAGCTGTAACCATGGCCACATCACTATAAGAAAAAACTGTTTAAATTTGACATCTCATCATCAGCTGGGCCCAATTTCATAAAGCCTGTAAGCACAGAAACTTGCTAAGCACAGAAAAATCTTGCTTAGCAGAAACAGGTTACCAGCCAACATTCCATTATGTTTACACTGCTGCGACTGGTGCCCCACTCATTTTTTGCTTAGCAAAGAAATTTGCTAGGCAGTATTTGCTGCTAAACAGCTTTATGAAATTGGCCCCTGGGCCCAATTTCATAGAGCTGCTTAAGTAGAAAATATTTCTCAACAAGTTTCTGCTAAGCAAATATGAGCAGGATACCAGTCACAGATGCTAGATGTTGAATGGTATTTTGGCTGGTAACATTAGTCTGGTTAGCATAATTCTGTTGTGTTTAGCTACTTTTTGTGCTTAAGCAGCTCTATGAAATTGGGCCCTGGGCTCAATATCATGATGCTGCTTACTGCAGAATTCTGCGCTTACAGCTCACTGATTCTTCACTTTATGAGCCGCCGTGAGCAAAGAATTCCTTGGAGAGCACAGCCGTGAAATTGGGCCCAGGTTTTTCCATATGGAACTGCCTCAAAAGCAAAAAGATCGCACAGTTCAGTCTCTCTTGTTTCTTGCTCCTGTTAAAAAAAAATACATTTTCAACCTGGTAGAAAGAGCAGACAATACAGTTTCAAATGTTAAGATGTTTTTATAAAATGCGTTTGGTTTTAAAATTAAAACTGAGTGGCAAAGACTTTAAACCGAATGTCAAAGACTTTGACTTATTTTCTGAGCAAGCTGCATTCTTATCTCACCCCATAGGATCTGCCTGAGTGTACTAATCAGAGAAATGAGTTGGCACACCATGGATTCTTTTTAGTACCACCACAGCCCGTACACCCTTTTTCGAACGTGGCAAATTTCCCAAGAAATCCTGGGAAAATTTGGTTGTCCTTTGCACGCTTGATTTGCTATTCTCTGGCAAATCTCCAGGAAATAGCCAATTCCCCTTAATACAGCTACCCCAGTCTGCCTGATTAGCCACAGTTAAGCATTCTGAGCAGTAATGTTTTTTCCATGGAAAACTGCATCCAGTGTGAAACCAAGAATTCCCCTGGAATTTCCTGGGGTTTTGATTCCTGGGAAGTGTTTCTGCAGTGTGAAAAGAGCTAAAGAGAGATAATTTCAATTGGTGTTAATACCTCAAACCTGTCAAAATTCCTTCTGGACAAACACTTTACTCAATTTTTTCTATTGATTCCTTTTTATTTATTGTGCTCGTGTTTTAACCGTCTGTTACTGCTGAACAATTCCACCTCTTCTTAATGCTTGTCTAAAATGACTAACTTGTACCGTTGTCTGTGCTATATGTGTGCCGTTTTACCCGTCTAAATGCAGTTGCCGACTACTGTCTAACCACACAAACTCCCTGTCTGAACGGTGGCCAATGTACCAGCCAAATCAGCAGCTACCAGTGTTCGTGTCCGCAACAGTGGGTTGGCTTACGTTGCCAAACAGGTATTGTTAAAATGTGTTTCTTCATTAGGGGTGAGGGAAGAGGGGGAGGGGACAGAGTGGAGGAGGGGTGGGGGTCATACTTATACAAATCTGTGTGCATTGGGATTGTTAATAGTTGTTTAAAAGATTTGGATTATGTGGGATATAAAGAATTTCCTTTCAAAGATTAGAAATGGCTGGTTGAAACCTTGAGAAGTCCCGGTTCTTGTTAGAACCATATCAGATACTGGTTCTTGTGAAGAACCAGATACTGGTTCTTGTGATGAACCATTTGGATAGTTCTTAGTCAGGAATAGTGAGCTTGCATTCATTGTGTATCGCAGATCAAAACACATTCCAATCAACCCATGTGCAAAACATCTAACCGGCCGGGAATTTTCATCTTGGAGAGGGCAAGGCAATTTTCAGTTTGCAAAGGGCACTTCTATTGGAAAATCTTAAAGTCCATGGAAGTTTTGAAGGGGCACCAAGGCCAAGACCAGGGCAACAGAGGTCATGACCTCCATGACCTCCGATAACTATTCAAGACCTGTTCTAAGTTTTCATCAATTCGCTGTCTGTGATAATTCCTTTAAGATTTGCATAGTTCCTGAAGGATAACCAGGACTTATCTTTTGGTACTGCGCCCATTGTAATCCAATCTGAACAGATTATCCAAAGATTATCACAGGATCATCCTGCTTGACACAGGTCTAGCAAACTGTCAAACAATGGTCGTGCAATTCATACAGTGCTATCGCATTGCCAAGTCAGTCTGGTGCCCGTTGCAATCTCCATTGGAATATCCTTTGTGCTGTCAGGGATCATAACTAAGATTGCACAGTAACAAAAAAAAAAAACGCCTGTGCCGTTTTCGAAACCACGGCTCTGACTTAGGCTCTGGCTAAGGCTCCGGCTTGGGCTCCGTCAGTAACTTTGAAAGTGTACTCTTTCAGTATGGGACTTTGAACAAGCGGTTGATCCCTAAGCCAGAGCCCAAACGTAAGCCATAGTTTCGAAAACGGTCACAGGTAGTACCCGAACCAAGCCACTGTGGCTCTGGCTGTTGGCTATTGGCAGCAGTGACAATGTTGAAGAATATGATCAGCCATAGCCACTGCTGAAGCTGGCAATTTAAACATGGCCATAAACAGCTCAGCTGTTGCTTCCGAACCACCACCCCGCCCCCCCCCCCCAAAAAAAAATATATAGAAAAACTAACAAATAAATAAAATTCAAAATATTGACATTATATAGAACCTATTTTTAGCTCTTTCACTACAGCACGCCGCTCACAGCGGCTCGGTGAATTACTTCAAACGCCGGAGAGCCGCTGGCTCTAAATAAACAAAATATGAAACAACTCCGTCACAGCTGTATTTTTTATTCCGTAGTGAAAGAGTTAAAAACACTTCAAAAAGTATGATGATGATCCAAAATCACCAAGTTTTAATCAGTGTGCACAAAAGGCAAAGCAAAGCTTCTTTTTTTTTTTACACTTTCATGTTGTCATTTCACTTTATTTATAGTCTGTTTACACTCCGGAAGAAAGCAACTCTGAAGTCATTCTATTCTTGGGCACAACTGTGTGCATCTTTCTCTATCCTCAAGTCTTCATTTGATAATTTTTCGCTTCCATCGCCTTCTCTGTTTATTTGACATGCTCATTGCAAATCGCAGCCTCGTCAAAGCATGCACAAAAGGGGAAATGAGGGGAAAATAAAATTTAGGGTGACCATTTTTTTTTTATTAGTGCAGTCATCAACAAACAGTCCATTGGTAACGAGTTAAATCTTGTTCAACACCAAAGAAATCTGAGCTATTAAAAAACTTGGCACATTTATCATTTGAGGTAAATTATTAATAATTCCATCAAAAATTCTTCATTCTGCAGTCTTGTCTGCAAAGACAAATTTACCTTTTGTCGTTCCTGAAATGCTCTCACGTCTTTTAGGTTTTAAATTTAATCACATCTCTTGCAAAATTCTTTTATGACATGTGTCATTTTGTTTTTCAGACAATCCGTGCAATCCGAGCAATCCATGTCTCAACGGAGGGACATGTTTCACTGACGACAATGGAATTTACACTTGCAACTGCGTGGACGGGTACATTGGCACTAACTGTCAAATTGCACCAAGTAAGTTTTTCGTCTCGTTTGCTAAACCACATTCTTGAGACTAACAAGCCAAATTTGACCCTCTTACGAGCCTCCAAGGAACCCCATGACCCTGTGGATGCTAGAACAACCCTCCAACAGTGCCGAGAATGACCTTCACTGACCCCAAAATGACCCTCAGTATGACCCTACAATGACCTTTCAAAGAGCAGCGGATGGCCCTTCAATCCCAACAAATCTCACCATGGCCTGTTGACCCTCCACAGAGCATCCGATGACCCTCCAATGACTCTCTCCACAAAATATTAACGACCCTACAATGAGCCCCTGAAGAGCTTCAGACAACCCCCCAAAGTTTCCTTTACCCTTTCTTGTGTGTGTGGTGGGTGTATAGAGCCATAAAGGACCGATTATAGGTGTTGGTGTCAGAAGTGGTGATAGATTAGCATTATTTTTGGAGTGTGGTTCCAATGTACTTTTTACCTAAACATAAGTCAAACTTGATAGTGTCATACATCATCACTTGGCTTTATGTGATATAGTGACCAGGACCCCCAAAGCGTAGCAGAAAGTAGTGTCAGGCAAACATATCTGCTTAGCAAAAAACTAGCAGGGAATGTTTGTGCTAAGCTTGCGCCATGAACTTTTGAACTAAATTTGTATTGATCTCTTTGACAGTATGGTTTTACTATCCGATAGTAAAGCACCTAACAGCACCAGTCCCACACAGTGTACAGTCCACAGTCACGGGGACAGCAATATTGGGGCTGAGCTGAAGTGTGTTCAAAATCAGCTCTTGGAATTGTACCCAGGGCCTAATGTGGCGTGTCGTGGCCGAGCGGCGAAGCGCACTTGACTCAAGCTCTGGTGTTTCTGATCAGCGGAGTGTGGGTTCGAGTCCCGGTTTTGACACTTGTGTCCTTAAGCAAGACACTTAACCATTATTGCTTCATCCTTCGGATGGGACGTAAAGGCGTAGGTCTCGTGTGTTGTGTGATGCACGTAAAAGAACCCAGTTCCACTTATCGCTAAGAGAAGGGGTTTGCCCCGGTGCTCAGTCTGGCAGTGGCTGCTGAATGCGCCGCAGCACCTTGTAAACCCGTATGAATGGGTCTCATATTTAAAAAAAAACTTCACAAACCTGTCTTTAAAAAAATTATAATAAGTCCCTTGAGTACCTGACTGTTGGTAGATATGTGCGTTATATGAGACTCCGGTATTATTGTGAATCACTTATGTGAATCACCTATACTTGCTAAGCACAAGGAAAAGCTTGCTTGTTATTAGAAACAACATTTTTTTATTGGGGGGGGGGGTTGGAAAAAAAAAACATACTGACATGTCGGTGGGGGTTAATTTTTGGCATCATTTTGTTCACTCCATATTTTTAATCTGATTATCCGTACAAATTTGTAATGAGTCTAACTTTATTGTTACCACTTTTTTCTTTTGTTCATTTGTGGAAGAGATTGACGAAGGTTTTTCCTTTACTTTCAGCCCAGGCTCAGCTAATTCATGAGTTCATTGCGTGGTAGTATTGACCCCTCCCCCTCTCCCTTCAAACACACATACAGGGCGTGTAGTCACTCCAACCAGCATGTGCTAGTTAACAATATACCTCTAACCCTAACCCCACCCCCCCCCCTCTTTAACCCATCTGAACCCAACAGCAGGTTTTTGCTGGTTTCAATTAATACACAGAAATCCAGTCCCTCCAAAATTCCATGCGAACAACAGAGGCCTCATTCTTGAAAATCTCAAATTCTACGGGAACATTTTGACGATATACAGGCTTGATAACTCATGGAGGCGACTGAGGCAATTACCTCCTTGCCCCTGGTTGTTGCAGCGGTGCCCCTCAAAGTTTTCCAGACGAAATTGTAATTAGCCTTTAAAATTGAGGTGCCCTGTACCAGGGGAAAAAAATGCATTGCCCTCAGTACAAGAAGGAAATATCAGGCTCGGGCTCATTTTCACAAGCCACCAAGATTCATCTCAAGTGGAGTTGTCAGTAATAGTAATTTGTATTGTGACGTCACATTTTGCTGAGGAATTAAGAGTGATTCGCCGCTAAGTTCAATCTTAGCTCTTTGTGAAATCGAACCCTGGTTGCAATACATCAGAAAGGATGGATTAAAAAACGAAAGAGCAGTTTTTAATCTGGAAGCCACTTTTTAACAAAATTGACTCGAGGAGCAAGTACCCTGGGGTACGTTTTTATTGAAATAATCCCACATGAAAGACGATTCCCCCCACCAACAACTCTCAGATTTTAGTTCAAAATTGTTTATAGGTTTCCTTAAATACCAGTTGAGGAAATGTTATGCTGTTGGATTTTGACGGATTTATAGGGGAAAAAAATTACCAAATGGGTTAGGGATAATATTCTGTACGCAGTTCTAACAATATGGTGCTTTTTATCTCCTCCCCCTCCCTCCACCCAATCCCCATCTCCCCTCCTTGTTTCTTTGACCCGCCTCACTGTGTCCGCCCTCTCTCTATACCGCTGCTTCTATTCGCTTTCTTTTCACGTTCCGTCCGATAAACAAGATCCTTGCACTAATACCCTGTGCCAAAACGGGGGAATCTGTGAGCGAATCGGCACAGGGTCCAACTTCGAGTGCCTCTGCACGTTTGGCTTTGAGGGACAGTTCTGTGAAACTTTACTAGGTTGGTTCTCGTTCGCATTAAGACAAAATTGCTTTTTTTGACCAATCATAGCATTTAACTTGTATCACATGATTTCCATTGCGGCCAATGAGAGACACTGGAAAAAGACTACAATTTGGGGGGATTCCATGGTTTGGGTTTTAAATCGGAAATCTGACATTTATTTTACTTTGCGTTCCAGTTAAAAACCACAGCTGTGCCAGAATGTTCAGTTTATATTTGAAATCCTCTGTTTTAAAAGGTCTCTCATCAGTAGTAATTTTTAGTACTTCAATACCTTTCAATACGATTTAAATCTGTCACAGAACCTACATTGTTGTTCAACATATAAACATCTTTACAAGTATTGTAGCCACTATTAAACTGATTGACAAACAATCTTTCAAACTTGCAAAGTCTTACAGGTTTGAAGCATGAAGTTTCATTCTGGAAATAATACAACCCAAAAGTTCACAATTATGTAAATACAAGATTTGAAATATGCCTTGAAGATGACATATTTTCCTATTCCTCGTACCTCAACTTCTTCTGCTCCTTTGTTCTTGGTTTGTTATTTCCCACTCCTCCTTCCTTCAATTCTTCAACCCCTCCCCTTCCACTTTCCCTGGTTCCCTGCTCCTCCCCGCTCCCCTTCCTTCGCTCTTTTAGATCCCTGCATTAGTAGCCCATGCCTGAATGGAGGTAACTGTAGCGGAATTGACATGACCTATGTTTACCAGTGTCAGTGTACCGAGGAATACGAAGGCATCAACTGCCAAACCAGGAAAAGTAATTCACAGCAAGAATGTCTTGTGTGTTCACCCACAGCCACTGCTAACCCATCCATCCACATCCCAAAACAAAAAAATAATCGATTGTCGCCAGCGTCTTCTGTGTAGCACTCAAGTCTCGAGTCTGTAAACCTTTATCATGTCGCTGCCATCTTGGTCTTGTACCCCGTGTTCAAGAGTTCAATGGGTATTGGTGTTTGTTCTATCAGAAAAGCACCGGACTGTTTCATCCACCCAGTCTCAGTTTGGTTTTAATCAACAACTATGGCCCTTTTCGAAACTACGACTTCAGCAGTGACTCTGGCTTAGGCTTCATCTGCCTGTTTGAAACTCTGTACTGAAAGTGCATTTTAAAATTGCTTATCGAGCCTAAGCCAAAGCCAAAGCCAAAGCCCAAGCCGTGGTTTTGAAAATTGGTGAAATATTGCTTGAAAAAAAACCTTCTCTAAAGCCGCCACTGTAGCCGGCAGCCATAGCCAACCTGTTGATAAGCCATTACGTCACACCTGCGAACATCTGCTGCGTGCACAAGATTTTCACTACTTTGGGCTCCAAAGCTGGCATTCACGTGTGTTTAATTTCACCAGATATCACTTTATTCCATCATGTCCAACATTCAAAGGTGTTTCTTATAAAAGAAACCGACCATTCTGAGACTTTGCAAAAGTTGGTTTCCAGACATGAATCCTACAAGAAGAGCTAGCTCATTGTCTTGGGCTTCTGGTAATCGATGGAGTCGGTTTATGTGAAGTGGGCGTGGTTCACAGTGAAATCATCTCACACTTTATGAACAGAATACAGAAGAGGGTGGCTGCAATATGACCTTTTCAAAATCCAACCATATTTATGTGGTTTTTGTACTTTTTGTTTATCTTTTGCACAATCTGACTTCAACTGCACCCTCCATTCCGTTCACCGATTTGAAAGTATTTATTAAAGAATTGATCACTCCTTAATCTGCACAATCTTCTATCACGTTTACTTGCTTCACTCCTGTTTCGTTTCTTAACACATTCAACCATTTGTCATCATTCGTTCATCATTCATCCCATCAGGTTTAATGCAGTGTGCTAACCGCTTGTCTATTAAGTGGTAGGTATTGGGTTCAACGCCTGCCTGTGCGGCTAGTCAGTGGCACACAGCACATCCAGGATATCTTTGAACATTAAAGTGGAAGGGGGGGGGGACTATTTTTGCATGTGCGGGTGAGATGGGACTTTGGGAAGAGGGGTAGTGGAATTCCATGAGGAGCTTCATGGATGTAACAAGCAATGTTCAGAATGTTGGTTCGAATCCCAGTGGAGGCGCCCCTGTCCTTAAGTGTGTACAGTCAACCTTGTCTTGTGGTGAGCTGTGTTGTTGGTGATGGGCAAAATTGACATTTGTCGTGGTTTGCTGTGAAGTTGTTTTTTATTGTTTCACATTAACTTCTATGCGGTTTTATTTTGACTTGTTTTACGTCGTCTTATAACTTCCACGTTTTTATTTGTACGCTAATGTTTAGCTCCTCTCCATCATCCATTCATGAAATTTGTTAAATTGCGTCCTTGTCCATTAATCCACGAAAGCTTCTTGACTCTGTCTACACCCTGAACAATTAAAGAAGAATTGCTTCTGTTATTTTTCTAAATAAAGCTGTGGCATAGCTAGGGTTCATGGCGCCTGGGGGCTCGGTGAGAGGAGGGTTCCCACTTTACTCACTTTGTCTTTGAAAATCTTAGCATTATTTTGAGATATCTAGTAGTAAGCACGGGCTTAGAAAGCCACAATCCTGAGGGGCACTTATTTCAAGGTCTCTTAAAACTAGCAATTAAAAAAAAAAAAACCTTGGTTGATTTGGTGTCACTAGGGGAACATGCACCCCCTTGCCCCCACCCTTGCCCGCAACCCAGCTGTGCCATTGCATTACAGTCAGTACACCCTTTTACTGTTTTAACCACTTGAGTTTACAATAAAAACACACAATCTGAATATGAAGTGCAAAACAATCTCGGACCAACTTGATGGGAGCGACTTGGCTCGCACACAAATGTTCTTGGTCCAAGAAAATATTTGGCTTAATAGAGAGAACAGATAAACCAGGTAAAACACCATCTGACACTATTGTTTGTGACTGGTTCTCTGCTAATTTTTCCTTAGCAGAAAAATATTTGCTAAGCACCATTTCCTGCTAAGAAGATCTGTGATATTGATCTTGATTCCTGGGCCCTATTTCATAAAGTTGTTTAACAGAAAGTGGTGCTTAGTTTTTTTTTCTGCTAAGCTAAAATTTGCAGGGAACCAGTCACAAACAGTATACTATTTATTTTTGGCTGGTAACCTTTTTGTTTTTGCTAAGCAACATTTTCCATTGCTGAGCAATTTGCTTGCGCTTAATGGCTTTTATGAAATTGGGCCTGGAGTGCATTTTTAACTTTCAGACGAAATCCTGAGGCTACCAACCACTTTGGTGTTTCAGTCATGCACGCTTACGTGGTTTTTTTTTCCAGGAATTATTTTAATCTCTGACGGTCTGTTTTTTCTTCTTCAGATCCATGTGCCAATAACCCTTGCCTTAACGGTGGTATATGCAACCAGATCGGAGCCTCAAACTACCAATGTTCTTGCAGTGTAGGATTCGCAGGAACAAACTGCGAAAATCTACTCAGTAAGTGTAATACAAGCGGGGAGTGAGCACATAAAAAAATGGTTGATGCTGGACTCGAACCAGTGACCTCTCAAATACTATATTGGAAAATTGTTCATTTTGTGTAATAATTACCATATAAAATCAAGATAAAAAAAAAAACAGCTGAAGGAAGTCCATGTTGTAGGAAGTCCAGGCTCTGTGGCTCTTTGGTAAACAAATGATGTCACAAGTCACATGGTTTATGCTGTCAATCCATGTCTAGTCCTAAAATAACGGAACTGAAGAACGACTAACCTTGAATTGCAAACTCTCCCATAAGTAATCAATCCAGCATGTCCGAGCTGAAAATTTTACATTAAAATGGGTCTCTACGTCAAGAACCATCTGAGTCGGCTGGGGCATTTTTTTTCATTAGAAAAACAACTTGCAACAAGTTCTCCCAGAAGTGATCAACCCAACTTGTCCAAAAAATGAAAATTTTAATTTAAAAGTGATCTCTTCATCAAGAATCATAGAAAATTTGGCCCGGCCTGGGCAATTTTTTTCCCCCTCCATTTTAACAAATAATTTTCTCTCTTTTCCCATTTCCTAATTGCTCAGATCCTTGTAACAATAACCCATGCCTGAATAATGGTCAGTGTATTTGGGGCGGCACCTCCTTTGTGTATCAATGCCAGTGCAATCCCGGCTACAGCGGAGACAACTGCCAGATATTTAGTAAGTCTACTTATTAATCAAAGTATTCCACACTCCCCTCTATAAGTTCTCTTGTTCTCTTGCTTTCAAACTTTCTTGAAAGATGCAAACTTACCTTTAAGTGGGAGAAGGGAGCAGCTGTATTTTTTTTCCGGTCCGGACCTCTAGTCGTGACCGAGCCGTCTAATGCGTCAAAATCAAGTTCTGAAGGCCGAGTAACCGAAGTGTGGGTTTGAGTCTCCGGTTGTGACTGGTGTGTCCTTGAGCATAATTGCTTCTCATCACCCAGCAGTAAATGGGTACCCGCGAGGGTGGAGATTGTCGATGTGAATGATTAGCAACCTGTGCGGCGCCCATTTGGCAGCCGGTGCTGCATACTCCTGAGGAGTTGAGATGGTTTCAGGAATGCTTAGGGCCTGATGAACAGGGGTAGTGATATTGTAAGGCGCCTCTAAAATCGCATAATAGTTACACATTATTATTGTTAGTTGTTGTAGTAGTTTTAAATTTTCAGTGATGTTGGAAGTCTAAAAGTTGACCACATTTTTTCCGTTTCTTGTAATCACACCCCAGATCGAAAGAAGGTGTATCATTGGCCCTACTTGTCTTCACACCGTTTGTATTCGGAGTGTTCGGGCCACTTCCCTATGTCAGCCATCCAGTTGATGTTTAAAAAACGATCAAGGCTTACATTGGATTTACATACTGGATTATGCATCTCTGAGTCTCAACCATTGCAAAATGTCTCACCTTGTTGTAATGAAGACCCTTTTTTCTATAAATGCTTTTTCTTGTTCTTATAGATGTGTGCGTAAACAACCCGTGTCAGAACGGAGGTGTGTGCTCCCAGTCTGGTTCTTCCTTCACGTGTCAGTGTGCACCAGGTTACACCGGCAACACTTGCACACAAGTAATCAGTGAGTATCGAAGATAGAATACAAATGAGTCACAATACAGTGCGCCCTCTGTGGAGAGGCTTTTTCCCCCAAAAATCGACTAACGAAAAAAGTCCCACTTGCAACACGATTGGAGACCATTAGAGGGGCGCCGGCGGTCACATGACAGTTTGACAAAGACCGCACCCTTTGTGATTTGACCACAAGTGCGAACGAGCATGTGCAGTATCTGGGTGAGAGTTCATCTTTCCACGCACAGCCACAGGCCAGCTATAATCATGGACGACGCAGTCCCTTTAAGTAGCTGACATGAATATGAAAAACGTTCACTAGCCTCACAAAATATACCATCTCACGCCATAAACTGTGCTGCTTTGCAAACCACGAACAAACTTAAACAATTTGGGTTGTGCGTTGGGGGCTGCGAGAGTACCAACAGCTTTTCCCATGATACACTGTGAAAATGGCGTTCCTGAAGAGGGCGCTCTGTATTTATATGTGAATCGCACGTATTGAATGACATGTTCCTCTTTTGTACAAAGTCAAATGCACCACACCCAAAATACTTGACAAGCAAACACAAATGACGGCAGCTTATCTGCAATTTGTATTGGGGTGTTAACATGGCGGGCTTATGTCAGACTTTTGGGCCACTTCAGTGCTTGTGATTGGTCACTGCATGGAAGGGAGGGGGGTCCAAATTCTTGAATCTAGCTCTGCACATATCACACTACCATTTCTCTTTGACAGATTTTTGCATCACCAACAGCAACCCGTGCCAGAACGGAGGCACGTGCTTACCAATCGGAAGTAGTTACCAATGTCAGTGCCTTACAGGTTACACTGGTAACACATGTACTACTATCATCAGTGAGTATTCAAACCACCGGTACTTTATGTATATCTAGCGTCAACATTTAAATACTGTTTGCACACTGCAAACAAAGTTTAACAATCAGGTTGTGCCACGGGAGCTGCAAGTGGAACAACACTTTTGGACCTTTTCCCCACCATCCACTGCGAAAATGCCCTCTCCTGAGAAAACTGTTGAGGGCATGATATTGAAAGACACCTGCCTTTAGCTAATACAAAGCATAATGCACCACACACAAACAAATGATGGTGCAATTAAAATGGCAGCTGCTTGTCTGCAATTTGTATTGGGATTTTAATATGGCAGACTTATGTCAGACTTTTGAGCCGCTTCTGATTGGTCACTGCATGGAGTGGAGTGGGGTCCAAATTCTTGAATCTAGCTCTGCACATATCATACTATCATTTCTCTTTGACAGACTTTTGCATCACCAACAACAACCCATGTCAGAACGGAGGCACATGCTTACCGGTCGGATCTAGTTACCAATGTCAGTGCATTGCAGGTTACACTGGTAACACATGTACTATTATCATCAGTGAGTATTCAAAACATACCACTGGTACTTTATGTATATCTAGCATTGCAACATTTAAATACTGTGTGCTCGTGCTTGTGATTCGTCACTTCATGAATGGGCGGAGTCCAAATTCTTAAATCTAGCTCTGCAGCTATCACGTTTCCTTTCGTCTTTGACAGATTTTTGCATCACCAACAACAACCCATGTCAGAACGGAGGCACATGCTTACCGGTCGGATCTAGTTACCAATGTCAGTGCATGGCAGGTTACACTGGTAACACATGTACTACTATCATCAGTGAGTATTCAAACCGTATTACCACTGGTACTTTCTGTATATATAGCGTCAGCGTTTAGATACTGTTTGCAAACTAACCACGAACAAAGTTTAACAATCAGGTCGTTCCTCGGAAGCTGCAAGTTGACCAACACTTTTAGACCTTTTCCCCACGATCCACTGCTAAAATTTTAAAACTGTAGAGGGCATGTATTGAATGACACATGCCTTTTGTTAATACAAAGCAAAATGCATTACACACACACACAAATGATGGTGCAATTAAAATGGCAGCTGCTTGTCTGCAATTTGTTTTGGGATTTTAGCTTAGCGGACTTAGGTCAAACTTTTGGGCCTCTTCAGTGCTTGTGATTGGTCACTGTATGAAGGGGCGGAGTCCAAAATTCTTGAATCTAGCTCTGCACCTATCACACTTCCTTTTCTCTTTGATAGATTTTTGCATCACCAACAACAACCCATGTCAGAACGGAGGCACGTGCTTACCGGTCGGACCTAGTTACCAATGTCAGTGCCTTCCAGGTTACACTGGTAACACATGTACTACTACCACAAGTGAGTATTCAAAACATACCACTGGTACTTTATGTATATCTAGCGTCAACATTGAAATACTGTTTGCAAACTACAAACAAGGTTTAACAATCAGCATCGTGCCGCAGGGGGCTGCAAGAGGACCGACACTGTTGGACCTTGCCCCCATAATACACTGCGATAATGCCCTTTCCATAAGAAAACTGTAAAGGTCGCGTATTGAACTTCACTTGCTTTTAGTTAATACAAAGCAAAATGCATTACACACACACACCATTGATGGTACACTCAAAATGGCAGCTGCTTGTCTGCAATTTGTATTGGGAATTCAGTGTGGCGGACTTATCTTAGACTTCTCGGCCGCGTCAACGCAGGGATTGGTCACTGCATGGAGGGGCGAAGGGGTGGGGTCCAAATTCTTGAATCTAGCTCTGCACCTATCATGCTACCTTTTCTCTTGGACAGATTTTTGCATCACCAACAACAACCCATGCCAGAACGGAGGCACATGCTTACCAGTCGGAACTGGTTACCAATGTCAGTGCCTTCCAGGTTACACTGGTAACACATGTACTACTATCATAAGTGAGTAGTTCAACCCTTTTACCACTGGTACTTTGTATAGCTTGCGTCACCCCTAAAGGCTGTTTTAAAGCCTTGTGACATTGCAAGGTACACTTGAATTTTACTTTTGATGTGTTTTGGGGTCACTGAAATATTATTATTATATATTTCTTGTAATGAAACCAAGGATGCCTCACAAGTGAACTTAATCACTGTAGCTCTCAAGCCTGAAGAAACGCTTTGCTGGGTCTACGTGGCTTCTAAAAACACATAATAAATACACCTACTATTATTAGTGTTACATGTTTAGTGGTTTAGAGAGTCTAAAATTGCTATGATTTTTTGTGTGTCTTAAATCACAAGTTGTCAAAAGAAAGCAAATCATGATGAATGTTTATTCCTGTTTTTTATAGATGTGTGCGTAAACAACCCATGTCAGAACGGAGGTGTGTGCTCCCAGGCTGGTTCTTCCTTCACGTGTCAGTGTGCACCAGGTTACACCGGCAACACTTGCACACAAGTAATCAGTGAGTATCGAAGATAGAATACAAATGAGTCACAATACAGTGGGCCCTCTATAGTTTACGTGGAGAGGCTATTTTTCTCGAAAAGGGTCGACTAACAAAAAAAAGCAAACAAATCTTGCATCTCAGGTGCAATGTGGGATCCTTAACCAGTTGTTGCCGGGAGTCTTCCATTTTTACCTATCCAGCCTGGCGGGGTATTTTCCTTGGTGTTAGATTTTGCTTTATCATTCACAATACGGGAAAGCTCCAGTCAAGAGTTTGGCCACTAAAACTCGGATAGCGAACATCCTTTTGAGTCGATGAGCAAGTTAATCCTCCTGGGGCAGTCAGCAGTTTGGGCTACACAATCTGTCTTATCTGATCGTGGTTAACGAGGTGTAAACAGGTGGTTTATTGAGCCACTGCCTGTGAGGTTATTGACAACAAATGTCTACAAAATTCTACCACGTTTCTTGTTTGTATTCTAAAGGACTGGAAAAGTGTCGAAAGCTATTATGCTAGCAACTTTGAATCATAAAATATTGACCAAATATGTCTTGAGAAATTAAATAAGAAACAGTCAGACTTCGGCCATGCTGTTCATTGTTTCCGTAATTTGACCCCAGCAGCCGGTCGCAGCCACCAGATGCATGCTGTTATTGAAAGCTCCCAATGGTCACTGGCCTTTGGGAGGTGAAAGTGCCAGGGTGCCTTGTTTATCTTAGGTTCTTGATCTTGGATGAAAAGAGGTGTGATTTGGCCCAAAAAAGGCCTCTCTCTCGATTGGAGCTTTCCCGTAATGGTCCTTCGTGTTCTTTGCGCAGATGCTTGCATAAGCAACCCATGTCTGAACAGCGGTGTTTGTTCGCAAGCTGGCGCAGGGTTCCAGTGCCAGTGTCTGGCAGGCTATAGTGGCCCAACGTGTAGTGCAGTACTGAGTGAGTATCTTGCGATTACACCTTGTGCGTATTATAAGTTTGATAAAACTATTTACCTGTGAGTTTGACTAGTTACCGATGAGTTTTATAAGTTGCATCCGGAAAACAAGTTACCTTTAAGCTTAACTAGTTACCAATGAGTTTTATAAGGTGCGTCCAGAAAACTAGTTACCTGTGAGTTTATCTAGTTACCGATGAGTTTTACAAGTTTTTTATTATGACTTTTATAAGTTTTTATTTTGTAAAATCAGAATACCGGAATAAAGGTCGCCTGGACATTTTGTTTCAGAGCGTGCACAGAGCATGCGCTCGCTGTGATACGCTTTGTTTCACCCACACAAAGACAGCAGATGGTTTGGAATATTTTGAGGCACCGAAAGGCTTCAACCGTTGTATATCATTATATTTCAGCTCAATAGTGGTAGGTCCGTGTGAATCGAGAGCCCTGGTTTTGGTTTCGGGACCGATCCTCTGCCGTGTCTCATGGGCGAGGTTTTGGAATTCACAGTGTGTCAAAATGATATTTTCTCGATTGAGAAACAGCAAATCCCGGTGCCTCAACGAGAAGTTTTGTCCTCTTAGCTTTGTCAAATCGGGGTTTCTTTGTGCCAGCGGTACTCTCAAAGAAAAATGATTCCGGCAATTCCCAGAAAACAACCTCATCAGGCTGGACGAGAAAAAAATTTAAGAATCACAGCACTAACTGATTAATTTGATTATTACAAATATGAAATGGCAAATAAGGACCTTATAGCTTTGAGCCAACAACTTGTTCACATTTGTAGTTGTTTCATTTATTGGAAAGGTTTGATTTACACTTGCCGTATTATTAACCGTTGGTTATGTTTGAATTATTTTCACAGATCCATGCTTCAACAATCCATGTCAGAACGGAGGTGCTTGTTCACAATTTGGAACGAGCTTCCAATGTCAGTGCTCTCCAGGCTACAGTGGCAACACGTGTACCACTATAATAAGTTAGTGCACACATCATACAATACTAATTCATCTGGCAAAATCAAAAGTTGACTTTGCCGGAACGATTTCAACAGAGCTTGATGCGGGGATGAGAAATATCAGCTTTTTTAACCGAATCCAAACCTTTTTATGTCTGCCTGGTGGGAAAAAGGAGCTGATGTAGTATTCAGATGATGAAGAAAATCTTGCTCTTGGATCTACTTCTCCGGTGCTGTTCATACTGTTCCTAAAAGCTCCTTGAAATCTAGAACTCCAGGGGTTACCAGAAGGTGGAAAATGTCATCATTTCAACATACCTCCTAACATTTGGATCCCAGTTTCAGACCTTTTTTTTGCAATGACTCTCACCTCTGTTGATGTACTGAGTAGACTTGCACTGAAATTGGGCGAGACTTGGCTGATGACCCCCGCACAGGTCACCTCTTGTTTCCATCAAAGTGTTTTCAATATATCAAATCAAACCACGGCATTTCACAATCAAGTGAGCCCTCTACATGTTAAAGCTGGAAAGGCCATTTTCCCAAAAGGGTCCAGAAAAAGGCAGGCAGTTGTGGGACCTTTAAGAAAAACTTTTTCTGAGACTCACCAAAAAGACCATCTTATGTCATAACCTGAATAATCGGGGGTCGTGAGACGGGCATTGTCGGAGGACCAACACTGATGGAACTTTTTCCCCTGATACACTGCGAAAATCACCTCACTGTAGAGGGCGCTCTGTAATGTGAATAGCAAGTGTTGGACAAAACATGTCTCTTGTTGAACAAAGCAAAACACAGCACACAAAATATGTGACAGTGCAGTCCAAATGGAGGCAGCTCGTCTGCAATTTGTAGTGGGGTTTTAACATGGCGGACTTACGCCAGCTTTTTGGCACACTTTAATGCACGCTTAACTTTTCTCTTTGACAGATTTTTGCCTCACCATCAACAACCCATGCCAGAATGGAGGCACGTGCTTACCGATCGGAAGTAGTTACCGATGTCAGTGCCTTGCAGGTTATACTGGTAACACATGTACTACTACCATAACAATAAGTGAGTATTCAAACCCTTTTAACACCAGTACCTTATGTATCAGTAAGAGTCAATGTTTAAAGACTGTAACCAGGAGGAGCCAGACTATTTTTGTCCACCCAGCCTCGATTTGGTTGCATTGACTTGAACAGAAGCAAAACAAAGATGTAGTGGAGCCATGATACGAGGATTATTGTCAATACTTTTTGAAAGCAACGGAAACCTTGTCTTTTTTCCAAATAATGGTACCGTGTTTTGTTGGTTATAGATCCCTGTTTGAACAACCCATGCCAGAATGGCGGTGCGTGCCAGAGTGGGGTGGGGTCGACTTACACGTGTCAATGCATGTTTGGATTCAGCGGACTCAACTGCGAAATTCAAATGAGTAAGTTTAAAATAAAGGCAATTCCTTGGTTGTTTGCATTACAGGAATAAAAAAAAATTCATTTCCTCAACAATTGTTTTGATTTGCTATGTTGAGATTTACTATTGTTAACGAATCTTAACTTTTCAAGTCACAAAAAAAACATCAATTTAACCCCCTCTCCATGACACCCCCCTCCTCCCTGATATTGCTGATTACCTTCTCTAATATATCCACTTAAAAGCAAGGCAGCCTTTTGTCAAAAATTGATCATCCACTTGTGATCAAGTCATTTGACCTGACTTTATTCAAATCTGATGAGGAAATTGTTTAATATTAGTGATTTTTCTCGTTACCCACCATGGTTCGAAGCAAAACTTGAAAAAAACATTGTTTCTGCCTCATCTTAGTCTTGAGTCCACTCACCACTCTTTTTATGTCCTTAGTTTTGTCCTATGTGACCCCGAAGGAATTTTGTGCTTATTGGATGCGTTCGATTAGCTTACACGTGTAAGTAAAGCTTACACGAGAGCGTTCGATTAGCCATCACGTGACACTCGTGTCTGCCCCCGGTGTATGCCACCACAGCCCCAGCTTGCGAGCGGGTCTCTGGTAGCTACCCGGTGTAATGACGTAGTACGGCTGCAGGCTCACGGCGGGGAACAACCTTTAACCTTAATTTTTCCAGAATGTCAAGTGAATACACCGCAGCGTTCGATTAGCTCCTTGTCGTGGCTACCACGAGTGTAACTCCCCGGTATACACGGGGAAGCAAATCGAACGCACCCATTATATGCTTGGTTTTTACCTATACACTGATTTGTGTTAAGCACTTCCAGTCTTGCAGAAAAAAAAAATCCACAGGGAACTCAGGTGGGATTCGAACCTACTACATTGTAAATAAAAAAAGATCTTTATCCCCGATGTAATTATTCAATCAATGAATACATGATTTGTTGTACTGGATACATACGATCTTACTTGACAAATATAACTTTGAAATTGGTTGGTTGTTCTTGACAATTATAACTTTGAAATTGGTTCGTTGTTCTTGAACAAATATAACTTTGAAATTGGTTCGTTGTTCTTGAACAAATATAACTTTGAAATTGGTTGGTTGTTCTTGAACAAATATAACTTTGAAATTGGTTGGTTGTTCTTGACAAGTATAACTTTGAAATTGCTTGGCAGTTCTTGACAAGTATAACTTTGAAATTGGTTGGTTGTTCTTGACAAGTATAACTTTGAAATTGGTTGGTTGTTCTTGACAAGTATAACTTTGAAATTGGTTGGCAGTTCTTGACAAGTATAACTTTGAAATTGGTTGGTTGTTCTTGACAAGTATAACTTTGAAATTGCTTGGCAGTTCTTGACAAGTATAACTTTGAAATTGGTTGGTTGTTCTTGACAAGTATAACTTTGAAATTGGTTGGTTGTTCTTGACAAGTATAACTTTTAAATTGGTTGGTTGTTCCTGACAAGTATTACTTTGAAATTGGTTGGTTGTTCTTGACAGGTATAACTTTGAAATTGGTTGGTTGTTCTTGACAAGTATAACTTTGAAATTGGTTGGTTGTTCTTGACAAGTATAACTTTGAAATTGGTTGGTTGTTCTTGACAAGTATAACTTTGAAATTGGTTGGTTGTTCTTGACAAGTATAACTTTGAAATTGGTTGGTTGTTCTTGACAAGTATAACTTTGAAATTGGTTGGTTGTTCTTGACAGGTATAACTTTGAAATTGGTTGGTTGTTCTTGACAAGTATAACTTTGAAATTGGTTGGTTGTTCTTGACAAGTATAACTTTGAAATTGGTTGGTTGTTCTTGACAAATATAACTTTGAAATCGGGGTTTGTTGTTATTTTGTCGAAATAAAGCTGGATGTTCAAGCAACCCGTGTCTGAACGGAGGCCAGTGTACACAAGTCGGCTCAGGTTACCGATGTCAGTGCTTAGCGGGTTACACAGGAGCCAGATGTGCCATAATAATAAGTGAGTATTTCAAAAGCAGCTTCTTTCTATCTATGACACCTCGACTGGTTTTACCATCGAGCAATTTTGTTTTTTCTATGGTAAAGAGGTTTTTGGTGTTTAGCAGCTTTATCAAGTTGGGTCTTGGAGACGTCACCCTTTTCCCTTTGGTCCTCCAAGCTGCAGTGCTGTAGCTGTCCTTTTAAACCACCTAATGGTGGGATTTCATTTTCCAAATTTTGCCGTGCTCATGCATGGGATTCAACTTTTACCGAACCTTTGGAATGTTTGTTTTTTTGAGAATATCGTTGTCACAATGAAACCATGACTTAAACCAGGTAAAGACAACAACTATAAAATGCAGTTGGTGGTGTTGTTCTCTTTCAAGAAAATGTGGATGATAATCAACGTGAATAATCGACAATGGAATGATGGGAACTTACCTCCCATATGCCAAATATCTCTCATAATCCTCGTTTGTACAACAAAAGGACACAAAACTGAATTTAGGGATTACACAATAACCCCCCCCCTGAAAAAGAGAGAGTTTGAGCATGAATTCCAGTACCCTTTGCCCCTCTTTGTTGGGGAAAACAAAGCACAGCACAGTGGAGTGTCCAGGCATGTTAATACATCACCCAATTTTGACCTCGTACCCAAAACAAAAAATAGGTTTATCCGACTTCCGTATGTATGTCCGTGAAGTTGTGGGTGTAATTGCCAGTTGTTTCATTTTAATTTATAATAACTTATTTTTGATGTCACTCTTTACTAAACTGAATATTTTCAGTCTCCGGTCCTCGACATTTCCAGCAGTGTACTTTGTTCATAATCTGGAGTGGGTATAACCTGTTTTTATATAAACTTGAGGGTTTTTAAAAAACATTTTTTTATTACAGATCCCTGTAGCAGCAACCCGTGCCAGAACAATGGAAATTGTAACTGGTTGAGTCCAAACTACGTCTACCAGTGTCAGTGCCAGCCGTCCTTCAGCGGCGTCAACTGTGAAATTGTACAAGGTGAGACTCCCTCGCTTGGCCTAAACTTTTGCAGTAGGCTCTCTCTTTCAAGCCCAGGCCTTGAACTACGCTCTTGAAGGGGCTTCCGAAGGACAAAGCAATAATGGTTGAGTGTCTTGCTTAAGGACACAAGTGTCACGACCGGGACTCGAACCCACACTCTGCTGATCAGAAACACCAGAGCTTGAGTCCAGTGCGCTTGACCGCCCGGCCATGACACGTCATCACGATCCAAGTTGTTCAAAATAATCAAAAGACTTGGTTTTTTTTTTGTTTCAGACGGCTGTATCAGCACCCCATGTCTCAACGGGGCAACCTGCCGCTCGCAGGGCACCAACTTCCAATGTCAGTGTGCACCAGGCTACACTGGTGACCGCTGTACTCAAGTCATAAGTACGTACAACAAGCATGCTGTTTGTCAGGATTATTTTCCCTTTAATTTTAGGATTTTATCGTAAATTTCCCCTTTTGTCTTCACACCTTTCTTGAGAGTTCTTGAGAGATTTCAGCTTGCCTTAAAAAAGGGAAGGAAGGCACGGCCCCAGAGTTATGTCCTACCCTCTAGTTCCATTTGCGATGATGTTTGTAAATCCTCTATAAATCAGCTAAAAGCTACGAATTGACAGTTTGGGCAGTGGCCACAAGCCTAGATTGCTGATGGGACCTAACCATCAATGTTTGCTCCAGCTGTTGGCAAGTCGTTTGGTTCAGACAAAGCCTAACATTCTGGAAGGTTTCACTCTTTTAAAGCCTCATTCAACAGGGTCGTTATCTCTCAGTATGTAAGAGAGCTTTCTTTCCATTGACCGCTTTGCGAAATGTACATCGTCATTATTTGTTCCTTCTCATAAAACATCATTTTCATTTTATCCTGGTTAATCAAGCATTGTTGTTGTTTGTAAGTTGCTTTGTTTGTTTCTGTACGTCCTCTGTTATTCATCTCTCTGTCTGTCCGCATTCTGATTTTTACGAGCCTCGGCTTATCAAATCGACCTCCGTACTGTTCCCATTCTTTGCTTGTTCAACCCTATTACCTTAGGCTATTCCGTTCATCATTACCTTATACTTATTGTATCACTTTGTTTATGACGGTATGGAAATAAATGTAAACTGAAACTGGAACTATACGAAACAGAAACTGCCCCTAACTTTCTGGAATTTTTAAATTCACGATCACAACCTCCCGTAATGTCACCTCATCAGTTTGACAATTAGTTTTTACAGTCTTCTTTTTTTTCTAAATGTCACATGGAACTTGAAGTTATCCTTTTAGAAACTTTATTTTACAGATCCATGTGGCAGTAACCCGTGCATTAATGGTGGTGTGTGCAGCTGGCTGAGTCCTAACTACATCTACCGCTGTCAGTGCCCGGCAGGCTACACTGGTGTGAACTGCGGCAGTGTTATTGGTGAGAGCAAACCCTTCAATGGTCTTTTCGTGGAGGAGAAAATGGCGCTTAACAAAATCATATTTTTTACAGGAATGCAACTTCGCAAATGATCAGCTGATTTTTTTATTTTGATTTCTTTTTTCATTTAATTTCTCCTCTGTAGATGCTTGTGTGAGTAGCCCGTGTTTAAACGGAGCCACATGCCGTTTGCTGGGGACCAATTTCCAATGTCAGTGTGCTGCAGGCTACACAGGGAACCGCTGTAGTCAATTGCTAAGTGAGTTACGATCGAAAGTCTAATAGAAAACATTTAAAATTGCTCTGTCATGTTTTGTGGTGGCGATTCTTTTCTCTGAAATGAAATCTGTCTCGCCAGGGCAACGTGGTGACTGTAATGCAAAAAAGCATGGTGTCTAACGGGCCATTCAGAATTTTCAGTGTTTTTTAATTTCGATTTTTTCGTCCCCAAATTTGTGTGACACACCCACCCCAATTTTTCGTTTTGAAAACATGTTTTTTCTAATGATTACAAAAAGAATTGGAAAATCAAATTTTTTGACAATTCTGAATGGTCCCTAAACGGCTATATCATTTCTTTTTCCTTCAAATCATTTAATAACTTGTACTATCATAAACTTATAGTAAACTTCATCAAACCTTATCATTATCTCAAGTCAGTGCCAAAAAGCATTGCAGTGAAAAAGAACAGTGTGTACATAATATGTGTGTGCACAGACGTTGTTTCTCACCTAATCTATCCTGGGTACACACAAGCCCCACGGCACTGAGATATAGCGTTTTTGCATGGACACATTCTTGTACAAGATTTTTTTTTTTTTATTATATATTTTCCATTTGTTTCATTTAAAAATGAAGTGAATGGAAAATATAGAAAGAGAAAAATATTTAGGGGGAGTTGAGAAACCATTTCATGTTTTACTTTCAAATTTGAACAACGAAAGATGATAACTTATTGCAAACAAGATCATGTACGGGTAGGGAGTTCCAAAG
Organism: Marthasterias glacialis; assembly: GCA_911728455.2. Taxonomy (NCBI): domain Eukaryota; kingdom Metazoa; phylum Echinodermata; class Asteroidea; order Forcipulatida; family Asteriidae; genus Marthasterias; species Marthasterias glacialis. The sequence continues at coordinate 13,031,090 of OU452237.1, read as the reverse complement.
CGAGAGATTCAAGTTCTTACAAAATTCAGATCTACAACATGTTTTTTGTGCACTGGCTGTTCACATCCATGCACCCCACCCTGTCGTTCTTTTCATCTTCCACCCTTTGCACCCTTTCGCTATCTCCGACAGATCCATGCAGTACTTTTCCCTGTCTGAATAATGGTTTTTGCCAGTGGGCTGGCATCCCGTCTGTCTATACCTGTCAATGCACCCTTGGTTTCATTGGTCTCAGATGTCAGACGCCACTGAGTAAGTTCCCCACAAGGGGTAATATATAGTGTTTAGAGTACGCAGATTCAGGGTCACACTGTAAACTGTGCTTGCAGAGAAAATGGAACCTGTGTGCTCAGCTCAATTGCTTCATGCTCAGATACCCTGATAGAGTCGACCTGTTATAGGGAGTATATATTCTACCCTGATTGAAACTCACTCTCCCCAAAGAGGGTGAAATGGTAGCCATGCAGGCAATCTTTTTACACTCAGACACCCTGATAGAGGGGACCTATTGAAGGGAGTATATATTCTACCCCGATTGGAACTCACTCTCCCAAAGAGGGTATCAATGATACCCAGGCTAGCCATCCTTTCATGCTCAGATATCCTGATAGGGGAACCTATATGGGATATTTAGTCTACCCTGATTGGAACTCACTCTCCCCAAAGAGGATATTAATGATACCTAGGCAGGCCATCCGTTACGCCTAGACTCCCTGATAGGGGGACCTACTGGGATATGTATTCTACCCTGATTGAAACTCACTCTACCCAAAAGAGGGTATAAATGGTAGCCACGTAGGCAATCTCTTCATGCTCAGACACCCTGATAGTAGGGGTGACCTATGACATGGGATATGTATTCTACTTTAATTGAAGCCCACTCTCCCAAAGAGGGTATTAATTGTAGACAGACAGGCCATCCCGTCTCGCTCAGACACTCTGAGAGAGGGTCCGGTCCGCTGATGCACTATTCTCGTGTCACATGGGCGTGGGGCGGCGGCCATAGCTGCAGTGGTGTAAAACACTATAAACGAGCGCTGCTTGGATTAGTGTAGATACATCCGTCTGTTTTTTTTTTTTTTATGCGCTGTCATTTGTTAAACAATATGATGGGTTGGCGGGGCAAAACAAATCGGGGGAAAAATTAAATAAATAAATTAAGCAAATTGTTTTAAAATAAATGTTTTTCTTCCAACAGATCCCTGCGATAGCAACCCGTGCCAGAACAATGGTTTCTGTAACTGGCAAAGTCCAAATTATGCCTACCAGTGTCAGTGCCCACAAACGTTCACCGGTACACACTGTGAAATCCCGATTGGTAAGAGTCTAAATCATTCAGGTGGTCTTGGAGCACTAGGTGGCAGCAGACAGACTCATTTTCAATTATTTACGTGCTACCGAGGGTATGGACGTTTCTTTAAAAAAAAAGCATTTTACCTGGTGCCATTTTCATAGAGCTGCATAAGCACAAAAAGTAGCTAAGCACAACAAAAATATGCTTACCAGAATAAGGTTACCAGCCAAAATACCATGACATGCACCATCTTTCACTAGTATCCTGCTAATTTTTACTCATCACAAAATTTTAAAAGCAGCTCAATGAAATTGGACCAAGGAAGTCTGAAACCACCTAGCATTGTGGAACATCACAAATTTGCTTTTAGTGCGAGACTTTCATTTCATCAGTGCAAAAACAATTTACGTGACATGCGAGTTTGAAAGGGCAGAAATGTCGTATCTCGCTAAAATTATCCCGGATGGGCTCAGAGATACAACTTTTTTTTCGCACGGTGTTTCTCTCATACGAGGTCATATTACAAATTCGAAATGCAATGTTTCTGCACTGGCGCAACGAAATTGTTCCGTAGCTTACGCAGTTTACCAGCCAAACTGTTTAAAGCAGCCAAACCTTGATAAACGCACAGCGTCACACAGTTACCGACGTCTTCGTCTGTCTGTTGTTCCAGAGGGTATTTCTCCGAGCTCTCTCTGGTTTTGGCCCCTCTGAAAAAAAATCAAACGCATTTCGATCTGTGGCTGTGCACCAGGTTCATATGAGGTTGATGTGGCTGGCTGCCAAAAGGCACTTTTACATGCCTGTGGCTCAACCGTTGTAGTCGCGTCCTTCGCAATTCAGCTTCTCAGCTGCGAGTAAAATTGATTAGCCTCCCAATTTATTATTTTTATATTGTGTTAAGCGTTAGTGCACTTTTTGTAGCTAGTCAAAAACTGATCCTCGTGACAGCTCGTTCACGTTCGGTGAGATTCGGACCTGTAACATTTTATACATGTCTTGGGGTCCTCTAGGTCCTTGTTTCTCCAATCCATGTGTGAACGGAGGGCAGTGTTTCACGAGCAACTTAGGAAACAACTTCTTCTGCGATTGTTTGGGGAACTACAAGGGAGTTAACTGCCAATATCCAGGTATGAAAGATCTGTAGCTTTTTTTTTTATCCTTTACACAGGGGTCAAACTTCCAACAAATTTAATTGTACGAGAGAGGGAAAAAAAAAAGAATATTTAGGAAACAGCAGATGTCATCCCCATCTGTGTAGAGTGGTGGACTCAATTTCTGTAATTTACAGAAGGGGGGTTCGAATCCTAGCCTGGTCAGTCAAGGCACTTGTGTCCTTGAGCAAGGCACTTTATCATAATTGCTTCTTTCTACCTAGGAGTAAAAATGGGTACCGGTGAGAGCTGGGGAGTAAACCTGCGATGGACTGGTATCCTGTCCAGGGGGAATAGAAATATTCACAGTCGTTTAATGCCAAGGAAGCCCGATATAAACACCAGCCTGATGAGCCATTTTGGCTCAGGATAGACTTCACCTTTTTGATTTAAAATGTTTAGAAAAGGAGGATATTTCAGAGTTTTGAAACATTTTGACAAAGTTCCTTTTGATGAACATGACAAAGAATCGAATCAGCCAAAGTTCACAATGAACACCATGAGTAAACCAAGTAAAGACAGCAAACATTCTCATAAAATGCACCAGGATTTATTTTTCTCCTTCGAGAGTATGTGGTTTCTGTTCACCGTGAATCGGTCAGACCCTTTGCCACGGCTGATCATTACGGCATGGCATGCTGAAGTCTGGGACTTGCCTCCCATGCCGAGAACAATGGTGAACAATCGTGGCAGCCTATTGATCTCTCGTAATCCTCGTTTGTCAGACAAAAGGATGAAGGTCTGGAATTGGGGATTACACAAGAATCCCTGGTAAAATGGAGCTTGTGAGCATGAATTCCAGTACCTTTTGTATTTCCACTACTTTTTTTTCAAATCCAAATTGCTGTTGTGCCCAAACCAGTTTAGTTTTTTAAATACAAGAAACTTTTTGAGCCTACATTTTATTCTCTACTTGTTCTCAGAACCATGTTTCTCCAACCCGTGTAATAACAACGGTGACTGTAACTCGCCCATCACTGGATCCAGCTACACCTGTGCTTGCTTTAGCAATTTCCAGGGACCCAACTGTCAGTATCCAAGTAAGTGGTTTTTTTTAATTTTTTTTTTATGGAAGTTGCCAGACACACAAGACCAGTAAGCCACTCGAGGTGTGGGCTACAAATCAACCGTTTTTCCAGGGGCAGTTGCCACCTACTCCTGGGGCTGAAACAGGGTTACCCCCTTTACAGTCTGTAAGGATGTAGGCTTGGGTATCATCCATCAGAAGCCTGGCTGGTAGAGTAGAAGGCTCTACCTCCCCAACTTTTACGGAGCAATTATGGTTAAGTGCCTTGCTCAAGGACACAAGTGTCGCGACCAGGACTCGAACCCACACTCCGATGAGTCAGCCACCAGAGCTTGAGTCTGACGCACTAACCACTCGGCCACGACACGCCACAAAGGCTGTTGATCAAAGGCTGGTGTTTCTACTTGCCCTTAAATCCCCAGCTCAACATTGGTAAACTGACTCCGTAAATTCTTCCGTTCTTTGCACAAATCAAGATATTTGTAATAAAACCAACCTGTGAAAATATCAGCTCATTTCGTTGTTTCATTGGCGAGAAACCGGTAAGAATGCATTCAGCATTTTTGTACGCATTCCTATAGGCTTTCATCTTGCTGTGATGAAAACTGATTTTGGATCTTATTTCATTTATTATTTAAAAATGATAACACTTCACGCAGAAATATTTCAAGGAAAGTTTTCTTCCATCATTATCTTTATACCATGTAAGGTATGTGTAAATCTGTGAACATCTTTGTTTTTCTTTCTTACCAATTTTGAGCTTGGGCTTTTAAAGCCAAACCCATAGTAGTGTCCCGGGCAAATTTGATTTGTGTTTATCGTTTAAGAGTTTTTGTTTTTGGCATATTTTTCAAGGCTTTATTACGTAAAGTTGACCTGAACTCTTTATCTTTTGCTAACATCATCAGATCCTTGCAACTCCCAGCCATGCCAGAATGGGGGGCTGTGTATACCCAGTTCCTTTGGGACATCATTCCAGTGCAATTGCCCTTCAAACTACTTGGGCAGCCTTTGCCAAACTGGTAGTAAGTATCACTAGGAGGGATTGTGGTGGAGTTGGGAGGGGTGGGTAGGGGGGATGTTTGGTGGAGGTGGGTAGTTTGGATTGATGTTGGGTGGAGGTGGTTAAAGTGGGTAGTTGGGGTTGATATGGGGGGGCGGGCTTGGGTTGAAATAGAATATGGGTTGTAATAGGTCTTGGGGTTGGGGTTTTAACTGGGTCTGGGGTTGAAGTGGGATTTGGGCTGAAATGGGGGTTAGGGTTGGGGGAATTTGTGAAATGGGGGATTGGGTTCATATGGGGGCTTGGATTGAAGTGGGGTTGAGGTTGAAGTGGGAGCCTGAGCTGAAACTTGGGTTGGGTTGAACTGCGAATTTGTGTTAAAAATGGGGGTTGGGTAGAAGGTACAAGTGGGGGTTGGTGTGGAAGGGGATTCGGGGAAATATATGTGCTCCGTTCTTTTGGGGTTTTTTTTTTCAGGGGGGGGGGGGAAGGAAGAAGGGTTTCTTTTGGGGTGGCACCAAGGTTAAAGACTAGGAATACCTTTTATGGCTTGTATATTTAGAATCTTGGAACTGAACCCAATGCTACGTTTAATTTGATTCCAGATCCATGTGTCTCCAATCCTTGCCTCAATGGTGGAATTTGTAGGACAGACACCACCGGCTCAAGATACCTCTGCGGTTGTGTCAACAATTTTATCGGATCCCAGTGCCAGTTCACAAGTAAGTCAACAGAAGAAGAAAAAGTTACTTTGTTTTAAAAAAAAAAATGTCAACCTTTTAAATGATTCAGATACTGACTTTTTAAATTTATAATTGCATTGAAAAAAAACAACAACAACAACAACAAAAAACAGTGTCAATTTTTGGGATATTAACTATTTAGACACGCAAATGACTCTTGTTATATACATGTAGAAGGTCAGGGAACTTGTTGCAGGGGCATAAGCCATTTCTATATATGTACCCTCTGTTTTTACCATACGTTACACCACACTTTACGGCCCACCCAAAGGACGAAGCAGTTGCGGTTATTAGTGCCTTACTTGATTACACAAGTCCCAGGACCATGAACCCACACTCCGAGATCACCGGCGGGGGCCCAATTGCACAGAGCTGCTTAGGCATAAGTAGCTAAGCACAATAGAAATTGTGCTTGCCAGAATAAGGTTACCAGCCAAAATACCATTTCGTGTGCTGTACAATCTGTGCCTGGTATCCTGCTCATTTTTGCTCTTGCAGAAACTTGTCAAGCAATTTCTTTTTCTGCTGTAGCAGCTCTATGCAATACACCTTTATCATGCTGCAACCATCTTGGTCATGTTCCCTGTATTTAATAACAGTAATATATGCTAATATTCATTGAACAAAAAGGAACCAGACTATTTGCCCTTCCAGCCTCGGTTTGGTAACATTGGTTTGAATGGAAGAAAATCAAGATGGCCGCACTGTGATGAAGGTCTATTGGGTCTAGATCTTGAGTCCTAGGCATTAGACTGCTCGACGGTGACATTCTAATTTATTTCTGCTGCCTATGGGCAGAGTTAGATCTTTTTAATGACCTTAAATATTCCAGGTTTTATGTTCTTTAATGCCCAATGAACAGAGGTAGTAGAAATGTGAAGCTCTGATAATTGATTTAAAAGCACCAAACAAATGCTCATTGCTGTGTTTAGATCCGTGCTCTACGAATCCGTGTCAGAACGGAGCGATCTGCTCCCAGGCAAACGGCGGACAAACCTACACATGCAGCTGCATCAATGGATTCTTCGGAGTCAATTGCGAAACTCCAGGTGAGCAACGACTACACATTGTTGAAAGATATTTAGTTGTAACAGCAGAATCTTAAGTACTGGAAGGTGGCACAAGCACTGTAGGTTGTTATAGCGGCGGTAACCGCAAAGAATTGATAAAAAGCATAACAAATCAACATCGTACTCTCTATCCCTTCATGCAATTTTTACATCAATTTAAAAGTGTTCCAGAACTTTGTTTAGTTATAATTAAATTTATAGCAGATTAAAACTATTTAAAAAATGAATTGAAAAAAGTGATAATTATGATAAGAAAACAGTTTGTTCTCTAACCGTTGTTCGTTTTTGGCTTTTAGATCCATGCAGATCAATTCCGTGCCTGAACGGCGGCAATTGCATAATCACCAACGGCGGCCTTAGCTACAGATGCAACTGCCCACAGCAGTATATGGGAGCAACCTGCCAATACCCCAGTAAGTCCAACAGGATCAGTAATCATCAAAGAAACCCTCCCCCCTCCCCCCCCAACAAAAAAAAACAACAACAACAACAACAAACAATACTTTAACCTTATACCTTACTGTTTATAAAGTTCAAGCGATAAACCACAAGGGATACTGAGTGGGTAAATTTGTTAAAATCAATTTGTTTATAAAGTTCATACCAATACCAATTCTCCATAGACATATCTCCTGCCAAAGAATTGTCAATTTTTGAGAAAACAGAATTTGAAGAACACCAAACCATTTAAAAAATTTTTTTTTTTTATATTTATCACAATCGAAATAAAGCTGGATCGGAAATCCGTGACGAAGCGTAAAGTGTTTTTTTTTTCCCCTCCTCTGTTCTTACAAAAATGTGATTATCAATATGAACAAAATTTCCATAGGCACGTTGCAGGCATGATATTCTTCCTACCTCAGTCTGATTTCCGATTTTTTTATTACCCTCAGAAAAATCAACAAAATTGTGATAAAATAGCCTGAAAAGTCTACTAAAGCCTATACCATATGTACCATGCAGGTCAGCCCTTGTACTCAGTGAAATTTTCCTACTTTTTATCCAAGGGCAAAGTATCATGGCTATCGTTTAATTTACTTAAACGACGTAGCTTCCCTGTAAAGTGTGTTCAAATGTTCCACTGGAGAAGCTTAGCCAACGATATTTTTGGTTTGTTTTCTGTGTAGACCCGTGTTCCTCCAACCCATGCCTGAACGGAGGATTCTGTGAGACCCACCCCCTGGGCATCAGCTACACATGTAGTTGTCAAACAAACTTTCAAGGCGTGAACTGTGGTATCAGAAGTAAGTTTTTTTTTCTTTTAAATGGTCCTCGGGCCTTTCGTTAACTTTTTTTCTTGACTGGTTCCCTGGGCTAGTCAGCTGTACATTTCACCTTGCAGTTCCAAAATCTTGCTGTTCCAAGTCGGCCCAAAGATTAGCGAGAGTAAACAAGGTTGAGTGAATTTCTTCAAACGTTTTCCAGTAGTCTTCAAGATTTTCCAATGGAAGTTCCCCCCTCCCTCCCTGTGCAAAAATGGAAATGGCCTTTCCCTCTCCAGGATGAAATTCCTGGTTTGCAGAACAGTTGTGATTAAAGTCAACGTGAAAGGTCACTGATGATAAAGTTCATACCAGTACCAATCCTCTGGTGAAATAGTTCCATCTGAAACACTGTCAGAGTTGAGAATACATGTGATAGCATTTGAAGATCTCCAAAAATACAGTTGCTGATTTTAATTGCCGCAATATAAGCTCAGTATGAACATGCGTACAATTCGAGAAAAAAACATAACCAGTTTATGTGATTTTAGACTAAATCGTAACCTCTTAATATAAACAAATATATATGTTGCAAACTGCTTACCAACCACAAGGAACTGTTGCATAAATGCAAAATATTGTTAATATTGGCCTTACCTTACCAAAGTCTTTTCAGCCTTTGAGTAATTTAGCCTTCGAGGGAGACTCTGCTTGGGTTGAAACAAGAGGCCATTAACCATTTTTTGCACTTCTTAATTTGATGACATTTTAACAGGTTGGTTGTATCGTGTTTTTTTTTAAGAAACAAGACAATGGGACTGAATTGACTCTTCCAATAACCATTGATGAACTTTTCCCTCTAAGCTAAGTCTTGTGTAAAGTCCGTCACTGCGTCCACTTAACCTATTGTACCTGCCCTTGTCTTCCATCACAGATCCCTGTACCTCCAACCCCTGCGTTAACGGAGGAGTTTGCCAGCAGGGCTCGGACGGCAACTCGTACTTCTGCAATTGTCCACAACAATACATGGGACTGCGCTGTGAGAACCTAAGTAAGTGGCAACAGACGACATTAATTATCTTCTAGCAAACTTTTCTGAAAGTCATTGTCATCGATTGAGCTATGTGTCCAAGAGACTTTAAAGCGTTTAGTGTCTGTACCAGAGCAACGGCATCTTCCTTTAGATTGCCCGGGAGTGATAAATACACTCAGATATGTAAGGGGCTGAACTTGCAGTATTTTTGACCACGTGAGGGCGTGTGTCAACCAAATTTAGGTAATGCAAAACGAGTAAAATGTACAGTTTCTTTCATTATCGATATTATTATTTATTTGGCCGTTGATACAAGAAAACAACAAACAGGCAGTCAAAATAAAACAAAACTGTAATTGTGATGCAAGGAAATTTGCCGTTGGAAGCACCCTCATGCAGTTGTGTGGAGGCACTGGAACTGCACCTTCAGTCTCCTCACCCGCCTAAACACTGGTACCACAGACTGCCACAAGGTACCATAGCTTCCAGGCTAGCATTGGGTGCATGGGTTTCTTCTGTTTGTACAGCTGGTATTATCAGAATACCCCCATGGCTTGTGTACTGTGGACTTAGTCTCCGCAGTCTCCTGTGGAGATTATACATGTGGTATCACCACAAACCCACAACTCATCAAATCTTCAGCATGTAAACCTTCAAATCATTTCAAAGGAGTGACATGATCATGCGCGTAGAACCTAGCTAAGCTGCGCAATTGGAAGCTCGGATTCTGACGTTTCTCTTTTGTGTTCAATCGTAGATCCTTGTCTGCAGCAGCCGTGCCTGAACGGTGGGACTTGCACCCCCGTGTCACAGGGGTTGGAGTATCGATGCAACTGTCTGCCCTCATACTACGGGATCGTCTGCGAGAACAGGGGTGAGCGGGAGTCTGGATGAACCCGGGTTCAATTTCACAGAGCTGCTCAAGCACAAAAAAGTAGCTAAGCAAAACAAAATTATGCTCACCAGAATGAGGTTACTATCCAAAATATCATGTAACATGTACCATTTGCGACTGGTATCCTGCTCATTTCAACTAAGCGGAAAGTTTTTTAAGCTATATTTTTCTGCTTGAGCGGCTCTATGAAAATGGGCCCCAGATGTTAACTGCTTGGGTTTAGGATTTCCAAAAAAAGAAATAATGATGCACTTTGTTTTTAACGTAGTTTATCATGGCCGAGCAGTCAAGCGCACTGGACTCAAGCTCTGGTGTTTCTGATCAGCAAAGTGTGGGTTTGAGTCCTTGTCTTGACACTTAAGCAAAACACTTCACTATTATTGCTTCGTCCTTCGAATTGGACGTAAAGCCATAGGTATCCGTGTGTTGTGTAATGCGCGTAAAAGAACACAGGACACTTATCGTTAACAGAAAGGGTTTGCCGCGGGGTTTCGGGCGTGGTTGGCTGCATATTGCACCACAGCACCTTGTAAACCGTTACATGGTGCTATATAAAGAGGTCTTATAATTACGAAATTTAGCTCTGCATACCTGTAAAAAAAGTGAGCACTTGGAAACGCCCTTTGTTGTGTGACAAAGTGCTATATAAGAACTGCGCTTGATTATTATTATTATCATTATTGTTAACTGTGGACTACTTTTGGATTTGTTGAACAGACCCATGTAACTCAAACCCATGTCTGAACGGTGGAGTGTGCAGCCCTACGGCATCTGGCTACTTCTGCTCCTGCCCTGCAGGCTTCAATGGAGCCAATTGCAACAATAAGAGTAAGTAAACATGGTCTCACCCAAGGGCTCCCGGTTGGGTACCATCTACACCCAGTTCGGGGAGAGTAGGTTCCAATTAGGGTGAAGAAGTGTACCCCGCTTGGGATAAACGTAATCCTGTGCATTGATGGTTATTTTTGTAAACGTAAAACGGTCGGTTACATGTGTAACCGTCCGTTCATTTTAGAAACGAAATTTAGATTTAAACAAAAACACGCTTACACGACAAAGGCGCCTGTGGTCAAAACACTGCGTCTTCATCACAGCATTTTGACTTTTTTAGCAATCACCCTGCAAAAAGCGGAAACCAAAAACAAGAAATAAAGCATAAATTATACTGTAAACGTGTAGCTGGACGATTGGTCGGTTAACCGGCAACCGGCACAGGCTTACTATAAGTCATCTATAAAGATATTTACAGGACAATATTTTCATTTCACCCTCCCCCACCTCACCTACCCCCCTCTTTTTCTTTGTCCCCCCCCCCCCCATGTAGACCCATGTGGTGGGAACCCGTGTCAGAATGGTGGTTCGTGCGTTGAGAGCACAGCGCCCAACGGCTTCTTCTGTCGATGCACCTCTGCCTACATCGGAGACACCTGCACAATTCCTGGTAATGTAGATCTCACCAACTCCTAAACTGCTGACTGACCCCCCCCCCCCTTTTTGGGGGGGTTGCTTTTATCTTTGCCGTTCCCAATAGTTAAAGCTTACTGCATTCAGTCATACCAAGCCATAAAACTTGGCCTTGTACAATTTTTGCCAAGTAGAGTTTCATCAAATGAATTGTTTCTCAAATTAAAATACCCCCCAAAAAGTAGTTTCACGCTCTTATGATGTTCTTATCGGTAGAGTAGCTCTTCATGAGAATTTATTCTCGTTGTTTTATTCTACAATGTAGAGAAATGATGTTCAGATCTGTAGATTGAGTTTATAGCAGTGATATGTACATCAGACAAAAAATGCACTCCAACGTAGAAGATATTAGCTTAGCAATTTTTGAATACATTGTTAAGTAGCAGATATGTTAGCTTAGCAGTTTTCAAATCAATTTAGCAACGTTAACGACAACTGTAGATGGATGTGTCAGTAGCCACTACACACAGAAGTGATTGAAAATGAACTAAGCTACTTTGGAATGATCAAAAGCCATATTTAGCTTGGGCCCAATTTTAAATTAAGCCACAAACCCAGATTACCAGTTCAAAATACCATGTAATGTGTATTGTCTGTGACTGGTTCCCTGCTGCTTTGTGCTTAGCACACCAGCCGCCGATTTCACGAAACTTTACTCAGCTGAATAAGTCCACTTGCGCAACATTTATTGCTCAAGTTGTGGACTGAACTCAAGCTCTGGTGTTTCTGATCAGCAGAGTGTAGGTTGAAGTCTTGATCTGGACACTTGTGTCCTTAAGCAAGACACTTGACCATTATTGCTTCGTCCTTCGGATGGGGCATAAAGCTGTAGGTTCCGTGTGATGTGTAATGCACATAAAAGAACCCAGTTACACTTATCGCTAAGAGAAGGGGTTTGCCCCGATGTGTCTGGCAGTGGCTGCAGAATGCGCCGCAGCACCTTGTAAACCCTTATAAGGTGCTACATAAATGGGTCTCATAATTCAGAAAACCTGAGTGTCTTTAAAAAACATAAGCGCTAGAAGACGCCGGTAGATAAAGCGCAATATAAAAACTAGTTATTTATTATCAGTAGTATCGTCCGTTTAGCCCTTGTGAAAGACTCTGGCTGTGTCGAAATGTGAGGCCATCATTTTTTTGGTTAGAGTAGTATACAAATTATGCTTCTGTGTGTAGTGGTTTATGAATGTTAGCATTATATTTAGCATAGTTATTTTGAGGTCGTAGAGTGAGTTTTGTTCTAACCCTAACCTGCCATTTTGAACTTCCCAACAGACTTGTGTAGTTACGAACCGTGCCAGAATGGGGGTAATTGTACCAATAACCCAACGGGTACGGAGTACTCCTGCGAGTGCCCGCCTGGCTATGTCGGAGTCCAGTGCGAGGAGTTTAGTAAGTTGCTAGATGTAGAAGCACAGCCGCCAACGCTGGTGGGCCGTGCGCACATGCTGCGGGGTTTTTTCACCCGAGAATGTTTCCTATCCACCAGCCACTTTCGTTATTCCGTATAAAAATGAGAGATTGATGTGAAATTCCACGAATGTTGTGTCAAAACTTATTAGATATAGTTTTCTGATTTTGCCAAAGTATTTTTGCAGATTTATGCTGCCTTGTTTAAATGTTATCTTAAAACTGGAGTAAAGATTTTACAAAGTCTTTTTTTTGTTTTTATTGGAAGGGATCTAAGACTTGCCTACTAAGTTTTTTCTAAAAGTGTAAGACGGCTAACAGTTTTGTTTTTTGGGTTTTTTTTTTCTTTATTACGGTGAGAAATATATTCTGTGGCTTTGTCAGTAACTGCATGAATTTTGATATTTAGAAATGAAAACTAAGATCATTGTTATTTTTCGAAAAACCCCAAAATTAATGACGATGTATAAATTGTTGACAACATTTTTTGAAAACTCACTCGAGACTTGTGTATCAGAGACTTGGCTGATTGACAGAAAACGTTGGAAAACCCCCAGCTGTGTTTAAATGCTTTTGTATTGTCATTGTGTTTGTTGTTTGTACGTGTTGTTAAATTTTAGCTGTCCATTTCCAGAAACAAAATTTAACTTGTCGGCAAAAGTAGCTTTGTATCAGCTTTCCTTAGTTGAAAACTGTTGAATTTGTTAACAAAGCATTCTTTTTCGCAGCTTTGTAAGTTTCATGGTAAGTCAAGGGTAAGTTTCTTTTGCTACACTGCACTTTAGGCGTTAACGAGGGGGTATCGTAGTTAGTTCAAACAGTTTAAGATTTAGACCACCATGTAGACATTCGACACACTGTATCCAACTCATCTCAGGCTGTGCTCCGTGGTCTTATATGGGTTGATGTGGCTGGCTGCCAAGGGCGCCCTCGAATGCCTGCAGCTTGAACACTTGTAGCCGCGTCCTTCGCAATTCAGCTTCTCAGCTGCCAGTAAGGATGACTGGCCTCCCAAATTATTATAACTCAGCTTTGTGATTTTGAAAGAGAGTTAAAAAAAAAAATTCTTTGTTTACCCCCAAATTTAAATAACATGTACCCAGTCAGTTTCCCTTGTGGTTTATTGCTTGATTTTGGAACAAAAAGTTGAATCCCCTTAAGGTGATCCCTGTACGGCTGCATCCCAGGTTGTATCATAAACTTGGGTGTGACCCCTGGCTATACGAAGGCTCTCTTCCAAAAATAATAATAATAATAGTATGAACATTTATAATGCACCAGTATCCATCTAAAAGATGCTCATGGCGTAGTAACACATCAATAGATAGTTCCCAATATGACGTAAATCGGCCATATTTACGGGCAATTTGGAACACACGGTCGTGCGTTTCGCGTGAGAATGGCGTGCAGCACGCGCGCATTTCACAAAACTCATTGCACGATTGGTTAGTGAACAACGCGACTGCGTTAATAATTTGAGCGCCTGACGCGCCAGCAAGCCGAAATGCAATTTGCCCGTAAAGATGGCATCTATTGGGAACTATCTATAGAGGGGAAGATGGTATTAAGCAGTCTACATTTAGTGAGTCTTGAGGAAAGTTTTGAACGAAGCCAGTGTTGGAGAAAGTTTACTATGATCCGGTAAATGATTCCACAATGAAGGAGCAGCAGAAGTAAACGACCTCAGGTGGGATTTGAATTAGGTTCCAATGATATGAAAGGTGGAGAAAAGGAACCTCTAAACCGACTTGAAAACCCCCAAGTGCCACAACACAAATCACTGCGGCAATACTTGACAATGACAACCCATCTTCAAGATGAATCATGGCATTAATAGTTAATTTTGTCCCGAACCTTCTAGATCCTTGCAATTCCAACCCGTGTCGTAACGGTGGTTCGTGCACCAGAGATAGCATGGGCACCCTCTACTCCTGTATCTGTCCGACTGGGTATTTAGGGAGAGACTGCGAGTTTGGTAAGTCCACAAAAAAGGGGATTACAAAAACGGGGTACAGGATTCATAATGGTTGGGAGAAAAAGTGGATAAGTTTCAAGCTGAGAGCTCGGTGAATAAAGTACCAATCCTCCAGAGAAATATTTCCATCTGAAACACCTTCAAAGCTAAGAAAATAGTATACAAATAATGAATGTATTAGTTGAGATTTTTACTGAATAATAAGACAAGACGGCATATCACAATAAAGGTCCCTAAGAAAACGATCAATGAAATCTATGTTTTGACCATTATTTTGAATTGGTCAGTAGTTTCAGCCGGTTTAACATGTGTAGGTATTAGTCATTCCATTGCTTCACAGCAGAAGAGTGAAAAAGGCAAGAAGCATACGATGATTCAAACCAATGTAACCAAACCGAGGCTGGAAGGGCAAATAGTCTGGTTCCTTTTTGTACAATGAATATTAGCATATATTACTGTTATTGGATACAGGGAACAAGACCAAGATGGTTGCAGCATGATATAGGTCTATACCATGCAGACAGAGAAAATGAAATTCAGTTTAAGGATAAGAGATATTTAGGACTAATTTCGTCAGTTTAAAACCAAGTCGTCCTTCCATGTTTTTTGTCAGGGCCTAATTGCTTAACCGAGAGCGACTTCCGATGCGGGAGTGGGGAGTGCATCCCGCAATTCCGGAAATGTGACAGCAGCTTTGATTGCCTAGACGGCTCAGACGAGACTAACTGTCAGGCCCCCTGCACGGCCCAGGAATTCACCTGCATTGCCGGCGTGTGCATCAGCCGAGATCTGCTCTGCAACGGAATCAACAACTGCAACAACGGCCTGGATGAACAGAACTGTCGTAAGTACATGATTAATAATATTCTTAATTTTTATAGGGCTTGCTGACATCATCAGCTCAGTAAATCTTTTAGTTAAAAGCCAGTGTAGGTATTGTTCACTTAAACACTTCATTAAAAAAAAAAAATTAAAAAAATAATAATTCATAATAGCTTTAGTTGAATAAAAGACACATTGTCCATACACCATTTGTTACAAATCAACATCTACAAAAGTTTCCATTTTGCAAGATTTCCAGCCCAAATACTTACTCACTTTTGGTTCTTTTTTTTTACGAAGGGAAAAAAAAACAACTCATAATAGTATCAGTTGAATAAAAGACACTTTGTCCATACACCATTTGTTACAAATTTTTAAATCGACAAAAGTTTCCATTTTACAAAATTTTCGGCCCAAAAAATTTACTCACTTCTGGTTCTTTTTTTTCTGAGAAAAACAAAACAAAACAAAACAAAACAAAACTCATAACAGTATCAGTTGAATAAAAGACACCTTGTCCATGCACCATTTTGCTACAAATAAAAATCTACAAAAGTTTCTACTTTGCAAGATTTCCAGCCCAACTATTGACTGACTTTTGGTTCTTCTCTGAGAAACTGCCGTGCCTCAAAGGGCACGGAGTGTGGGAAACATCTATTTCCAAGCCATTCAGCGCTTTTTTTTTTAGTGGGAACTAGTAGTGTGCTATTGTGGATTTTGAACAATAACAAAAAGTTAAATGATGCATTGTGAAAATCATATTGCTTTCCATTGTTGTGGGTTGTTTTGTTGTGAAAAGATCATGTGAAACAACCGATTATGGGGATCAATGTAAGTGTAAAGATATGTTAAATGACAAATTGTAATTTTTACTTCCATGCTTTAATTTGTCTTTCTTTTTTAGTTCAGATGGTTTTTGGCAAATTTTATTTTATATTGAAGTTAAGCTCTGTTGTTCCCATTGACACTCGATAGAAAGTGTAATGTTTCATATTTTGATGTAACCAATAACAACCAAATTGTTCTGAGCTTCCCCCCCCAAAAAAAAAAAAAAAATAATAATAATAATAAAATAAATTTAAAAAAATTATAGTAAAACCTTTGTTTAGGAATTGCCACTCATAAAAAAGGTTCAGTTTAGAGAATGAAAGTTTAAAGAGAGTTCTTTGGAACTTTGGTCAGGATGTTAGTCACGTTCCCTGCCTGCTATGTCAGTAAATGCCTACCGATTCTCGCAATGCTAAAAAAGGCTCAGACTATTTAGCCCTTCCAGTCTCAGTTTGGTTTAGTTTGAAAGGAAGAATAACAACAAGATCTGTTGATAAACAAGGACCCCCCCCCTTTTAACTTGAGCCTTACCTGTATATCAATCAATCAATGACGCACAAAGTACGACCATAGCTCTAATTCACAGTGACTTTTGATGAGCAACCATCTCCAGTAGAGTATTGTCCTCCCCTTCATTTAAATATCAATAGGACTTGGGGTCCATGGAGGGGGGAGATTAAGGTTAAGTTTTTTAGAGTCAAGCACCCCCCATTGCATATTGAAGTGGTCCGATCCAACAATGTCATGTTGCATCAAATGGGAGGGCTTAGTCACAATTGACTAACCCTGCCAAGGGGTGTTCTGTGGAGTACACACATAAAACTTGTGTTGCACTGTGGTTGTTTGAAAAGGCTTAGCGCTTCAATTCTTCCTGATAGTACATTTGTCTGCAAAGGTCGAACAGTTATACTCTGCACGCAACACTAAGTTCTTGTGTCAGCTTTCCCTTTTGATTGTGTAGTCATACATTTGAGACGTGGGAAAGTTTTTTTGCACTTAAGTGTGGGGATGTGCTGACAGTGTTTACGCTGGAAAAACAATGACGACACAGGGAAGAGTGTGAACCATGTTTGTCGGTCAGTTAGGAGATCTCTACAACTGGCTGTAACCCCCTTTGAGTCACTAGGTTCATATTGATTGGTGGGAAGTCATCGTCGTCGCATGTGGATCTAAAAAACGGAAACAGTTTACCCCAGAAAGAACAACAGTTAGCTTCGAAAGCACTGCATGTTTTTTTTTTTTTTTTTTTGGGTACAATGATTGAAAAGACTTATCGGGGATTCAGAGACTTGGTGTTATGACGGCGCAGGAGTTGTCATTGTCACCGTGACACCATGTCATTGTCATCCGTCCGCTTACTGTGCTACGTCCTCATTATTTGTTGCCTGTGTGATTTAATCGCAGCATCACCGTGCGACTCGGGGCCATGTATAAACGGAGGGGTGTGTCAGAACGCCGGAACAAGCTTTATCTGCACCTGCACCACTGGATGGATGGGAGCAACGTGCAGTATACGTAAGTTTTTACAATTGTTCTTTCTTTTGCTTTAAGACGAAGTACAGAATGGGGGACTTTGGAACAATAGGTGGCATTGTTTATGTAGTAATGAGCATGCGCACATTTCCGAGAACAGTGGATATACCTGGTAAGTCTGCTGCTATCCAGCATCCTCAGAAGTCTCCCATTAGTAAACACTGAGGGGAGGTGGGCAGTAGGGAATGATAAGTTTCAGTCAGAGAGCTTACTTTTTACGGAGTTCAGATCAGTACCCATCCTCCAGAGAAATATTTCCAACTGATAACTGACAAAGTTGAGAACACAGCGTGTTGAGGGACTCTCAAATCAATGTTGCAGAGAAACGTCTTCCTTCTTTCATTTCCCTGAATTACTTAAATATGACAAAAAGTCCCTTAAAGACGATATTCCTCTTCATGAATGTGTTGTTGGTACAGTGAAGAAAAAGTTTCACAAATGATCGTCATTCTTTGGCAAATCTTTTAAGAAGATTTGATCAACTCGTAAGGAAGAGTTAATCC
The DNA here is from genome assembly GCA_911728455.2 of Marthasterias glacialis. Lineage (NCBI taxonomy): Eukaryota > Metazoa > Echinodermata > Asteroidea > Forcipulatida > Asteriidae > Marthasterias > Marthasterias glacialis. Next base: position 13,013,134 of record OU452237.1, on the reverse strand, counting down.
CAAAGTTTATCCATGTAATAAATCTTTGGATAGAGACCCCCCCCCCCCCCCGACTCTAAAATGGAAGGCCATCAATAAATTCTATTTTGTAAAGAATAAATCCCAACTGCTTTTTTTATGTTATTGTTTGTGTGAACAGCTTGTATGCATCATAAGTTTGTTTATGTTTAAGAAACCAAACAAAAGTTTTCTCTTGTAGAACTTCCTCTTTTGTTGCCGAACAACAACACATACTTGGTGCTCATTCACATGTGAATTGAAAGCTATAACTTAATCAGGCGTATTGCTACATATTGCATTTAGTTGAGTAATCAGACTTGATGCATTGTTGCTTTTTAGGGGGAGGAAAATGCAGTCCATTTGATTTGATTATATCTTCACCATGCAGAGTTTTAAATCCTATTCATGTGCATGGCGTTACTGCAAACCTTACTAGATTGTATCTCCACCATACAAAGTTTCAAATCCTACTCATGTACATGGTGTAACTGCAAACCTTACTAGATTGTATCTCCACCATGCAAAGATACAGATCCTACTCATGTACACGGTGTTACTGCAAACCTTACTAGATTGTATCTCCACCATGCAAAGATTCAAATGCTACTTATGTACATGGTGTTACTGCAAACCTTACTAGATTGTATCTCCACCATGCGAAGATACAAATCCTACTCATGTACACGGTGTTACTGCAAACCTTACTAGATTGTATCTCCACCATACAAAGTTTCAAATCCTACTCATGTACATGGTGTAACTGCAAACCTTACTAGATTGTATCTCCACCATGCAAAGTTTCAAATCCAACTCATGTACATGGTGTTACTGCAAACCTTACTAGATTGTATCTCCACCATGCAAAGTTTCAAATCCTACTCATGTACATGGTGTTACTGCAAACCTTACTAGATTGTATCTCCACCATGCAAAGTTTCAAATCCAACTCATGTACATGGTGTTACAGCAAACCTTACTAGATTGTATCTCCACCATGCAAAGTTTCAAATCCTACTCATGTACATGGTGTTACTGCAAACCTTACTAGATTGTATCTCCACCATGCAAAGATACAAATCCTACTCATGTACACGGTGTTACTGCAAACCTTACTAGATTGTATCTCCACCATGCAAAGTTTCAAATCCTACTCATGTACATGGTGTTACTGCAAACCTTACTAGATTGTATCTCCACCACGCAGAGTTTCAATTCCTACTCATGTACGTGGTGTTACTGCAGACCTAGATTGTATCTCCACCATAAAGAGTTTCAAATCCTACTCATGTACATGGTGTTACTGCAAACCTTACTAGATTGTATCTCCACCACGCAAAGTTTCAAATCCTACTTGGGTGCTGTCTGTTTTCTTTTAATTTTTTTCCCGATCATTACCAATTCTATCTCATACCTTTAAAGTCAGCTTTTGTATGTTTCCTCCAGTCTCTTTACATCCCTTAGAGAATAACCCATTGAAGCATTAGGTTAAAAGTTTCTTGTTGTTGTTTCTTTTTTCAAGTGCATTTTATGGTTTATTTTTTACTGGAATATCTGAACCGCCCACTTCAATAAGTTCATTCTAAAAACATCTAGCTCGGTCTGGGCGATTACCAACTTTTTACATTTTCCTCACAATGGGTTTTTGTGCTTACACTTGACAGTTTTTATACAAAATTATTATCGGTTTCTTTATTTTGACAACAAATAAAACCACAAACAGCAATATTTCTCAAACAAGTGATCCTTTTTAAAATTGAATGAACAAAGTGACCTTTAGAAGTTCAATAAAAGTAGTATAAAATTAGTGTTTTACTTCTACAGTATTTACTCTACATAAAAAAAAACCCGGCACAAACTACATAATGTTCCTTTAGTTCCGGAACATAAAATATTTTCACCCCTCCGTCCTACATGACATTTACCACTTCAAATTATGACGTCAGTGTTTTCGTCGTCATGGCGCTATAGTTTCCTGATGGTCAGGCATCTTTTGAAAAAAAGAAGAAAAAAAACTGTATTAATTGGATTTGCCCCTTTGTGTGTTTTACCCCGCGGCTGTTTCTTCGTTCCAAGGGGACGAAAAATCCATACACAGGCTTTTTATTCTACAATGAAAAAATCTGTTTTGTCAATAGGCTGTAATCACTTAGTCCACAATTCGCCGTGGAAGTCACTGTTTAATGCATGAACTGTGTCGATCATCGTTAAAGTCGTGTAATTTTATTTTGTAAGCCATCTGCAGGTGATTGGTTATCTTCTGTCACTGGGGAACAACTCCCCCCCACCCCACCCCCACCCCCATCACCACACCCACACAAACAATGCTCCATTCCTTCACTGTTTCATAAACTTTTTAAAGTTGATGTTTCCTCATTGACCAATATTTTGTTGAATGTGCGTGCTCACACTGTTTAACAGTCTAGTCAAATTGGATTTCGATCGACGCGTTAAACCGTTTTGTGTGTTTTGCCCCGGGGCCATTTTCGTTATTGAGTCACTACCCGGAAAAATCCATACCCTCTGCACACTCTTTTTTTGTTCTTCATTCAGAAAACTTCCCTCGCCAAAAGGCCATGTCTTGAAAACATGTCCCCCAGAAACTTGCAATGTCATTTTATTTGACAATGTAAAAAGAACAATAAAATCTTTCCCTCCAGGAAAGTGGCTTTCTCCCACAAAATCGGAATGTGTTTTTTTTTTGTTAACAAAACAAAAATAATCCAAAACAACATGTAAACCACCCACAAACCATCAGAATCCAACTGCATTTTTTGTTTGATTGTATTCGACTGAGGACTGCAGGGCCTAATTTCATAGAGCTGCATAAGCGAAAAAAGTAGGTAAACACAACAAAATTATGCTTACCAGAATAAGCTTACCAACCAAAATACCATTCCACATGTACCATCTGTGCCTGGTATCCTGCTCAGTTTTGCTTAGCGGAAAATTGATAAGCAGTACTTTATGTTTTGAGCAGCTCTATGAAGTTGATTTCCCGGTCTGGTAAACTGATCATGCTTTATGTGGGATTAGACGTCATCAGAGTTGGGGTGGTGAAGAAAGGATCTCTGTAAATCTCTCTAGGGAGTTAGGGTTAAGATTAATAAATTTACGAAAACCTGTTTTGAATAGAGCCTGAACCAGTGTTGCACTTTTCCCATGAGAAAGACACATTTCCTATACAAATAGAATTTAAATAAAAGCAATAACAATTCAGAAAAGAAAAAATAGTGTAAAAGGGGCAAAAGTAGTTACATTTAAACAAACAATACAAAATAACAATAAAGTTTTAATAATAGTCAAACCAGTAGGAGAGGAAGCTGGAGAAGAAGAAAAAAACTGTTTCAAAACTATATTTGAAGGTAAATTAAAGCACATTTTTTTTTTAATTCTGTTTTTTATGACTGAAAACATTTTCAGAATGGGTCTTGTGAAACCCCATTGCTATGAAACCAAATAAAACCACTTGTAAACTTCTTCCTTTGTAAATTTGCACAGTTCTCCAAGCGCAAGTATCAACATGAGTTCGTGAGAGTGCAATGTAGACACAGGGGCTAGTATTGTAGAATGAGTGTATCTGCTTAAATGAAAGTTAAAGTCCCATCCATCTGTTGTCGGAGAGTCTTGTGTGTGTGTGTGTTACAATGCATCATTAATGTTTAATGTTTGTTCTGTATGGGGCAATGTGGACATAACAGATATAATGAGGCAATGTGCTGAATGTTTTATATGTCTGGTAATTGAGTCAGATGTCTGCTGTATTAGCCACCCAACTGCACACCGGGGCCCTTTTTACAGGCTCCGCTTAGTCTTGGTTTCAAGACGCTCCTGTTTCGCGGCTAGAGGGCGCTAATATTCCAGTAACCGCTATCACCACACGAACCGATATCACATAAGCTAGAGCGACACGGATCGGAAAAAATAAAAGCACCGCTAGCAGCGCGATAAGTTGAGCGTGGTTGGTGGTCGTTTAAGAACACGAGAAAGGTGAAACCGCATAATAATGTCGAACACCAAGACTAGGCTCCCCTTTGCTAACTGTAAGCGAAAAAATCAACGCTTTTCAGAAAAACCCGCTACGAAGAGGATCTTTAAAAATGTCCTCATGATTTTCTGCTAAAAATTTCATCCTGGTCACTCTTATATGTTTCACTGATTACTCCTGTCAAAATGATTAAAAAAATGTAATATAATATCCAGACGCAGACCCTTCCCATGACACATTTAAAAGCATTCTTTTACGGGTTTCTGCATCTCAAGTCAACAGTAGTTGAGTGTCACTGAATTGGACAGCGCCATCACTTTTCTACACAACTCAACAGAACTCGAGAAAGTACCAAGTATACAGTGCTTTATAACACACATCGGTGTATGGGTATGACACAAATAATATTCTTTATTCCCGATGTGAATTTAACATCTATCAAATAATATTTGCATTTATTACCAATAACCATAATCAGAAGCGTTTTGACACCCCTGGAGCCCTTCTCTATACACTCATACAGCCACACCCAACTTCCTTTTTCAACCTCCCAAAACAACACCACATCCACCCTCATCGCTTTATTTACCGTCCCGATTTTACCCGGGACATCAAAAATTTATTCCCTGTCACTTACCAGATACATCCTTGAAGCTACACAAAAGTCCGTACTAATATTACCTGTTTATGTGGCCCGATCAATTTTGTAATTCCAGAATTTCATTGTGATGAGCTTGGATTACGCAAGCCGGTCGATGATTAAACATTCATAAAGACCCCAGCCTTTCATCTGGGGCACCATGAGATAATGTAAACACGGAACTGAGTTTTTAGGAGTAAAAGTTTGATGACATTTGCCCAATTTCTCGGCTGTGTTTACCGCAGAATTCTACGCTTCTCTACTTACAGGGCAAGCGCCATACATGTATGCATGCACACAAGCAAACTTTCCTAAGAATCTTTGACACATGCTTAATAATAATAATAATAACTAGTTCTTATACAGCGCATTTCACAATAAAGTCTCAATGCGCTTTACATTAGTGTCAATGTGGTCGTTGGGCCAATAACATTCCTGTAATCTTTTTCAGCTTCATGGGGAGTATACAGCCCCAAGCTGCCATGTCGCTCCGGAGGCTTTTTTCAAACACCATATCAACCTCCACCCTGGCAGGTACCCATTTATACCCCTGGGTGAAGAGAAGCAATCATATTAAAGCATCTTGCTCAATGACATAAGTGTCACGACTGGGATTCGAACCCACACCCCGATGCCTTGACCACCTGAACTTAAGTTCGGTGCACACCACTCGGCCATGACACGCTACGGTTAAGCGTGAGATTTCTGCTGCCGTAACAAATTAAGACTTCTGATAGTTGATATACAGGTCTGCTTGCAAAACGAAGTGGGCATTATATCAGTTAAACAATAACATTTATAGGTCTGTACGAGTTGTCAAGGAAATACAAAAAGTCAAGAGGACTTGGAACTTATTCCCATTAACCCACACAGAAAGTCCATTTCCTTCAGAAAAATAATACAGTCTTGATTCATAGAGTTCCAGACCACTTTTCACTGGCACTCTTACCTAGAAAATGTTCAACTGCCATACCCTGAATGTGTAATGATCAATAAGGTTATGATGACTGGGTAAATGTCTCGTAGAGCTCAGACAATAACGCACACCTCACCCACTGGTATATAAATCAATAGATTTACCGGCGCATTCCTGCAGTTTTGTTCTTTGTCAGGAAGGTGGAAGGGGGGGGGGCATGAATACTTTTTCTCTGCATCTTGGCTGAATGCCATGATGTTGAAAACAACATTAACCCAGGACTGAATACAGTTCAGCATCAGCGTTAACGAGGGTGTGTGGTCATTAAACCGTGTTTTAATTGCGACGATTGTACAAGTCATGCTTTCGGACATTGACCTGTTAGGTCAAACTGCATGCTGGGAGTTGATTGGCAGCTTGTAAGCTAGGAAAAGAGGCACTGTTACACTATTGTATTACAGGTTTTCCTGATCAATTTCATTCACTCATTCAAAGTCACACATTTTCCCCAATTCAATGGAACTAAGGTTTCTTTTTTAGCAACTATTGCATTCAGCTTGGTTTTCAACAAGTTTTTAAATATCGATATGAATTTAAAAAAAAAAAAAAAAAAAAAAAATGGAAAGAAATATTTTAAAAGTGGTTTTAAAAGTGGTTTTCTTGAAAAAATAAATAAATAAATAACATCAAATGTGTTCTATCCCTGTCCGCGTTCTATAAGAATTTTGCGAAATGAAACTGACGTGTGTCAAGTAAAATTTTATTTGATTTTGAATGGTTTCAAAATATTACCAAAGAAAAGCTACAAATTTCCAGGTTCCAAGTTTGGAATACCATCATTAAACGTTTTACCCATCATTAGCTGGTGAGAATTGTTCACCAAAAACAGCCACCGACCTCCGCTTCCAAATGATACTTATTTCAACAACAGCCACTCGAGTTGTTTTCCATATTAAAAAAAAAAAACAACACAAAGATTTCCTCAACACACTCACAATGCCGGCACTGGAACCTTTCACAGTTTCAGTGCCCCGAGAGTGAAAGAAACCCACTCCGCTCAATTTGCCTTTCAAAACACGAGGGAACCCACAACAATAGCTACCCCAAACAAAAATCTATATTTGTCAGTGTTGCATTAGCACTTGCTGAGTTATAAAAGGCCTACATATTGATAGGGACGCCAGACCTGTATTGCTTATTTTATTCACTGGGGATTACATAAACTGAGTGGTCAGGATCCATCTATAAGCTTGTGGAATCCTATTAAGTTAATGAGTGCTTGAAAAAAAACAACACACACACAAAAAACAGAGGGACTGACAAAGCAGGATTGTTAAGGTTTTTTTATCAATTATTTTGCCTACATATTAAGCAATAAACCACAAGGGGAACTGACGGGGTAAATTGAAATTCAATTATGGGGTGAACAAAGAAAATTTGACTTGAGCGGGATTTGAACCAGCAGCCCCCGATTTAACGTACCAGTGCTCTACCAACTGAGCTATCCAGCCCTAATGTTAGTGGTCTCCCTCCCGAATTATGCCTGAAGGTACGTTAAAGGCTTTTCACTACATTGGTGAGATTGACAAGGTAACTTACATGATATAAAGACGGTCATGGTGGAGAACTTCCCTTGAAATGTTTCTTGCTTGAAATGTTTTAGTTTTTCGGGAAAAGAATAAAACAATATTAGTTATGATCCAGCGAGTTTTTTTCCTCCTCAGTATGCAGTGGTTATCACACATCGGTCATGGGTCATAGGTTCGAATCCCAACCGAAATGCCCGTGGATTTTTTGTTCCTGCCGTCCTCAGAAAGCGCTCAGTATACAGTGCTTATCACAGATCGGTCATGGTTCTTAGGTTCGAATCCCAACCGAAATGCCTGTCATTTTTTGTTCCTGCAGTCCTCAGTATACAGTGCTTATCACACATCGGGCATGGGACATAGGTTCGAATCCCAACCGAAATGTCTGGGTTTTTTTTTCCCCCTGCATTCCTCAGAAAGCGCTCAGTATACAGTGCTTATCACACATCGGTCGTGGGTCATAGGTTCGAATCCCGACCGAAATGCCTGTGGATTTTGTTTCTGCAGTCACCAGACAGCACTCGATGTGCAGTGCGTATCACACATTGGTCATGGTTCAAATTCCAAATGAAAGGCTTGTGGGTTTTGTTCCTTGAAAACTCACTGTGTATACAGTCATGTAAGTCATTTGTGTTGAGTGTTGAAAATATATTCTTGTACTTTTGTAACCCCATGCCGTGACTGGCTTGAAGCCTTGTTTAAGGCAAACTTGCATAAAGTAATAAACAAATACCTAAAAAGATAAATAGAAACGCAATTAAATACAGCTAAATATATTTGTTTTATTTGCAGCATCAACCGACTCTAATCAACCCCCTTCGTTTGTAGACTCCACCATCAACATCAACATTCCAGAAGACACCTCTGCAGGTTGGTGGAAAAAAACATTTGTAAAATGATACATAATAATGAATGTTTACGAGCGCAATATTGCGAATATTTTCATGAGTTGAAAGATGGAATGTTCCATTCAACGAGAATGGAACATTCCAGCTTTCATTCGCCTCATTGAATGGAATATCCCATCTTTCAACGATTGAAAAATATTCTCTCCGTTGCACGAATGCAAAACAGTCATTATTTGTTTTATATAACATCCAAGTAGATCTGTATTATTTGATAGGAGGATAAAACTACGCTTGTGTCCTGTCAAATGAGGGCGTTTTGTACTGCTTTGTTTTGCACACGATAGTCAAGTGTGCAATAGAGCAAACAGGATAGAACAAAAATGCACACTGAATAGTACAAAAAAATGCACGCTCAATGACGTAGCGGCGCAATAGTGTGAATAAGAAACGCTGCCTGACCTCCAATCCTCCAATCAAAATGACAAGGATCTACTCGGGTGTTATGTTTAAAATGCCTTAAATTCTCTAGAATCCAAGGGTGGTGGTAACACTGTTCTGAAGAGGGTTTTAAAACCATGGTTCTGAAAAGGGTTTTAAAACCATGGTTCTGAAAAGGGTTTTAAAACCATGGTTCTGAAAAGAACTGCTCGTGAAACAATTCAACGTTTCAATCACTAAGCGATGATTATGTTCAAGAGAGAGAAAAACAGTTTCACTCTATTTTTACTCTCCCTATTTTGCTGTTTGGGGAGGGGGCGGTGCACCAGTCTGAAGTCTTTCAACCGTAAATTGCCATAAAGCCAAGAATCATGCCCAATTTACAATACAACTTGGGAAGCGGCATTAAGGGGATCACCTTTTAACGTAACATTTTGTTTTTAAAGCTTTTTTGAATAAACCTGTTGCATCAAGATTGTTCTCTTCCCTCTTCTGTCCACCATTAGGTAATAATGTCTTCCACTTGGATGCCGTTGATTCGGACAGCTCATCTTTGACCTTTAACCTCTATGACAACGTCGCACAGCAGCTGTTTATCCTCGTCCCAGACGGCCCGAAAGGAGCGTACCTGACCCTTAAACAGCAGTTAGACAGAGAGGTACGCATTTCAAGCACCCCATCACCCCCCATCACACTAACAACACTAACAACTTCCTTTAAAAGTCTTTTCTTTTTCACCCTCTCTTAAAAAAGGGGTATATGGAGTCCCCAACTTGCATTGATACTATCTCCTACTAAAAGTATAGATATTTAATCTGTTATTTTTCTTTGCAGGTACAAAGCACCTACGACTTTGTGGTGTCCGTCACTGACGGTGTTAACGAGGTACGCTTTTAATTCTTTTAACTTACAAGAAGGGAAAACAAATCGAGTTTTACTTTAGTGTTTGTAGTAACCCATATCAAGTTTCTGGCATCTAATACTTGATTTGAGGCTTGCATTTAGGATAAAGATATTAGTGTGTCTGGGTGCACCGGTTCGTTTGGAGAAGGTGGTCACCCTTGATTCTCATCATTTTGACTGGTCCTCTCCAGCCGTTGTCACAAGACTACACATCCAGTGCTTCCAAGCTGCGGATATTTTCGGACTCGTCTCACATTTGTTGTGTTTTCTACAGGTCGTTCACAGCGGAACTCTCTTACTCTCTGACGTCAATGACAACGCACCGACATTCACCAATCTTCCCAACACGACGATGGTGCACGAGAACACCAACCACGGGCACGTAGTTTTCGACGTCGACGCCACGGATCTGGACTCGGTTCTGGGAGGCATTGTCACGTACTCGATCTCTCCAGTAAGTTGACCCAATGAACTTAGCACAATCCAAGGCATGTTGTTGCGGTTAAGATCGTTTCCCCATTAGGCTAAGAAAGGCTGCTTTCCAGGGTGGGTGGGTGGGTGGGGGACCTTAGGATAAATTGAATATGTAGGAATCAGAAATTTCAGCGTTTTATCTGATGCTTCATCCGAATCGAGCGACTTTGGCTTTAGGTTCGGCTATGGCTGTTGGCTCCAACAACAACACTGAAGAATAGTACTTTTCAAAAATCCGGCTGAAGCCACCGCAAAGTCATCAATTCGGACCTCAGACCCACATCTGGCTGTGAGAACATAGATTAAATACAAATAGAAATGAATAATTCGTGTGCAAAAATACTGTGATTACTAATCCTACCTTTACTTTTGAAAATGCTACAAATTTTCAGGACACTCCCGGACCATTTGACATCAACTTATTCTCGGGCGTGGTCACCGTCTCTGGGCCCTTGGATTATGAAGCAAATGAGGTCTACAATATCAAGATCATCGCTAGCGTAAGTCTGCCTTTCTTTCTGCCTGTAAAATTCACCTACAGGAACAACGGTACATGGCGAGGGGAAAGAATTTCATCTTTGAGAGTTTGAGACCTTTTTCATTTTGCAAAGGGGCACGTCCGTTGGAAAATCTTGGAAAGGTCTAAGGGAAAGTTTTGAAGGGGCACCAAGGCCAAGACCAGGGCAGCAGAGTCAAGAGGCTGTGTAATTCCAGGCCTGAATTGATGCACACAAAATTTTGTTCCGTTTCAAACATTTAAGATTCAGATTTATTGTCCTGAAAGAGTACTTTCTACTTGACTTGTTCATATTTATATTATTAAAATTATGTTATGTTGTGGTGGATAATACGTAGCCTAATTTTGTTATCATTCCTGGTGTTTTTTTTTTTTTTTTTGTGCAATTGTTAACGCATTTGATTTATGATATATTGTATATTTCCTGTAAACTCGCTGACTTTCAGGACGGCGGACTTCCCTTTTTCGAGGTTTGTATTACAATCACCATATGTAATTCGGCAAAGCACCAATGTCTGCACTTTAGCTGTTTTGTACTTGTATTATGCCATGTGAGAGATAACATTATGTCGTTATGCATGTGATATTTTTGTTAAATGTACCTTAAAAATAGCAGAGTCTTTTCATGTTTGACATACACGCAATCAGAGACTCATAAGATGCTAGGTGGCGGCAGACTTCATAGGCCCTTCTTGAAAAAAACCTCTGCTTTGGTTTCGGTTTTTGCCATTGGATCCATCAGCCTGTTTGTAGTTCCATAAGGAAAGTGAATATTTTCAAATTGTGGTTGGGGTCAGAGCGGAAGCTGTAGCCGTTATTTTCAAAAAGGGTCATTAGTTGAAAAACCGTCAAAAAGGCACACCTGCAAAGAAGTTTTGAAGTGGCAAAAAGCTACCTGATGTATTTGCTGCCACCTATAGACCCCTTGCATATGACGTCTTACTCTTAAACAGCGCCCTCAATCAGGCAAAGGGAAGCAGGTATTGGACGACAGCTGCTCTTGGCGTGTAAAAACCTGCGTTTGACCTCAGCGTATGAGCAGCATTGCGCAATATGCAAGGGGTCTATTTGTCCGAAAGTCTTCCCATTGTTTTTTTTTTCATGTTAACTCATTTGAGTCATTCATTGTTTGTCACTTAACCCAAAAGATCTCTCACATTTGATGTGTAAGTTTTTAATCCGCTTTCTTGCAATTTTCTGCATAAACAGCTTTGGTTTGAAGTGAGTGTTTCAAAAATGCAGAATGTTCTTGCTCGCAGGAAAGGAATGCCAAGAGCTCAAAATACTCACCAGACCACTGGCCAGAATCTAGTCATTGAGGCATTGAGCCAGCAACCCTACAACCGAACAAGTCCTGCAGTCTTCACAGAATGCAAGTGGTTGTGGGTTCAAATCCCTCCCGAGTAGCCTGTGTTTTTTTTTTACCCACACAACTCAGAAAGCAAGCACCAAGTACTCAGTACCTGAAGTTACTTGTGTAAACCCTGCATGCATAAAGGAGAGTAGTCATTTGACATTTTTGACATTCGATTCCTTTTGACAGGACTCTGCAACAAACAGCCTCAGCACCGAGGGCTATCTTACCATCAATGTAGTGGATGTACAAGATGCTGGACCAGAGTTCCTGAACACACCTTACGATAAAGCTATAGATGAAGGCACACCGGTGGTAAGTTGACCAGCAGTGGAAGCTGAATACTCATAATGAGTTGGGCTGTTTTAAGATAGTTGCTCAGCTATGTTTGTTTCTTCCCTTGTACGACAATTTATCTTTTATTATTGTAATGTCTATCATAATGGTTGCGGTACCCGCTGCTAATGGATTCCAGCTGCCTCTAGCTACCGGGCAGTCTTGGTGGTCTGGTTGGTAAGACATCTGCTCAAGAATGGCGGGGGTCGTGGGTTCGAATGCCACCCAAGGAAAAATGCCTGTGATTTTTGGTGTTCTTTTTTTTTCACAGGACTCGGAAAAGTACTGAGTATGCAGTGCTTAACACACATCGGTGTGTGAGTAAAACATTACAAATAATATTCTTTATCCCCGATGTAAAAATTAACATCTATCATAATTTATCTTTTATTCAATTTATTCAACAGAACACAGTTGTTCAGCAGGTGCTGGCCGTCGACAAAGACACACTGAATCCCAGCTCCATCACCTATAGCATCATCTCAGGTAATAATGGTCAAGTTCAGTTCTAAGGTGTAAGGTCAAGGTCAGTTGTGTAGTGCAATAATTTTCCAGTAGATAGAGTCCGTATGAAAGTGGGGAAAAAAATTACGAGATATTATTAAAATTAGAATTAAGTAAAACAGTATTGGCTACCACCAGTCTAGAAAATACCAGAGCGAAAGGTTTTAGTTAACGATATTAATTCTGAATGTTTTGTTTATGTGTCTCCAGGCAACCAGGGCTCTTTCTTCGCACTAAACCCTAACACGGGTGAAATCACCGTGATCAGGGAGTTGGATCGTGAAAATCCCAACTTGCCCCCATCAGTGGAGTTCAATATCAGGGTAAGGTCTCAACGGGCCGTTCAAAATTATTCAACGTTTTTAAAATGTCAATTTTTTTTTTGACCACAGTTCTTTGATCCATCTATGAACTCCAATTTTCAGTGTAAAAATGTAAATATAAAAAAACTTTGAACATTTTTGTTTTGAAAAATAAAACTTTGATTTCCTGCTATACATGGTATAGTTTCTCAAGCAACACCCCCCCCCCCCCCCCGGCATTTAGCTATGCCAGATGAGTCTAGCTCAAACCAGTTCTGGCCAAATTTTTCTGGATTTTAAACACACTTTCCATCCCAGGTTGCTTCATATAGGAACTGGGCCATCATTTTCACACCAATTTTCTTAATTTTCTTAATTGCGCCCCCCCAACACTTTGTTAAGCCACATGAGTCTGGGTGAAATCAGTTCTGTCATGCCGCCGATTTCATGAAACTTTACGCAGCTGCCTGACTCCATATGCGTAACTTGTGCACCACTCACACAATAAATCTTGCACAGCTGCGTAAAGTTTTGTGAAATCGACTGCAGAATTCCCTAGTTTTTCAACACACTTCCCCTTCCTGGTTCTCTTCACAGGCAATAGAAAACGGTCTGAGCGGCCAGTCTGCCTTCACCACCTTCAACATCGTCATCAATGATCTGGACGACGAACCTCCGATGTTTGACCAATCCGTTTACTCGGTCAGTGTCTCAGAGGCTGAATTGCCGGGGTACGTCTTACCAGTCGACATCCATGTTACTGATGGTGAAGTGGTAAGTATTTGTCGGTTTCCCGTCAGGACGTGAGGCTGTTGCACCCCTCTGCTTGACAATAGTACATCAATTATGCAAGCAGAGGGGTCTAGGCTGTCAACCGACTACAATTCTCCATGCTCTCTATTATTAGAGAGCATTGGGTGTCGTGGCCGAGTGGTCTAATGCATCAAATCCAAGTTCCCCGGAGCGTGGGTTCGAATCCCATTTGTGACTCTTGTGTCCTTGAGCAAGACACTTATAATTGCTTCTCATCACCCAGGAGTAAATGAGTGAGGGTAGCGATTGTTGATGTGAATGGTTTAGCAACCTGTGCGCCCATTTGGCTGTAGGTGCTGCATACTCATAATTAATTCTTCATTGACACTGCCAGTGCCAAAAAATGTTGTGCTAACCCTGAAAGTGGAGAATAGCTAGCACAAGGACCGAGTTCTTCGCTAAGCAGAGCCCTTAAATTGGGCGCAGAGACCTTGACTGCAAGACCGACAACTGTTCCTCGATTTCATACTAACTTTTTATTTATTATTTTTTTTTATCTCAGATGATCCAAGGAAGTTTCCGTATCACCCTTCAAAACGGCAACACTGTCCCGTTCTCAGTCTCCCCTTCGTCAGCAGTGGACCAGGCCAGTGTCACTCTGACACTGATCCGTCCCTTGGACTTTGAGACGACCAAGATGTACAACCTTCAGGTAATGTGAGGAATATAGTTTGCATTCAATAGAGGGGTGGCAAAGGGATTTCATAACTCTTGCTGCTTAGACTCCTTATTCCCAGATTAAAAAAAAAATTGTTTTCATTGTCATGTTTTCAGCTCCTCGCTGAAGATTCCGCTACCAGTATTGCCACTGTGGTTGTCACGGTAACCGATGCCAACGACAACGACCCAATCTTCACCCACGGTGAGTAAACTGGTTTGACCCTGATCACAAATCCTACTACATGTAACCAGATATTTCAAAAGAAAAAGATTTGTAATTTCTTTTTCGATGCGCTTTATTTTTTTATCACGTGAGAACACTTCTAAAGCTTTGCAGTCTAAAAATTTAAAAGTCTTTGATTCCTTTTTGTATCGTACGATAGGAATTCAAAGGATAACGTTGAAAGAAGGGTCACCCCAGAATACCGTTGTAAACACGGTAACCACGACTGACGCAGACCAGGGTACCAACGCCCACACGCTGTACAGGATCACCGGCGGAAATCAAGACGTAAGTCGTTTTTGCCAAATGTTTGGAAAGTTTATTTTAAACTTATCAGGGGCAGTTCATTGAAATAAAATTCACTCCTGTACCTTCCCACCAAAGACAAAGTACAGGATTTGTAAATGCAAACAGGGATGAGATTTTTCTGGATTTCCGGATTTTGCAAAGTTTTTATTTTATTTTGTATTATTTTTTATTTTAATGTCATTTGCTTACGTCCAGGCCCTCGCAAAGCCGTAACATATGATTTTAAAATGTTTTGCTCCGTCCCAGAATTTGTTTTCCATCAATTCGGAGACTGGTGTTATTACGACAACGTCCGATGTTGACTTTGAGAACTCAGCCCGGACCTACACGCTTACCGTCGAGGCGTATAACACCGCACCGGCCGTGGCACCAGCGTAAGTACTTTAATATTATCAGTCAATTAGGCCCATGTGTTCTTTGGACTGTGTATGGGCATGATAGGTGGGTTCAAGTCCAAGCCATGTGAATTGTGGCACTTTTGAGCCCTTGAACAAGACCATTAAGTGCTTCCCTTTTTACGGGTATATACCATGCTTCCCTTCATCTGGGTATGTATGTAAATTCCAGATAGGGACAAGTACATTGTGGCATTAGTGTCCATGAACAAGATCATTAAGGGCTTCCCTTCATCTGGGTGTGTATGTGTAAATTTCAAATGGGACATGTACATTGTGACATTCGTTTCCCCGAATAAGACCATTAAATGCTTCCTTCATCCGGGTATATTTGTGTGTGAATGACAAATGGGGACATAGGCATTGGGCAGTAGTGTCCTGGAACAAGTGCTTCCTTTTATCCGGGTGTGTGTGTGTAAATTTGAAAAAGGGACATGTGCATTGTGGCATTGGTAAACAAGACCATTAAGTGCTTCCCTTCATCCGGGTGTGTAAATGCCAAACATGAACTTGTGAGTGTGGAGACAGGTTAATGTGTAGGATAAGATTTCCCCCATCCCACCATCTTGCTCAAACTAACGGGAACAATTGGGCTGTGCTTTTTCCAGGGACGGTGTCAGCGTTGTCACAGTGGTAGTAACCATTGAGGATATCAACGATAGCCCTCCGATATTTCAACTGCCAATCTACAACGTGTCCGTCAATGAGGTACAACAATAATCAAAGTTTTAACCATAAGTTTAAAGGAAAGTTTCATCATTGGGTTTTTACAAGAGTACATTTCATTGGTAATCCTATGAAAAGAAATAAAGATTAACCAGCCAAATTTACAAGTAGATATCATCCTATGTGACTTAGTTTCTTTTTTTTTTCACTTTTGCTAATGCCAAACAAATTTGTTGAGCAGTGGGGTTACCGGCCTAAAAACCCCCAGTGTTATACACATTGCACAAGACTGGTTCCCTGCTAACTTTGCTTAGCAAATAAAATTGTTAAGTGGCAGCTGCTGTGAAACAGCTTTATATGAAACGGGGTCCGGGAATCACTTAGAAATTAAGCTGTTCATTTCTGACCAAAACTGTTCCTCACTGTGTTAAAAAAATTACAAACTTTTGAGGCACTAAAAAAAATTGTTTCAAAATGACTTATCTGTTCTCTTTTTACTTTTTTTCTCCTTCATATTATGTCAGTTTTCATTAATGGTAAGACGAATCTTTCAACCTTTGATCATTTTGGGTTTTCTAATTAACCTGTAATTTAAAAGTTATGGTACAGGAAATGTGATATGCAACGTAACCTTTAACTCTAATTAATGCCAAAGGGAATGTGTGGCCAACAAAATTTCTGGGCAGGAAGTTCTCTTTTGGCTTTTGACATGAGGTCAGAGGGCATATCATCTATGTTACATTATTAGAAGAATGACAGGCACCAAAACGTTACCCCCTTTTTCCCCACCACACCGAATCCTCACCCTTAACTATGAAAGTATTAAACCCATAGAGTTTAAAGATGCTAGGTCAGATTTTTGGCTGATTTGAATTTTAAATAGCTATTTTTATAGATTCGATAAAAGTACAAGTCTTCATTTCAGGTATTGCGGGGAAAAGAAATCCGCCAATGATTAGTAGCAGTTGATTAAAAACTAAAAATGAATTGTTGTCAGCATCCCGACATTAAGTTCTTTCATTCATTCATTTATTTATTGGCCATAAGATGGATATTTGCTTGGTCGAGCATGCTCATAAGATTAAAAATTATTCAGGTTACCAATTACAAATTATCACAACCCCCCGAAATGTCCTCCAACAAATTTTTGGGGGCATGTTACATGTATTTTGTGCATTGTCCTTGGCATATATGCAAAACTTTTTGTATGTTTTTTTATTTTGAAACAGCATCATCTGTCAAAATTTGTTCAGAGAAAATATTTTTGTCCGTAGCGCATTTGAAAGTTTGTGCATGTTTTTTAAATTTTGAAACTGCATCATCTGTCAAAATTTGTTCAGAGAAAAATTTAAAAACGCAAAAATTTCTTGTTGAGAAAATCGGACCATGCAACTTTAAGTTAACCAACATACCTAACAAAATAATTCACAATTTTGTGGAAAATCAACCAACTTAACATTTCATTGGAACCAGTCTTTCAAATGGAGAAATAATTTGGGTGGGGCGAAGAAGCTAACCAATAACATTTAATATTTCGTGGATATAATGGTGAACCATTTTTATTTAAAATGCATTTTTAACCCTTTCCCTACCACAGGCGACTTTTGTCGACTGCACTCATACCCCCTCTTCTTTACCATTGGCAATTTTTGTCCCCCAAGCCTACACACAAAAACTAAGCACTATGAATGAATGAATTTAACGTTGGGACAATTCATTTTTAGTTTTTAATTAACTACTACTCATCATTGGGAATTTGTTTCCCAAAAGCACTCGAGCCTGAGCACAAAGGCCATTTGTTATAAAGATGTAGTTTTGTCCATGTCCACCCTCCATACCCAAGTTTGCAATGGTTGGAAAGAGACAGATCGGATCTTTCCAGTGATGGTAAAATAAAAAAATTGGAGTAGAAAGATCCAGAAAACTAAACACCTCTGGAACGCCACAAAAAAGACGTTTGAATTTACAGATCACACTGAGGAAAACAATGGCCAATAACTCTGTACATTTATTTGCTGATCTCACTTCTTTTTGGATTATATGAAAGGGAACTCAATGATTCGGTAGCAGTTATGTATTCAAGTCTGTAGCCGGATACGGTCGTCAAAAATTGGATGATTGTCTTTTTGTGATCGTGAGACAAATATGTTGGCCCGGATTTTGCACAGAGTTTTAAAAATCGATCATTCAAAAAGAAATCAGAGTGTGTATACAAGACTCCCTGTGCACACACAAGTTGAATGTGTTTGTCACCAAAAAGCACTGGTGTTAGTCCATTGCACAGATTGACGTCGAAACAGCAGCCGTTATATACATGACATAGTGCCATGTTTTGAGTGATATCGTCGCATACTGCAACATTTCGGGGACCGAAATTACCACCGTAACACATTTTTGAATGATGTGCGTGCGTCATGTTTGGCACCATGTTTGACTGGGCACCAGCAGTTATCTGTGTCCCCCGCCATTGTCCCCCCTGCAAAAAAGATACTGGCTTTGCCGCTGGGTACCAGCATGATGCGTGCGTGACATGTGATACATTGACACAAGACCAGCTAGCTAGGTCATATATAGAACCTTCTTTCAATTTCAGGCTCTCAGAACAAGATCGTACCATTCACAAGAGTTTCAAAATGTGCTCACCAAACCAAAGACATTGTTGCATTGAGCCAGTTGTCAATTCGTCATAAATAGAATAATAATAGTAATAATAGACAGTTTTTATATAGTGCAAAGTTACAGTAAAGTCTCAGAGTGCTTTAGGAAAGGGAAAAAGAGAAGAAAACATAAGTGAGGTAAACAATGAGCAAGAACAAACCAATACAAGTACATTTTGATGACAGAAACTATAGATAGAACTACAAAATACATACAATGAATACAAAGTTATTTGACAAAGAGATAAGTCTTAAGAATAGCCTTGAACTGTTCAAGGGAGGAGGAGCTTTCTTTGATGTGATTAGGGAGAGAATTCCAGAGTTTAGGAGATGCAACCTGAAATGCCCTCTGCCCAGAAGCTTTGGTAATAGCTGGCAAAGGTGTTAAGAGAAATCCTACATATCAAGTGAGGTTTACCATCATAACTCAATAGGTCCTTCGAGTTGTGACTCAATAGGTTATGATGGTCCAGAGAACAACTCATTCGAGTTGTGCCTCAACTTACCCAACCCCCCACCCACCACCAAGTGAGTTTTGACCTTATTGCACTGTCACTAAAATGGAAGACTCTCTTCTTGAGCTCTCTTCTGTTTACTTAGGTGTCCAATAGAGGTCTGACAATCAGCGGTCTGACAAGTTGTGACTCAATAGGTTATGATGATCCAGAGAGAAAACTTATTCGAGTTGTGACTCAACTTACCCCCCCCCCCACCCCCACCAAGTGAGTTTTGACCTTATTGCACTGTTACTAAAATGGAAGACTCCGAACTTGTCAAATTTTCTTGAGCTCTCTTCTGTTTACTTAGGTGGCCAATAGCGGTCTGACAATCATCCGTATCATTGCCGATGATGCCGATACTGGAGCTGCAGGCCAAGTCACGTATTCCATCATTGGAGGCAACGTAGACGGTGAGCTGGCTTTTCTGAAATAGTACCCAACTACTTCCTGAAAAAGAATTCAGGGTCTGAAAAAGTATATTAAGTATATTACACCTAAAGACGAAGTATTGTGAGTATTAAACCTTAGAAAATAACATGGACGGCATACCGCTAAAAGTATCAAGAGTGTGGTATATCTCAAAAAGTATCAAATTATCAATACCAAAAAATATGAAGTATTATAAGATATTATAATATAGAGTATTATAAAATACTATCGCGAAAAATATCACGAGTATCAAATCTTAAAACTATCACATATATAAATCTCAAAAAGAGATTGAAGGTAATTATACCTGAAAAATTATTAATGGTTGAAAGAAGTATCATAGGGATCAGACCGCGAAAACTTCACAGGTATAATATTTTAAATATTATACAGAGATAACTACCTCAGAAAGTAGCACCGGCCTTATATTCAATTCTTTCAAATTTGAACGGGAATCACGTGAAATTAAAAAAAATTTGGGGTGATGTTTTCAGGTTCGTTTTCAATCAACGCTAACACCGGTAACGTGGTCCTGGTAAAACGCCTCGACCGTGAGACCTTGGATTTCTACGACATCATCATCCGCGCTCAGGACAATGTCGTGCCTTCACAGAACTCCACCACTCACCTGACGGTCCACGTCGCAGACTTCAACGACAACGATCCACAGTGGAGTCGGCTTCAGTACACGCAGTCGCTCCTCGAAGGACTGCCTGCAAATACTTTTGTCACTCAGGTAAAATTCATCAACCTTTATGACCTTGTATAGTGAGCAAGGCATGCTCGGAAAAAATGGCATGGCAAGATCGATCACCCTGGGAATGAGGTTGGTGTGTTAGCTGCAGATGGGGCTTGAAATCAGCCGTGAATAATGTGAATGTAGTCTGGTTACCCTAATGAGCATTGCATGGTTACACAACTGTTGTATTCAGGGAATCAGACCTAAAACTCTGTCATTAATCGTTCTTCATACTAGGTATCGGCAACGGATGCCGACTTGGGTATCAATGCTCAGCTGCAATACTACCTGGCAACACCAAGCCAGTACTTCTGGATCAATCAGACCACGGGTCAAATCTACACCAGAATGCCGCTAGATCGAGAACAGATGGAATTTGTAACACTCAACGTCATGGTTAGAGATTGTAAGTATAACCCCACCCCCTACCCCACCCTCTCAATCGTTGAGAAGCGTTCACTGTTTTGAGAACTTTCACTAATTTTCTTAGATTATTTGTGTATCACCCATACACCGATGGGTGTTTTAAGCACTGTATACTCAGTACTTTCCTGAGTCCTGTGAAAAAAAAATCCAGTGGCATATCACTTAGGTGGGATTCGAACCCACAGCCTTTGCCATTCTAGAGCAGATGTCTCGCTAATTCAGACCACTGAGCTTGCCCGGTAGCTAGAGGCAGTTGGAATCCTGAATTTTTAGCAGCAGGTACCTATATCCCATAATTTGTACCTAAAAGTGTGAAGTAATTCCACCAAAGAAATGGCTCCGATGATTGCCTAAAAGCCCAGAGGAAATGCAGAGAGCTTGCTTTTCCTCAACGACTTTCTTAAAAGAACTTCTTTTTCAGAAACTTTTGCCTCTAAAAGGTGCACTCCCAATTCAACGCGATCCTTCATTGGTTTTGGAGATGCACCCGTATTCATAAAAGTGATTATCAAACTGAACTGTGTCTCTTGACGGGTTTATTTTCTACCCAGTGGGTAATCCGCAGCGTAACTCCGCCCAGCCAGCCGTGGTCACGGTCAACATAATCGACGTCAACGACACGCCGCCAACGTTCACTGGTATCCCGTACAATTTTGAGGTCGCCGAGAATAGGCCGTTTGGAACCTTTGTGGGACAGGTAATATTTTGGAGTTGCTTCAAAAATGTTGAGATACATATTGAAAAATACAAGGATGTATCCATGGTATAGCCCCTGTTTATCTTCAAAGTTTAGTTCAGGAGTACCAATCAACTAGAAATCCATGCTGTGCCCATAAATCTACGCGGCGATACCAGACTCTTGGGAGGCGGAAATGAGGGGCTGGGTTTCGGGGAGGGGGGGGGGGACAATTGAATATCTGATTTACATTGGTATTAAGAAACATCAACCCCAAGGCTGATTAAACTGGACATCAATGGCTGTGTGGAGAGTAGATTTTCCAGGAAAGTTTGTTTTAAATCAAAAGAAGACATTGACTTAATGGGCCAACTGTTTGCACAGAACGAAAATTCAGTGCGTAAGGTTGGATGTAGGGGGGTGGGGGAGGGGTTGCAAATGTGATGGACAGAGAACGAATGCCCCCCTTCCCTCCCCCCTCCTCCCCCCACAGCATGGACACTGCTTTCAAGATGACAACATTGAAAGTGGGGTTCGTCCTTGTCTGATTTCATTCAGATCAAGAAAAGCAAAAGTTGACCACTGTTCTCCTCAGTACAGTATACCGATCACAACTCGTCTATTTATTTGCGTTGCAGGCCACAGCGGAGGACCCGGACACCATCGGCATCCTATTCTACTCCATCGTCACCCAAACAACTCAGTTTTTCATCAACTCGGCCAACGGCCGCATCACCACGATCAATTCCCTCGACCGGGAGCAGTTGGACCGCTACCAATTTGAGGTCCAGGTCACCGACGGGGTGCACAGTGTGACGGAGACCGTCGTGGTCACCGTGACGGACGATAACGACAACGATCCTTTATTCAGTCAGGCGAGGTACGAACGGAGCATTGCGGAGAACTCACCCCCTGGAATGATAATCAGACTGGAAGCCACCGATAATGATATCGGTAAGATCAAACCAGATTTTCGAGTTGTAAAAAAAGAAACAAAAATGTTTGTCATTTTTATTTGAAATTGATCAATTAGTTAATTGTTTTGCATGAGGAGTATATTTAACAGCAAACCTGTACCTCCACAATATATCTAAGGGTTTGTTAAATCGCTCCAAATTTATTATTATTATTATTTTTTTTTTAAATCCTTCCTCAAGGTCTGAACGCAGCCATCATCTACGAGTTTGACCAGACCAGCAACCCCCCAATCAGCCTCTTCTACCTTGACCGCAACACTGGGGAGCTAAGCACCACCAGCCCCCTGGACCGCGAGGTCCAGGATATGTACACGCTGTTTGTTGTTGCCAGAGACCGTAACGGTGAAGCTGGGGGACGGTCTTCTGTCGCTACCGTCGTAATCACGGTCACCGACGTCAACGACAACAGACCCTACTTTGATTTGCAGAGTTACTCGCAGTCCGTTCCCGAGAATATTGCGCAAGGTGCAGATATTATAACGGTGGGTGCATACTACTGCTTACCAACCAAAAGGAACTGTTGTATAAATGCACAAAATTGTTAATGGCCTCACGTTTCGACCCTAGCAGAGCTCTGTCTCATTTAGCCTTTGGGAAAGACTCTGCTAGGGTCGAAACTTGAGGCCATTAAAAAATTTTTTTGCGGAAAACTAATTAATGTGAAATCAGCGGTAGTGAAGATGGAAATAACAGTTTCCTGTAAACTAAATAGTTTGATATTTGAAATCAGTGGTGGATTGGAAAGTTGGAAAAGACGGTTTTTATTTTAAGTAATGATTAAATCAAGGGTGGGAAAGGTAAAAGTTAAATTTTCAGTTAATTTTTTTTTTTGTTCAGAAGATTTTGAAGTGCACAAATTTGCTAAGCGCAAAAAAGTCTTGTTTATTTTATTTTATTAATATTATTTTTTATTATTTTTTCTAAACAAAGTTGGTTCTTTATAAAAAGTTCATCAATGTAAAGTGTAAGACTTGGCCCGATGTCGTGGCTGCTTACCACAGAAATCTGTGCTTACTGCATGATGTGAAGTGCGTGATTCAGTGGGCTGTAGGCACAGAATTCCTTGGTAAGCAGAGCTATTAATTTAGGTCCAGATGTGTGAAGTTTGGGCCTTGTTGCTGCTGCATGTTCGTTAGAAGTTTGCAAGACGTTTGTGCAAAACCTTCATGTGCTGACTTTATAGCAACCTCCTTTTTCTGTATCTCACCCAACCAGGTTGAAGCGGTTGACAGAGATATCGGCGAGAACGCCGTCATCCTGTACCGCATCATCCAGGGGAATCAAGAGAACCACTTCAGCCTCGATGCGAACACCGGGATGATCACACGAGGGCCGGTGCCCCTGGACAGGGAGACCAAGGACTCGTATCAACTGGTTGTAGAGGCTTACAACGCTGGCGACTCGCAGCCGAGGAACACCGGTAAGAACTGGATCGACACCAAGACTGACAAAAGATTGACAACGACACTCTTATGCCAAGCTAACCAAGCACCAAGATAAGCTGCTCCAGTTAATTAAGAAAACAAACATTTTGAATTTCGATTTTCACATACCTCAGGGATGATGAAGACACTGAACATTGTCTCTTGGGCTGCTGAGATATTCCTTTTTGCACGTGGTGCAGTTTTTTGCCTCAAAAAAGGGTCATACTTTTACCCTGACTGGTCTGCCAGTGGGGTTTCAAAATCTTTAAAAAAAAACCATAATTTTGTGAAACTTTGTAAATCTGGTGGGATATGGCTTTGCTCCCTCCATGGCACCTCATCTTCCTCAGTGTGTAACATCAGTGCGTCATGTCAGTCCAAAGATGTTGTATCCCCTGAAATACCATTTATGTTACACGCGAGTTTGAAAGTGTCAAAACTTTGTATCTCTCTTAATACAACCCGGACGAACACACAATACCAATACCGAAGGCGGCGAGATGAGACGTTTTTGCACGGAGCATTTTCGTGCGAGATATGACGGTGTTGCCCAATCGTGATTCAGCGTTTTTGCACTGACAGTACGAATGCTCCTCTGCTGTGACTCCTTTTCAAGAAGTTTCAAAGTCAATGCAGAATTCAGCAAAATATTTTTAACATGTTAGGCTGTAACTTTGCTTCATTCTTTTGGTCTCGATTACTTCGAAAGAACACTTTAATTTCTTATTTCAACTAGCAACAATACACTTAAGTATAAGTATCGCTGGCGTCTGTATCATTGTACCCTAAATCTTTTGAAGAAAACAAAAAAGCCTTCGACTGATGTGTGCATGTTCTGCCTCATTTACAGCAACGGTCACCATCACCGTGACTGACGTGAACGACGAGGTACCAGTCTTCACTCAGAATATCTACCTCAGGCCTGACCTCATGGAGAATGCCCCCGGAGGGACGGTCGTGACGACCGTGTCGGCCAACGATCCTGACTTGGGTCTTGGAGGGGAGGTTCAATACAGCCTCACTGGCGGTGAGCTTTTGTCTTCATAATTTGTTTTCACTCTTTTTTTTTTATTATAAATTTGTGCAAAGATTGCATAGGGGATAAAAAAAACACAGTATTATTTCGGTTATGCCCTTATCAGGCTTGTGAGTGGACCTTTAAAAAACAGGGGAAAAAAGTACATACCTGTAACAATAGTAACGTTCGCTCAAACTCTTGATAGATGGTCTAAAAACTAACGCAACGGCGATCAATCACAATGGAAATGGTCATACAGTACATCGCAGGTGCATTGAAAATCTCCCCGAAAGGAGAAAGAAAATAAAACAGACCACGAAAGAAAAAAAAATTACATTTATACTGCAAAATGATCTTTTTTTTTTCCGGGGTATTCTACGTATTATCAATCTGTAAAAATGAAACGTTTTTAGTAAATAAGCCCAAGTTCTGAACAACAACCATACGTTTGGACCGTGCTGTCCAAAGAATTCAGTACATAAACCAGCGACAATGCATGCTATACACTGCTTTTGCACGCGCACTAGCAATGGCACTGCATGTATAGATAAGATACGTAGTCTTAGTTTTCAAGACGTTTACTAGCGCCCTCTTGGGTTAGCAGGTAATGCATTAACAAGTTTTGCTGTCAGTGGTTCTGGCCCATATTGTAGCATGCAACGTAGCAAGATAACGAAGACTACCAAACCATTATGCAAGTGGAAATCAAAATTTGCCACATTCAATGAAAAAGCAGATTGCCCCTTTAAATCGGATGTGTTAAAAGCACTGTACACTCATTGATTTCCAAGTCCTATGAGAACAAAATCCACAGGCTACTCTAGAGCAGGTGTCTAATGCTGCCAGACCTTTTCTCTCTTTGAAATAATCAAATAAATACCCCCAAAAAAGTACGAACAATGAGTTCTTTTGGATATTTCATAGTTGTAATATTTGTTAACTGTTCTACCAATGAATTGTTAGCCGATGCCGGTTTCTTCGTCATCGATTCCCACGGCGGCACCATCACGGTTCAGGGTTCACTGCCAGGCTTTGACGTCCAGCAGTCTTACAACCTGACGGTCATAGCGACCGATCAGTCCCAGCCGTTCCACACATCCACTGCCTCCGTCATGGTCCTCCTGGTTGACGCCCAGGACGACCCACCAGAGTTCACCATGAACAAATACGAGGTGCACTTAGAGGAGAACACAGATGAAGGGATCTCATTCTTACAGGTGAGAGGACGTGTTTCTTTGTAACATCAACTGGGTTCAGGGGTGATGTACAGGATAGGGTTCAGGGGATTAAGCAACCCCAAGGTGTACCTAGAAGAGAACACAGGTCAAGGGTACCCACTATTGCAGGTGAGAGGGGTGTTTCTTTGTAACATCAACTGGGTTCAGGGGTGTACTGGATAAGGTTCAAGGGCTTGAGCAACCCACTTAGTTTAATGCAAGGTGTACCCAGAAGAGAACATAGGTCAAGGGTACCCACTTCTGAAAGATGACAGAGGTGTTTCTTTGTAACATCAACTGGGTTCAGGGGTGTACAGGATAGGGTTCAGGGGATTAAGCAACCCCAAGGTGTACCTAGAAGAGAACACGGGTCAAGGGTGCCTGCTGTTGCAGGTAAGAGGGGTACTTCTTTGCAACACCAACTGGGTTCAGGGTGCACAGGATAGGGTTCGGGGTATTAAGTGCTTGCCAAGATTTGTTGAACTGTTCCTCAGTCTTGAAACCAACTTTGTAAAGAATACTATTAAGCACGGATAAAATCTTGGTAAGCAGAAATACATTGCCAGCCGAAATACCATTGAAACTAACATTGTGAACAACTGGTTCCCTGCTTACTTTTGCTTATACCGTACTAATTTCAGGTTTCTGCTGTGGTACCGGGCAAGCCAAATAGTCAGGTGACATACAGTCTGGGACCCAATGTCAACCCCATCATTTTGGAGCTGTTTGAGTTGGATGCTACCACGGTAAGTTGCCATCTTGTTTTCAGTTATAGTCCTCTCCGAAGTCCCAATAACCTCCCAATAACCTCCCCAACATAAACACAGTTGTTTGTCGTTTTCTATTTTTATTTATTGTTAATTGGCTAGATAGCAAAGGATTCCTAGCATCCTTGATGCTCAGCTTGAAAATTCAGAAAACATTTTTTTTTTTTTTAATCCAACTCCCAAAGCATTCTCTTAAAAATGTATTTACAATTTAGAAGAACCTGGTGATACAATCATGTGCTCACCACAACTTTCTCGTGATATCAAGCAAAAAAGGGTTACCGGCCCAAAATCCATACATTTTACAATAGTTGTGACCGAAAACAAGTTCCTAAGCATCAATTTCTGCTCAAGGGGTCTGTGAAATTGGGACCCATCTCAAGAGGCAAACCAACCCCTTCCCTCCGCCCCACCTCAGCCATCCAACGGCACCAAGGATGTTTTGGGGATAATTTTATAAATCAATGCTTGTGTGTGCAGGGCTCCCTGACTACCAAGAGGCCCATCGATTACGAGGCCGGACAGAATCTTTACACCTTCACCGTCTTGGGGGAAAGCGACGGAGTCTTGGCAGGCTCAGCGGCAGTAAGTACCAAGACCACAGATCTATAGTAATAATTAATAATAAGTAGGGAATAACAGTGTGATAACCCGGTCTTCGCTGCATGGTAAAGACTGGGTTGGTGGCTGGCCCCGAGGTCCATTAACAGCAGCCAGCCACCAACCAAGGTCATTACCACGCAGTGAAGACCGGGTCACCGCACTGTTATTCCCATTAAAGAAACTCTTTTGTCCAAATAGTAATTTTACAAAAACACGTACAAAGAAAAATTGTTGATTTGATAGTTCACTGCACAACATTCATAGTGCATACGAGCTTTTGCACCAACAATATGCTCATTGAGGGGCCATTTATTTGCTAGTTCACAGAGCCAATGTTTATATCACATGTTAATGCATCCCCCACATGACCTGTCTTCGACCAATCAGAGAGCATAATTTCTCCAAGGTACTTGTAAGTAGTAATTAGAATAATAGAACATGTGTATTTCACCATACAATAAACAGACTCCCTGACAAAACACAGTTTTGCCTCTTGCAATAATTCAAATCAATATGGGCTGGTTTATAGTCGGTCGCGTGACGGTCGTGCGACAGTAAAATTGACGCATGACGCGGTTTATAGTCCATGCTGACGCCTCAGCGACTATAGACTGCAATGATAAGGCTTGGCGTCCAGCGATCACAGCATCGAGCGATAATCATCGCACGACGAACTATGAACCAGCCTTATCAATGAGTACAGATGCATACAGCTGGAAACGACACAAATTTTCTCGTCATTCTAGGTGTGGGTGTACATTGACGACGTGAATGACAACAACCCGGTGTTCGTCAACACCCCGACGGAAGTCACCGTTGTCGAAAACGGCAACGCTGGTTTCAGCTTTACGCCGGTCACCGCGACAGACGCAGACTCTGGACAAAATGGCGAGGTAAATATCCTTAGAGCATTGGAGGTGGAGTTTTTTTTATTTATTTTAACATACAGTTCATGTAGTGACAGCATTATAGAATGGAAATAAGCATGTACTACATGTTAATAGATGTAATAATTGGTGTATTGTAATTTTTAAAAAATAATTAAATAATTATTCTGTATCACCGACGCAATTATTACAGATATTAAATTGTTTGCGGCAACCGCTGTTAGTTACAAGATTCGAACTGTCTTCACCAGGCACACTCGGTGATCTAGTGGTTAAGATGTCTACTGTACAGTGTGGGGGTCGTGGGTTCGAATTCCACTTGAGTAGTAATGCCTGTGGATTTTTTCCTGCAGGTCGTTGGAAAGCACTGAGTATACAGAGCTTAACACACACTGGTTTGCATAAGAGTCTTGCGTGTTATTGTGTCATTTGTGCCAAACTAGTTGATTGTGTAAATAAGACTTGACTTCCGTGACGATGTGTGACTATAAATTTTCTGTTGTATCTCGCAGTTGTTATACTACATCACCGGAGGGAACCAGATGGGTCACTTTGACATACTGAATGACGTGAATGGAGCGACGTTCATCGCGACTTCCACATCGCTGGACAGGGAGGCCATCGAGAACTACACACTGACCGTGAGTTAGACTACGAAAGAAGTGATATTGTGCACAAGCTTGAACTTTTCGAAACGCACTGTTTAACCACATACTGCCGGGCTTTCCTAAAATTGTCCGTGCTCATGGGTTGGATTAATTTCCTGAATTTCCGGAATAGTTTTGTTTTCACAATCAAACCATGACATAACCAAGTAAAAGACAACAGGGCCCAATTTCATGGTTACCGTAAGCAAAAAATCGGCGCTTGCAGAAGCAGAAAATTCTGCGCTTACTTAAGCATATTTCACAGGTTAGCAAGCAATTTTTGCTTGTGCGCGTGCGTAGTTCACGTAACTAAGGATTCCGTGCTTACGCAGCTAGCGCAGAAATTCGGCGCTAACCTCGTAAGCGGCGAATGGTCTTCGTAAGCGCAGAATGACGCAGTAAGCAGAGAGCCTTGAAATTGGGCCCAGATATTCTCAAAAATTGCTCCAGGAATTCAATATCTGTGCTGACGACGCCCTAGCTTCAAGTGTGTAATTCCATGGGCCATATGCGCAGCATTCTCCAGTAGGCATTGCCATGAAATCTGGCCTCGTATTTCAGCCCCGTTTAGTTTACAAATTCTGAATTTGTGTTTAATTTTTTCCACGCTTCAGATCACCGCTGTTGACAAGGGTGAACCTGCACGGAACTCCTCCATCAACATCAACGTGCAGGTTGGGGATCTTAATGACAACGCGCCCATGTACAATCAGACGATCAACACTGCATCCGTGGAAGAGGTAAAAATGGAGATTGTCGTGTTGGTAAAGTAAATATATTCATAGGTCCCTAGTCCAGTTACACATCGTTAAAGATTTCTCTACACAAGTCGTAAGATAAAAATCAGAATGAAATTTCTTATAAACTATTTTATTGATCAGTTGTCCTTTTTTTATAATAGAATATTTTGCTCAACCGTCCCGTCGGCACTATCATTTTCGCCGACTACGACCTGCCGTCCTCCAACAACATCGAGTTCTACATCGACGACACGTCCAACCCCAACGGAATATTCCAGATCAACTCCCTGGGGCAAATCACAATGACGAGGCCGCTGGACCGAGAGGTGCAGGCGTTTTATGACCTGATGGTGGTGATGAGGGACCAGTCGTTTAATGCAGGGTTTAGTGTGAGTTGAATCACTCGTCACGTCAAACCGCGTAACTTGATTTTATAATGATGTTGTCTTTCACTCAAAAGAAGCATTTTTTTTTTTTTTTTTTTCATTTTTTTTTTTTTTTTTTTTTTGGGGGGGGTGTTTCTGATAGGGTGGAAATGTGAGGCCATTGATATCTTGACTTTTCAACTGAAAGGTCATCCAATGATATCTGAACCTTTCAACTGAAAGGTCATTCAGTGACATCTTGACCTTTATTCAACTGAAAGATCATCCAGTTACCATTTGTCCTTTCACCCAAAACTTCACCTAGTGACCTCTTGATCTTTGACATTTCTCATTTAGGAAACAACTCACTTCTACATTAACGTCACGGACCAGAATGACAATCAACCGATATTCCCGCCCCAGCCCCCAATCATTGTGACAGAAGGTCCTTCGTCGACGGGCAATATTTTTGTCACTGTCACGGCCGAGGACAACGACTTTGGGCAGAATTCCAACGTCATCTACACCATCACCGGTGGGAATGCGGACGGCATCTTTGGAATCCATCAGAATAATGTAAGATCAGAGGTTCAGAGCACCAAAATATGTTTGCCGTCAAACTTGACAGAAAAGTTAGTTTTTACTGAAAATGATGGATGTGTTCTTGTACACAGATTTGCTTAGTGCATAAAAAATCTCTTTAAGTAACAGAAACAGGTTAGCAGTCATATATCACTTGTGGCTGGTTCCCTGCAAAGTTTTGCTTAGCAGAAAAATTTGCTTAGTACCATATTTCTGCTCAACAACTCTAAGAAGTGAAGCCTTACTGACGAGCTGCAGAAACAATCTGGTTTTGTTCACAAAACTTCTGTTTTTGTTTTTCTGTAATTATCAAGTATTACTTCCAAAATGTGTATCAGCCGTGTGATTGTGTCTATTTTATGTTAGGGCTCCATCTACGTCATCAAAGAACTAGACTGGGAGTCCACTAAGAACTATGAGTTGATTGTGACGGCAACTGACCAGGCTGGGAATGTCAACGACCGAAGGACTGGAACAGTCACTGTAAGTTTGATTTTTCTTTTATGCAAGTCACCCATCACAACGTCCAAAGGCCACTCAAGGTGTGGGTTACAGACGGGATAGAAACCTGCCCCAATGCGCAGAAACGAGACATGGCGAGATATAAACACTAGTCTCTTCGCAAACGGCCAAGAACAGGGCCGACTCCATAGTCACATGTTCCCAAACCAACGTCCAGCTCCATGGTCCTACGGGACTGACGGATACCTACTTTTAATATCCAAAAATGTTGCCGAATCCAGGAACAGTTATTCCATCGCTCTGAACTGTGATCACATTTTCATGTATTTCCCCCTCTTCTTCAATCCTCAGGTGACAGTGAATGTTGAGGATATTAACGACACTCCTCCGGTTTTCCCGTTGGACTACTACGGGCCGTACAATTTCTACGAAGGAGTTTCGGGCACCTACATTGGCACCTTCGTAGCTTCAGACTCGGACAGCGGCCTGGGTGGGAAGATAACGTACACTCTCATCGGCAACTTCAGCAGTAAGTTTTAATTGGGTGGAACTCAGAAAGGATGGCAATCTTGTTTGTAAGTGCGATGCCAGTCCATGACCACTTCATACAAACTTCAACGATTGCCAATATCCCGAAGGAAATACACTTACCCTTACAGTCTCAATTTCTTTTATATCCAATTGCCAAAAAGAGGGATTCAGAAGAACTGGGGCTGGTAAGGCCCAAGTAACAAATACTTTATCACAGGGTCAGGCATACCAATCTCATCCAAGTCCAAGCAGTTTGGTGTGGAGTGAAATCAGGAGAGGAGGACATGGGGGGATTTAGGCCACACGCTAGTCAAACTGACTAGTCTGTAAGGGTTTTAAGCTAGTTTGTGAAAATGTAACACTTTTGTTCACAAGCAATCCTTAGGTGTTCTGGAAGTAGTCCGGTTCTTTCAACCCCATTTTTGAAAGGATTACATAATAGCAACCTTATTTTATTTTACCACCATTGGAAAGATCTGATCTTTCACTTTCCAACCATGGTAATTTTGGCTTTGGAGGGCAAACATGGATAAAACTACAGCTCACGTTTGGCCCTTGTCCTCAGGCTTAATTTTGTTGTTTTTCCTTCATTTATCTTGGTCAACTTAAGTCAACTGTGGTAAGAAAAGAGTTTACATTGTTGATACATTTTTTATTACAGACCTGTTCGACATCCACCCGGATACCGGTGTTCTCACGTTGAAGCCATCGGCAGTGTTGGACTACGAGTTTGTCTCGGCATTCAACCTCACAGTCATAGCAACGGATGCAGGGACGCCCTCATTCAGTGGAAACGTAAGTCATCCTGAACGAGCTCTTGGGTTACTGTTTAGGCGGCCAGCTTGCGCGTTCCTTGGTTCCTCATGGATTTGCATTGTTAGTCAAAATGTTGAGAATAAACCAACTGGATCTTTGTAGAGCCGACGCTTCTTAACAGAAGAGATTAAATCTATGAGCAAGTTCGATCAAGGACCATAGCTAACCATAGTTCGACTAACTCTGATCGAACCCACGCTAGTTGACGATGATTGGACTAGTCTAGTCGACTATTCGCGACCAGCCTATCGAGGTTGGTCATATCGCTGGTTACCAATAGCCGTTTCATAAGCACAATGCAGAGGGGACCAGTTATCAGGAAAGTGATAATGCTGATTTCGCCGTTTTCTCATGGTCGCGTTGACGTGACATGACTAGAGTCGTTCGCACTTCAACTTCAGTGCGCATGCACTACGTACGTCACAAACCAACCACTAGTTAACCAGTGGTCCTTGATCGAACTTGCTCTATGGTGTGTCCCAGAAAGATATACACTAATCCAAGCAGCTGATTTATGGTGGTTTACACCACCTCAGCTGTGGCCTCCGCACGCGTACGCGGCGCGACAATAGCGCCTCAGCTGCGCATATGTACCAATCGGCATGGAAGATTCACAGTGTGTGTGTGTGTGTCGATGAGGGCGTGCAGCGGCCATAGTTGCAGTGGTGCAAACCTCCAAGGACAAGCTGCTCGGATTGGTGTATACTGTAACTGGGAATTGAAACAGTTATACCAGCTCCCTCTGGTGACACTGATCTTGAATCTGACTTACCTCTCTTCTACCGTCTCTCACATACAGACCACAGTAGGAATCAACGTGCTCAACGTCAACGATCACAGCCCTCAGTTTGTCGGTACCCCGTACAGGGTCAGCATCAACGACACTGAAGGGGTAGGCTCCTGGATCTACACTGTGACGGCCACTGATGCTGACGTTGGTCCGGATGGTAACATCACCTACAGCATCTTTGACGGGAACACGGGGGAGATGTTTTGGATCAACCCCATGGTGAGATTTTTGTTTTCTTTTGGTCAATCAGCCGTTGGCGTGACTGTCAGTACACTAAGAGACCCTGAAACTGAGACTGACTCCAAACCTTAAGGTCTGAAACTGAGACCTGAAAGTCTGAAACTGCGACCTGAAGGTCTGAAACTGAGATCTGAACTTCTGAAACAGATCTGAAAGTCTGAAACTGAGACCTGACTGTCTAAAATTGAGACCTTAAAGGTCTAAAACTTAGACCTTAGGGTCTGAAACTGAGACCTTAGGGTCTGAAACTGAGACGTGAAAGTCTAAAATTGAGACCTTAAAGGTCTAAAACTTAGACCTTAGGGTCTGAAAGTGAGACCTTAGGGTCTGAAACTGAGACCTTAAAGGTCTGAAACTTAGACCTGAAGGTCTGAAATTGATGCCTTAGGGTCTAAAACCCAGACTCTGAGACCTATAACTTAGATATTGGCCATGCATCAATGATGTTATCTCTCATTATCTCAACAGACTGGGAATGTTTACGTCAACAAAACCTTGACCAACGGCGTGTATGTGCTCATCGTCAAGGCCAAGGACAACCCACTGAACCCGCTGGACTCTAGAGAGGTACAAGATTCAAGACAAAATACACAAATAAAGATTTTTTTCTATCCTTCCCTACTTGACCCTCTACAAGTGCCTTGGTCGTCTTTTATAAGTCTGCTAACCAAAGGGGGAAGCTTATACTTACAAATTGAGGTTCCATTTCAATTCTTCAGTCTACTACAACAAGAACTCCAAGAGTTCTCATCAATTGCTTAAAAATACTTTCTTCTTTATAACCCTTTTTGGTTTTGTTGGTGTGTAGGTGACCGGAACGTTGACCATTCTTGTGACTGACTCGACCAGCACCATACCCGTGTTCATCAATAACGGCTTGTTCAGCGCCAGTGTAAATGAACACTCACCTGAGGGAACCTACGTCACGGTATGTCTTCAACTACTTGTTCCAAATTGATTTGTGGGCCATCAACCACCCGCCTCCTAGGAATGTTGTGTTTTTATGAATAATATTGGGATGTGAAAGTTTCTGAGGTGCTAACTTTTTTTTCTTTTGTAACCTTTATAAACACGTTTGTGAGGCAAAGTTTCTGTAGTATTTTCCTTGCTGACTGTTTTCTTTATGTTGCACCCGCACTTCTGTCGAAATCACAGTTGCGCGAGGTAAAGAACTGTGTCTGTGTGGTTGCCCTGGAAAACATACATTAAAGTTGTTCTCTGGTCAATGGTTGAAAAACTTTCACAGAAACAATTTTGTGTGCTGTAAAGGTCAGTGGTTGTACAGTGAATCCAAATGACCGAAGAATGTATAACATTAACAAAATTAATGTTTCAGGTAATGCCATTAAACGTTGAGGTAAGTGATAACGTTACGGTACAAAGTAAAAAAAAAAAGGGGTGCCGATTTATTCAAGGAGGCAAACTTTCCAACTTTTTAACATCTCAACATTTAGGAACCTTGTTCAGCAGTATTTCCATGTGAGAGCTCCATTCTGTTTTGTTTCTACAGACTATATCAGTGGCAAACCCAGCTGACGTTGGCGATCTGACGTATAGCATCAGTGGACTGGATGCTGCTCCGTTCTTCATCAACCCTGCCACAGGTCAGCCCCAGTTTTTCTGTGCTCGGTCTGCATTCCTTCAAAACTGTTAACTCATTTTCAATTATTTTTATGCGAGGAACACATGCAGCAATTTCTATGTGTGACAAGATCGAAAAAGGGTGATAACTTTGCTTTTTACAAGGTCTGTCAATGTGACTTGTGGATCTGCTTGAGCTGTTCCGATTTGTGACTTTTTAATGTTGGCAGGTATGGTGTTGAGTCAAGGTCAAGGACAGACTGATGGGAAAGCATACCCAGTTATAAAATAAGAAGAAAAGTAATAGTAAACTAGAAATTGTGTTTTAACACAGCTATCACTTCTCCATATCCTGACAGGTGTCATAACAGTCAGTGGTGTGCTAGACATTGAGGTCAAGGACAGACACGTCTTTGAAGTCACTGCCATCGGCTCGAGTGGAGTCAGCGCCACGGGGTTGGTGAATGTCACCATCCTCAACATCAACGACTTCCCTCCGGTGATCGGTCAGACATTCAACTTCACCGTTCAAGAGGACGCTAGACACGGTACGTTTCGGGAACGGGACGGGATGCATTGCTCAGACCAGAAACAACGGATCTCTTTCAGGATAAAGTGTCCGGGGTGTTTTAATTCCACAATACAGAGGACCTTCAGTTTTATGTCCCATCCAAAAGACACGATCTTGATGTTAATCAGCCCCATCGTGTCCACCAATGACACTACATGGTCTCCAATCCAATTACTGACCACAGACAATGGTGCTTAATGGGGCAGTTATACCACTAGCTCCTCTATAGACCTTTATCATGCTGCCACCATCTTGGTCATGTTCCCTGTATCCAATAATAGTAATACATACTCATATTCATTGTACAAAAAGGAACCAGACTATTTACCCTTCCAGCCTCGGTTTGGTTACATTGGTTTGAATGGGAGAAAATCAAGATGGCCGCACCATGATAAAGTTCTATTGAGCTACATGTAACTGTCATGTTTGGGCAACTTTGGAAACCTTCTCTAAATACAACAGGTGCTGAATTGAAAGAGACACAATTTCTTTATATTCTATAAAATGTGTGTTATAATAGATAATCCTTGCGTGGGCTTACACTAATCCAAGCAGCTCGCTCATGGTGGTTTACACCACTACAGCTACCGCCAATAGCGCATCAGCTGTGCATATGTACCAATCAGCTTGGAGTATTCGCATTGCGTGTGCGACGCGCGCGTGCTGTGGCCAGCTGCTCGGAGTAGTGTATAGCTGAGTGTACCTAGTGACTGGAATGATGTGCCTTTGTTGTACCCAGATCAATTCGTGGGCGTGATCACAGCCACGGATCAGGACTACGGCAGCACAACCTTCCACTTCTCCATCCTCAACGGCGGCGGAGACAAATTCGCCATCGACCCAGAAACCGGCATCATCACCGTCTCCGTCATCTGCCGCGGCGACGTCTGCGACGAGACCCCGCTGGACCGTGAGACCCAAGATCTATACACTCTCAACGTCCAGGTGTCTGACCTGGGCAGTCCCTTGCTCAGCACCGAGGAGGTGGTGTACATCCACGTGACGGACGTTAACGATTTCAGGCCGGAGTTTGAATTCCCCAACGTAGTCGTCAGTGTGGAGGAGAATGCCATGATAAACAAGCCCATCACAACAGTTGAGGCAACCGACCAGGATCTCTCAGCTTCCTTAATATACATGTAAGTTGGTTAAATTTTCATCTTAGTTTTTCGATGTGATAGGAAAACCCCCAAATATGGGAAAACCCACTCAATCAGGTAGGGACCGAAAAAAACCAATCCACATGCAAGGCTGTGGTCTTGGATTGGAACTGGGGTCCACTGACAGGCAGGGAAGAAACCACTAAGCCAACCTGAAGGCCAGCGTATCCTACCCTC
This sequence comes from Marthasterias glacialis, assembly GCA_911728455.2. Lineage (NCBI taxonomy): Eukaryota > Metazoa > Echinodermata > Asteroidea > Forcipulatida > Asteriidae > Marthasterias > Marthasterias glacialis. The sequence goes on along the minus strand of OU452237.1, from coordinate 12,976,283 downwards.
AGCTCAACGCGTATGTAGATCGTTAAATTATTACCTTTTAACATAATCTATTTCAATCGTCAACCCTCTAGAATTGAGTCTGTGACAGCCACTGACATGTTCGGCAACACTCCGGCCATAGACGTCTCACAGTGGTTTAGCATTAATTCCACAACTGGTGTGGTTTACGTCAGCGGTCAGCTCGACAGGGAGAATGCAGCCGAGGTGGTGTTGACGATCTCGGGTACGGACATGGCCTCAAACGATGCAACAACAAGCACCACAGAACCTGATGGTATGTCCAAAGAGCTCTTCAACTTAATAACGACATGACAGATGGGTGAAGCCATCTTGATTTATCTTGCATTCAAATTGAACCAGACCGAGGCTGGAAGGAATGAATAGTCTGGCCCCCTCAATGTGTAATGAAAAGCACACTTCATGTTTGCCATTGCACACAGGGTGCAAGATCATGATCTTATATTGAAGGTCTACTCTTGATGCTTTCCTTTTTGCATCAAATTGCTTATAGGCAGTTCAGCGATAATTCACCGTGCTAAAGGGTGAACTTTTACAAATTCACCCCCACTTCATCAGAATCATAATATTTTTCTTAGAAAGTATTAAAAAAGCTTAAGTTTTTTGACCATTGGCTAATGGCTTATGGCTTACAGCTTGTGGCTTAGCATTTGCCGCACAATCTAAACCTGTACTATTAGCAGTTTATGCAGCAGCCGGAAGCCTGACCACAAATCTTGTTTTTCACTAATATCTGAATATCATGTGGTCACTTGATCAACAGCCACCGTGACCATCACCATCACGGACGTCAACGAGCACGGCCCAGTCTTCCAGCCTGACGGAACGACCGTCATCAACACATCCGTCCAGGAGGAGTCGGCGGTGGGCACGATCATAATCAACGTTGAAGCCATCGATCCAGACAACCCCATCAATGGAATGGTGACCTACACGTTGACTGGCAACTCCTCGCACTACGCCTACATCAACCCCGTCACTGGTACGTGTCTGTTGGAATCAAAGAGCGTGTTGCTCTTTTGAGATTTATTATTATCATTGCAAATATCAATTTATCAATCAATCAATCGATCAATCGATCAATCAATCAATCAATCAATCAATCAGATAGTCATCAATGGCAAGGCCCTATGTAAGCCACCCCAACTAGACTATTAGATCAATCCGTAAGCTCCGCCCCTTAATGCATTGACCAATCACAAGTACGAACACATGACCAAGAATCTGACAATAAAAAGTCTGACACAGTAGAATCCCGCTACAAAACATGTAAATAATGATAAGACAGGTGCTATAGTAAATGGGGCTTTAAAAAATGGATCCCTCTGTTTTTTTTTTTAACAGATACAAAAGATCGCCGTCAATGTTATTTTTCTGTAATCTTATACAAACAAAATTTCTTAAAACTCTAACTAAAAGTTGGAATCTCTCTCCCACTTTATGTGAGTCACTGCCTGTGATCGACTTTAAATAAAACCGAGCATGACTATCCTCCGTATTTTAATCTGATTTCAATTTTGTTGCCCTCAAAAAGAGATTGTTATTAAATATCCGGAAAAAAGTGAATAGAAGCAACATCCAGTACGTCAACCATTGTGTTCAAATAAAACTTTCCCCTTTTGCTGATGCCTGATATGAATATGTATGTATATTGGATTCGATCACAATCCAAGCTTGTATAAAATCATAACGTTGATTTCTAATGAGTTTGTCTTTACCCCCCCCCCCCCCAATCCCCCTAACACAGGCCAAATCACCGTGAACCAGAACATCGACAGAGAGCTGCTGAACTGGCTGAATTTTACCGTCGTGGCCACGGACAACGGCAACCCGACCCTGTCCACTAGCATCCCGATCACCGTGCAGGTCCTGGACGTCAACGACAACAACCCCGTCTTCAACCAGACGGAGTATGTGACAACGGTCACAGAGAACACCGGGTCGGGGACGTTTGTCATCTACACACCGGCAACGGATAAGGACGTCGGGTCGTACGGCCAGGTCACCTACAAGCTCACCGGGGGAAACGGATTCTTCACCATTAACTCAGAAACTGTAAGTGTTTAAAATCCTCCAGTATTCTCAACAGGGTTTGCCCCTATCTTTTGAGAAAAGAAAATTCACCGCGATATTTGTTCTCGTTTCCGTCACCTTTCCTTTTCCTTTTTTTCTCCTCTTTTCTCATTCCCAGGGTGAAATCACAACTTTGCAGTCCCTAGACCAAGAAGCACAAGGAGTCTACACGCTAACGGTGACGGCTTCAGATAACCAGGGCGGTTCCGACAGCAGGCAGACTACAACAACGGTGAGTCTTCAACCCCCTGGAACAGTAATGCCAATAGAGAGAGAGAGAGAAAGATTGGTCGTACTTGAGGAACTTGTCTTATAAGGCTTAAAGCTTGACCTTTGTTTGACCTTGTTAATATGACCTTTTGACCTGCAGGTCCTTGTGTACGTTGGCGACGTGAACGAGCATGCCCCGACGGTGAATCCAAACTATGTCTTTGAGGTGGCAGAGAACTTGCCGAACCGCACTCTGGTCGGAGTGATCGACGCGACAGATGCAGATAACCCTATGGAGACTTTTAACTTCACCTTCACCTTCGCCAATCCCTCAGGTTCGAATCCCACCATGTGTTTCTAAATTCAGATTGTTTGTTTTGTCATCATGTAGATTTTGATAACGTGTATTCAAGTGAAGTTTTCTTCTTCAGCATGTAGATGGTGATATTTGATGTTTGAATGTTTCTGTTTTCAAACAGTTTTCGTTGTCATTATGTATATGGTGACCCTGTGGAGTAAAGTTTTATTTTTCAACTTGTAGATGGTAGACATGTAATTTTAAATCGTAACCTTTCCTTTTTATCATGTAGATGGTGATATTGTGTAGTAAAGGTTTCTTTTTTTTCATTATATAGATGGTAACACCGTGTTTTACATCGACAAGAATACCGGTGAAATATTCACAAATCAGCAAATTGATTCTGACAGCTCCTTGTTTGCCAAGAACTACACGTTTACTATTCTGGTAAGCTAACCCCACCCACCCCCCCAACCCCGACCTTGTGCTTTAGAGCTTTACTGGTTGGGAATTGGGGGTGAGTTGACAGGCACACACACCGTTGTGGGGACATTTATACAATGGAACAAAGGTTCCCACAACGTTTTTCTTTGTCAAACCCTGTCCCCAGGGATTCTTTAGAAAAGGGAATAATAGACTTTTATCATGCTGCAACCATCTTGGTCATGTTCCCTGTATCCATTAACAGTAATATATGCTAATATTCATTGTACAAAAAGGAACCAGACTATTTGCCCTTGCAGCCTCGGTTTGGTTACATTGGTTTGAATGGGAGAAAATCAAGATGGCCACACCATGTTAAAGGTCTATAGGGACAACAATAGGGAATCCCCACAACTAGGTGCTAAAAAGAATACTTGAACATGCTTGGTGCGTAACTTAAAGCAGTGACACGCCCAAGGTAGATGCTTAGGGAGTGGATGGGGGGGGGTCCTCGACCCCCTTCCATAAATGGACTTGTTGATTTTATTTGATAGAGAGAAAACGAAAAGGGAAAAGATTGTACCGCAGCACCTTGTAAATGGTTACATGGCGCTATGTAAAGGAACAGGTCTCATACTTCAAAAATGTTACTTCGTATACCTTGCAGGAAAAAATACTGAGTGCTTCGAGATGCCCACCAGGTGTAATAAAACACTAAAAGAACTGCATATTACTATTATTATTATCAAAAGGAAATTTTTACTAGAAGGGGGTAGGGGTTGACACTCCCCCCCCAAAAAAACATACTGTTCTATACTATTGTTACATACTGTATTTTACAAGAGGGTCTCCCGCCTGCTCCCCTGAATCTTGTGTCTGTGTGTGCAAATAACGGCCAGGAATATTTTACACGAGGGTCTTCACCCTGTGCCCCTGATCCTGCTTCCATGTCTGTGTGTGCAAATAACGGACTGGAATGTTTTCTACCCTGAAGGTTTCTGATAACGGCAACCCGTCCAAAACAACCGAGACGACCACCACCATCAACATCAAAGACGTGAACGATAACAATCCGGTGTTCGTCAACGCTCCGTACAACATCACCATATCGGAGTTATTCACGGGCAACGTGATGACCGTCACGGGCGAGGATGTCGACCAGAATTCGGTTCTGACGTACAAGATCGTCAACGGGAACGTCAACGACACGTTCTTCATCAATCGTGAGTTTGGTGCCGCTCCGTTTTCTGTTCTCTCAAAGTGCAAGCCCATGGGACCTACAACTTTACTTAACATCTAATTGACGTAGACACTGAAGATAAAAACGCTGTAACCTGAGTAAACACTTAAAATCTTCGCTCATTTCAGACAGAGTACCCTACTTCATGTGCTGAGAATGCACAGTACAGCACAGCTGGCGACAGTGCTTTCCAGGCACATGCACCTTCGCACTCTGGAATGAGCTACCACAATATATCCGCCTCTTCCTTTACTTTTTTTTTTTTTAAGGCTCTTAAAAAATCATCTATTTGTGCAATGACCAGCATGATTAACTTCTCTTTTACATCTATTACAATGGTTGTGGTACCCGCTGCTAATAGGATTCAAACTGCCTCTAGCTGCCGGGCAATCTTGGTAGTCTAGTTGGTGAGACATCTGCTCTAGAATGGCGGGGGTCGTGGGTTCGAATCCCTCCCGAGGAATATGCCTGTTGATTTTTTTTGTTCACAGGATTCAGAACACTCATCGGTGTATGGGTAAAAAACACAAATAATATTCTTCATCCCCGATGCAAAAATTAATAGTTATTATAATATTCAACTTGTTTTGTTTTGGTTCAAAGTTCGAGCACTGTGTAGTCGTTGAGCGATAGCGTGCTGCTGCTAAAACAAAGAAGCACCTGTGCAAAAGGTTGTAATAATATCACACCCCGCGTATTGCACTGTTCTAAGCTGCGCGCGTCAAGTTTGCTTGAAGATAAATACGTTGTCACGCGCACGTGGAGAACGGAAAATAGCGCGTCTGTGTCTACATGGAGTCGTCCACGTTGTTTAGAAGTTGTTTCAGTTGTTGAGGAACCGTATTTATTTGATTTTGTGTTTATTTTGAAAAAAATCAAATGACAAGGATCTATAGTCAGTTATATAAAACAAATATTCAGTGACTTTATTTCATTCCATTTCACTCGGCTTCGCCTCGGGAAATGGAACAGTCCAAATTTTACCTCGCGATAATATTCCTCCCATTGCACTCTGAGTCACTCGATATTTGTATATTAACGCTCTTGCTCTTTATTTTTTGTTTCCAGCATCAACTGGAGTGATCACCGTCTCCAACCGCTTAGATTTTGAGTCTAGGAAGCAGTACAACCTGACCATCCTCGTTGAGGATCAAGACAGCAAGAGCTCAACCTCCCACGTGGTGATCAACATCCAAGATGCCAATGATCAGACTCCGGTCTTCATCGGTCCCCTGCCGTATCAATTTGACGTTTATGAGAACGTGGCGCTTGGTGAGTCATAAATAGATTAGACCGCTTGACCTTTTTTGATTATTTGATTAAAGAGTCTACTCGGTGGAAAATTGTCACCAAAGAAGACGAGGGTTAATCCCTTCATTATCCCCGTCTTCTAATCCCCTTTTATTGTTTCTTTTCACAGGGACCGATGTTGGGGTAGTATTCGCCACTGACGCAGATTCCGACCCGACAAACTCGCAGCTCACCTACCACATCACAAACAACGTACCGTTCAAAATCAACGAGACCTCGGGCCAGATCCAGACAAACGGTACGCTGGATCGAGAGACTCAAGACCGGTACACACTCGATGTGCAAGTGAGGAACCAGGGTCACACTGTAGCTACCCAGGTAAGCTTGGTACGCAAGGAGCATCAGCTGGGCCCAATTTCTTTATTCCGGTCAATATTTTTATAAAATAAATAAAGAAATAAAACACTCAAAAGACCCTAAAAGAGGATGCTCCGAGTTCCGGGCGTTTACAAACATCAAGTGTATTTCTACCCAGAAATGTTTTGCGTGTTTACTTGTCAACTAAACGTGAAGTGGTTAACAGGGTTAGCGACAAATGTCTACACTAGCTGGTTAAAGGGGCTGTGTTGTCACGATTATAGCAGTAAATGGAATAACCCAGCTACTATGCACTTGTGCGCGTCAGCAGTCACATCACAGTTTGTCAAAGATGGCACCCTTTGTGATTTGATCGCAAGGGCGCACGAGTGCAGTATCTGGGTGAGAGTTTATCATTCCATGCACAGCCACTGGCCTGCTATAATCGACACAGCCTCTTTAATGGGCATAGTGTCTGACTTGATGGTTAAGGTTCTAAGATCGCCAAAATCTTTTCTCCGTTGTGTTTTCAGGTTCTGATCAACATCCTCGACGTTAACGACAACACGCCTACCTTTGATGGGGAAGATAACATCACCAGGAGCTTCCCAGAAAACTCTCAGGCAAATTTCCCCATCTACCAGCCCTCGGCGACGGATGCGGACATTGGAGAGAATGGGCGGATCACGTACTCCATCGTTTCTGGGAATGTAGATGGTAAGAAAAAGTTCTCCTTTTTTCCTGATTTACAAAAGTATTGTCTGAATGGTTTAGAATCTTCTCAGATTTTTTCATTATTCGTCCTAAAATAGATCTTACTTTTTGTTACTTAACTGTTGCATACTTTTTAAAAGTAAATCTTACTGTCATGACTTTTAGGTTACACAACATTTCAAGAAAATGTTACTTTCAGACAACTTTTGAGAACTTATTTGCATATGCAAAGTTATGTAAATTATGTCGTTTCACCACAGATATCTTCAGTATAAACCCGCAGACGGGGGCCATCATTCTCTCCCGTCCGATCACTTCCCTGGAAGACCTAGTCTACAACTTCAACCTGATCATCGAGGCCAGAGACCACGGTACTAACAGCCTGTACAGCAACATCTCACTGAACATGGCTGTGGGAGACTACAATGATAACAGCCCGGTGTTTATCTACCCCAATGTCACTGTGTTGACATTGCCCGAGGTGAGGTCATCGTAGATATCATACTCCACTCAGTCAAAACAAATTACATACCCGCCCACTGTACCGTTCTTCCATGGACTGACCTGATTTTTTTAGTTTTATAAACACCTAAAATCTGGGACATCTCGATTTTCAGGGAAGGAATGTATATATTTTTTAACCCCCCCTCCCCCCCCCAAAAAAAAAGGGGAAACCATTATTGCTTTTCTAATTTGGATGGGACTTAACGCCATTGTGTTAAGTAATACACCTAAAAGACCCCAGCACACTTGTCGTTAAGAGAAGGGGTCTGCCCCAGGGTTTCTGGCATAGTTCACTGCAGATTGCATCACAGCACCTTGTAAAACCGTTACAAGGTGCTATATAGATCGGTCTCATAATCTAAAAACTTAGCAGAATACTTAGCTCTTGAATCGGAGTTCGGTCTTGAAGTCTTGCGCTATTTCACGGACCAGTCTCTGGAAAGGGAGTTTTCAGATTAGCAGTTCGGTACTTTTCTGGTAACGGCGAATCTCCCGCAGTGCCACAGTACCAGGTCTGTAACAGTGGGGCTTCCTCACGCCGCCGGTAGCTTAGGCACTCTTTTGGGCAGCCTTGGTCACCAACCGCTTTCGCTGTCTTTAAAAATCACACAATATAAGCACTTTGAGATGCCGATAGATAAATCCCTACATAAAAACAGATTTTTTTTTATTGTCATATTCACTCACTGTGTAAAGTACTAATGCCTCCTGTTAACACAAAGCATCTGATGTTTTTGTTTTTGGCAGAATAAGCCCATAGGCCATATCATCAGCAGCGTCCTGGCTACGGACAGAGACACCGGCCTGAACGGCATGGTCAGTTACGGCTTCCTGAATGAAGACGGAACGCACTTTACCCTACAGACTGTAGATGGTGTTGATGGTGCAATCCTGCTGTCTAATTTCATTGCGGACAGAGAGAAGCAGGATCAGTACACGGTGAGGAGGAATATTTTGCTGTGTGCCCGGGCGCATAAAGTATTTAAAAGGACGTAAGCAATAAAATGGCACGAAAAAATATGCCATTATTGTTGCCAGAATTAACCCAAAGACATATTCTCCCATTCATGACATTCATAATTGCTTCTCTTCACCCAGGGGTATAATTATACCCCTGGGTGAAGAGAAGCAAGCAATGGGTACCTGCGAAGGGTAGAGGTTGATATTGTGTTTAAAAAAAGCCTCCGGAGCGCCACGGCAGCTCGGGGCTGTATACTCCCCAGGGAGCTGAGAAAGATTACAGGAATGTTAGTGGCTCAATGACCAGGGCACTAATATCAAGCGCATTGAGATGTTATTGTGAAATGCGCTTCATAAGAACTGGTTACTAGTTTTGTTATTCACATGCAGAAATTTAACCTTCCTAAAATAACTTTTGAATTGAAAAAAAAAAAAAATGATCAAACTTTTCCGCTTAGTTTTCTTGAAACACAAAATTTCACATCATTTGCTGACGCTCTTTTATCGGAAACTTGATGTCACATGATTTTACCGGGTACACAACAATTCAAGCTTCAATTTTTAGGATTTTTAAGATAGTTAAGGCCGGTTTGTAGTTGGTCGCTCAGCCTTTTCATTGCAGTCTTTGGTGACTGAAGCATCAGCGTAAACCATAAACTTTTATTCGTGTCAATTTTACCGTCGCTCGACCATTGCGTGACCGACTATAAAGATTGTTATTTTGATTCAAACCTGTGTACTGAATTTCAAAAAATTGATGTCTTGGGGTTTTGGCTGTTTTTAGCTGGTGCTAGTTGCAAGTGACGGAAGTGAAACAAACAAACGGGAGACTCCACTGGAATTGACAATTCTGATCACTGACGAGAACGATAACGAACCCTTCTTTATAAGAGTGGTAAGTCTCATTGTTCTTATTACTATTATCAATATGATTTTGTTCATATTTGTGTTGATTGTTTGTCTGTTATTTGTTTATTTCTTTGTTTTCTCATTCGGGTGGCATGGGTGGCGTGTGTGTCCCTGGTTCGATTCCCGGCTGGGGCCATATGTGAGTAGAGTCGTGCATTGGTTCTCTCCTGTGCCATGAGGGTTTTTCTCCAGGCCATCCAGTTTTCCTCCCTCCGAAAAAACACTTTCGATCTCAGGCTGTGCTCCGTGGTCATGTATGGGTTGATGTGGCTGGCTGCCGAAGGCGCCTTTGAATGCCTGCAGCTCAAACACGTGTAGCCGCGTCCTTCGCAATTCAGCTTCTCAGCTGCCAGTAAGGATGATTAGCCTCCCAAATTATTATTATTATTATTATTTTGTTTGTCTGGCAGTGCTTGGAGCCCAAACAGATAGTGGTTCAGTCTTCGTATTTGCAATCCTTGGGGAGGCACTGTCTTTGTTGTGTATTATCTTGTTTGCTTGTTTGTTTGTTTTTATCTGGGTTTTATTTCGGGTGGACAGTCGATATTAGCTCCCCGAGGTATCGGAAGTTGACAAACTAGTTCCCGAGGTGAAGCTGAGGGAACTAGTTTGTCAACTTTCAATACCGAGGGGAGCTAATATTGACTGTCTCCAATAGAGTACAGTAAAGTTACGTTTTGACCTCACTGAGGGCGCTGTTGCACATATCTCTATGGGATTCATGACGCCAGACGCATAAGGTCTATACCTCGGGGAGCTCATCGACTGTCCACCCTCAAACCATTTATAAATTGTTATATACTCTACAATGTACTGATTTCTTTTATATTTACGCGCTATATTTGTATACTATCACCTGACCGACACGGCTACCCTCCACTTAATTGCAATTTGAATGAAACGGGAATAAATTTTGGCTGAAAATGACCTGGAAAACCTATGTTATTACTATTTATTATTACCCACTGAATATTTGATAACTGTTTGTCATGTTTGTGCTTTGCGTGTTTCAGGAGGAAAATACGTCCACCATGCAGATCCTTAACGTCACCGAGCACTCCAGTTCGGGTACCTCCACTGGGCATGTCAATTCAGCTCATGATCTGGACCTCGCGCCTTTTAACAACGTCTATTACTACATAGTCGGTAAGTTCATTTCAGCATCTTAAAACTTCACTTTTTTACTCCAAATTGATGAGACTTTTTACAGGCTGATTGGAAGGTATGTTTAGTGAAAACTAGAGATTAGGAATTAATTTGTCCTTCCCCCAAAAAACAGTGGTAGACTTTGCCTTGCAATGATTTGTTTTGTTTCCTTTTCCTTCGTGGGACCAATTTTAGGTGGTAACGGCAATGGAACATTCCGGATTGATAAAAACACTGGTGAGATCTTCGTCGTCGGAGACTTGGACCGTGAGACGACTGGCTTCCACAACCTGATCATCAAGGCAACCAACAACGCCACCTACGTCGCATCGGGGACCTACGACGTGACCACGGACACCACGCTCAAAGAAGTTCAGATCCAGGTGAAGGACATCAACGACAACGGTCCACTGTTCGGCCAGAAGATCTACGTATCAAGTGAGTTGTAATGAAAATTCTGGGACCTGTTTCATAGAGCTGCTGGTAAGCACAAAAAAGTAGCTAAGCGCGATGCTTACCAGATTAAGGTTACCAGTTGAAATACCATCTCCCATCTACCATCTGTGACTGGTATATTGCTCATTTTCGCTCAGCAGAAAATTGTTAAGCCGGGTGTTGTTTGAGTGTGGGTTGGGGTCTGGTCATGGCATTTAGTGTACTTGAGAAAGACTCTTTTGTAAGACTCTTCTGATTCCATCTTTTTATCTAAAAAGTTCACACTATATAAATTTCAATTTGCCTTACACCGATATGTGATAAGCACTGTATACTCAGTGCTTTCGAGTCCTGTGGAAAAAAAAAATCCACAGGCAACTCGGGTGGGATTCGAACCCACAACTCCCGCATGACTAGAGCCTGTGGATTTTTTTTTCCACAGGACTCGAAAGCACTGAGTATACAGTGCTTATCACACATCGAAGTAAGGCAAATTTAAATTTATATTCATTCCCTCGATGCAAATATTAACATCTATCTAATTGTTTGCGGTACCTGCCGCTAATAACACTGGATTCGAACTGGCCCCTCGTCACCGGGCGTGCTCGGTGGTCTAGTGGTTAAGACGTCTCCTCTAGTCATGCGGGAGTCGTGGGTTCGAATCCCACCCGAGTTGCCTGTGGATTTTTTTTTTCCACAGGACTCGAAAGCACTGAGTATACAGTGCTTATCACACATCGGTGTAAGGCAAATTGAAATTTATATTCATTCCCCCGATGCAAATATTAACATCTATCCAAGAAGTTCACACTACTTCATGGCTTCTGATGGCTCCTGTTTCTGTTGAAAGGTCGTGTCATGCAAGGCAATTTACAAGGCAACCAGGTCCAGGCAATCTCCGACGAGAAAAGTCATTCACATTTCAGTTTTCTCATTATTTTCTTGTGGGTAGTAAGTTACAGCCTGAGGAATGTCTTTTGTGCTACTGCAGTGTTCCATATGCGTTACAGTGCAGTTGGTTGCCTCCAAGTTGCCTGTAAAAATTGCCCTGTGTGACATGGCTCTTTAGATGTCGCACCAGATCATCCTATTTTGAGACCGTCTGCTTGTGAGTTGAGGCTCCTGGCAGAGTCCCCCCAGTGCTTGCCGGGTCTCTCTCACTCTAGGTTGGATTCTACGTCGGGTTGATGAACTGTTCACAAAAATGTAAACACTGGCACGTTTTTTTTGTTTCCTTTAAGGCATACTCACCAGCGCCGGGGAGCAGACGCAAGTTTCCTGCATCAAGGCAACCGACGTTGACCTGGGGGATAGCATCGACTACACCATCCAGTCCGTCAGCTACACCCTAGACGGGCAGACGACAACATTCGACGACACCTTCTACATCGAGAAGAGCACCGGCTGCATCAAAAGCAAAAAAATTCTGACCGGCGTCGGACCTGGGGGATTCTTTGACATTTCTGTGGTGGCCACGGATACCTCCGGGCAATCAGACTCTGCTAACGTCAGGGTAAGCTTCAACTTCCCATTTTGGTGATTTCATAGGGTTGATTAATGTATAAGGCCTAATTTCATAAAGCATTACAAACAATGCTTAGCTCAGAAAAATCTTGCTTAGCATGCAGAAACAAGTTACCAGCCAGAATACATTGTAATGGTTATTGTTTGTGACTGGTTCCCTGCTAATTTTTGCGTAGAAGAAAAAATTAGCTTATCACCATTTTTCTGCTAAACGGCTTTTTTGAGATTGGACCCAGAGCGCATAAGTTTCTTGCTTAGCAGAGTTTGGTCACCAGCTGATCAGAAACACCAGAGCTTGAGTCCGAAGTCCCCCTCAATCAACTAAGCGAGAGTAGTAGTCCCGGCCGATTTTCCTACCTCCCCAGGTAGTACTTAATAAGCAGGGCAGTTCTTTTGCAGAACTAACTAGTCCCCCCCGATTTCCGAAATCTACTCCACGTTAGTAGAACAAATAGAAAAACAAATTCCCATAAGAACAGTCTACACGGCAAAGTAGAACAGTCTACACGGCAAAGTAGATATAAACACATGGTGTTATTGCAAACTGTATAGACGTTTGATATAATGTGTTTGTGAAATTCCGCACAGGTGTTTACGCTGGACGATGAACAAATGGTGGTGCTGGTCATCGATAGCTCCAGGGAAGATGTTGTCAAACAGCAAGCAGAGCTCATTCAGTAAGTACAGACTTTCTTTATGTGTTTTTTTTCAGAAAGACGGAATATATATAGCCACTTTGCATTCGGAGATGTCGTCCCAGCCTGGTGAACCCCAAAATGCCCCCAAAGTTCACCCTGCCTGTTTTGATGTTGATATTTTTGCACTTAAAGACAAAGTGTTGACCCAACTCACCTGACGTCATCATCACAGCAACCTTGGTTGCACCATTTTGGAAGTCAATGTCTCCGTATTTTAGGCGGCACAGCGTTTACACACTTAACCTGTTGAACTCCCAAGATGGTGAGCATGGCACAGTTGCCGCGTGTGACGTGCGTACAAGAGGTCTTACAGGGATGAGAAGAAATTAAAATGATGAGCTTCAATCTAAACGCTCGTTAATTATAAGGTGTTAGTGTCAGTCCTCCAGAAAAATACGTCTGTCTGAAGCACTGTCAGATTCCAGGAAATAGCATGTTAAGACCACAAAGTCACTGTTGTTTATTGTATGAATGTGCTTAAAATCCATTTTGTGCTCGATATGTGGCAGGGTGTAACCCCCCCCCCTTCCTATTGTGTCTTCATTGTGTTCTAGAAATCTGTGGAATTCTTTTGAGGATTTTAAGGGGGGGGGGTGCTTCCGTACAAGAGGGGAAGAGTGTGTTAGAGAATGGGAACATTTGGGGGGGGGGGGCCTCCCTCTGCCACATATCGGGCGTGGTATATTGAAATCGCTGTCAAAATGTAAAACCACTGAAGCTGTAGCTGTATGGTGGGTTCAGCACCAACCAAGTGAATAAAAACTCATTTTGGAAGGAGTGTTGTCCACAGGGAAGAGGCAGTTGGTTTGTTCGCAGCGTTTCAGCTAGCTTTTGGTCACCGATAGGTGACCACAGCAAGCTAGTTTTCAACTCTGAAAACCGTTCGTTTAAACAATCTCATACATTTTTTTTCCTCTCGCTATCAGGATCCTAAAGACCATCACTGGCGGAGAAGTGGTCATTGATGATGTCTCAACCTACATAGATGAGAACAAAGTTGCGATTGCTGACAAGACGACGGTCACGTTCCACGTCATCGATCAGAATACCAACTCAGCCATCGCGGCGGCTGAGATACTCCGGTGAGGCCACAAATTCCTTCTAATGTAGAAAAGGCTGCAAAACTTTCTGTTTTGTAAAGTTTCCAATTCCTGTCATGCCCTCGGGCTGTGTTTCGCGAGGGGTTACATTGCATGCTACGCTCACTGGTTGTGCGTACACGCGCTTGCTAATAGATTTTTATATTGAGCACTGGTATGTATTTATTGCATTACGCGAAAATTTGCGCACGCGTAAGCTAGCGCACCAACACACATATGGCTAAGAACGCCGAACGTGCGTTCACAGCTCCAGCTATGTCTTTGTCAGCTGTTTAAAACCAGTTTTAAAAGGGTCATGTGACCACCTTTCAACCAATCGGACTGCCTAAACTGTCTGGGATATTTAAGGATAAATAATAATCCCAGTTTTGTGCTTGGACAGGTAGTGCCTGGTTTGGCGCGGAGCCTCACATTTCCTCAATAGCAATTTTGAACAAATGTTTTTTAATTTTCTATATCAAAGCAACTGTGAACAATAGCTACATCAGTGTTGGACTGAAGAGGTCATTCTGATCGGCCAATCAAATGGTTCACTGCAGTTCAGAGTAAAAAAGGGGGGGAAAACGACAGGAGAAAAAAAAGTATGCATAAAATAAAGAAAGCGAGAAAAATATGTAGCAAGAAGGAGACGGACACAAGGGTTGCTAGCCCCTGTGCCCCAGTAACGCACCTGAACAGTGCGGTGAAGGTATTTGCTATACATGACCTGATCTGAAAGCATCATAATATGACTTGTAACAGATCGGGTTCAAAGGAGGACCACTTGGTCAAGGATTGGGTGATCAGGACTGATGGAAAATTGTACACCTCCACTACCCGATAGATTTTGGGACGAGCAAAAACAAACTGACTAATTGATGTCGCAGATTCAGATCCTGTTCTAGTCAATTTTTTTTTCTTTGTTCACCCCAAAATTTAATTTACCCAGTCAGTTTCCCCCTGTGGTTTATTACTGGATATTTTCTGAGGAGAATATAAATTTTCTGGTGAGATTTCATTCCTTGCATGAAAGTTCTGTTATCCAGTTAACCGCTGGGATTTTTTTCAATTCTTTTTTTTTTTTGGTCCCGTCCCCCCTGGCGGGGATCTTTTGGTGGAAATGCCGGAATTTTTTTTTTTTTTTGACAATGCCAAGAGAACAAAGATTCTCCTAGTTGCATCGTGCATTTTGTTTTCTCGACCCCAAAAATGTCAAATTCATGCACCGTGAATTGCAAAACATCGTCCGTTACCTACGGCATAGGAGTGGTACTAAACATGGAAGCATGGCTCAATTGCCGGTTCCCTCTGACTTACCTCCATTGAGCCGAAATACAGTGAATGGACAATGGTGGAAGACTCTCGATGCCTCGTAATCCTCC
The DNA here is from genome assembly GCA_911728455.2 of Marthasterias glacialis. Lineage (NCBI taxonomy): Eukaryota > Metazoa > Echinodermata > Asteroidea > Forcipulatida > Asteriidae > Marthasterias > Marthasterias glacialis. The sequence continues at coordinate 12,961,062 of OU452237.1, read as the reverse complement.
TCTTGGAACAAAAGGACAAAGGTCTATAATCAAGGATTACACAAAATCCGCCTCTCAATGGCCACAAAATGCTAATACATTCATGCCCTTTTTTTGTCACTGTGTGGGTGAAACAAAGCATTCGACGGCGTGTATGCAGTCTGTGCCCGCTCCGCAGTTGAATGTGGAATGACCGGGCGACCTTCGGTCCTGTGGTCAAAAATTAAATAACGGCGTCTTAAGACGGCTTCCGTTTCCAGGCAGGGGAAACGTGTGCGTGTAAACAGGGCAACTGGTTTAACTTTGATGTATGCTTTGGATTTCCCTCGTCTGCAGATTGATTGATCTGAACCGGGCAACTATTAACACCCTCTTCCAGCAGTATGCAGTTGTCGAAGCCTACGTAAGTTTAAGTTTTCTTTCAAACTCTGAAATTCTGTTTCTCTTTCTATGTGAAAGAATGATATCTTCCTAGGGTTGGTGGTGACTTATTTTCCTTGGATTGTCCATTTTTAATTGAGTTTATTTTGTGTAGCTTCGTGAAGAAATCACCTTCTGACATGTTGACTAAAAAAAAAGTAGTGATGTTCGTAAGCTTGGTTGTATTGTGGGTTCGAATCCCACCCAAGTAGCCTGTGAATTTTGTTATTTCGCAGGGATCGGACAGCAAAAAGTATATCCATATTCAATGACTTTATTTGATGTAGTTTTGTGAAGAAATCCCCTTCTGACATGTCGAAAAATAATAAATGGTGATACTGACGGGTTGAAATGCCACCCAAGTAGTATACCTGTGGATATTTTTCTTTTCGCCAGACTCGTGAAAGCACAGAGTATTCAGTGTGTGGGCGCAGAAGCAAAATAATATTCTTTATCCCGATGCAATTATTACATGGATTGTTTTATTCTTCTCCTGGTTTCAGGCTGTTGGAGGCGGGGTGGCAGGTGCAGCATTCGGCATCTTAGAGGCAGCCCTCTTAGCGATAGCTCTGCTGCTCTTCCTGGGTGCACTCATCTTCATCATCATTCTATGCTGTCTGCAGAGAAGGTAGCTATAAAGTGACACAGCTAGGATCCTGTGGCATTGTTCTGTTTCTTTTTTTTTTTTTTAAACTTCGGATAAATTGATCTTCCCTTGAAAGGTACACTCCACCAAAGTCAATCTTATGAATCCAATGGGAGACTTTGGAACGATAGGTGGCAGCAGACTGACCAGGTAAATTTCCATTGTTTGCGTAGATGTAAACATGCGCACATTTCTGAAAACAATGGATTTACCTGGTAAGTCTGCTGCCACCTAGTGTCCTCAAAACTCTTCCATTGTTCCAAATGTGTATAAGGACCTTCCCTCCGCGAACATGCGCACATTTCTGAAAACAATGGATTTACCTGGTAAGTCTGCTGCCACCTAGTGTCCTCAAAACTCTCCCAACGTTCCAATTGTGTATAAGGCCCTTCCCTCCCCCCCCCCCCCAAAGATATTTTTTGAGTCAGGTTTCCAGAGCCACACTCATTCCTCTGTTATTGTTTTTTTTTTTTTTTTACAATCAAGATACCTGAAGAAGATCCAAGGTAACAGTCCGGCGGTGATCTACGCGACGAGAGCCGATGCCGATGTCAAAGAGGCGGCTGCTTACCAAGGGTAAGTCCAGATCTCTTGATACGTCAACCATCCCGAGAGGTCTGGGAGGGGAACTCCGTGACCCAATATCATGCTGTGTTGAGCGAATGAATTTGCAAGGCAAGGCAGTTATCTTGCTAGCCGAGTAAACAAAATATATCTTGAAGAGCAGAAAAAAACACGGCCAAAAATAATGTAATGTAATGTTCACACTAGGTTTTTTTTTGTTTTACTTAGAGTGCTCTTGTCTTTTCAAATGGATCAAATCCAATGCCATTAAGGTGTTTAGTGCTTTAATATGCTAAGCGCAGAAAACAATATTGCTTAGCAGAAATAAGTGTCCGGCCAAAATGTCATACAATTGCTTGCAGTCCTGAGTGAGCTGCAGTCCTAGGGAATCCAGTGGGCAGCTTTTCAATTTTCTCTAAGGTTTCTGGTTCGAATCCCACTGAGGTTTTTCTATATCAAGGTCTTTCCTGCTCATCTTTTCTTCACTAGTTTCGTCTTTCTGCAGTGTGCTAGACGGTGTTGTATGACTCGTGACTCGGACCCGAATTCAAGTCCGACGCGAGTCACATTTTTATGACTCGGATTCAGTGGCTCAGACTCGGTCATCTGGACTCAGACTTTAATCTTAATTTTTGTGTTTGGTTGCAGGTCCAATCCTCTTTGGCTCGAGTCAGCGGATAGCTTCCCAGATGATTGGCCAGACAGCATCTCACTCCTGGGAGGCGGTGTAAACAGAGAGTACGAATCTCAGGTTAGTTTCAGAGGGAATGTACGTCATTGTTGTTGGTTTTTTTTTTCTTTTAGTGGCATGAGTGGCTCTTGCATAAAGCGCTCTCCTCTCACCACTGCGTTCCTGGTTTGATTCCCTCCCCCCTAGGGCCACATGTGAGAAGAGTTGTGCGTTGGTTCTCTTGTGCCGCAAGGGTTTATCTCTGGTCCCCTCCAGTTTTCCTCCCTCCAGAAAATTCAAACACTCTCGATCTTTTAACTGTGCTTCGTGGTCATGTATTGATCGATGCGGCTGGCTGCCAAAAGGCACCCTTGCATGCCTGCGTCTCGAACACGTTGTAGCCGCGCCCTTCACAATTCAGCTTCTCAGCTGCCAGTACGGATGATAAGCCTCCCAAATTACTATATTAATTATTTTTATTTTTGGGACGAGTTAACTAATTCACATCATTTGGTTTTATATTAAACTCACCAAACGACAACCGGTGGAAATTTTATCAAATTCTTTCGTCACATTTTAGCGAAAATACAACGAAAAACAGTTTCTGTTTTGGCAGGGACTTTGCGTTACTTTGAGTTGATTTCGATTGGCAGTTGAAATAAAGTACACGTAAAGAAGCAGGAGTTGCTGAAACCAACAAGAGACAGGAAACGGTGGAGAGACATTATCGCCGACCCTCTGAAGGGACATGGCACCTGACGAAGAAGTTGAAATAAGCAACAGTGATTTGGGCGATCTTCAAATGCTATGTCCTTGACTTTGACAGTATTTCAGACTGAAAGGTTTCTGTAGAGGATTGGTACTATACTTCTACTTTGATTCATATATTTAATATTACTTCTTTTTTCTTCTTTCCCGTGTTGCAGGAGGCAAGCATGGACTTTTTCGCAGATATGCAAACTGAGGTTGCCCGTGACGCCCTGGTCATGACGGCATTGATCAATGATAGTTCTGTGCACGGTCAAGCTGGCTCAGGGCGTGTGAAGACCCTCTCCAACGGTGCAGTTGCCAGCAATGGCAGAATCGCCAGCAATGGCAGAATCGCCAGCAATGGCCGGTTGGCCAGTAGCGGAGTGGCAGCCGGCGGTGGAGGGTATGGTAGCGGCACTGGAATGTCCAGCACAGGAATGTCTAGCACCACTTCAAGGCAAATGTCTTCCTCTGGTGCTCGACTGGTGGACGGCATAGATGGATCGACGGGCACTCTGACCAACCGGCTGAATCGTGATGGTTCAGTGACAGCCAATCTGAACAGCGGGGTTCAGGATGGTGGATATTCAGGCTCAAGTGCCAGCTATACCTACTCCTCGGCGGGTTTCGGTGGATCCGGACCGTCGACCAGCGGCAGCCAGAGACTTACTAGTGAGAAGGCTCATGAGATCCGTCAGATGTTGGACGAGGATGAGACAGTGGAGGCCAGGTTCCTGGATGGCACTATGTACGGGAATGCTGACAACTCAGCGGGCATGGCCGCGGCCAGGGCAGTCTACAGGGAGGAGGTGGAGTTTGACAATCAACTCAGTCCGATCACTGAGGAGGACACAACCTCTTCCTGGTCCTCCTGGACCCGAGACAGTGAGAGATCTGGCGGTAGACACACCGGCGGAACCCTGGAGCGAAATCGCACCACGGGAAGGTCCACCAAGGACTACCAGGACCCCATGACCAACTACACAACCTCTACCAGCGTGGAGGAGAGCTACACCCACTCCATCAAGAAGCCCTCAGAGACAGAGTCCTCCTCGTACTCCCGCCGGGCCAACTCCAAGACCTACTCTGCTGGGGTGCCCACAAGCATTGGGATGGTGACCCTGACTGAGGAGACGCCAGAGATGATCGGCCAAGATGCTGACGAGGATTCCGAGGATGAATCATCTGTCCTAGATGGAAGGACCTACACCTACAACATCATGGGTGACAACACAAGCGAAGGTGCCTCCTCCGGGCACAGTAGCTCCAAGAGGAGAGAGACCAACATGATCACTCGAGAAGACGACGATGATGAAGCCGGCGAGATCATCGAAGAGAGCGAGACCCGACGGTCGAAGAAGACCACGCGGGCATACACCAACAGTGGGTACAGCGACTACATGGATGAGGAGTCACGGTTATAAAACGTCGACATCCACAAACAGACACCTTGAATCGAGTTCCATAACTTGAGTTTTAAAAAATAGGTTCCAGCGGTGAAGTTTTGAAGAGCACTTCTCTTATGGCATACAAAATATCAAATTATATTTTTTGATACCTAGGTTGTTGTTGTTTGCTGGCAAACTTATGAGTTTTCTTCTGATAGAATCATTTCACCATAACTTATAAAAAATCTGTCATTCAATTTTTTCAAAAGTGACTCTACCGGTGTTTTTCCCTAAAAATGTAATCATGCTTAATGTTTTATGCAGTTTTCCGTACCTTATTTTAATTATTTAAAAACAGAGTATGTATTTTTGAAGTTGTATTGTTATATTAATTAGTGCTTAAAAAGTACTTGTATTTGGTGTTGGAAAGAATGAAGGCTTGTTCCAAACAAACAAAAATATCGATTATGAAATGAGGTGATGTTATTCTTGCTTCTTGTCGCTGGTTTTTTTTTTTCTACAGAATTGGAACAAATACGCAGATTAAGTTGTTTTTACATTTGGACTATGCAAATTAATTATTATTTGGTTATAAAAAGGCAACACTTAGTCTCGTAGGATAACAAAAAAAAATTGAGATATTTTTAAGAGTTTTGTATCTATTATATTTGGTATAGTATGTATTTTGTATAAATTTATGAATAGTTGTAAAAAACAAACTCTGCATGCATTTTGTGTGTAGTCTACAGTAGAAAACATTTTTGTTGCTACTTGGCAGTTGTTTTAAAAGCTTGTAAATTTGTACTAAATATTTTTATTTTTTTTTGCAAAGTGGACAGAATTAGAATATTTCGTACTAATTCTTTTAATAGGGAATTAGTTAATCTTAGAAGTTGGCTGCAAGAATATTTGTACGATGGCTGTGATAAAAAATATGGAAGTTGTATCGACACAGATGTTCTTAGATATTTGGGAGTACGTGTATTTTTTTTAAGCCATGCTATCAATTTATTCAGTTAAGTAAAATGAATATTAATGAGGTACAGCATTAATTAATAAGGGACAACTTTTTTTCTCGCTTTTTTTTTAAAGTCTCAAACCAAAGACCAAAATGAATGATTTCAAATGGTTTTGGAATTTTCCTGATTTCATTCATTCCTCCCTTGTCCTACCTTGCGGCCTTCAGGTCTGTCTGACCGTCAGGTTTACCGGTAAAGCTATCATTACATCATTGGCATAACTAAAGGCCATGTCATCCCCAGTTGCCCTCCCCGGATGCCCCCCTCCCCCCCCAAAAAAATAAAAAAATTAAAAAATAAACAAAAATAAATAAATAAATAAATAAATAAAAATACATTTTACCTACTTTTGTTAGTATAAATCAGAGAGGCAATTAAGGGGGGAACGTGGCCCCCAACTGAAGTCAATTCCCCCACCCCCTCCATTTGAAATCTGGAATTTTTAGATTAAGAATTACCAGAATAAGATGTTGCGTTTTATAAGCTTTTTACGTGGTAATTTCAATGTCTTTTTACTTTTTTGTATTATTTACACACAAACAATGTATTTTGCTTACCTCCACGTCAGATTATTTTATAAAAAAATTTAAAAAAATAAAATAGTAAGTGGCATAAAAAAAACAAGAGCATTGAAAGAGGCTCTTTTAGAAAAATGCAGACGGAAACAACAGTTTTAATTGGCCAAAAGTGACCCCTAGAAAGACTGGTGCACCCCCTCGTGCCCCTCTAAAACTTTACTGGCTGGTATAAATTTGTGTAGATTAAGATCTTTTTTTAAAAATACAAATGCAATTAATCTACAGTTTTATTATTATTTTTTTTATAGCAGTGCGGATTTTTGCCATATTTTCTTTAGTAAAAGCCTACTCCCCAAAAATAAAAAAAAAATGCTTTGGGCGTTTATGTTAACCCCCCCCCCCCCCATCACACACACACACGCCATCCACACTATGCCGTCTCACAAGAATGGTAGGCAAGTGGAGAATAGATGTAGTTCTCAGGAGATACGGGCTGGGTATCGTTTGTTGACTTTTTTTTTTATCTGTTCTCTCTTTGGGTGGTGGTTATGTCAGGAAACTTAATATTAAGATACTTCTGCCGGCCCTGACTTGTAACACGTGATGAGCAACTCAAATGTAAAAAAAAAAATAATAATAACAATAATAACAATGTTTTGAGAACGTTTATAAATAATTTTAGGTGGCATTTTGTTAGAATAAAATCTTCCATGTTAATTTGTCAAATATTGAAGATTTTAGAGATGCTGATTGTGGGGGTTTAATTCTTGTTTTTTGTAATTACATACTGTATAACTTACTGCCATGATGGGAAAGTCCGTCCTTCCAATGGCAGTTGGCAGTCAATAATTAAATGTGTCTGGAGTACAGGCCTGTAGATGCTGAAAGATGTGTCAATATTGTACATCAATTAATAACTTCTTTCGTTTTTATTTTTTGTTACTATTTTTTGTTTTAACAATTATTTTAAATGTTAAAAATATTTATTTATTCATTCATTTATTTGTTTATTTGTTTGTTTGTTTATTTATTATTTTGTTATTTCGTTTTATAGTTTATTTATTTGTTGTTTGTTTGTATGTTTGTTTGTTTGTTTGTTTGTTTGTTGGGTTGTTTGTTTGTTTATTGGTTTGTTTTTGTTTGTTTGTTGGATTGTTTGTTTGTTGGGTTGTTGGGATGTTTGTTGGTCGGGTTGTTTGTTTGTTTGTTGTTTTTAAAGTTATTTTATTCTTTTTTTTTGAGGGGGTGTTAGTGAATGGTAAACAAACAGTTTGATTGTGGACAATCGAACACCTGATTTCCAATAATTAACCGCAATGCAAGGCTCAATGGCAGTGCTGATATCGATACAGTATTTTGTACAGTGGCGTTTGTTATAAAAACAATAGAAGATAGTGATGTAAGTAGTGGGCCAACTGCGTGCTAAGAAGTAGTAATAATGGTTTTAAAACTCAGTTTCGGTGTGTTTGTGGGGGGGGGGCGGGTTATCCACATCTGGAAAGTTGCTACCAATGTGAACTTTAAAACCATTGAGCTTTGACACTGGACCTATTAATCAATTCATTTTTCGATAATTACCAATCTTGAACTTTGCCCGTGGGATTATTTGGCACAAATTGCAATGTAGGCCTATCTTGAACGTTTTCTTGGTTAAAGTAGCGACTGACTTACAAAAAACATAGGGAAAACCTACAGTATAATTTATTTGACTCTTAAGCCCCAGCTCAACATTGGTAAGAAGAAAAACATAAATGTTCACAGATTTCAATATACCTTACATGGTATAAAGATAATGATGGTAGAAAACATTCCTTGAATTTTTTCTGCCTGGTACGGTGTTATCGATTTTATGAAATAAGATCCTAAATTCGTTTTCGCCCCAAATCCTGAATGCATTTTCACCGTTTTCTCTCACGAAATGTGTTGACATTTCCAGAGGTTTTCTGTGGTTTAATTACAGAAATCTTGATTTGTTCAAAGAATGGAAGCATTCACGTACAATGTTAAGCCGGGGCTTTAAGCTCTCAAATGAAATTGTCCAATGGAACACTGCCGCCGATATATACTGACACAGCTCATACTGGGCAGGGCCCACTGCGCGTACGGCCGGGTGGCTGCACTTGTGCTGGTTCTGCACGTAGGCCTTTTTGCGAGTTCACAATCCGCACGTAGGCCAATTTCCGTACTCGCTTCCTCCAGAAGACCCCCAGAAATTAGAAACCTAAGCTTTTTGTTATCATGGAAAAATGTTTACGTGACCCAAACTAAAACTGACACCTCGGCATAAATTGGGACAGTTGGAGGGGGTGGGGCTAGGTAGTATTAGGCCTAGTTAGGCCTACTTGTTTTGATAAGACTAAATCTGGCATAAGTTTGTGTACACTAAATTTGAATACGCAATCAAAGATTGGATTTATTTAGCTCGATATGGATAATACTGTATAGGAATAAACGTTCTGAAAAAAAAAGATGTTTTGCTGTGGGATGATGACATCGTTTACTTGTTAAAGCATAGAGCAAGGTACCAGTAAAGTAATTCACCGAAGAAACAAGTCAGTTTTGTCATGATGCAATCTTAACTCTTTGTGAAATCGACCCCTGAAGTTATAAGAGTAACCTTTAAAAAGTATTCTAATGATAACCGTACACTTTCGTATTTTCTTTGTGTGGCCGGAAAGTGGTGGGCCTGGGGTTTTGCGGGGGGCTTTATTTTTTTTTCTGCAGTCCGAAATTGCCGCTGTAGTAATGATTTTCAATGGGATTTTTTTTGTTCTTTGAATCGATTCCGAAAAGGGAATCCTTAAAAAAAATGATTTTTTTTTCTTTCGAGGATGGCAATTCTGGACTGCAGAAAAAAAATTGCTTTCGGGGGGTGGGTGGGGGGGGGGATGGGGTTAAGCCAACGCACGCGCGCCCCCAAGTTGTAGGCCAAGTACGGAGGTCATCATGTCAGGTTACTTAAAAAAAAACATCAACAATATTAACCATTCAGCCATAATATTTTACGCATCGCTGTAAGAAACCTAAGCTTTTTGTTATCCGGGTTCACTGTGATTACGTGCTGTAAACTGATCATATGGATACAGTGTTTGATACCATTACCGGGTTGCTTTGAATTGATAGTTGTCATTCTTTACCCAGCAGAAGACCTCTGTTCGGTAGAAATAAAGCTGTGTTCTGCTATTGAATCCGTCGGGTTCTGTTGTCGATTTGGACTCGGTGGAAACACATGTGTGTGGTGTTTACAATTTTCACCTTGCAAAATTTGTCTACGAAATCAGCAAACTGCATGGTCGTTCCACTTTAATTGTTGTTGAAGCTACTTTAGTTCTACCTCCACGACTTGATGTAAAATAACACAGGAACGGCGTTGGTGCTGAAGAAATAATGCAGTAAATTGAAGATTAAACTGAAATGACACTTAACGGTGAGCAGACGGGGCAGAATTTTGCGCCCACAAAGTTCAGAGAGTACCCGTTCCCGTTGGACGATATTCCGAGACTTCATGTTGATGATCCTGACGTAGGCAGATATATTGCTCAGACGGTAGGTCGCTAACCACCCCCTTCCCCCTACCCCTGCCAGATCTGAGTGATACTTTACGGAGGCAACGGAGGCAATTGCCTCCATGCTCCTGGTCATTGCCTTAGTTGGTGCCCGTGAAATGTTGCAGTACAAATTTACAATTTCCTCATAGAGAGGTGCCCTTTATCAAGAAGAAAATGCCTTGGTGCCCCTTGCCCTTTCAAGAACGAAGCAATCAGGCCTGCCCTGCCCTACCCCATAGGCATATGGGGACTCTTTTGTTAAGAAGGGCAGAGGGGTTGATTTGCCCGACATTTTACTCGGATAAAAACACAAGTAGGGCCTACCACTTTCTACAAAAAAAAGTCCCTTTTTCCATCTCACTACTTGCTTTGCCCTAATTTTCCCCAACTGTTTTGCCCAAATTTTTTTGGGGGCGCAACAGCCCCCTTGCCCTATGGCTCGTATGCCTATGCCCCTTCCCTACCTTAGCCCCATAAATAGTGCCAATACGCTGGACTACCTCCGAGGCAGTCCAGCGTGTTGGCATTAATTATAGACCTTAAATGCATCTGACGTCATGAGTCCCATAGAGATATGTACAAGCAGCGCCCTCACTGAGGTAAAAAAAAACGGCCGTAAGTTTACTGTCGGAAAACGGCTGTGCACTCTCTATTGGGCTAGCCCTACCATCCCACCACATATCAAGATCAACAAGCATGCTTTGTTTTTTCTTAGCAGAAAATGTTTGAGCAACATTTTCTGCTTAAAAGCATGAAATTGGGTCGTGTTTGATGCTCTAGACTGCTTTGCCACGACACACACATATAATAGGAACACCTAATTCAGAGTAGCTCCTCCCTCCTATCCCTGCCATTTCCCCCTTATCCCCACCACTCCATGCTCCCACCTCCCATGCCTCCACCACAATATGTCCCTCTGGATTTTCTATAACAGATCCCTATAAAACAGTATCTGTGTTCATTCTGTGACTTTATTTTAGAGGCCAGTGGTGATAACGGGTACCAAGCTTGCCGAGCCAGCTTTGAAATGGGACCTAGACTACCTCCAAGAGAACATAGGTATGGAATGGATGTCCTATACTTCAACGCATGATGATGTGGTGATCAAGCCGTAGCCGCCATTTCGGACATGGCTTACGACTCTTTCACGATACTTGTTTATGGACTCCCAATTCGTTAAGGAAACTCACCATTATAAATGCTGCTGTAGACTTAGTTTTCAATTGAGGTGGAATCTGTGCTGGGCGGCACAGTGTATTTGGCTCAGAGTGCTGGGCGGAAATGTTGAGTTCAGGGCGGGGCCGGCCCGGCGCCGCCCACCGTGGCTGCAACACTGGTTTTCGTGCAAGAAACCAATGGTGGCTATTTTACTGCTTTGCTTTGCATGATTGCACCAGTTGTAACACTTGCAAGTTCTATGAAAAAATTAAATTGTTCGCAGTCGTGCACAAGCCTTAAGCATGTCTTCATCCAGGAGGCTTCAAAAAATGTGTGCATTGCATGTGAAATCAAGAATGCATGTGAAATCAAGAATGAAATCTACGCTCTGGGTAGTTGGCCCAATAGGCTTTATTTTTGACTGCAAGAGGGCGTCCTTTGGGGTAGATTGGGGGGTCAAACCATAGAAATAGTGTGGTAAACCAGATGCAGTTAGACTTCTAATAAAGCAGTTAATATACAACTTTTGAGTTTTGTTTTTCTTGTGACAGTTTTACAATGTTATCAGTGTAAAAAATTGGTTAATTTGTATTTTTAATGATTTGAAATATTTGTGTACTTTCAAAAACGGAATTAGTATTGTGCCCTCATGCTGTCAAAAATCCAGCTAATTCACCTGATGTCTCCATCACCCACGATAAATATTCATAACACCATTTTGGGAGTCGGGTTTCCTGTGAGTTACTGTGCAGGGCAACGTACTTTTACTAGACAACGGGCGAGTGGTTAACATGCAATTTTGACTCCCAAAACATCAGACCATGGGTGGGACAGTAGCCCCATGTCAGGTCAGTATAGACCTTTATCATGGTGCGGCCATCTTGATTTTCTCCCATTCAAACCAATGTAACCAAACCAAGGCTGGAAGGGCCAACAGTCTGGTTCCTTTTAGTACAATGAATACGAGCATCTATTACTGTTATTGGATACAGAGAACATGACCAAGATGGTGGCAGAATGATAAAGGTCTATTCAGTAGCGAGCGGTCAATAGTTCCATGTCCCTGACCCACCGCTGAATTCTTTTCCCTAGGTTCGGGAATGTTCAACGTATTCGAGGCCAAAGACGGGGGTCATAAATTCATGTACTACGACCCCAAGAAGGCCGAGTCCAGCAAGGACTTCAAGCCGCAGATGCGATCAGTGGACATGAGTTTTCCGGACTTTGTGCATCGGTTGCGAGCCTCGAGGCCAAATGACAACAGGTGAGTCCAACTCAGATCCCTTGTTTTCTGGGCATTGACTTGTGAGGGCGCTATTCACTGCAGCAGCCCCAGCATGTTAGGAAATCATTATCATAGTTTAAAAAAATCTTGACCCTTCCCCAGAGGGGGAGGGTCAGGGGTAGGGGAAGGGGCCCCTAAAAGAAAATACACCAGCACAGCATCAGACCTTGGCGTTGGTCATGAAGGATTCATCTTGTTACAGCAACTTTTATCTTGGCTTAGTTTTATACTTTTTGCTTTTATCAATTTATGTTTGTAAAGCGCCTTGAGGCTCTTGCATAAGGCGCTCTATAAATACTTTATTTATGATTATCATCATTATTATTATTGTTCAAAATATTCCAGGTTCCCTTTTTTGTAGAACTGTTTATGAACACAAAACTGCTTAGCACCAAAAAGTTTGCTTAATAGCATTAGCAGGTTACCAGCAAAGCAAAAAGCCACATGAGAACAAATTGCTGAGAATAAGTAGGATTTTACACTGTACATAGTGGGATAACTACAGTCCAGAGACTGAGATTTGCAGTCACTCTAATCAATTATTTTTACATCAATAGTACTGAAAACAAGAAACGCTCAAACTTACCTTGCACTGTTACCCATAGGTACCTGTGAAGAGAAGGTGATGAAGAAATCTTAGTTTTTAGATGTGAGAGGGGGAAAACCCCAAAAGGAGAAAACCCATGATGCAATAGACCGTTCCGGCCTGTCAAATCAAACTGTGCGCGTTGACCAATTGGATCACGCCTTTTGGTCATGTGACCTCGGTCAAACTCGGTCACACGTGCAGCGTAAACGCACACAAACTAATGTGTGTGGGCGGGGCTTGTTGCCAAAGCCGGAACGGTCTATTAGTCAGGGACTGAAAACCCAATCCACATGCAAGGCTCCGGTCCGAGGCTGGATTTGAACCGGGGTCCACAGAGGTGAAAGGCAGGGCAAGATACCAATAGGCCAACCTGATCCCCGGGCAGACCTGATACTTCATGGAGGCAACGGAGGCAATTGCCTCCGTTGCCCCTGGTCATTGCCTTGATGCCCTTGAAATGTTCCAATAGAAATTGACAATTTCCTCATAGAGGTGCCCTTTATCAAGAAGAAAATGCCTTGGTGCCCTTGCCCTTTCAAGAACAAAGCAATCAAGCCTTAATCGGTGGTGTAACAACTTGACATTGTGATTACTGTGCCCTAATTGTCTGTGAGTAGTGTGCTTGAGTTGTCGGATATATTTCTTTTCTAGATCTTTTCGATTTTTGTCGTCTAATATTCACTTGATCTTGATCCGTATCAGGTTGTATCTACAGCAAGCCCTGAATGACACCGTTGGACCAGCTTTAGTTCAGGACTTTGTACATTTTAATTGGGCGTGGGTCACAGCTCAACAGAGGAAGTACAACTGGGGCCCTCTGACGACAAACCTCCTGCTGGTCTCAATGGAAGGTACGGAGCACAGGTCTATCATTTTGTCATTAGGTGCATTCGATTAGCTTGCCCCAGGTCGACCCAGGTCTGACCCCCAGTGTCTTCGAGTAGCTTTGACGTCATTGTCGTGGCTCACCGTCATCAGACCCAAGTAACGTGCTCTTGAAGCAATGTTACTTGGGTCTGACACTGGTGCATGAGACGTCATGACAAAAAAGTTCCTCGGTGGCTGTCATTTTTTAGTTATTCAGTAAGACACTTGAAGAAATTTTGACACAAATTTGTACCTTAAAACAACGACTTTGTGAGCATGAAGAATTTTTTTATAGGAAGAGGTGTACTTTTGTTTTAACCTGAGCTTGTGAAATAATTTAACTTTGCAGTTTCCGTGAGAAAAATTATTTTTTATCTTTCTGTTAATCCACAAAGAGTTTTAGATGTAATGCACAGATGTAAATGAAAGTAGTTCTTGTCGACTGTGACATGATGCGTAATGAGTGCTAGGGGAAGTTGCAAATAGTCAACTAGAATAGTCCAACCATCGTTGACTAGCTGGGGTTTGATCAGAGTTAGTCTAACTATGGTTAACCATGGTCCTTGATCGAACTTACCCCATGTTTGCATTTGAATGTTGTCGCACGGAGTTTCAAAATGGTTCTCTGTTTTAACTGGTAACCAATGCAGATTATACAAAACTGGGGAAATGGGGTTTAAGTGAACGGGTACGAGTGACAAGTCTAGCAGCAGAGTTCTGAATGAGTTGAAGACCCAAGAAGTCTTGACTGATCTCATTATTCCACTTTTTGTGTTTAGGTAACGTGACGCCAGCTCATTACGACGAACAGGAGAACCTCTTCGCTCAGGTGCAAGGCTACAAGAGGGTCATCATGTTCCCGCCCAGTCAGTTTGGGAGCCTCTACCCTTTCCCGGTCAACCATCCCTGTGATCGACAGAGCCAGGTAAGAATTTCGTCAAAATCAACACGTTTGTGTGTAATACGTTTGTGTGTAATTTAATTAAAAATCACTCTTGTCATCATTCAAAAGCATTTCTTACTTTGAATTCTTAGAAGGCCTTTAGTCTTTGAAGAGTGTAATGTGAAAACCAAGTCCAATTATTAAACTTTTCTTGCATAAATTGTCTAAGAAGAAACTAGCTCAGTGCAACTCCTATGGGCTTCTGGTAATCAGTGGAGCCAGTTTGTGTGAAGTGGGCGTGGTTCTCAACGGAATTACATCACACTTGTGAACAGGATTTATATGGAACTTGCGCAAGATAAATGATTAAACTAATAGTTTGTCGCATTTAGCAGAGAATTGTCTGCTAGGCCACTCGGCCACAAATTACATTAAGACCGAGCCTAAGGCTAGATAGACTGGCAATAGTCTCCACACAATTCCCAGCCTTCTCTCTATTCACCCGTGCTCTGTTTCTCTACAGGTCGACTTTGAGAACCCTGACTATGAGAAGTTTCCAAAGTTCCGGAATGCCAAGGGTCTTCAGACGGTTGTAGGACCCGGGGACGTTATCTATATTCCAATGTATTGGTGAGTAGAGGTTTACGAGCATTGTAAGACTGGTCCTCTTTGTTTCTCTTTCGAGAAAATATCAGTGTTGCCAGCGCACGACTCGTTCCCCCAGAAATGTTTTTGCAAATGTTGGCAAATGTTGGCGCGAACGGAACGCATTCAAGTATGTGATTTCTAGCCAAGTTCAAAGCGCGTAGCAAGACCTACACTTCTAGTTTCAGTCCTTGTAAAAGTGGAGTTCGTTTCAGACGTTACTCCAGAAGGGTCAGGACCCCAAGTTGATATGAAAAGAAGCGCTTTTTCCCGGTTGCTCCTGAACGTTTTGTTTTTTTGTTTTCTTACTATCAGGTGGCACTACCTTGAATCTTCAATCGGTGGCGGGGAAACAATTTCAGTCACATTCTGGTACAAGGTAAGAACACACTTAGCACAGCCTCAGGAACTTAAAGGGGCTGTGTTGTCATGATCATAGCAGGCCTGTGGCTGTACATGGAGTCATGAACTCTCACCCAGTTACCACACGCGTACGCAGGCCGTCATCACCACAATATAATAATGACAGCGCCGATTGTGATGTGACGACAAGGGCGCTTGTTCGTGCAGTAACTGCCTTCTATGATCATGACGGCAGTCCCCCTTTACTGATTATGCAGTGTCAGTATGGGGGCGACTTGGGCGAAGAAAAGTTCACACGGCATAATACACAGGGATGAGAAATTTTAGCTGATTTCAGACCTTTTATGTCTGCCTGGTGAGAAAAAAAAGTTGTATTTTACTTCAATATAAAGAAATCCTGCCCTTTGATCTAATTCTGTACCTCTGACAACTGTTCCCAGAAGCTCCTTGAAATCTATATCAGAATTTGCCAAATTTAGAAATGCCATCATTTCAACACACCCACTAAAATTTAGCTCCTAGTTTTCAGACCTTTTTGCAAGCAATGACACTCACCACTGAGTACAGGCTAAAAGGAAATTTAATTCAAAACTTTCTGGTAACGAAACCAAGGGATCCTCATAAATCAAGTAGCTCTGTAACCCATAGGCCTGCATGCCTGGAATAGACCGTTCCGGCTTTGGCAACAAGCCCCGCCCACACACATTAGTTTGTGTACGATTACGCTGCGCGTGTGACCGAGTTTGACCGAGGTCACATGACCAAAAGGTGTGATCCAATTGGTCAATGGGCACAGTTTGATTGACAGGCCGGAACGGTCTATTACACAGAGGCCCATGGAGGCCATGGCCTCTGTCGCCCTGGTTTTGGCCTTGGTGCCCCTTCAGTAGTTCCCCATTGACTTTAATTTTTTTTTCCAAATGCCCTTTACAAAACAAAAATGGCCTTGCCCTCTCTCAAAGATGAAATTCAAGGACTGGGCCTGAAGATAGCTGAGTAGAGAAGTCAATGAAGAAATGCACAGTTTTTGCAAAGAATTTCCCTCCCATATCTAAATACAGGAGGGAAAATTCTTAATTGGGATAACCCACAAAAATCAGGTAGGGATTGAAAAGCCAATCCACAGGCAAGGCTCTGGTGCGCGGGGTTCGAACCACAGAGGTGAAAGGCAGGGAAAGAAACCTCAAAGTCAACCTGACTGTCCATGTATCCTACCTGTATTAAACCTAATCCACGCGGGAGGCTCTGATCATAGGCGGGATTCAAACCGGGGTCCACAGAGGTGAAAGGCAGGGCAAGACTCTAAATTCTACATCCTTGAAGCTGTTCATTTGGTGGGGGGGGGGGGGGGGGGGGGGGGTGGGGAGAATGAGACCATGTGCGTGATTAAACATTTACATGGTCCAAACCATAGTACAGAGCATTATCAGAATCACAAAACCTTTTTTAACTAATTTTGATTTTATATCCCTGTCTTTTCAGACCACACCTATTTCCAAGACAATATCTTATCCACTGTCGGCTCAGCAAAAAGTCTGCATCATGAGGAACATCGAGAAGATGCTGGGAGAAGCCCTGAAAGACCCAGAAGAGGTAAGCATGGTAGTGTCATGGTCTAGCGGTCTAGCGGTCTAGCGGTCTGAAAGTCCAAAACATTGTTTCTCACTTGAAATATCTTGGGTTCAAATCCCACCCAAGTAGCCAGTAGTGTTAAATTAGCTACAATTAAACATGTACAACGATACATGTTTTCGACTACGGGGTCTTGGGTTCAAATCCCACCCAGGCAGCCAGTAGCTTTAATTTATTTACACTTATAAATGTATTAAGTATGGTTTCGACACATGTTCAATTCATCAGTTACTTTCTGATAATTCCAAAGAACCTAGTTTCGATTTAGTTACAATATCGAGTAGTTTCCGGGAAATCGTCAAACATTTTAGAAAATTGGGCAGGTTCACCTTAACGCATTACGTCACAGACGTTAAAAGAAATATCCATGACGTACGCGCAAAACCTTATGCGCCAAGATATGACGTTGATTCACAGAGCCTCTCTCATGCCAAATAAAACATTCTTTCAAATCGAGATACACTGTTTTGGAATGAACAAATGATATGTACTGCAAACATCTATGATTTTGTTTTTCTTTCACTTTAGATTGGTTCATTGCTACATACCTTGGTACAAGGTCGCTATAATGACACCCACAACTTCATGGACCAGACGTAGCCAGCCGTCGGAACAAGAAAAAAAGCTATTTTGCCAAAAAAACAACAACCTGTAAATCAGCTATAGAGAGTTGGTTTGTATCTTTGAGAATTGAAACCTGTATAGTGTTTTCTGTAGTATTTAACTCTGCTTTAAAAGTTTGAAAATATGTGTCATTTTTTTGTTATCATTGCCAAGCATTTATTGTACAAGGTGTGCCAGTCAATGAAAAATTCAATTTTTACTGCAACATACTCGGAAGTTTTACTGCGGCCACACGCGAATGTGTCGATAAATTGTTGAATAGGGTTGTATTCTGCTTGCGCAAACATATTGCAAACGTTTTTCGTAAATGCTTAGTCGAACCGATTCTTTGAGTGAAAAAACTTGCACGAACATATCAACATGGCAGCCCAAGTCATGCCATTTTCCTACTTATTGTACAAAAAAAAAAAACCTCGCCCCAACTACTGCGAAATACCTGCCGCTGAAAAATACGTTCTGATTATTTTGTGACAAAAATCATTGCCGTCTGTTGCTAATGCTTACAATGTTGGCGGCACACAACTTGTTTGCAAAAATCGGCAAACATTTGCAAACGGTTTCTGGTGGAACGTAAAATGTCCAGAAGCACAGGACCAAAAGGAGAAAGGAATAAATCAATAGTACATTATATGCAATATCGTAAAATGATGAAAGCAGATTTTACAACCGGACAAAAGGTACAGATTTGATGGAACAGTTGAGTTTTTCAAAGATATCTTTATTTAACTCATTCTTGTCATGGCAGACTTGGTGCGGCAGTGAGTTTCAGAGTTCAGGGATGAGTTTGTGATGATGGCTGTGAGACTTGGTGTGAGTATTGAGCATAGGAATAAACCAGAGAACCAGGACTTCCCATAAAATACCGCCCTGTCTGACCGTGTCGTTCCTTAGTGTACCCTTGGAAAACCCGACTTATGCCAAAATCAAACGGTAGACAGCGCGTCAAAATAGCACTCCTGAAAATATGGCGTGTTTTCTATGCATGATCCGCAGCTTTAGCGCTCTCATGTCCGGCGCAATCATAAAAGTGCATGGCGGGATCATGGTGCACGTGTCGTGCCATTCCAGGTGCTTTTGTTATGATATGCAGGCCTTGCGCTTAAGCTTTTTGTAAAGTAGCCCAAGGGGCTAGTAAACTGTGCATTTTGCTTGCCCCCAGGAGGTTTTTTTGTTGCCCAAATTTAAACATGTTGGCCTGTTGTCATAAATGTGATACTAATGGTAGCAATCACAACCAGTTTAACGATCAAATGAAGTTACACTCACACACTCAAAAATAAATAAACACATTTCTAAAAGGTATTATTCACATCTGAAAAGGAAGAAGTGTGAACATTATAATCAAGTAGGTTGCACAGTTTTTACTAGCCCACAGGGCAAGTGGAGAAGTGGTGTTTACTAGCCCATAGCAGTTTATACTAGACAATGTACGCCGGGCTAGTGCTAAGGGTGAGCCCTGATTATGCATTCACAGTGATGGTAACTGTACGCACTTCGGCACAGCCTAGGCATGCCGACGGTACGCTATTTTGTGCTCCATAGACGACAGCAATGGCACCGTAGTCACGGTCCTCTGGTGTATTTGCAGTTTGTAGGCAGCGAGTCTCTGAGTTTAGGGAGTGAGTGGTTGAATGAACGATTGCTGTAAGACATGGTGTAACTGGTGTTGTGAGTCTGAATGAGTAGGCAGTGAGTTTTGGAGTGAGGGGTGTTGAGTGTGTGAAAGAAGGAAGGCCCAAAAACTTTGTGTGAGTATTGAGTAACTGTTTTTTTTTAAATTGCAACAAGAAGGCAGCCTTTTAGATTTCAAGGGATGAGTTTTGGAATGAACATTGGCTGTAAGGCTTGTCGAAAGCAACTGGTGCTGTGAGTTGCATTGAGGAGGTGTACTTAAGCTTATAGCTATCAAGCAAATTAGCTCAACACAGAAAAAAAAACCAGAAACACATAACCAGAGTTAGTTACTGGTTTCCACCATTTTTGCTTCGAGTCAAAAATGGGCTATTTCTGCTTTTAAGCCCCTGGTCAACATTGGTAAAGTGTCTGTAAATGCTCTAATTCTTTGCACAAACCAAGATAGATGTAATAAAACCAACCTGTGAAAATTTCAGCTCATTTCGCTGTTTCATGTGTGAGAAAACAGTAAAAAATGCATTCAGCATTTTTGTACGCATTCTTTGGTCTCATGAGAGGAAAATTCATTTTTTGATCTTATTTCATTTATTATTCAAAAACGATAACACTTCAGGCAAAAATAGTTCAAGGGAAGTTTTCTACCATCATTATCTTTTATACCATGTAAAATATATGTAAATCTGTGAACATTTGTGTTTTTCTTTCTTTCTTACCAATGTTGAGCTTGGGCTTGAACAACCATTTTGAAATTTTCCTCAGGGGCTCGTTGCCCTCATACATATTTAAATCCAGTCAAATACCATTGGACCTCATGTTTAAATCTAATTTGATTACCTCAGTATCTATGAATATATTTACATATGATTTTAGTTATACGTACACGTACAGTTATGAGTTGCCAGTTGGTTTGAGGTTATAGTGTTCAAGGAAAATGGTTTCCGTTTAACCACTGTAACAATTGCATCAGGGATCAAGAATATCATCTTGGCTTCAACCTTGTGTGATAAGCGCGGTATCGACCCCTTGCACACACGTCACACGTGGCGACTGTGCCAGGCTCACCATTTGTGGAGTCACACCGCGTCGCCTAAACTTCACACTGTATCCCGCGGTGACATTGACTCCCCAAAATGGCGCAATCCAGATTATTTTGACGACGTCAGATGAATGTGGGTAAAAACTCAGTGCTGGTAATAGAGCATCCAGCACAACTGCGCGGTAAACATCAGAAACCTAATTTGAATATCAATCAAGTGTTGCACACCGGTAGAAAAATCGCGCTGTGCAAACTTCATCAATTTTCAAACTGGTTGAAGTCCGATTTTCAAGCTAATTTGATTAGAGCGACTTCCGTCATGAAGTTAGGATCCCATCCCTGCAACTGATAATCTGTGGAGTATTATTTTCAAGTTTGTTGGCTGTCCAAAATGATGGCAAAATATTGTGTTTAACACATGAATCGTTTTAAACATGCAGTTCACGATAATGTCATGGTATGGTACAGTAATTTACTTCAGCTGCTTGTTATGTATTGTGCTAAATTTTGTGGTAGAATTTTGTCACCAATCAAATGCCGAGCTTTGTGACTTGGGTCTTGGGTTCGAATCCTACCCAAGTAACCGGTAGTTTAAATTTAGTTAAAATTATACATGTGTGATGATACAATCTGTATACATGTTTTAGAATGCGGGGGTCTTAGATTCTTGGGTCTTAAGTTCGAATCCCGCCTGAGTAGCCTGTTGTCTTAATGTTTCAGTTTAGTTACAATTATACATGTATAACGATACAATCTATGCTCTAGAATGCTGGGTCTTGGGTTCGAATCCCACCCAAGTAGCCAGTAGTGTTAAATTAGCTACGTTTAAACATGTATAATGATACAATCTATTTACATGTTCTGGACTACGGGGTCTTGGGTTCGAAACCCACCCGAGCAGCCAGTAGTTTCAATTTTTGTACACTTATACATGTATTGAGTATAGTTTAGATACATGTTCAATTCATCAGTTACTTTCTGATAGTTCCAAAGAACCGAGTGGGTTTGGTGAAATCGTCAAGCGTTTTAGAAAATGGGCAGGGTCATCTTAATGCATTACGTCACGGATGTGAAAAACCATAAAGTAAGCTTGTGTGCAGCAGTAGCCTTTACTAAAGCAGTTGCACTTGTTCTGGGAGGAATTTTTTATTGCCGTGCACAATTGAAGTTTACCCACGGTGTAGTAGAACATCGCCAGGCCACAGCACAGATTATGCCCCTGCCAATCCCAGTGTAATGTAACAGTACTGTGCTAATAATGCTCATGTACTTAAGGAGTCTACCTCGATTATTGCAAGTGCATGGCAGGACGAATCGGCGATATAAATTCACCATAACCCCAAGTATCAGCCATTATTTTCAGGGATCGGTCTCACATTGTATCTAGGGATTATTGACGCCTGATGTTGGGCAGTTCAGGTCGGTTAGGCCCAGGAGAAGTTGGTCCTATTTTGCCCACAAGCACATGACCGGTGTAGGTGCAAAACTGCTTTGACCCCACGGTGCTTAATATTACGTTATCACTTACAGTGCATGCACATGCTGGTGGTGTTTTTAGACTAATCCGAGAAGCTCGTTCATGGGCATTTACACCACACACGCGCGCGTCAACACACACGCACTGTGAATCCTCCGTGCTGCTTAACACATATCGGAGGCTGACGTGCAATTGTCGTGACCCGCGCTTGTGGCGGCCATAGCTGCGGTGGTGTAAACCACCATGAAGGAGCCCTGCTCGTAACAGTGTACATGTATAAAGAGTATTGGACAAGGCTAGTGTTGCAGTAAATAGTACTAGAACTTATCATTTGTTATCTACAGAGCTCCTTGAATGTCAAACTGCTTACCCAGATACCGAGAACATATCTCAAACACTAGTTAAGATGTGCAATTAATCAAATACCAAATTGTATCAAGAGCAATACATGATGCTTTGTCGTACATGGTTTGTAATTAAAATGGTTAGTAGCCACGGCAACTCCAAGAGGATTGTCTGTTTTAGTCTATTTTGCCGAGCTTCAGTTTGACCTTATACTTGTGTAAGTAGGATTTGAGTTAGATGCATAAGAGTCAAGTGAGGTTTGCATTTATCTGTTGGCTTTGCCGACGTCACACAGCAGTCTGTTGAACACTTTAATGTACATGTACTTGTGTTGAGAAGTGAAGAAGCTATATTGTACAAACATGCATTACTTCATCCCTTACCCTTACCTTCTTATTCACATCCCTTCCCTAAATACATGCAGAACCCTTGCCTGAACCCCATCCTTAAACCTAAACCTTACTGTAACTTCAGCCCTTTACCCTTACTTCATCCCTTACCCTAACTTCTTCCCTTACCCTTACTTCATCCCTTACCCTTACTTCGTCCCTTACCCTTACTTCGTCCCTTACCCTTACTTCATCCCTTACCCTAACTTCATTGCTTACCCTTACTTCATCCCTTACCCTTACTTCATTGCTTACCCTTACTTCATCCCTTACTCTTACTTCATCCCTTACCCTTACTTCATCCTTTACCCTAACCTCAACCCAATGTCCAGTCATCACACTCCATTGAGCTGAGTGAGTGAAAATTACTAAGTACAAACTTCCCCCTGGAAGACACTGCCTAGTCCATACCCAATGTCCAGTCATCACACTCCATTGAGCTGAGTGAGTGAAAATTACTAAGTACAAACTTCCCCTTGGAAGACACTACCTAGTCTCTACCCAACATTTACTAAGTACCAACTTCCCCCACATGTCTTACTTTGCCTGGCCCCAATGTAGTTATCAGACTCCTTTGCCTGCTGTTTACATTATGCACTGAGCCAAGTGTGAAAATATTTCTAAGTACAAATTTATTCTATATATATTAGAAACGAACACATTTAATCGGGGGGACCCGTTTGCTCAACTGTGAAGACCGGGTGTCGGCAAGCTACTGTCCCCGGTTCAATTCCCACCCCTGCCGCTGAACCTGAGGTCCGAGCTTAGTTAACTAGAAAAAGAAAAAGAAAAAGAAAAAGCTCCTTTTGCTAAAATTTTATTTAATTTAATTTAACTCGTTTTAATAAAAAAGGCCAGAGTTGCACACAGTGGGAATTGAACCCAGGACCATAGCATCCAGAGTCACTGAGTCCTTCCACTGGACCACCAACTCATCTTAAGAAACTTGCATCTGACGTTAATTAAAACCCTTAGAATGGACACAGGCAATGCAAAAGAAAGAACAGAGTGGGAATTGAACCCAGGACCATAGCATCCAGAGTCATTGAGTCCTTCCACTGGACCACCAACTCATCTTAAGAAACTTGCATCTGACGTTAATTAAAACCCTTAGAATGGACACAGGCAATGCAAAAGAAGAGTGGGTATTGAACCCAGGACCATAGCATCCAGAGTCATTGAGTCCTTCCACTGGACCACCAACTCGTCTTAAGAAACTTGCATCTGACGTTAATTAAAACCCTTAGAATGGACACAGGCAATGAAAAAGGAAAGAACAGCGTGGGAATTGAACCCAGGACCATAGCATCCAGAGTCACTGAGTCCTTCCACTGGACTACCAACTTGTCTTGATGTCTGAGTATTGGGTGTTAATTTAGACCCATTGAATAAACACAGTATTGGAAAAACAACGTCCATAGTAATGAGTCCTTAGACTGGACCTGCATCTCTTCTTATGGTTAGGTTATTATTTAAACTATTAGGCTGGACAAGGCAACACAACATAAAAAGTGCCTAGTGGGAATTGAACCCAGAACCATAACATTTAGAATCCTAAAGTTTTTCCACCAGACCACCAACTCTTGTTGTGTTTATATTTGAGTTTAATTTAAACGATTAGAATGGTCATTCGGCAAATAAATCACAAATACAGCCAGTGTCCTGAAAAGTAAATCGAGTCAAAACACCAGTTCATACGATCACAAAGCTTTATTACCACAGCTTTTACGATACATGATAATCTACAATGACATTGCACGGTGCACATTACTAGTTATAGTGACGTTTCCCTCAAACCACCAAGAAGTGTTCATTATCGTTAAACACATTCAGTTTAAGAACTAACGGTCAACGAGTTTGGTGAAATTAAGTTCATGCACATATGTAAGGGGCATGTCACACGAGGCATTTTACAGGCAACCAGTTCCGGGCAATCTCCAAGTACATAAGGCAATCACATTTGAATGTTCACCTAATTTTCTTGAGCATCGTAAGACATTGTCAGAAAAATAACTCCTGTGCTACCGACCTGTTTCTTCTGCATGCGGTGCAGTTGGTTGCCTCCAAGTTGCCAGTAAAAATTGCCCCGTGTGACAAGGCCCTTAGGCTTCAGAGACTTGTACCTTCTTCAACACTGGTTAATACATGTACATCAAAGATTATAGAGCGCCGTAGGCGCAAGATGGGGAACTGGGCCTCTATCTACTGTTGGAAAGTGAAATTCGCATGGGCGCCATTTCGGCAAGTGAATGCCTGTGTTTGCCATTGATAGCAATTGTCATTGTCTACACTGGTACCCACATTTTTGTGCTGTATCAATGGCGTTCACTTGCCGAAATGGCGTCCAGTGAGATTTCACATTTTCAGCCAGAGTTCCCCATCTTGCACCTACGGCGCTCTATAATCTTTGATGTACATGTACATACATTTCCACACCGTACAGCTGAGCATTGGCTAGGGCGCTAACTCAATTCCATATGCACAAATTGTTCTTAGCCTCATGTTCGAGGCTTGTGCGAGACTGAAGAATGATAGTATTAGTTTTTCATAGAACTGAGTTGAAACTGACAAACGTGTACATATAATATGCAGGCTTGGGCAGTTCGGTATTTAGTTTCGTAGATTTTAAATTGCGCAAACTAAAATAAAAGCACCGGTATGACGATAGCCCTACAACAGCTGTACAAAATGTTATGTTGTTACAGAAGTTTGTACACAAATGTGGATGCGCCCACACGGCTTCAAAACACGGGGTAAGTTGGCACTCTACAGTCAATATATAGCTCTATAGTCCGAATGCACTGTTTGCACACCTTTGACATACCTTCATCATCGGCAGCCATATTTGTTGACAACAGTAATTTGTCCATCTTGTAAACCATTTATTTAACACCAGGTACAAGGTGGTCCATGAGTGTCAGAGTGTACTCACACATTGAGGTTTGAAGCTTTGCAAGGTTTAAGACAGAATAACTAGTTCACCGGCGACAATCGTGCGCAAGTAATCACTCCTCGGAAGAAATGCCAGCTCTGTTAATACCCAGGGGTGAGATAGGTCTCGTCATCTCCTGCAGATGAACAAAGTAAACTGTTGGAAATGTTGAGACCGAGGCCCAATCTCACGGCTCTGCTTACCGCAGAATTCTGCGCTTGCAGCCCAGAGCATGACGTATGTGTTTTACAGGAAGCTGTGAGCGAAGAATTCCGCGGAAACCAGCGCCATGAAATAGGTCCCTGTTTTTTTTATCAGAACCATCAGTTCTTCTGAGAAGAAACTACTTGCTCATGATCGTCACCCGTAGACCAGCTGTTCTTACTTTCTCCTGAAGATCATTACAGAACATACTGATTGAAACATCAAGTTGTTACACCGCCGTTTATTTTCAAAAACCACCACAGTTTAATGAGAGATTTGTATGTACGTGGTGTTACCGCAAACCTTACTAGATTGTATCTCCACCATGCATAGTTTCAAATCCTACTCATGTACATGGTGTTACTGCAAACCTTACTAGACTGTATCTCCACCATGCATAGTTTCAAATCCTACTCATGTACATGGTGTTACCGCAAACCTTACTAGATTGTATCTCCACCATGCATAGTTTCAAATTCTACTTACGTACATGTACATTTACATGGTGTGACCAGGAACCTTAACCAGACTGTATCTCCACCATGCAGAGTTTAAAACCCTGCTTATCAATTACTTACTTAACACATTGTTTTACTTTGTTCGTCAATTCTGTACAGTGAAACGATCTGAAAATTACACAGGTTTATTTCTTGGCATATCTTTTGGCACTGACAAAGTATGGGCACGTTTAAAAGACTCTTACGGCATTCATGTGCATTTTAAATTCGAAAGGTTTGTGTACAGAACGTTTGAATTATCAAAGTGCCCATTACGCTGGAATATATAATCCGCAAATGTTTGTATTATTTTGAGTTTTCCTTTCATCAATGTACATGTACACAAAATAGACCTTTCCGTGAAGTATGTAAATTGAACATTGCGCGTGTGCACTTACACTACTCGTTGGCAAAAATGAAGGAACATCGCACCTTTTTGTATGGGGCTGATGGTTGCCTGACGCATACGTATTTGTGGGTCGGCCGCCTAGTGCAGAACTCTATGGCCTTTGCCAACCAATAGTGTCTGTACGCTTGAATGCCTTTGGCTAAACCAAATACGCACCCTGTCTGTAGTGCTTGAATGTAATTAGCCTATTTCATCGGTAAGGCTAATTCTAAATAATAAAAATGTACTCGCAGTGCAGCCGTACTTCTCCGAAAATGAAAACATGGCCAGACAGCGCCGTAAGATGGTCTGCAGAAACGCCAACCATCTTCCGTCCAATTGCCAATTGCAAACAGTTTCGGTTAGGATAAATAACTGTAGATACATTTAAAGGTTTTTTACTGAACGGATAATTTAATTACATTAATTAAGATGGCACAGTATTGTTCATCTGAACAGTGCGCTCATTTCAATCCTCAAGTTTTCAATTAACCCTGACAGTCCCAAATCCTCCAAAATTGTATTAAAGAATTTTGTCTGTAGGATAATTTCCAATAGACGCCATCTTTACGGACAACTTCGGTTTTGGCTTTGAGCCACGTCAAGCGTCCAAGCATTTTTCTACGCAGCCAAGTGGTTCGTGTTCAGAAAATAACTGGTTTTTCCATACATATTTATCTTCCACAAAAATTTATTGTGAAACTGGCGTCACCAGCCCTGTAGCTTAAATAGGTCTACATGATTGATGAAAACAACCCAATCAATGAATGAATTGATCCTAGTACCAACTGCCCCAATAAATATTTTGTCATCTGAAAAACTATCACGAGTGACAACTTTTTACCCCCCCCCCCCTCCCAAACACTTGGTTCTGATTTTGGTTTAGCTAAACGCAAAGTACCCACCCTATAATGTGCACAAAATCACTGACAAAATTGTTAACCATTATTTGGCGTTTTTACCGCGAGAACATGAGGAATTAAATGGAGGACATTTTCACACCTTGGTTGTCAGACATCTTAACAGAAAACTAGCGAATGGAAACGAGTGCTCTCTTCAAAGAAACCCACCATGTATCCATACCGTTAGTTATTTAGAAATCTTATATTCACAACTTCTTGGCAAGATATCATTAAGCAGAATATTCTAACCTCACACACATTTTACCTTCCACCAAATCCCATTTTTGTTCTGTGAGAAGATTCGTTAACACCACTGTCCGATTTCTTATAAATACTCAAGGCAATCTGTACCATTGGTAAACTTTTATTTTTAGCTGTTTGTACTCTATAATGCCATCAAACCAACAACTATTGACAAAAAAAAAACTCTCTTGATTAGTGTGGGTTTATTGACCCACATCACACCGACATCATGACCAACAATAAATCTTGGTTGTGCCAAAATGTGGGAACCAGACTCCCCGTGTGGCAACTGTGCTGTGCGCATTTTTAAGCGACCTGCACCATATCTTTATATGCAATGTCTCCCAAAATGGCAGACCATGGGCAGACAGTAGCTGCACATGGTCTCAATGCAAGGGGTATATAAAGCTAAAATTATGGACCGTCAAACCTTGGGCAAGTTCGCGCAGCAACCATCGTCAACCAATGGTTGGTTGGTGTCCAATGGTGCGCATGCGCTTTAATTTTAAAGCGCGAATGACTCTAGTCGACCTAGCGTGAGCTAAATTGTGTAATGTCAACATGGCGGCCTCCAGTACTATGTTTGCATTGTTATAAACATAGGCCTACTCACATCTTCTTCTCCTTCGCTGATTCGGCCATTTGTACTTTAATTTTGTCGTGGTTCGCAGGCAGTTTGTCATAGTTAAGAATGAACAAATCCTAAGATAACCAGCGAAGCAACCATTGAGCGACCACCGTCAGTAGGCTGTTTCCAAATAAGTTGACAAGCGTTGACTTACCATAGGTGACTAGACAGCGTTTGGGTGAAGTTAGTCGAACAATAGTCGACAATTGTCCTTGCGCCAACTTGCCCCTTGTTTGAACCACAAGTTACCGAACTGCTATTTAATTTTAGAAGAATTACTTTTACTCCTTGATAATTTTAGGTTCCAAATTTAGGATGTCACATCACAGGCTGACATAATTGTTTACTTTACAACACCTTTTACAATGATCTTAGGAGGGTTAACTGCATGCGGTTTGGATGCTTTCCCCCACACGATATCATTTTGTCGTCTGATCCAAATACAAGTCTGAAATTTCTGAATCCCGGAGTAAAGATTTCACTTTGTAAATCTGCTGTAACTTTGCGTACGCAAAAATCTCCTGCTCCTAAAATGGTCAACAAATATCAGGGTTACAACCAAATACAACCTCTTGTTTCTGTTTGAGAATAAACCAATGATGTACCTTTCACGATAGTTGTTTTCGGGAAATCAAGGTAGATGTTTTTCTCTCGGAAATATCAAGTGCTTTGCCACCCTGCTTTGGAGTTATCCGAGTCTCCTCCCAGAGAGATCTGTGATTTTCGAATCCTAAATTACAAATTTTCATTTTAGGTTTATAATAATTTAATTGTTACATTAATACATAGATATTTTTGAAGTTTTCTATTCAATAAAGCATTTTTCAACATGAAATTTACATCATATT
The DNA here is from genome assembly GCA_911728455.2 of Marthasterias glacialis. Taxonomy (NCBI): domain Eukaryota; kingdom Metazoa; phylum Echinodermata; class Asteroidea; order Forcipulatida; family Asteriidae; genus Marthasterias; species Marthasterias glacialis. The sequence goes on along the minus strand of OU452237.1, from coordinate 12,931,990 downwards.
ACACTTTACAAACACATTCAGCAGTAACATGGGTTTTTTTTCACCCATAGTTTTCGCTGTACATTTTACATATTTACAAAATAGCAGCTTTGAAAATTTCAACCATTACGAAGAACCGCATCCAAAAGATGTACTTACGTCTGGTTTCCTGACTACCCATCAAAGTTTGCCGGTGTAAATAATCATGCTTTAATAATGGTACCAGTGTATTGTTGAGACAAGGCCTCATTATGGTCCTCATAGAATTGAGTGTTAAAAAAATAAAAAAAAAACTTAAGATATTCTGCTCAAAATATTCTTGAATCTGAAATTTTTGTCACATGATCCTGAGATGAAGGAGATATGTTCCAAATCATCAAATGTATCATGTTTTTCTTCATAATTTATGCCCAAATAATTTTACATTTTTAAGTCACATGATATTTTACGCCCAAATGAGGAATCTCCCAACTACAGATGGGTCCAGTTACTGCTCAATTATTATTCGGGACCAGCCCAACTATAATTGGGCTTCTGCAACAATTGGGCAACCTCAATGAACTTAATTTCGCAGTTTCACCATTTGATGAAAATCAAAATACCGAGGAGCAAAACCTCCCACCGCCTCCCCATAGAAAAAAAGAAAAATGCCTTTGCAAATAAGCACTGACTTTGTCTATTATACATGTTCCATAATTTAAACAGAGTGTCCAAACAGAGGGCTAATAATAACAGTCAGTATCAACAACTGTCAAAATACAAGTAATTTTACGGTTCTGTGCAAAATCCGAACAACGAAATATTTGTCAAAGAAAATTGACAAATAAGTTTGCGCCGTTTTTGCCCCCCAGAATTGATGCAGCTTCGCATTCCAACCATAATGAAGAATTTGCCAGCCTTTTTGTTTTTTTTTTAATTACAAAATATTCCTCATTGTGAAAACATGAGATGGAAGAACACAAAGGGGTGGGATTTTAAATGTTTGGAGGTGATGTTTCCCTCCATTTTTGTTTCTGTCCGAACTGGAATGCACAAGTTTCAACAAATTCTGTAGTGTGGAATGCAGTCGTTGCAACAAATTCTGATATTTACAATAATAACATCTTTGTTTAGAACTGTTCAGAAGATCATACATAGCAAAAAGATTCGTAGAGTTTGGCAAAAGTTTGAATGTCTTTGGTCACAGGGTAACAATGTTCTTATTTTTTATAAATCGTCACTTAAAGAGAAGTTTTTTAATTTTTTCGATGTCACAGATGAATAAATGTTCACAAATGTACTTTTAACAAATTGATATCGCTGCTTTACTGTTTGAAAATCATGCATGTGTGATATCCAGACATTGTTACCTTTATAAATCTGACCTCTGAACTTTTTTTAAGAGTTGTTGGTTCTCCTCGTAGGAATCCCTGTTCCTCTGGGAAGCCTACTTGACCCCCTACCCCTGACTGGAAGAGCGATCTTACTGCTCTGCTGCGCCCTGGACCTTGGAGACGAAGGAGGGGAGGGTTTCTCATCCTCCCCGGAGCTCCCCCGCTCTGGCGACTGCGACAGATGAGAGTTGGCTGAATCCGGGAGCTGCTTTATCCCACAAGGAACTAGGGCAGGCGCCGACCTCGGCTGTGGGTCGGACTGCTCTGCCATCCTGGTTGTTGTCTTGTAGGAGACGCCATTTTGATGAGGGACGGGATTGGAGTTGGCATCGATGAGCTGAAGCGGTCTGTTGGTCAGACCTCTGAGGTTGGTCGGGATCTCCTGCTGTTTCGTTGGGGGCATCTTGGGCATCCGGAGGAGCGACGGCAACTTTGTCGGCAGGCTTCCATTCTCTCTTTGATCATCTTGCGGAGAGGTCTCTCTCTGGTCCTGATCCTGCGCCCCCTTCTGTGATAAACTCTTCCCCGACTGCTGCCTAACAGCCATCATTCGGATTTCCTTTGGTTTGGGGATTCCCTCTGAACTGGCATTCATGTTCTTCTGTTGGGTCTCTTGCCGGCCTGTCGGCGGCTTAAGCGAACTCACCGCACTTTTCGGCTGCTGTGAGTACACAAGCTGTCGCTTCAGGGGCCCACCTCTACGATCTTCAGTCGGCTGCCTCCCGTCTTCTGTCTGCGAACCATCGGATTGGAGGCTATCCTGAGATCCTGACCCCTTGCACTTGTAGGAGGATGGCCGTGTTAGCTTAGATTGACTCTTCTTGGATCCAGTGAGCTTTTTACTATGAGAGCCAGCTGGTGGAGGCTTTCCCTTGCTGTTCACAGAAGCTTGAGCATTCTGTGGTGTTTCACTTGGCTCATCATACCTGCCAGCATTCTGAGCGGCTGCCCGGTCTATAATCATTTTGTCACCCCTTGTTGGGCTTGAGGGAATTTTGCTCTTGGATTTTGGGGACCTTTTGTTGGTTTTACCAGACTCTGGGGAGCTTCGACCGGACGACGGACCTTCCGCACTCTGAGGACGCCGCCTACTTGGTGAACTATGACCTAAGGATGGCGCCTCGACGCTTCGTGGGCGGCGTCTGCTTCCGGGCGGAGACGTCTCCATGTACTGGATGTGGTTGGCCAGATCGGTCGGAGGATCAGGTGATGTCGGGGAGAGGCCTACCTTGAGAGGGCTGTTCTGGCGAGACGTCATATTGGAAAGCTTCTCTGGCGAATCGCATCTCTACACGTGGAAAAAAAACAAAGGGAGTTGAATTAGTTGCTTATCACATTCGTCAACTAATCTTAAAGAGTTCAACAAAGAGTTCAAGTACAATTTTGCTGATCACATCATGCGATTCAACCTTCTCTTTTTCACTTCAACTATTGCATCTCATTATTTCATTATAAAGAAAAAGTGGCAGATATTTGGAAGAAAAGTCAAACTTGCATACAACTCAAGTATTGTCAATTAATGACAGCAATCCTCAATAATTCAAAAACAAAACACCATCGTTTGATGAAAAAAACAAAATCAAGATTCTTTAGTAGCTGATTAGCAATACACAGTGTTCTAGTCATCTTGATTCAACCAGGCATATAGTCGTGGACTCAAACAGTAAATTATACGCTCAACTTTTTTGCCAATTTTTTCAAGACAACCCTTTTACTGGCCATCAATATTCACTACTTGACTTTTGAGTCTGTCAAGTATAGACCACGTCACCTTGTTGACAAAAGAGTGCATCCTGGTTCATTCCAGAGCCTTTCCAGGCAGGCAAGATACTGCACAGGGCCCAATTTCATAGCGCTGCTTAACGGTAAGCAAATTTTCGTGCTAACTATAGCAGAAAAATGTGCTTAAGCGTAAGCGTATTTCACAGGTTAGCACGAAAATTAGGCGGCCAACTTGCGCGTTCACCATGGATTTACATTGTTACGTCATTCATTTTCCTACAGTAAGCACCGGAAGGTTAGCATGCCTTTTCCTGTGCTTACGGTTAGCAGCGCTATGAAATGGACATCGCACAGGAAGCACAAAATCGGCCGTTAAGCATTCTCTATGAAATTGGGCCCTGGTCATATGAGAAATATTACATTTTGTATCATAATTACCACAAAACAAAAACTTGTAAACAATAACATATTAACAAGTTTTGAGATGTGCCCCCTTTCTTCATATCAAAAGTTGATAAAAAACTCGTACAACACAATTTCTGTAAAATGTGCACGTTTTTATGCTTTCCGTAAATAAAAAAAAGGTTGATAAAAATTGTACAACGGAATTTCCATGATATGTACAATTTTATGTTTTCCTTCCATTGAGCTGTGTACAAATTATGCCTGGAACACTTGGTAATCAACTTCTAGTTTAACATTGTTAGTCTGAAGTCATACAGCAAGCAAGCAAGCTGAAATCATGTTAGTCTCACAGAACAAGAATTTAGATACATAACTTCAGGCGATAAATTAATCTAGAAGGAGAGATTTGTCACTGTGGAGGGACCTTTTCAATGGCTCGGCCATCGTTGCTTAGAAAAAACACCATGATTTATGATTTCTATTGATGCAGTCCGACACAAGAAAGTAGGTACACTTCGACGGAGGTGTTTATTTTTCTAATGGGACATTAGAAAGTGCACCACGCAAGGCAGAAGCAAGGACCACACTGTGGCAATTGCTGCAGGTGCTGTGGCAATTGTTGCAGTTACTGTGTCAATTGCAGCAGGTGCTGTGTCAATTGCAGCAGGTGCTGTGGCAATTGCAGCAGGTGCTGTGGCAATTGCTGCAGGTGCTGTGACAATTGCTGCAGTTGCTGTGGTAATTGCTGTAGCAATTGCTGCAGGTGTTGACGCAATTGCTGCAGGTGCTGTGGCAATTGCTGTGGCAACTGCTGCAGGTGCTGTAGCAAGGTTTGCCCTTCACCTTTTCGGTAACTAGCCAGCAGGACCACGTTAGCTTGTCGCTCAAATGGCACTCAAATGTCTCTAGCTACCACGCTGTGGGGCACCCATGGCAAATCGCTTGGCTAGATCTAAGCCCTAAAAAGCCTAATGATATTTGTTTTTTAAAGGGGGGGGGGTGGGGCTACATTCTATGAGGAAGTGTGGCAGCTTTTTAAAGAGGGTATTCAGACCAAATCTAGGCCATTGCATTTGAGAGATTCAAGCGACCATTCTCTGATAGAATCACAGGTTTTAAATCAAAGAAGAACTTCAAGCAACACAAACAAACGTTCGATTTGTTGTCAAAGTGACTCAGTGGTCGAGGTGCACTTATTTGTTGTTAAAGTTGAGAAAACACACCTGATTCTCCGTTCTTGTTGCCGTAATTTGCTTCGCATTCACATTATAAACATTACTTACGCATCCAAAACAAAAGATTAATGAGGAAGCTGTTATAAATAGCATGACATACACCATGCATTTTGATTCATGCCCATTGTGAACCAATAATTTTGATCTGTCCTTTCTAAAAAAAAGGTACATGACAAAAGTTGCGGGTATACACCATAGAGTTAGAACTAGAGGGAGTATTCGCTATGTCAAGCACATATGGGCGAAAATCCCTATGGGTTTAATTGTATACGACTGTCCACTTGGAAAATGTTTGCTCTGACCTTTTGGTCAGCGCCATTTTCTCAATGGTCAACAATGCTTCTTGTCGGGTCCATGTCGCATGGTTTTGTTCGCCCTCTTATTCTTTTAAACTCTATGACGTACACCAATCAGTTTCATTTCTAACCAAGTAGCAATCCACAGATTTTGCTGCGAGACTAAAGTACCTCCTTAATTAGTGAAGTCTGATTAATAACACCATGCACACTGCACACTCCTAAACAATGGAATCTTAATTTCATAAACAATGGAAATGAATGAATGTTAATAATAAAGAAAGAAAAAATGTGCTCCACCAGCCATGAGGAACTATTGATGAAATACCAACCAAAATTAACACCAAGGGTGAGACAACTTACGATATATTTTTAATCGGACGTCATGAAATCTTCATGTGGAAAGCATACATTACATTCTGCCTGAAACTGTGCACATAATATATGGCAAGACATAAAAATGGGCTTGGATGGGGACACAAGAGAAAAAAACGTTCTTCATGTTGGGCGTATTGCGAAGAAAAAAAACTATTTGGTTTGAAACAAAAATAAACAAAAATTGTTGGCAGTCTCTGAAACAGCAGTTTGAAAAATAGTTCAACTTCAAATGCGATTTTCTCCAACATTGACTTTTGGCTATGGAGCACAATACAACGGTACGTGGTACAACCTACAATGTTTTCATATCTGGAGAAAATATCCCCTCTACTTTAAAAAAAAAATAAATAAAAATACAAATATTTTGCCGAGATAAACAAAGTCTGAATTTTCACATTCATGATTAAAACTGACTGCCTTTTTTTCAGTGTGAAGTTCTACAACCACTGAACAGGAAGTCGACCGATGAAAGCCCCCCAAAAAACAGAGTAACTAACCCTTGAAAGAGATGTTCCACGACGTCTACTCATTACAGCTCATGAAATCCCACATTAATATCAGGAAACTGAAATTTCACGAGGAAGGGAAGTAGGATGGCTTTCAATCACTTCAAACACGAACATCCCTTATATCCAATCCTCCCTCCCCCCACACCAAAAAAAAAAAGAAAAAAAGCTCAAACTTTAAACGAAAAAAATTAAGAATTCAGGTAAATTCCTTGAGGGCTTTTAACATTTTCTTTCCTATTATGGATGGAAAAGCAAGGCTTGCCATTAATTTGTTACTCCTTTCAAACTTTGGCAGCCTTCCACCAATCACTGCTGTCTAGTCACAAATTGAAAATGCCTTTGTTGGCAATCCAACCATGTGCAGTGTCGTCACCCGGGCGAGTAAATCTTGTGTATTCCGAGGCATTTCTGGGCAGGCAAGATACTACACTGGTCATATGAGAGAATATTAGCAGAAGTGGAAAAAAATAACAGACTGAACAAGTCTTGAGGCGTGCCCCCTTCCTCCAAGTTGCTAAAAAATCAGCAGGCCTTCGGTGCGATCTCCATAAAGTGTAAGATTTTATGTTTTCTTCCACCGGGCTCTGTACAAATTGTGCCTGCAGGAAGTCCAGGCTCTGTGACTCATTTGTAAACATGTGATGTCACAGGGTAATATGGGCTATAGCATAGAGATGAATATTTCGTACAATATGTAATGTTACGAATAAAGTTTTGGGCTGAACAAAGAAAAAATTGACTAGAATGCGATTTGAACCCGTGACCACTGGATTAACGAGCTGGTGCTCTACCTCGCCCTAATGTTGGAGGTCTCCCTATTTTGTCGTTTTCTAATAAAGTCGTCAACAGAAAAAAACATGTGAGCTCTAACTCCAATCTTATCATCCCACTGTACTACAATGGTACTTCTTGTAAGCTAAATCTAGACTAACTTCCCCCTTGAGCGATTTACAGGGATCTTTTCTCACTCTATCAAAATCCAACAGATACAGCAACTCAACACTCAGATTATTATTCCCACGGCCACGTAAAGCATAATCAGTTCACTATTGTAGTCCTCAGTCCAACGGAATCAAACAAACCGTGTCTTTGGACTTTGAAGGGTAAGGGATGGTTTGGGTTAACAGCTACCCAACCCAAGTCCGGGGTCCAGTTTCATGGCTCCGCTTACCACGGAATGTTGCGCTTATGGCCCATAGAGTTACGTGCTTTACCGGGGCGCAGTAAGCGCAGAATTCCACGGTAAGCAGAGACATGAAATTGGGCCCTGAAGAAGACCTTTTGATCTGAGTTTGTACAACTTTACTTCACAAAGTGTCTTTAGTCTTTGACAATTTGAGCGCCTTACCAACTTAACGACAGATTGATTGATTGATCGATTATTTGATTGATTGATTGATTGATTGATTGATTGATTATTTGATTGATTGATTGATTGATTGATTGATTGATTGATTGATTGATTGATTGATTGATTGATTGATTGATTGATTGATTGATTGATTGATTGATTGATTGATTGATTGATTGATTGATTGATTGATTGTTTGTAACAGATGTGAGATGTGTTGATGGAAAAGTGGCTCGGAATAAGCCAAAAGGGGGAAGGGTTGGTGGTGGTGGGGGGAGGGGGGAGGGTTGGAAGTCCCCGAATCAATTACCATTTTGTAGGTAACTATTTTCGATTACATATTCGAGTAATTTCAACTAATTAGCCATAAGCTCATGATGCTTTGTCTAAATCCACTAACAGTGTTTACGGACTTGACATACTGGTACAAACATATTTAGTTTTGACTATGGTGTCCTCTACAGGACATTGGTGCACAAAAACTTCAATAGATGAGGAGTGAAATACTACTGAGTCCTCTAAAGGACAATGGTGCATTAAACCTTCGAACAAAAACAAAAACAAATTTCAAAACAGAAGAGTGTGGCATTGTTGCTAGACAAAACTGCTGAAATGGAAGTCGATGACAAAAAAACAGAGACCAAAAATGTGCTCATGGATCATCCAAGTGACATGCCTAATACAAACACATACACTACACAAGTCAAAGCTATACAGAACCAATCCGAGACCTCAGCTTTTGGCTGTGACTTACAGCTCCATCAGCCATTTTGGTTGCCGTGTACATGTACAAAGCACTCAATGGCTCATCAAGCCCAAGCCACATCCAAAGCCGGGATTCCGAACTGTCCCCAAGAGCATGGTAAAAACAGTCACTACCTTGGCATTATGAAGTCGTATGTATTCCTCGTATGCGGCCTTTATCTTACTACTGAATTGGAAAATGCATTCAATTCAGATGGGGAGGAGAGAGGTAGGGAACAAGACGTTAATGATATACAAAGCATTAAATAGTCAGTTGTTCGGGTTTCAACAATGCTGGTTTTACAGGGAGGGGATTCAGATTAAGGAGAGCATTCTGAGCACGTGCAGAAATGAGGATGGCTGGCATGCAGTAACTGTCTGTACATACGTTGTAAAATTGACGCTCAAAAAAATAAAAAATACAAATCGAAAGTGCAAACAAATATACAAAATGCATCAGAACATAATAAAATGTTATTTAAAGGGTCATTAATGCTGGTGGAAAATATGATTTAATGGTTACCAGACAACGTAGAAATCATAATGCATGTCCTTTAAACTTGTTAAAACAAGGTTTTTGAAACAACACACATGCACTGACTTCATTGGTAAATACAGTGTAATATTCAAGTCATTTGCGAGATCAATTTGACTAATGTCTGGTACACTGACACGCTTGGTCACAATTGAGTGCTAAAAATTTTAATTTGTCTGACTGTTGAAGATACTTTCTATGTCACATGATTCGAGACAAGGTTTTTGATTGGTTCCACATAAGGCAGTAAATAATGACCAAACAAAAGTTATCGCCAGGGCTCCCTCTTGTTCTAGACCAGTAACCTCTCAGATGTTCCGATTCAGGAGATTTACAGACTCTGCACATCACCAAAAATACAACACTGCAGGTTCGGACACAATGTAGACTGTTTCTTCCTCCTCTTTGGTGACTGCTTTACTTTTTTTCAAGAAATTTGAAAGGCTCAATGAGGTTTTTTCGGAAAATCCTGAAATCAGGAAAAATCCTGAGAAATCACTGGCCTGGTAGATTTCAAGGAGCTACTGGGAACAGTGCCCTCAGAGCTAGAGACGTTGATCAAAGAGCAAGATCTCTTTATGTCTGGTGGAAGTAACATCTGTATTCTTCACCAAGCAGACTCAAATAAAAACGTCTGAATTCAGATAAAAGTCTGAAATTCCTCAACCTGATAGTAGAGAAACTTTTTTTGTATTTAGAATTATTGAAAGAATAACCATTCTGTAATGTCTAGTTCCATTCTTGATGTTTTTTTTATGTAACGCTCAACTAACACCTCAGTAGATCATTACGTCTTCAAATTTCTCACAATATTCGTACTTTAACATGTTATCCTAAAAAGCAAGAATATCCTCCTGTATTTTACACCGGATAGTTCAGATTGTTAAAAATTCAAAAAAATAAAAATACATAAACGGCAACAAGCAGGTTTATATTTATCATGCTTACGAAGCATGCTGTAACTACTGACAGAATTCGACTGGCAAACACATCCGGGGTTATAACTGTCACACGCATCTAGAATAAATTAAGACTTAATAGGAGTTGGGGGGTTTCTTTGGGCGGGGTGCGCGAGGCGGGAAGGGGTGGGGTGCTTGGATAAGGGAACAAGTCACGTCCACAAGCACAAATTATACATGCATGTTTTGATAAACTGTCTCTAATACCAGCACAAGTGTAAAAACAAACAAAATTTTCTGACCGGACAAAAACAACAAAACCAAAGAATCTGCAACTCTACACTAACATTAAAAACAAAATCAACTTCTTTTTCTTTTTGGGGGGGGGGGGGGGGGCGGAAACAAAACAACATACATTGACATCAAACCTTGAATTGATTTTCTTCAGAACTGGCGAGCATTATCAACTTTTCCCACAGAATGTTTTTCTCAGGGCTAGTCTAAGTATCAAACATGTATTGCCTGATTTTTGGCCGAATTGATAGCCATTTTCCTCTCATTCCAGGGAATTGTAAACTTTTTTTACATATCATCATCTGTCAAAAAGTATACTGGGCATTAAAAAAAAAATCTTTTGGACCTTTTCAGCAAAAAATTGAGCGATGCTACATTTAAGACTGTTCTATCCTGCCTCCACAAAAAGAGAGAGAATTTCAACAGGACAAAAAGACTTCTTCAAACACTTTACATGGGGGTCACTTGGCCCTCTGTGCCACCATCTGTTCCAAGTATCCCAGGGGGCAATGAATTGCTGAATCCTTGAGGTCATTTTATGAACAGGTTGATTAAAAAAAAGTCTTGTTTAATTTCCTTCATGGTCACAAGTTGCTGTCAGATTGGGCTGTGCAGATGGTCTGAGAGGGGTTGAAACACTCCAAGTCTGACCGCAACAAAAAAAGCTTTGATCTTTCAGCCTATGTTTTACAAAAAAACACAGCATTGTGATCTTCGGCTGAAGTGTATCCTGAGATATTGCAAAATATCCTCATCATTGAATTCCTCAAAGTTGGCTGTAAAAACTTCTAAACCATTCAAGACAAGATAATACAGAGTCACCCTTTTGGAAAGTAAGAACCATGAGATCCTTTCTGGAAAAAAAACCCCAGTATTTTATTAAAGTCCAATCATGTAAAAACCACTAATGGCTGGCAATACTTGGTAAAGAGAGTGCTTCCAACTCAAGCTATCTTCTACCCCAGGAATACAATTTGAAAATGTCATCACTAATTTTTCCTCAGACTGAAACCTTCTTGAGGTGTACCAGATTTTAACCTAAATGCATCGACTGCCTTGAGTTTATATTTAACCTCCTTGAAAAGGAATAAGAACAGTTCCCAAGAGGAATTCTGAATTGGGGTGGGGAGGGGAAGATTGTTGGCATAAACCTTTGCTTGTTTTTAATGGTCTTCCATGAATATAAGCAAAGTTTATCAATGGATTTTTTTTCTGAATTTGGCTGCAGCTTAGGGCCCACCTGCAATTTTGAAATTGTGCCCTTTCGGCTTGGGGCTACAAAAGGGTGGCCAGAACCAATGGCGGCGCTGCAGGCAAATGCCTCTCTTTTTGTGCAGCTTCCCTCTTCCGCTTCTAAGAGGGCTTACAAAAAGGTCTGAATTTAGGGCCCAAATGTTTGGAGGGATGTGGCATTTCTACACCCCTGAAGTCATTGATTTCAAGGAGCTTCTGGGAACAGTATCCTCAGCTCTAGAGAGGAAGATCAAATAACATGATTTCTTTATATCCAAAGAAAATAATGGCTGTTTTTGTTTTTTTTGCCAGGCAGATGAAAAAAAGAAGTCTGAATTCAGATAAAAAATCAGAATTTTCAAATCCCTGTTTTCTAAGCAACCACTTGTCTAAAAAGGCTTACAGAATCAGTGTACCCTTGAATCCCGGGCAAAATGCTTGGGCCACATCACAGTAAACCACCCTCCCCGTCCCCCGCCCCCGTGCTCAGTGTTGTTAACCCCAGCTGGAGCGCAGACTGTGCAATGAGAGCCAGCATTGACCTGGGGCCAGGGGCTGTGGGCTAGGGGGCCCAGCGAGATATGACCGGGATTTCAGGCCTTAAATTTGTCTGCTTCACTTCTGCTGTCCTAGTTTGTTCTCCCCGTACGAGCGTACTCAGCCGCAAGTCTGAAGAGGCACTGGAGGTTAAGTACTTTACTCCATTAAAAAAATCTCAACAATTTGCCAACCGATTGAGTCTGGACGGATATCAGCTTATTTTCTAAAATGGGTCGAGACTGTCTTGTCTGTTGAATTACCTGTGGCGTATTATGAGCTGGAATTAGTCTCGACAGTTTGTCGACTGCATCTGTTTTAACTACGTGTCTCTTTTAAAGAGAAGTTACACCTTTTCGTTTTTGAAAGAGGAAATGACTCTCCCATCCACTTTTCACAGGACACAACCTCAAAAAAATTTGGCGGTAATATTTGAGTGAAAACAACGACAAATGGTTCACGTCTTGTCAGTTTTCTGTTGTGCATGATCATATTGGGCTTAATTTGATTGCGGCAATCGAATTAAGCAACGGTGATTTGGTGAGTCTTGAAATGCTACACTTCCTCGACTTTGAGAGTATTTCAGACGGAAATATTTCCATGGAGAAATGAGTCTGGCATCGGGCATGCAACTGCCGCTTGTCGACACATACACAAAAAGAGGAAAAGTGCCAGGCATAGCAAGACTTTGTACCGCGTATCAATTTTCAATGGCACAGCTGAGATATCAAAATCGAGGAGCTCAGGTGATCAGCTGAAAAACTGCCTGCCTGTGGTGTGAACTTTATAATCTGGTAGCTTTCAGATTGAACCCAATCATTGTTGTTGTTGTTGTTGTTGCTGATGTTTACCAACAATGTACTCTGCCTTTACACACCACTTAAAACCGGTCCACGGTAGAAATTAGAACAGGATTTTTTTTCCACTGAATTAGTTCAGACTGAATCATCTACAAACCTATTATTAGGATGAGAAACCGTTCTGACTGTCTTGTCATTGAATCAGTCCTCACTGTTCGTCAACTTCACCTGTTCCGACCGTTTGTCACTTGAACCTGTCTATGACACAAATGACTTCCCCAACCGCTCCTTTGAATAAGATCTCCCTGAACTCACCCCTCTTCCCTTTCACGGCGTCTTATAACAGAACACTTTTCAACTGTGAACCGACGGTGTCTGTTCACTGAATCACTTTGTCAGACGCTTTGGTCATCTGCGTCACCATTTGTCACCTGAAACAAGCGATGGCTGAAATGACTTCACTGATATCAGGTCCAAACGCTTTAATAACTCATCCTGTCTCCTGACCCATTTTTTTCTGAATGTTCGACTCACCACCCCTACAGACGAAACGCTCTTAAAAAAAAATGTCCTCCCAGTTTCTCATACATGCAGTTGGCAAATTGTATTAAGTAGATAGCAAGTTTAAGCCAAGTTTAACCCCTCTTCCTCCATTTTGTTAAAATTTGCAACGCTCAGTGAAACAGAGTTTGTTAATGAAACCAAAATTTGCGAGAAAGTTACTTGTTACTTGTTAGATCTTCAGCGGTACAAGCGTAACTTAAATTATTACTGCATTTAAAAAATATATATATTTTTGCAATGAATATTTTTCATAATCAGGCGGCAATGAATGAATAGGATATCAAATTTACCATTGAAAGCACACTGACCACATAAGCAAACAAAAAACATGAATACATGGAACATTCGGAAACACAAGACAGGGAGGGGGAAAGCATGCTATATGGGCTACTCCACGATAACTCATGTCACGTCGACCAGAAGAACAATTTGTTGTGACTTGACAATTTGCAATTTGCTAATGAAGATGTAATAATTGTATCTTGGATAATGAATATTATTTTGGTTTTACCCTTACACTGACGTGTGATAAGCACTGTTTACTCAAAGTGAAATCCACAGGCGACTGGGGTGAGATTCGAACCCACGACCACCCGCGTTCTAGAGCAGATGTCTTCACCGTTCAACCACCGAGAGTGATCCAGTGCAAAGTGTTTCTGGTACCCACTGCCAATTACAGGATTCAAACTGGCTTCTTCTCACTGGGCACGCTTGGTAGTCTAGTGGTTGTTTTTGCTAGAATGCGGAAGAGGGGGTTCGAATCCCTCCTGAGTCCCCTGCAGATTTTTCTATACAGTGCTTATCACACATCGGTGCAAGGGTAAAATTAAAAATAACAACAAATCTCAACACACATGTATCAAGTCAAGAATATTCACACAACCGGATTTCTGATACCAGTGGTCTACATGAATGTAACGCGAGTCATCACGTCATCGCCCACATTACAGGCTTACATACCTCATGCTTGGTGTTACATTTAAATTCATTCATTATTAGTATATTGAGCAGCAAGCATTGCTTTTGGTTTTTTTTTTTTTTTTTTTTTGGTTGTTTTTTTTGCATGGCTTCTTTCCTGGGTTTTTCATTTACCTGACTTCAGCCCTGTATTTGCGATGCGTCGGACTGGAGGTGGGCGTGGCTTGGGCGGAGGAGGAAACAGGGACAGACTAAGGGGTTGGGATATAAACACAGAAAGAGAGATATAGCAAAAGACATTCTGAAGTCTTTGATTCGTTTCATTTTGTTTTTTGTTTTTAAGGTCAACTCAAGGGTAGGGCATTAAGGAGGGGATTATAGGGCATTAAGGAGGGGATTAAAGAGATGAGGAAGTTGAACAGAAGACAATCCGTTTGATTTGATAATCTTAACTGCATAGTGAATAAAATATTGAGATTAAGCTGACTCATTTTCAGGGAGGCCCCCCCCCACCCCCAAAAAAGGGGGGGGGGGGAATAAATAAAAATATTGTACATAAATAAACATAAACAAAACAGAGAGGCATGTCACCCTAAAACAAGCTAAACTACAACTGAACAAAATTTTTTTAATAAAAGTAGTTTCTTTTTTAAAGCATCCCGATGAAATGAAGAAAAAAAAATGGAAAAACAAATGCAAAGTTTAAAACTACAGACCTTTATCACTCCCCCGACCATCATTGTCAATTGCCCTGACTACACACTGACAAAGACAGCTCCAACTCTCTTCTCATAAAAGAGTACCAGACTATAAATCCCTTCCAGCCTCAGTTTGGGCCAGTTGGTTTGCATGGACAAATATCAACACCAGTGTAAAAGGTATAATCCACCCCGACCCCTCCCCCGGTTCACAGTCTTACTGAAAAGCAACAAGACCATTCCTTCCCTCTTCAATAACTGCTGCCACAATTTTTCCCCGCAAGATCAAAGCCATCAGGCCTCAATTTAAAAACAAACTGGTAAGCACAACAAATTTGCTTACCACAGAAATATCTTGCTCAGCATAGACCGGCCAAAAAGACCAGGTCCCAATTTCATAAAGCAGTTAAGCAGAAAATTCTGCTCAGCAAATCTTTTTCGCTAAACATAAAATGAGAATTTCAGCTGGTAACCTGTTTCTGCTCAGCAAGATTTTTCTGTGCTTAGCACGTTTGTGTGCATACAGCCTTTAGCAGATTGGGTCCATCATGTCTAGCGTCATTTTTACTGCTTAACAACAGCTTTATGAAGATTGGGCTCAGGATACAGTGGCCACATCATCCCATGAGATAAGCAATGACCGAAGCCAAGAGGGAAGTGAAGCAAGGTTTCCGGAGATGGAACACTGGATGAAAAAAGGGAGAGTGGGGGGGGTGGGGGGGGAGTAGACTGGAGAAGTAACAGAAGAGGGTTTCTTAACGATGACTAGTTAAGCACAGGAAGATGTTTAATACCCATAAGATCTTTATCTTGACTTTTGAGCTATTGACAATTAAGGGGGATTATAACACGCATGGTATTTGGCCCTTGGAAAAAAAGAAGGAAAACTTTGGTTAGTACAAGGTTTGGCCTACATATACATGAACATCTGATATAGGCTTTTATAGACTTTCTGGCCACTTAATAACAATTTTGCTGATTTTTCTAAGGCCCCCAAATATCAGATTAAAGTAGGAAGAATATCATGCCCGTTATATCAAATGTTTTCCCTTTTTCTCTCTCTCTTTTCTCTATATACAAGCTTGGTTATGGATTAATATACCCACACTTGGATATTTGGCAAATTGTAGAGAAGAGGTAGGCCTAAATGTGTAGTGACAACTTGTTTGTTGGACTTATAGAATGGGGGTCGAGTTTGGGGCTGTGTAGGTCGTGCTGGGTCAGTAAACATTTGTTGGACATATGAAATGAAGGTGGGGTGTTGGCTGGTGTAGGACTAGCATCATTGCTTTTGCAAGTGTCTTTCGGCATTTTGTTGGACATGGAAGTAGGAGATGGGTTGGGTGCAGCATGGTAGTGTTGCGCCTTCGACTTTGCTGGAGTTCAGATATTTTGGTTGGGTTGGAACGGTGTGGGACAAGCAGGTTGTTATTTTGGGGCCCTTGAACATTTGTTGGGACTTAAGATATGTTGCTTGGGTTTGGGAGGGGTTAGAACAAGCAACTTGATTTTGTTGGGCCATTAGACATTCGTTGGACTTTAAGTTGGGTTTAGAACTGCGTTAGGACAAGTAGCATGATTTTGTTGGGCCATGAAACATTTGTTGGACTCATGGTTTGAAGGTTGGGTTTTGACTGACCAGTGTAGGACATTCATAACAGTTTTGTTGGCCCTCAGAAATTTTGTTGGACTTAAGGAATGGGAGTTTACGTTGGGGACGGGTCGGGGACGGCACAGGACTAGCAGAATTGATTTGTTGGGCCCACAAGATTGGGTTAGAAACTTCATACACAGGACGAGCAGCAAGGTAGACTTTTGTTGGACTTAAGTATCAGGGTTGGCTTGGGGATGCCGAATACAAAATCATGGTATTATTCGGCACTGCTGAATTATTCTCCTATGCATTGTTAACAATATGTTAATTAATTCAATCATAGTGTAAAATATTTCATGCTGCATTCTCTGCATTATTAAAACAATATTCCCATAAAACTTCCCCCAAATAACGCAAACTCTGGTCGCACAACCACTTCAGACTTTTTGAGCAAGCATTTGGCTGAAAGACAATCCAAGATCCAAGAATGGCTCTTAAAATAAAAGTAAAAAAAAAACAATCGACCTTACTGTAAGCAATCTGAAAATGTCATGCACACATCCAAGACGGAAATCTCCAATTGGATGACCCTCCTATAAAATGTTATGATGTCACTGATAGCTGTTGGCACATGAAGCGCCACTTCCACCTCCTTAGGGAACGTCTCAAAAGTCCGAACTGTAGGAACATTCTGATTGAATCGGTTTTAGTATTCCAGCGGGATACATGGACCAATCCATTGGACCGCAGGAGTGTTTAAAATGCAGACGCGCATATTTAATCTCCTGGCGTGTCGTGGCCGAGCGGATAAGAACACCGGACTCAAGCTCTGGTGTTTCTGATCAGCAGAGTGTGGGTCCGACTCCCGGTCGTGACACTTGAGTCCTTAAGCAAGACACTTAACCATTATTGCTTCGTCCTTCAGATGGGACGTAAAGCCGTAGGCCCCATGTGTTGTGCAATGCAGGTAAAAGAACCCAGTGCACTTATCGCAAAGAGAGGGGGTTCACCCCGGTGTTCCTGGTTTGATCGGCTGGAGATTGCGCCACAGCACCTTGTAAACCGTTACACTGTGCTATGTAAAGGAACAGGTCTTATACTTCAAAAACGTAACTCATTATACCTTGCAAGAAAAAATACTAAGCGCTCTGAGACGCCCATAGGGTGTGATAAAGCACTATATAAAAACTGTGTATTATTATTATTATTATTATTATTATTATTATTATTATTATTATTATTATTACTATTATTATGTTCACGTAGTTCGGCACAATGTCGCGGTCGTGCAGAACATTCTGGCAGTCCACTCGATTGCGGGCATATGCCTATGGGAACGTTTCTTCGCGCCCAGAAGAACGTTCCTGACTTTTGAGAAGATCCCTTAAAGGTACAATACACCACTGTCTTCTTGTACAGATGTGCGACTTGTAAACTTGCAACCCCCAAAAAGAGAGGAAATGGCAAATCTCACCCAACTTTGTACAGCATTTTTCAGTTTTCTATGGCACTATTATTAAAGAAGGGAAAAAAAGCCGATCAGCTGAAAAGTAGCCAGCCTGTTTGTAGCATTCCTTCCTTACCCCCAACACTCTTGTCTTCAGATAACTCGTCTGACAACCCACCTGTGAAAATTCCATCAAATCCTATGGGATGTATTTTTGAAAAACACTGAACCGCTCCAAGTCGTCAGGGATTTTTTTTAAAGTAAAGAGATTATTTTGATTTCCCAAAATCAAAACTAAAATTGAGCGATCGGGGATAAAAAAATTCAATAAAATCGGTTCAGTTAGGGCTTACGGCTCGTCAGAGATTTTCATTTGTCAAAATGAAAATCAGCGATTAGTAGGACAAGTTCCTTCAAGTCTCTGGGTTTTTTTTTTTTTGACGGAAATATTCCTCAGTGTCCTGTTGATGAAGAGTGATCTTTCCGATTAATTGTTCTTCTGAGCATGTATCATCCCTTTAACTTTCCGCCTCAGATTTTCCAATTTGATTTAGTGTCTGTCTGTGAAGCATCCTCTTCCCAGGTTGTGTCATCCGACGCCACTACGCCTTCATTCAAACATAATCTGATAAACCCTGCAGCCTTGGATAGATACCAACCAGTGTTACAAAAACAAACTGAGGGTCCTCGAAGAACCATTTCTCTTTTTCGCGACTTAATTGAAAATCGGGCTCGAGGAATTTTCACAGGTTTGGCATCGCCTCGGTCACGCCCTTGGGTGCCCTCGGATTATCTGTTTTTCAATTTTACCTTCATGTCTTGCTTTTTCCAAACAACTTTAGTCCGAATTTGGTTTGAGTGCTGGGAGTTTATCAAATATATTGTATATAAACTTTGCCAGACACAAAACCCAGCTACATATATACCTCATCGATACCCCCACCCCCCCTCCCCCCAGCCTCCTTACACAGTAGAAATCCTTCCGGAAACAGGAAATGTGGGTAAAACAAAATTAAGAGACAATTTCTTAGATATGACAGGTCCAAACTCTCATGTAAACACTGCCCCGTGATGTCATCTGAGATTGAACTTTTGATCCCAATCTCTAATTATGCCAACTGTACACTCAACAGCCTTCCGGTTACACTTAACAGCGCCCTTAGAAAGGACATGGGTGGTTCCCAAATTGAAAAGAAGGCCTCAATCAGCCCATCGTACCAAGGATAATTGGGTTCGTCATGTCCCATCAAGACGCAAACCCTTTGAATTGAAAAAAAAAAAAAACATTCCGAGGACCTGGTTTAAACTCAGCGTGCTTCGGCCACACTTGCAAAATTTGAGTCCAGGATGCCTCACAGTATTGAAAAAAACCTTGGGGAGGACCCTGAAGATGTTACATGTCTTTGAAGACGCTTCTTATACTTGGTTCGAGGAATTGGTAACCAGTGTCATCTTCCCCCATCTTCTTCCAGCAATTTTCCCCCACTAGCAATAAACCGTTACATATTTTCACAGCACATTAAACAAACACTTGGGCATCGCTATGTGACACAAATCAGACACGGTAAGTTTGAAGTGGCACTCCAGAGACACATTTGTCTAACGAGGGGCCCTGAACACGCACGTCACTAATCAATCAAAAACTGTCATCGCTTCTTCAGTACGTGCAGGTATTCCCGATCTACAATGAATTCACAATCAGGTCATGCGTCATGAAGGTTAATGTATGTCAGAAGAGGAAAAGTGCTTGTTCTGCCGATTTTCAAAATTGAATCCCCCCACCTTCCATT
This sequence comes from Marthasterias glacialis, assembly GCA_911728455.2. Lineage (NCBI taxonomy): Eukaryota > Metazoa > Echinodermata > Asteroidea > Forcipulatida > Asteriidae > Marthasterias > Marthasterias glacialis. Next base: position 12,912,689 of record OU452237.1, on the reverse strand, counting down.
TTTGTTCTTTTATTTCACCCTCTGTATTTACATGAGTTGATAACAAATAACATGGAATGGTTTCATCTAGCCTGGCACCCAGATGTTATGCACCTGGGGGTGAATGTACTCTGTATAACAAGACAGCTACTAGGAAAGTGTATGAGTCTGCGGACAGTGTGGTTTCCCAAGCTATGTGTGTACATGAGCATGTCTACCCATTGACACCCAGGACTTTAACAACGGGTGTTTTTGACAGAGCTAGGATGGCCTCGCTTAGCTCTGGTGCACAAAACCAATAGGGTCGTCGCTAAAAAAAGACTAAGTCCAAACAACGGGAGAACAGAGAGCAGTCCAAGATTTACCAGGTCGACAAACATACACGTACATAATGTGTTTCTTCATTCTACAAACGAATATCGAGTACAAGTACAGTACATGTTTAGCAACTCCCCTGAGTTGCTTCATGTGTGTGCATTCAACACCTATCAAATTTGGTTTCCAGTAAAATTCAGGCTCCACTCTCGAGTAAATTACAAAACATTTTGGCAGCTATCGATTCAACCCTATAGACAATGATAGAGAGTCCATACTCCTCTGTAGAATCAATGCCACATATTATTTAGACAACCAACTTTTTCCAATGAAAATGTCCGGGGGAAAAACAAACAAAAACAAAACCAAACAGCAGGTTTTTTACTTTCATTCTAGAAATGTCCGATAGTACGTTCACATCGGGTACATGGAAAATATTCAGTTCAGGATATGACCAATACTGTACAGAGTAGTAACTTGATAGGACCTTGGTCGAATGCTCCGGTGGATTTCACAAAACTAGTCCTTACTTAGGATGAGTCCTAACTTATGACTAGTCCTATAAGTTAGGACTAGTTACTTGTCCTAACTTGAGATAAGACTAGTCCTAGCGCTTTGTGAAATCCACACCAGCCACTTTGAGCAAGTGTACAATATGTACTAAAGTAAGCTGCCAGCGACCTCAATGGATCAAGGAAAAAATAAAACACGTGTGAAATCAGAAAAAAAAAAATCCTGAAAAATTGCAGGGCCTGTTTTTGTGGGTTTTTTTTTACTTCATAATCACTGTGTTGTACCCAGACAGGATGGATGTCCCTGGATCTCGCCACTTTTACAATGTAATGTGTCAGCGATCATGATTCATAAACTTGTAGTGCAAAAAATTTGATGAGTTGAACAACTGTCTCGCACTGTATCCTGTATTTCTGGTTAAGAGTTAAGTCTAGCGCTCCAGCGGTAAATTCAAAACCGGGGGGCCCAATTTCATAAAGCTATTACAAGCAGAATATGGTGCTGAGCATATTTTTTTCTGGGAAGCGAAAAATAAACAGGGAACCAGTCACAAATAATAACCATGACATGGTCTTTCGGCTGGTAATCTGTTTCTGCTAAGCATTTTGTTGTGCTTAACAGCTTTATTTTATTGGGCCCTGGGAGCCAATTTCTCAGAGCTGTTAAGTCTGCAAACTTTGCTTAGCAAGTAAAGGTTCCCAGCCAAATGGCCTTGTGGTATATACCGTTTGTGACTGGTACCCTGAACAAATTCTGCTTAGCAAATAACTTTTGTTAAGAAGTATTTTTCTTCTTGCCAGCTCTAAGAAATCGGCCCCGGATCAAGGGAAATGAGTTGCATGACTGAATCGAATGGAAATATTTTTAAATCGAATGATGCGTCATTGCAGAACAGTCTAGTGCACCGGACTCAAGTTCTGATGGCCAAGTCATCGGGGTGTGGGTTCGAATCCCGATCATGACACTTGTGTCCTTGAAGCGAGACACTTCAACTATAATTGCGTCTCTTCACCTAGGGGGTAACCTTTTTGGGGGTAAAGTTTTAAATGGAGCGGGCTTGACATGGTACTCATTTCCCATTGATCAGGTTAACTTGCAACGATGCAATTTTTTTTTGGCGTCAAATGAGAGCGGAGAAATTTGTTCTACTTACATGTGGCTTGATGTAAACCTGGATGGACTGCTCTTGGGTTTGAATCACACACTGGGTACTGGCGTCATGCTGCTCGGGTGGAGTCTGGATGACCTGGAAAGAACAAAGAGCCTCTTTAGGATATGGACATAAATGTGTGTCGGAAGTTGCTGGAAACTCCAAAGAGGGTGTCTAAATTGTTCACTTCCAACTCATCACCAGTAGATAAGGACGTCGAAGTTGAGAAGAGGGTGTCCAAGAGACACCAAGACACCCCCGTCTGGCTAAGACTATGATGAGGGGGTGGGGGAAGGGGAAAGGGACAGAGTGTTCGTTAATAGGTAGCTTGGCCTTTATATAATTGGCCTTTTTTCAATTTTATATTACTTTTGGGTACACCATCATCTCTTCTTGGAAAAGGTAGTGGCTCTGAAAAGAAATGCTTGGCTGTAATCATGGAGGTAATTTATTTTATAATATTAATAATAAATAATAATAATGATAATAGTAATAATAACAATAACAATAATAATACAGAGCTTTTATATAGCACTTTATTTACAGGCATCTGAAAGTGTTAATTATTTTGTTTAGTTTGATTTATGGGCTAGCTAATACTTCAAATGGAGATGGCATTTGTCGGAGCAAATCGATGGCTCTATAACACTCTTACTTAAAGGGTCACGTACACAATCTAAAACTGTGTAATATCCTCAAAGCACAGAATAATACAAGATGCTCAACCATAAACACTGAGCCCAAGAGCGAGTGGTAATACACTGACCCGATTCTGACCGCCCCACCCTAGGAAAGGGAAAACTACCAAGAACCCCCCCCCACAAACTTGATTGAGTTAGCCACTCCTTTAACCTTATCATGAATCACTTCCTACGAGATCTTTGTCTTGGTATGTGTAGATGTTAGTTTTGATTTCAACGATCCCTTGAGTTCCATTGATGTACGTTTACAATCCCTTCCCTGCCCTCCCCCCCCCCCCACCCCCCTCAATCCCACAGAGCATTATCTTGAACAAACATATTTCTGGGCAATCATGGACCTTGAATTCTCAAGCTGCGATGAGATATATGGATCGGTGGAATCAACTAAGATCCTCTAAAGAGATTGAAAGTGACATGACAAATAACAGTTGGTCAAAGATAGAGTCCATTCTTCATTGGCGATTTGATAAATGGCTGGATGTATCAATTATTTGATTAAAGCCAAAGCAAAGCAGAGATAAAGAGAGTGAAGACTTTTGGTAGTGCAGCCTTCATACGAATGAAGATATTGCACTGTGATGCAACTATACTAAAGTGTCTCGCTCAAGACTGAACTAGATAATACATTCCAACATGAAGAAGAAGGAAAAAAAAATGGGAGATAGATGTACCTGTTGTAGTTGCAGTTCTTTCAACTGGTGTTGCGTGTCTGCTAAAAGTTCCTGTAAATTCTTCACTTCCTTCCGAAGAACATGGTTTTCCTGGTAGAAAAAAAAGCAGAAGACAAACGAGGGCAAAAAAGGGATGAGAGAAGAGGAAGTGAGATCAACGGATGCCATTCATGTAACACAGGAGGTCCACTTCAACCGTGATTTTGATCAGTCAAGAGTGAGAATAATGAATATCAGCTAAAAAAGGAATAATCAGTGATCTAGCGGCAATGGGGTACAGGTTTCTCCCCGGGATATTTTCAAACTTGTGGGGCATTCTGGACCCATATTCTGCAAGTTTGGTCCGAGCACGCTGAATTGAAACGAGGTCCTTGGCATGTCTTTTGCTTGATGTTTATGCTTGGTTCTGAAAGTTGACCCAAATTTTGCCAAGTTTGGCCGGAGCACGCTGAATTGAAAACGAAGTCCTCGGAATGTTTCTTGCTTGATGTTTATGTTTGGTTCTAAAAGCTGACCCAAATTTTGCCAAGTTTGGCCGGAGCACGCTGAATTGAAAACGAAGTCCTCGGAATGTTTCTTGCTTAATGTTTATGTTTGGTTATAAGTAACCTCTACTTTGCAACCTGGAGCATTTTAAAAGGTTTTATTTTATGATTTTTGTAAATTTGATCTCAATTCTTTGAATATAACCCGTCTGTTAACAGCGCTAATTTGTAGAGGACACCCTTAGCAGCCAGCCTTACCTCCTTGAGATCATCAATGATTACTTCCTGTATGGGGTTGTCCTCGCTCATCGGACTGGTCAACGGACTGGTGCAAGGACTCTGTCAAATGAAAAACGGACATTGTCTAATCTTAATGCTTGATAACGGAGGACACCTACTAATACATGGGTGCATGCGTACGCCTTCTCGGTATCTTGCCCCTTCCTTTCACCTCTGTGGACCTTGGTTCGAATACCACCTCAGACCGGAGCCTCACATGTGGATTGGGTTTTCAGTCAATGCCTGATTAGTGGGTTCTCCCTGTTAGGGGGTTTTCTTTCCCAAATCTTCGTCATCTTCTCTACACAATTATCATCAGTCTTACGGTTTTAGTGACCCTTTTTCCAGTAATTGATTTTCCTGACAAATTTATAACTTTACTAATGTCATCGACAGTCCTTAAATCTCGGATTCTTCATTGACAAATACGTTGGCGTAATTGTTGTGTATTTAACTTACCGGAAGGGCTTGTTCAAATGGGGACGATGTGCTATCAACCTGGACAGAAACAAAAATAAAAAAAATCATCCTCAAGATGAATTTGCAAAGAAAGGTTTCTCCAAGGTGAAAAGCCAAATTGTCATTACGTTTTTAACTGGTTACCAGCCAATTTGAAGTGTTTGCTACTTGTTCCCCCGATATTATTTGCAAAAAAAAACATAAGCAGGTGTGAGAATCATTGATGACAAAAAGGTAGCTGGGCTCAAAATCTTAGGAAGTATATTAAAATGACGGCATCTCTACCTTCTGGTTAAACTTCTTGAACTGCTATATAGATTTTAAGAAACTTTTCAGAACAGTACCCTCAGCACTAGAGAAGTACATCAAACAGCATAATTTCTTCATACCAGAAGACAATAACAGCTACTTGTTTTCACCAGGCTAACATAAAAAGTCTGAAATTTCTTATTCTTAAAATAAGCGCTATTTTCCTCGTTAAAATGCTGAACAGATAATCAACGAATACCAGCATAGTTCTAAGTAGAACAGAAGAGTCTAGAAGCAATGCTAAGAACACATACAAGCTCCATGGGACTTGGCTCATGACACTAGTGTTCCCTGGGTACCAAACTTAATGTTTAGTAAAGATTGCTTTGTGGCCATACAATGTAGGTACCAAGTTGACTGTTTCCTTATCGGCCACTCCTCCCCCCCCCAACCTTCCTGCAAGTCCCCAAGGTGCTCACAGCCTGAAGAGCTCTCTTGAGTTTAACACTATTGTTCCCTGGCGACCAAACTTAATGTTTTAGTAAAGATTGCTTTGTGGTCATACAAAGGGGGTACCAAGATGACCGTTTCCCTATCGGCCGCTCCTCCCCCCACCCCACCTTTCCACAAGTCCCTAAGGTACTCACAGCCTGGAGAGCTCTCTTGAGTTTGAACAGCATGGTCTTCACTGAGGTCATATCCTGGATCATGTGTCTGTACACCACTGCGTCCACCAGAACCGCCCCTTCCTCTTCGGGGGGAAAGCTTGGCCATCTCGGGGGTCGTAGCGGGTGGCTGTTCCCTCCGCTCTGTGACCTGACACGGGTTGACGAGCTGTTGGCGTTGCCATTCTTGTTCCTGGATTCATTTCAGAGAAAATACTGTTAAGAATTGGGGGATTCGGAGCGCATCATTATATAGGTCTCAGATGTGGAGTGCTTTGTGTACCGTGAAAAATTATATTAAATGCCCGTAACCACACCAACGGCACTCACAAATGCGAAGTACAACAAAACACGGTTTGAATACAGCCATGTGCTGATGAGAGATTAATTCGTGCTGTGTTGAACACTTTCCTAAAAAATTGTAAAATAGGTGGAATATTTTCCAAGACCCTTACCACTGACAGCGACTGGCTGCAGTCTTCAAATGTTTAACTGGTATTCTTTACTTGAGTGCAAAGTAAGGCCTTGTCCGAATCAAATGACTTCGGCTACGGCTATGGCCAGTGGCTGCAACGACAACGTTGAAGAATAGGACTTTTCAGCGTTCCAGCCATAACAGCCGAAGCCATTAATTCCTACACCGCCTGAATCAGTTATTTTCGCAGCAATCTTGTTTGGTCTCCTGACTGCAAAGTGCGACCGTGCTAATGACAACTCAAAGAAAGGAGTCAGGCTATTTCCCCCCGACTCTATTAGATTCAAATGACTTCATTTTGTATTGAAAAAAAACCCCAAAAGTGGCGTTCCATTCGGCCATCATATCATCATGTTTCAGAAGCATGCACATGTTTCATGGTTAACACTAAAAACACTGCAAAGGTCGGCAAGATTTACATACATGTACATTCTACATGAACAAGCAGAAAGTGAAGGAAAACACAGCAAAGTACGGCAGTATGGCATCTACATGACAGGCAATAACGGTCGACCGCTGTTAGTTTAAAAAATTCGCACTTCCAAAACATCTATAAGCAACAACAACTTTTCCCGTCTCTTCAAAATCAAAATATTATTTAGTAACCGTCTACAACAATCGGTAAAAGGAATGGAAATTGTCCTTTTGTTTATGCTGTTTATCTTGTCTGGCGGCCACTTTTATATTTTCAAAGTTTTTTTTTTTTTTTTTTTTTTTTTTGATAGACACATGCCATTTGCATTACTCACGCTCTAAAAACGTTACTTCTATGAGTTGGCACAGACCTTGGAATTGTAGGGGGGACAAAAATGGAGTAATTCCATTGTGACATGTGGTAAACATTACCATCAACAGAAAAATTTCCCACTATTAAAAATAACACACTGTGTATACATGGAGCTTGTGCTTGTCTGCGTCACAGAATCTATTAATGTTAAAACATGTTGTTTTTCTCTTCATTTTGTGTGTTTAACTCAAGCGTGAAACACAAGGTTAAGGATCGTTTCCCCGCTGTCTGGGAAATGCCTCAGCATTCAAATTGTGGCCAACCCTTATTTTACTCTTAAAAATGTACTTTCAAGTTACATTGTTTTGCATTAAAGTTCACAAAACAGCACACAATAGTTATAGTTTTGTTTATCAACCTGTTACAGTAACCCTAACTCCCTTGAGTAGTTTACTATGGTCCTTCCTCACTCTAACCATAGAGCAAGGAACAGAGACCAAGTCCAACACCATAAGGTAACTCAATACCAAACGGTTGGACACTTGATTAACGTGGTTCCCAATAATACATCTTCGAAAGTGATATTTGAAGCTTTACATGATGTGAAAGATAAGTGACTATAAACTAGTAAACTTGCGGGTACAACCAGGTATAAATCTCTTTTGGGAGGAGTGGTGGCTCTGAAACCACACCGGCTCTTTTCAGAGTCACCACACCTCCCAAAAGAGATGTGGTTGTGCCCGCAAGTTTACTAGTTTACTAGTTTACTAGTTATAGTCACTTGATACATCTTCAATAAGCCAGTTTGAGATATGGTGGACACAATACTATGACACTATTAGGCTTGGGTAAATTTGTCTGTATTGACCCCTTGCACGCACGTCACACGCGCCGACTGTGCCCAAGCTCACCATTTTGGTGGTCAATAGTGATCTTGCTGGCTAGTTCAGTGTTGAAAACCGTCCCTATTTCATGTGAAATGTGGACCAGTGAAAAAGCTCGGGGACCAGTGAAAAAGCTGGGGGACCAGTTAAATGACCAGCTAACTGGTCTCACTGGCTAGTCCCTGAAAAAGAAGTTAAAGGGCAAATCCTGCTGAGAAGACCACGCTGAGGCTGTGGTGTTTAAAGGTTGTGCATGCAGGGAAGTGGAAAAAACAATTTTGCCAAGACATAGCCCCTTTAAGAAAACAGCTCCCTGTTATGTACTCAATTTTTCTTTTCTTTTTTCCTGCGAAAGGTGCAACCCCTCATTGTGATCAAACTTCCGCAGGTGGCTGATGAAAGTGAAACTTTACAATGAGCATGAATAATAATAACACAACAATAACAACACAGCATTTGCTAAAGCGCCTTTGGCCAAGGATACAAACGCGCATACAAGCAGAAACTTAACGGCTGAATAGATAGGTTTTGAAATTCTTTCTGAACTCAGAAATGGAGATGGAGTTCCTCAGAGGTTGTGGTAGTGTATTCATCAAATATTTTGTTCCCTCTTTTATGTACATACATGTATGGCCACATTGCATTTTTTTATTAATTTTTTTTTTTTTTTTTTTTTTTAAATAAGGGATTTCAAGTTTTATTTTCATTGGCTTCCCAGGGTAGTAATAATGCATGTGTCAGATATGACTAGCTCCCTGGGCAGCTTCCTCCTAAATCCCCTTCTCAGCTCAGTGTTTATCATCAGTCTGTTACAAATGCACACAGGTTCGGACTGAGGACCCAGCCATTGCACAAACATTAAAATGTCTCAAAGAATATAGACCATGTGACCCTTGTTTACAAAAGAGTGACCTTGTACATTCCAGGGCAATTACTGGCAGGCAAGATACTGCATGGGACATATGAGAAATTTTACATTTTGTATTATAATTTCCACATAAATTCAATGGCTATTAAAATGAGAGCTGAACTAGTTGTGAGATGTGCCCCTTTCCTTCATATCCAAAGTTGATGACAATCGGACAGTGCAATCTCCATAAAATGAAAGATTTAAAGTATTTTCCCATTGAGCCGTGTACAAATCCTGCCTGCAGGAAGTCCAGGTTCTGTGGCTCTTTTGTAAACATGTGATGTCACAGGTAACATGGTGTATATGTTCAGGGTTTATAGACCTGTATGCATGGTCGCCATCTTTGTCAAGTTCCCTGTGTACAAAAGCAATAATGACCAATGGTTCTCATTTTGTAAAAGGGGCTCAGACTATATTTCTTCTTGTCTGGGTACAATGATTTGAATGGGAGACTTTGGAATGCTAGGTGGCAGTAGACGTCTATATTGTTTGTATAGTTCTGAGCATGCGCATATTTCCGGAAACAACGGATGGTAAGTCTGCTGCCACCTAGTGTCCTCATAAGTCTCCCCATTGGATAAAACACAAGATTGCGTTCCTGCTGATACCCTACTTATCTTTCACAAATTAAGTATTGTAATTTCTACATCCGTGTCTAGAAATTCTGATCAAAACCCTTACTGTAGGCCCTACACTCCACATAGAAATGACTGATACATATTTTCCAAACACAGGGATCTCGGGCCCATCCCCCCACCCTCTCCCCATCCCCACCCCACCCGCCCTCACCCCATCCCCAGAAAAATGCCACAGAATTACATGTAGGTGTTGCTATTAAATTGCAAGTGAATTCAAGGTGTTAATGTAGGTGAGAAAACACTGTAAGAAGGTTAATATATTCAACATACACACTGTGTAAACAGGCACAAGTACTTGGCTGTCTGGCAGGCATAAAAAGCCAGGCAATGTTTTGTCATTTTTCAACATGTTTTATATTTTTTTTTAAAGCAAAACAGAGCTCCTGGAAGAAAACCAAGATGACGCCACAACTTATTATTAAAAAAAGGTCAAAATACGCAACAAGAAAGCGGAGAGAATCTGTAAGAAAGAGTGTCGTTAGTGCATCAGAGACATGCAGGAGCAACAAGTGAGGTAAGAAGACGTACGAAGCAAAAACCACCAGGTGCTGCTTTAGATATAAACACCCAAACTGAACTATATGGAGGAAGAAAAAAGCACAGGAACGACTGAGAGGAAAAGGATGTGAGATGATGATGCTAAGCGAAGACATGGTCAAGTTAAGTGGTGGGTCGGCAAGCACTGATAAAGTGTAACTGCTGTCAGTTGGTGATGCTGCATGTAACTGAGCTTAAAACTGCTAAAGAGAAAGCAAAGTGAAGTGTAAAAAGGAAGACGATTCTACAAGAAATTTCTCTCTACTGCAAAGCAGTTACAGGGTGGTTTCAATTTGCCTTACTCACAAGTCGGCCATCTTAATGTCTGTTCACATGACTGCAAAGGTTTTAAAGCATGCAATGCTCAATTTATATGTGGTGACAAGACTACTTTGGTCTGGTTGCAGTGAACAACCTCGCTATCAAATGTCAACGTTTTTTTTTGTTTCACTGACTGAAAGTGCTACATCCACGTAGTTCTGTATTTGTTTTAATGACAGGAATGAAAAACTGCTATTCACGTGCAACGACAACTGGTCCTTTTTTTTTATTGATGAATGCAGCAAGTCAGCTCACAGAGGGTTGGTGTGAAAAATATAGTCTGCCAATTTGTGAATAAGGCAAACGGCTGGTTGCTGGCGAGGGGCTACATACATGTACGTGTACATGACTCATCATGTCCAACAGCAATCCCTTCATCGTCCAGCCAGCCCTAAATCCATCCCCAAATAGACCATGTCATCTTGTTTACGAAAAAGAGTGACCTTGTGCGTTCCAGAGCATTTCCTAGCAGGCAAGATACTACAAGTTAAATACATACATACATTGATGTAAGAAACTTTGAATTTCAGTTTCACCATACATGTAAATTCAATTTTGTATTGAGATGTACCCCTATCTCCATTATCAAAGTTTGTAAAAATTAAAATCTCCTTAAATTGTTTGTTTTTATGTTTTCTTCTACATTCCCCCCCCCCCCAAATCCTGCCTACAGGAAGTCCACGCTCTGTGGCTCTTTTTGTAAGCATGTGATGTCACGAGTCACATGGTCTACAGCAGCTGATCAGAGATGGAGAAGAGAAAGCAATCCGGCACCAAGAATTAATCCCCGAACAAATTGCAAAAGCACCACACACAAACTCAAGAGAGAAAAAACACACACGGCAGTGTACCTGTCCGAATCACGATAACTAGAACTGTTAATGAGTGACTGGAGCTCCTCCACCGGCGACTGGCAAGCCTCGTCCGGCACGGGGTGGGCGGGGTAATTCCTACCCCCTCTTCGTCCTGGGGGTAGCCCCAGGGGTGACGGTGCCAAACCCCTGGTCACGCCGACCCTAGGGTGAGAAATTAGATGTAAAAACATGCAGGAGAGGAATGGAATTATTGATTAATTCAAAACATGAGAATGTACAACTTATTGTTATTCACTGTACACATACACTCGGATATATCACAACAAAACATAAGCCCACTTTTGTTGCAGCTGCAAAATTATGATAAATACACAAATATTGATTATTCAGTAATTAGCAAAACAATCACTAGAAACATATGAGGACAGTATCGACTGGTTTAAATACAGATTCTACAAACCGTACACCCGGCCTTGGACTTGACAATGGATACCAATGTAGCTGGGTCACGTTCCGTATCCCTAACCTTGGACGTGATGACCATTCATTATTCATTTTTAAAATTTAAAATACAGACAGTACAATATAGTGGGTTTCAAATTTAACACTAGACTCCATTTACATAATGTAATGTTCATATGATTTGAAGAATCCATTTCATCCATACAGCACGTGTCTTTTCATGAACAGACATAATGCTACATGTGTAGATACGTAAATTACAAGCCTAGTATCCAATATGCATTTGCATTACTTACAATTTATGGTAAGCACATGGTATAGTAAATGTGGATGTAGCGGAAATACATTTTAGACTATGTGTACAAAAACAGAATGTCACTTTAAAAAACAAAAATAACTCCACTCTTTCATCTACGTTGACACACAAGGTGACAGCTCTATGTTGGTGAATTTATGCATCAATAAATTTGAATGACGTGCACATGTACTTGTTAAAAATGAATTTTTGGGTGAACCCAAAAATTGATTTAAAATTTACCCAGTCAGTTTCCATTGTGGTTTATTACTTGTTAAAAATGCTGACATGTTTGTACATTGGTAACTATAACATTGTACATTATGCATGGGGCTTACACATGTAGGAAAAAAATACCTACAAAGTGTACCCATGTAAAAATCTATAATTGTCAAAAAAAAAAAATCTCATGGAAACAAAGCCATGCATTTTGCCTACAGTTTGCATTAGTTTATACAGTGGGCATAAATTAAGGAATGCACTACAACACTGGAGCACAGCTTCTTTATTGGACTCCATTCACTAATCATGACACACTACTGAAGTGCAGCACACTAAGTACCATGAAGTACACACAACCACTTCGGTTGTCCATCGAAAAAATTAACATAATTTCCCTGTTTCGACAAGGTTTTTCTTTTCTTTTCACAGGCGATCAGGGACTGGTAACTAAAAAGTAATAAACAATCATCTAAAACATACATGTACACGTGTACAACATGAACATATTGTGTAATCATGTTTTCAGTTTCCAGCTGTAAATGTATTCATGATGTAAATGTATTCAGTTTTTGTGACCAATGTATTTATTTACAGACCGATCCATTAAACTCCGCCCTAAACACAATGACCGATCACGACATTGGTTACAAGCCTGATATTTCACGAAGGCAACGGAGGCAATTGCCTCCGTTGCCCCTGTTCATTGCCTTGGTGCCCTTGAAATGTTCCAATTAGAAATTTACAATTTCTTCATAGAGGGGCCCTTTATCAAATAGAAAATGCGTTGCTGCCCTTGCCATTTCAAGAACGAAGCAATCAGGCCTGTGGTTACACCACCAATGTACATGTGGCCAGTACAATGCGTCCGATCAATGCCACACTGCACAACATGAATGTGTGCGCTATAAGTATGCAAATACGTTTATTTTTTTCCTTCTCTAAAAAAAAAAATATGTGAGCAATGATTTTATCTTAGTACTACAATAAAAGGGGGAAAAATGTTTTTGCATGTGTCAGTCAATTTATTTGTGAGCTTCTGTGTGTGGGCAGAATCTTCAAGAAACACTACATGTATGTGTAAATAATTGACATTACCTCCACAATTACAAAAGTACATACACACGTACATATGTACTAACAATGTACATGGTACATGTATATGATGCATATGTACATGTACATCAGTTCTGTCTACTGCACAATAACCAGCCTTATGATGTCATTTGTTTATCATTGTGTGTGCATGGTGTGTGTGACTTTCCTGTGCTAGCAGCTGCAATAAATTATGAATTTTCTAGTTCAGTTTGTGTTGTTGTCCCAGTAGACTACTGTCAGTTCACACTGTACAGACATCACCCTACTGTAAATTCTTTGAGCAACATTCGGTTGCCACAGCAGAGCAATTTTATGTGCTGATTGTGAAGACACACTGGTTTCCCCTTTGTGAAAGTTTGACTCAACACCCTTACCCTGTCAAAAATGCAACTAAAATGCCCCAGTTGGTAAAGGCTGTTGCTGTTTATTTATCAGGCAGACAAAAAAGAAAATCTACTATCAGATGAAGGTCTGACATTTGCCATCCCTGTAAAACATAATGTCTAAACGATTTTGATACGAAAATGACAAAGTCCATGTTGTAAACAGGAATCGTACATGATCTACAAAGTACCTGCAAATGAAACTATTCACCATGTTCACAGTAACTGCTTTGTATTGAGCGAATGAATCAACAATCTTAAACAACACTTCAAAATCTGAACACTGAACAAAGCATTGTCTATGACATGTTGTGTGGTGGCTTGTGGCCGAATGGCCTAGCACATCGAATTCAAGTTTTGGTGGCGCGTACATGAAGGTTCACCGGATTGTGGGTTCGAATCCAGCTCGTGACACTTGTGTCCTTGAGCAAGACACTTTATGTTTACTATAATCGCTTCTCATCACCCAAATGAATACCTGCAAGGGTAGAGATTGTTGATGGGAATGATCAGCAGCCTGTGCGTTGATTTGGCTGCTGGTGCTGCATACTCCAAAGGAGTTGAGATGGATTAAGAATGCTTCAGGGCCCGATGAACAGGGGTAATTAATACTGTAAGGCGCTTTGAGAGGTTTACATGCACTGTACATGTACTTGGCTGGATAAAGGCATTAATAAAACACGTTAAAATTATTAAAAGCTGCGAAGAAGACCATTGGAACATTGCACCCTTTCCCTGCCCACCCCACTAGTGATAATGGTGCCAGAACAAACAAATTGTACGTCAATTTTTCACACTTTAACACAAAACGGCTGTACATGTCAGTCAATTGCAAGGTCTCATATTTCAAAGTCTGTGTTTACTGCATGTTCAGCATGTTTATTTACAAAGTGGAGATGAAGAGTAAGTTTTGCCACAAAAATCCATCATGGACAAAACTGCACCTACTCATGTACTGAACAGTGAAATGTTTATTCAGTAATGCATACTGCACATCATGAACATGTAGTATTCTGAACAAGTGAATGATTTCTTTCAGTCTTGCAGAGCTCCGCAAAATTTGACTGGAGTGTGTCAGACAGACTTAACAAGACCAAGTAGGCCTTTCTTTCTTTAAAAAAACAAAACAAAAAACCTTTTAACTTTGAGGTTGAAAAGCTAACATTTGCACAAAATACTTGGCTGCTGGTAGTGTGAGATCATGTCAAGTCCTGACAATACAAAACTCATAATTTGTTTCTTTTAACTCAGTTCTATTGCGAATCGTCGACAGATTATTTTTCATTCAGTGTCATAAATTAATTTTTATAACTTCTTTGAGTTGACCACAGAAAAATAGCTACTGATATAAAAAAAAAAAAAAAAAAAAAAAAGCAAAAACATTTCCAACACATTTGGCCAAAAATCAGGTGATGCATCTTCAAGGGTTGCTTGATTAAGGCGCATTTCATCATCCTCTTTGGGAGAAGAGGGGGTTCAATTGGGGTAACCTTATCCCCTTTGGGTAAATTCATATCTCATTCGGGGTAGTTTGTTGAAAGTGATGGGGGTGTGCTCTCTTGTGTGTCATCGCACACTACAAAAACAAATTTTAAGTTTATACACCTGTTTTGGGTTCACCTGTAAGTGTGAGCCAAGTAGAATAAAAAAACAACTAATCAATCATCACCTTCGACAACCATACTTGCTAGCAGTGTCACTGGAGAAAAAAACCCACTAATCCATCTACATGTAATATGACAAATGTGCTGAAAAAAAATATAGTAATCAACATGTTCTCCATTTCCTCATTTTGTTATTGCATTCTGCAAGGCAGATCTTTTCACGGTTCGCCTCCTAATACTGTGTACTTTCCCAGTTTGCATTTTCTGACTTGCATAATTTTTTCGAAAATCAACCGCACTGTAAGTAATTCACGAAGCATATGGTGCAGTGAGTCAGGGCTGAGTGCAGTTTGTCAGAGCTCGTGACGTCACCCGGGTAAACGGCCCAGCCTGTGAAGATTAATAATGAACAGTCATTGGAGGATGGCAATGACTTGAGATATTTTTGTACTGTACATACATACATGTACACTCAGTACACGAACACGGTACACATTGACCATAGACATGATAGAGCAACTCTGTCCTTGCTCTATGCATTGGCCATGTGCATGTACATGATACGTGTGTGTATGCATTTTTATTGTCGAATAGGGCCTACACACTTCATGTACTAATCAACAGAAAATTAAATCAAACTTACATGTAAGAGGGGTCTAATGATTTTTCTTAAAGGATTTAGAAAGTGCTTGCACAGAGTATTCTAAAATTGTATCATGTAATGTAAACCTACATGTTACATGGGTGTGTGGTTCTAACAAACATGAAATGTTTGGAGATAAAAAAAAATTCTCTTGCACATAATGCATGTACTGCACACTGTAGGCCCTATTGTTGTAACTACTACTAGGCAGTTTGGTTCTTCAAAACACACTGAAAACATAAATGTATTTATATACACACAATCTAACCTGGTCCGATTGTTAGCATGGTTACCATTTTAAAATCCACGCATTACTTGCTAAATCACAAACTGTATAAATGTACGTACATGATGTAAAATGTAGGCCTAGAAACATGTAGTACAGTAGCACGATGTAGTGTATTCTATTTCATTTCCTTTGTCAACTACATGTAAAACAAAAAGGAAAAAAATCTTCATGCATGAATTGATGTGTACACTTCTTGCATGGTCATACATCAGTTGTGGAACTGAAACAAACTGCTTTGTTGTCTTTGATTTTTTGCTTCAGAACTTCTGTACATGTAACTCCCATAAGAACATGAAACATTTGCAAAAAGATATTTGAACTGTACAGGTTTGCAAACGTACAGTATGTCATATTATTATAACATGACTGATAGATGTTTAAGTGTTGTTCAGCTACTGTCTGAATGTTACGTTTGGGTGTTTTTAGATCTAAAAACAAACGTTATGTTGCAAAACAAATACACACATGAAAATGGGTCTTCCCATGTTTGCAAATTGCTATGGATCATGATTGGTGTAAAAAAAAACCTTGCAGGAATACTGTGGTCAGTGTAATACACTCTTTATACTGGTATTTGTCGCATCTGTTCTGCAATTCCAAGGTGTTCCCAGAGTCAATTCCCTCCATGTCCCTAGTTTCGACCTTGCCCTCTATTGAAGACATTCGAAGAGGCATTAAACATAAAAAGATCCTTTTCTACCCAAATCCAACACCATGGTCATTCAACATCTAAACTGCTGATTATGGTCGTATGCCCAACGGTACCCCAAAGTATAATCAATTTTATTGGTGCAGTCCTCAGTTCAACAGAATCAAACAAAACCTGCAGATGGATTTTGATGGGTTGGAGATGGTTAGGTTACTTCATTGTGGTAGACCCTCATCTCTCATTTTATCTTTGATTGTTTGTGTTTTTTAAATTGGTTTTTTTTTTTGAGTGATGAATTGCACTTTTGATAGATGTTCCTACATGTACTCCCTTTTGATGTTTTACCCTGAGCCTCTGAGCCTTCTTTTTTAATGATTGTATTTTTCATCTATTTGTAAAATTTTAAAGCTCGTCTCTCCTTTAACTGCATCTTTTTTTAAATCAATTTTGTAAGTGTTTTATTTATTTTTTTTCTGAATGTAATTTCTAATCATGATCAATATTACCATCAATAAATAAGCTGTTATTATTGAATACATGTAGACTAAGATTAGACATAGTACAACAAAAGTATGTTTTTTTTCCCTCCTGTTTTTTCCTCTCTTTTTGTGGTGGGTTAAGGAAAACTTGCCTTGCCCCTCTTGGACTACAACTCCAGGGCACACGGCTTTCAAGGTGTTACAATATGGTTGCTTCACCTCATAAAATCATTCGTAAAAAGCTCTCCCAATTTGATTGTTATACATGTACATTCAGGCCTTGAATTAAACAGAGGCCACAGAGGCCATGGCCTCTATTGCCCTGGTCTTGGCCTTGGTGCCCCTTCAAAAGTTTCCCACAAATTTTCCAATGGAAGTGCCCTTTACAAAATGAAAATGGCCTTGCCCTCTCCAGGATGAAATTCCAGCCCTGTAAATGAAGTGCATCTTTCTGATAATAAAACCAAGGAATCCCCAAAAGTGCCTCGCCTTGTAACACATTTAAGCCCCAAGATACCTGTGAAGAGAAAATGCTGAATTCGGCACCAGGAGTACTGTATGCATTTATATTAAAACTGCGTGTGCGCTTTTGAAGTACTGTAACTACAAGGTCAGTTCAGAGGGGTTTTCAAAATGCCATTTACTTTTGAAACATTCAGTATGCATTTTGGGAGTGACCTTTTAAATTTTGAAGTACATTGTGCTGTCTGACAGAAAATACTCTTTTTTTGACTTGAGAGCAACAGACAAGTAAGCACCCTCAACTGTACATGTCAGACTAAATCTTTCTGACAGGGAAATTACTCATTCTACCTCAAACAGTGCTGGCGATCTAATCCAACAATTATCGAACCCAGACTTACTCCATCTGCCCTCCCCGTTACACACTGCAGATTTATTGAGTTAAGAGAAAGAAGGGGCATATCCTGTGTGTAGTTATGACCCACCTTTTTTCCAGACTGCAGCTAGACGGCAGCTGATCCACGCTGACGGCCCTGGCCCGACCCGTCCAGCCGTGTTGCGTCCTGTGCATGGCCGCCGTTTCCTCCACGCTCAAGCTGCGACTGAGGAGACACGATTCGTCCCTGGTGTCAAACATGTCATCATCCAGGTACCGGCTGTCGCACATAAGGTCCTCTGAACACAACGAGTCCAGTTCGCAGGAGTCTAGGGACTCGGAACAATGCTTTATGGCGCTGATGTGGGGATTTCGGAGGTGAAGGGGAAGTTCTACTGGTCTTGCAGGTGTCGAAAAAGCATCTACAGACGACTGGACAGCCCCCATAGTGTTTGAGGTATGTCGATGTCTTGGCGATAACAATGGATCAGTATGGGAGTTTTTAATGCTAGCATACACTGGAGTGATTTCCTTCGGGATGTCTCGCGCAGGGCTAGCAGTCGGTCGGGACACGTCTTGCCTGAGCAGTGTGACTTCATCAAGTGCCCTGGACTGGGATCCTGACTCGCACGGCCCGTCACCGTCTTTTTCTACTGCTGTACTGATTGGAGGCTCCTGAGCACAGGAAATTGAGTTTTCCTTCCTGACCACCCCGGGAGATTCTTTAGGTAACTCCTGCTCGACAGTCGTTCCAGTGTTCCCAGCACTGTAGTCCACGGGCTCCAGCTTGAACGTGGTGTTCACAATACAAGTCGGTGATTCCTCGATAGGATATGTCCGATCAAGAATACTGGGATTAACGCCACCACCGCTGTTGTCTTTGCTGAAAGTTCTGTTCATCTGAGTCAGCTGCAGTTTGTTATTCGAGTTATCGTTTTGGGTTGTTGTACTTCCAGCAGTTCTCAATTTATCATGCAGTGGGGACGTTGAGCTTGACAAGCTTATTCCGCTGGAGTTAAAGCCCTCCGATTGGCTGCTGCTGGCCTGGCGTTTAAGACCCCTCGGCTCGTCGCTAAAGACACTTTTGTACAGCATGGGCTGCCCGTAGACTTTGAAGCTGCTGTTTGAACTGCAGGAGCTGCGATCGCTCTCGGGTGTTTTGACACTACTCGTTGACTCCCTGTCTGGTGGGGAGCCAAGGGGCAACTGCAGATCCAAACTGAGGCTCTTGATGTTACACCCTGTGCCCCTCGCTTGCTGGATGTTTGCATTCAATTCGTCCCTTTGATTCTTCGCTTCGGCCTTTTTGCTGCTGCCGTTTGTGGTGCCGTTCTCGAATGAAGTGATTTTCTGCCAGGCAAAACCAAAGCCAAACCGCGAGGATTTCTGGGTCGTTGTGGTTGCACCACCCTGCTGAGTTCGCTTCCCACCATTGTCCACAGTAGACGATTTCCCATTTCCATTCTTTTTACCATTAGTTCTGCTCTCTTCATCCTTCAGATCACTCAGACGCTTCTCGTAGCTTGCGACAATAGAAGACGTTTTCGACCTCCTCTTCACGTTGTCATCCTTGCGATTTTTCACCTGGCTTGGGGGTCTTATCTTCACACCACCATTCAGGTCCTCCTCTGCACTCCGTAAGTGCATGTCAAGTTCCGACTCCTTAGCCGGAGTACTTTTTTTCTTGCGGAAAGACGGCAGGCGAGAAATGAAGGACCGCTTACTTTTCGGCTGGCTCCCTTTGCTCAGGGACACATCTGCCGAGGCAGACATGTTTGCTGGTGAGCTCCGATACGTTCTCCCTCCACTTTAAAAATCTTGAACTGATTTACATCGTAGAGAGACATCGGAGAAAGTATGCCATTTCCTGTTGGTGATTGATCAGCAAATTCCTCTGACATCGGCTCCAGAGAATCTGGGGAAACAATGGATTCAAATTATTCGTTTATGAAGTTTGATTTGATTTGTCGAGTTGTAATTTGGCAGATCATACATGGAGTGTACAAACACAATTTGATGTGAATGTCTTACAAACTGGTGACCGTGACTGAGTTAAATTTGTCATCTTTCAAGGAAAATTGAGATAGTAATGAGGTACCAATTAAAATTCTCCCTAACTGAATGTTTCATAGCCTCTTTGCTGTTGGTTTGCCCTTTTTTAACATTTTAACAATTCAGTACATTTAAAAAGTTGAGAAAGAATGTTTGCCAAATTTTAACATGTGGTCCATCGTAGCTTTTTAGTCTTAAGAAACATGGCCAAGAAAGTAGAGCTATGATTACCGCAGCAGCGCAGCTATTACCACATGTATAGCACAGGGTCTGCGCTTTATGTTTTTAGTAACTAGCCTGCAGATCCAATTACATGTACTAGTATGTAGCTTGTCATTTGACTATCAGTCCATCATCACCTTTTTCACTTATCCATATTTCATATTAAAGGGATGCTTTTCAACACTGAACTAGCCAGCCGGATCACTTGGTATGAATTTGGTCTGGTCCTCGTGTGTTTTAACTAGCATTTGGGCTGCGGGACCACCGCTACGGAAGAACGCTGTATAGAGTTGTTTTGTACTTCCAGGCAAAGGCCCAATGGACCTTTCCCATGAAATATGCTAATTGCATTCACGCATGCGTACAGACCCCGTTGGTTGGCAAACGCCATTGAAATGTGCACAAAGCAGACGCACAAAGCGCGTACGCGTCACGCGCCCATCAGTCCCATGCAAAAGGGCGCACTGTTCCCAAAATTTTGCCAACCAAAATGTAAGTGCGCACGCGCGATGTCCAATTTACATATTTCATGGGAAAGGTCTATTGATATTAAATATTAGTATTACAGTAAACATATACTTTAAAAACATACAGTAGTTTATTTGTGTATGTACTGGCTAATCAGGGACTAAACAATGTAAACATTGTTATCAAGTATTTTTTCTAATTGTGATGATCATAACCCTGGTTCAGAGGGATTCAATAACTTAAAGTAATATTTTACATTATAAATTTCAATGGCATCCCAGTACTCTTACTCTTAGGTAAACACTCATTTGGACATGGGGAAAAGATGTTGAATCTTTTTGATTTGTTATGACCAAAAACATAATCATATATCTGGCCATCTGGGGAAATACATGTATGTAAGTTACTGAAAATGCTATTTTTATTTTAAATGAAAATGTGGCCGTCAGATTCGGCATCTTTCCCAGACAAGGTTCTGAACACAATTCATAAAAAAAAATTATTGATTTAGTAAATTTTGAAATGAATACAAAAGTTCGTCATGCTTGTCCATCCACAAAGTGTCCACAGTTAGTAAACACAGTTACAACGATCTAGACAACAATTGGGACAATACCAAATTAATCACGCATCCAACTGAATTACGACCAGACGATACAACTGTTTAAGAAAGAAACTGGCTAAGCTTGAGTCATAGCCTAGAGCAGGGAAATTATAAATTGCCGTAGCAGAAAATTACCAAGCGGTTCGACATGAGAAGTCAACCTTACGTTTTAATGATCCGACTGCAATTTGCAAAGCCAAAGTACGTAAACCGGATTTATCAATTCACTTTTTTATCTGACAGTGACAAAAAACAAACAGACTCCCTTTTTTGCGACCATGTTTTTGACCAAATACGCCTTCAAAGCGAACATTTCAAACAGTTCTAAAACACATTAGGGTGTGGGTACATATTTTGTAACATATCTGATTAAAATACTTACCTGAAAATTCCGACTGAGCGAAAATAATGTAGAAAAACCTCACCTTCTCCACGTAATATTGGTTTTACACGTCGTGAAAATTCTACTGTTGCAACATGTACAACCAAATATTTCAAAACGTGTAGACCGTGTTTGATTAGTAATAAATTCTAATAAGATACATTCGACTTATTTTGTTTGTTTTTATCTTTTCAGGCTGATCTTATTTATTCTACAATCGAAATGACTCGCGACATCTTTTAGCAAATGACATAAAATTTTGGGAGAACTGAATAAAACTACTTACTCCAACTACAAGCTACTTGCTTAAATGCTCCTGTTAATTTTTGTGCATAACATACATGAAGTTTATCATAATAAAAGTGGGCGTGTCTTTAGCCGCAATCGATGGTAAACCGGGGGGAGGTGACAGGTGATGAGGAGGACGTCTCCACGTATACGGACCACTTTTAATTTTTCATCCACAAAAATGTCTCTGGGGAGCACTGTTTATTACTTAAAATTACTCTCAAACAAGTTTTGAAACTCAGAAGATTTAGGTTGTATATGCCTAGCATATTTTATTACACAAACCAGATGAGGTAGCAATTAAATGCACACAACAACGCAATGTAGAATTATTCAAACAATTCAGGCTCTTTGTCTGTTAACAAATCAAAAATCTTATTTCACTACTTTTAATTTACTTCTTTTATTTATGCAAAGTTTAAATAAAAGGAACATCGAACTATAATGTAAAATCATTGTTCTTAGAATTATTCCTCATACTGTTCCAGACAAACGCCCATTACCCGGTAAGTTTCAGACTATTTCATACCGACAGCAGATTGTGCATGTCTCTAAACATTTTTAGAAACTCTGGGTTCCTAATTGTACATTGTTTTCCCCCTTATCTGCCTAACTCAAGACTTCCTGTACAAACACACAAACGCTGTAAATGCCTACCAATGGGAAAAACTGTACATAAACAATAAAGTGTCTTTCTTTGCACTCTTGTTACTAGTGGTATCAGCATAGGCGTATGGGAACTCTTTTGTTAAGGGGGCAGAGGGTTGAGTTGCCCAAAATTTTACACACACAAAAACACAAGTACCCATTTCTAATAAAAAGGTTTTTTTCTCCTTGCTTTGCCCGAATTTGGGGAGCAACTTCCCTCCCGGCTCGTACGCCTATGGATATCAGATGGGAAACATAGCAATATGTATAGCATTCAAAAGAATGATCTTTCTAACGGTATACAATTTGTTGGGATATCTTTAGTCGGGATTATCTTTATCTTTATTGGGGTGTCGTGGCCGAGCGGATAAGAGCACCGGACTCAAGCTCTGGTGTTTCTGATCAGCAGAGTATGGGTTCGAATCCCGGTTGTGACACTTGTGTCCTTGAGCAAGACACTTTACTGTAATTGCTTTTCTCCACCCAGGAGTAAATGGGTACCTGTGAGGGCAGAGATGGTTCATGTGAATGATTAGCTTGGAGCGCGGTTACTCGCAGCACCGGCTGTATACTCCCCAGGGAGCTGAGATGGTTTAAGGAATGAAATAAATGGCCCAGTGACCAGGGGTAGTAATGTCAGAAGAGCTTTGATACAGTACTGTGATAAAGCGCTATATAAAAACTGGTTATTATTATTTGCAAGGCAGTAAATAATGATCTTTTTTTTTGTAAAAATGGGCATAAGGGCAGGAACAGTGTTTTTGTTAATAGATATTATGCAGGCCTGATACTTCACAGAAACGGAGGCAATTGCTTCCGTTGCCCCTGGTCAGTGCCTTGATGCCATGTTCCAAAAGAAATTTACAATTTCCTCATAGAGTTGCCCTTTATCAAGAAGAAAATACCTTGGTACCCTTGAAATGTTCCAATAGAAATTTACAATTTACTCATAGAGTTGCCCTTTATCAAGAAGAAAATACCTTGGTGCCCTTGAAATGTTCCAATAGAAATTTACAGTTTCCTCATAGAGTTGCCCTTTATCAAGAAGAAAATACCTTGGTGCCCTTGCCCTTTCAAGACCGAAGCAACCAGGCCTCCTATGGAAGCACTATACGGCAACAACAATTGTGGGAAAACAAAAACAATTTCAGATGTTCAGATGAAGAAGAATATGTATCTTTATCACTTTGTAGCCATTTTAGTTTTTCTGTGGATTCAAACCAATGTTTTCAAACTGAGGCAGGAAGAGAAACTAGTCTGGTTCCATTTTTTTTAATATAATGAATATCAATATTGATGAACACAGGGTTTGAAATCTTTTTTTTCAGTATCAAACTACTGAGCTAAACAAATAATTTCTACTTAGTTCTACTTGTTTTGTTCATTACTTGTTATTAAAAAAAGGAATACCAAAATTTAGATCACACTTTCAAATTTAATACCGCAATAAAGAAATTCCTAACTAAAAAAAACTGAAGGGAAAAAAGTTAATCCTCCACAGCCCAAAAATATAACAATACAAAAATCCTCACACAGATTTGGAGGGGGGGGGGGCTTCAACAGTTAATTGGTACATTGTATTCCACAAATTCTCTTTCAGAGAATTGACACTAAAAAACACCCATAAAACGTACAACTCTTATTTAAATTGCTCCTTCATTTTAAAACATGATTTTCCTCCAAGGAAAACAGAAAACTTTTTGAGTAGACAATCTTTATGTTTTTTTACAAAACACGTATCATAGAATATAGGCAGTAAGTTGGAAACTGTTTCTAAGAAAAATTTCAGGTGTGCTTTAAAAAAAAAAGACCATTTCAGCTGTGTCAGTAAAAGAAAAATATTACGTTTGTTTAATTTTAACAAAAAATGTGTAGAACTAAAATGGAAGTAAGTTGAGATATTGTTTTCAAGAAAGATTTCAGGTATTTTTTTAAGCCCATTTTTAAATGGTCTTTAAAAAAATGCGCCAAAGAAAAGGAAATACAGTAACAATTGTTTAGTTTTGACAAATCAAAAAAATATTAAAATTCACTTGACAGTTTTTGGCAAGTAACCACACATCGGTAAGATTTACTTTTATAATTTGTGTTTTACTCACACACAAATGTGTGTTAAGCGCTGTATACTCAGTGTTTTCTCAAGTCCTGTGAAAAAAACCACAGGCATATTAATCAGGCGGGTTTCCAATCCATGCACTGCTAAAAATGGTATTCTTGAAATAAGAAAAAAATATTACTTTTGAAGAAAACTTTCCTTGTGTCACTCCCAAAAATCTGAATAGAAAAATTGTCTAGGGAGCGACACAATCATTTTTTTCTTGGAATAAGATTTGTTTCTTCATTTCAAGAATGCCATTTTTAGCAGTGTGACCTTTGCCATTCTAGAGCAGATGTCTTACCAACTAGACCACGGAGATTGCGTGGCAGCTAGAGGCAGTTTGAATCCTATATTTAAGCAGCGGGTTCCGTAACGATTTAATAGGTGTTCAATTTGCGTTGGTGTATGGGTAAAACACTCTTATCCCTCATGCAAATTTAACATTCTTTAAGATTTACTTTTGCATAAACACCCGCTCTTAAGTTTGAATACAGCAAACATAATAGCCAATTTAATTTCATTTTACTAGCTAAATAAAGAATTTGTGCTTCTGCAATTACATAATACTATGACTCAAGAATATCATTCTACTCTTAAAAAGCTCTTTTTATTTCTTTGGTTTTTTTTGTTTTTTAGGGGAGGGTAAGGAACACCTGTTTCACCATTCACCCTTTTCCTGAATTCAAAGTAAAAGCTTTTTAAAAACCGGAAAATTCCTTTTTCTTTCAGAAACAAAGTTTGAACAGTTGATGGCCCTATAGGATTTTTTTGTGAGAAGTAACTAGAGGATTGAAGTACATTATATATTCAATTCAAATCAATTATTCGTAATTGGAATGATTTAGAGTCAGACTGTTCGTGTTTGACAAATGACCTTGTGTGACAAGACCCTAACACTAAAAGGGTAAGGAGTGATGCGATGAAAAGATAACACGGACAAATTGATGAATTGCTTTTGAAAACCAAACTTGTACCTTCCATTTTACTGTTTTGTTACCGTGAAAGTTACTTTTTTTTGGGGATGAATTGCTTTTGAAAACCAAACTTGTACCTTCCATTTTACTGTTTTGTTACCGTGGAAGTTACTGGGTTTTTGTTTTTTAGTTTGTCCTTTTGATGGTTGCAACAAAGGTCCTGATCTGCATTGGTGTCAGGGAAACAGTCATTGCTGATGGAGGTACAGGGACCGGCTTGATGACTGTGGGCGAAAAACAGTTATAATAATTATCATAAAAATATTAATTGTAGTACTTTAATATAAAAGCATTTTAGACAGTCTAGTTTCATAAAAAATAAATACTACTCTGGGCTATGTACAGTTACGTTTTTTATTAGAATCAACTGGAAGGGAGAGCCTCTCGACAGAAACTTTGTTTCTTTTAGGCAATCCATCGGGCTCTAGTTGGTTCACTCATCTCCTCTGTGTTTTTATTGTTTGTTGCTAATGCTACTTTTATTGTTGATGTACTTTTTAACTGCCCGTGAAATGAAATAAATATAAAATATAAATATAAATAAATAAATAAAAAAATACTATCTTGAACATACCTGGTGGGGTGGGTACCGGACTATCACTTGTGTCCCATTGTAAGCGTTTTTCATCAGCGAGTGCCTCGTTGGCCGATAGCGTCACCTCTTCCAGACTGGTCACACCGAACGGCTGAAATAAGCTCTGCATAAACAAAAACATAGTGTGCACTGGTTTCGTTAACCTGGAACGAGCCTTTCAGAACTTCCCCGAAGATTTTGTCAGTGCACCAAGGACCTAATCCAGCTCGGTCAATTCCAAAAGTATTTACAGAAAAAAAAGGCATCAGATGACAGTCGTTTTCTGCACACTTGTAAAAAAACAATTTTTTCTCTCCAAAGACCCCTTACACAGGCCTCAATGGCTGAGGTCAAAGAATGAAAACTTGCAACTCTCAGCCAAGGATAGACCTTCCTTTAATCTCAGTGAGGGCGCTGCTTGAGCTTGTGACGTCAGTAAGGGTCTGTTGGTTTTGTGCTTACATTTCTGGTTCGAACCCCACTCAGAGCTAGGTTCTCCTTAGCAGAGGGGCCTCGGTTACGAGTAGTGGCACTTAATCTCTTTTTCAAGAGTTGGGTTCGAATCCCACTCAGAGCTAGGTTCTCCTTAGCGGAGGGGCCTTGGTTAAGAGTAGTGGCACTTAATCTCTTTTTCAAGAGTTGGGTTCGAATCCCACTCGGAGCTAGGTTCTCCTTAGCAGGGGGTTAGGTTAAGGAGTGACACATTATCTCGTATTCAAGACTTGGGTTCGAATCCCATCCAGAGCTAGGTTCTCCTTAGCAGGGGGTTAGGTTAAGGAGTGACACATTATCTCGTATTCAAGACTTGGGTTCACATCCCACTCAGAGCTAGGTTCTCCTTAGCAGAGAGGCGAGGTTAAAGTAGTGGCAATATATATAATTTTTAAGAGTTGGTCCTTCACACAAAAGTAAACTTTGACAATATCCATTTACATCCCATACCTTGAGCTGAATTTTGACTTTTTGCGAGAGTGTTGGATCTTCGCCAACTTCAAACTGATGTTCTACGCGTATCAGGACAGTGTCACCTGTCCATTCCTCTAAAGTTAGAAGATGCACGTTTGAAGGAAGAGAGGAGGACATCATTGACTTCTGCAAAATAAGAAAGCAAAAACTTTACAATGTGCTTCGGTTTCAGACTTCACATCAAGTTTCAGACTTTACGCTAAATAATTTTTTTTAAATCATCAAAAGAAACCGAGTAGAAAACTGATTTTCCTCATTATCATGACCAAAGTTACTAAATATGTATAAATTTCAATTTTTACTTTGAATTTTTTAATCTGTGAAGCTTTTCTAAATGCAAGTCATCACACGAATAATTACAATCGTAAACGAGTTGGGAATTATGTTTTTGAAAAAAAAAAAAAAAAGCCAACTGCTTTGGCCACAGATGGGGCAAAGGCAAGTAAAATAAAAAAAAAACGTCAGGTCTGATGCTCCATGTATGTATTTCAGAAATTATCAACAGCCACCATGATTTGAACTTGTATTCTGGAGATTCAACTTTGACCCTAAAGTTATATGTAATTTCAGTGCACAGGCCATGCCGACTCGACCAATGAAACCCACTGCCCTATACACCAGGAGCCTGTCTTTAACTTTGAAAAGGGACCAGTCTAACTCACCATTGTGTTAAACTTTGTCGCCCAGTCTGGTTGCCATTTTGAAAAAGACAACAAGGGTGCCATGTACATCTCCTCCCCGAGGCTCCTGTGGGCTGCGGCGGCCGTGGCGACGGAGGTAAAGAGGACACTGTGTTTACCCCGCACAATGAGCCCATCACCAAACTGCCCAGTCTCATTCAGGGGTTCGCCTACACCTCGAGCATCGTCCTTCAGGGTACGCCTTTGGATCTTCGGTGAAAAAACAGAGAATGTGTACTTATACAAAAGAAAATGAATAAAAATACCCCTACGACCATGGATGTCTCACAAGGGAACTTAATATGGGACTTAGCGACACTCGGGTTCGAATCCCACCCAAGTAGGAATACTCAGAATGCACTTTTGAAGTGCTTATCACACATCGGTGTATGGATAAAGCCAAAATACTATTCTTCATCCATGATGCAATCACTACATCAATTAAACAAGAAGATTGGTTCGGTTTTCGTTTTTTTTACCATTATTTCCAGGGATCCATTCTTAAGACTGCTTCCTCCCTGAGATCTATCCGTCAAGACAGTCAACTGCATCTTATCATCCTGTAAAATATATCAAGACATCATGGTTTCATATTTGTAATATTAGTTATCACACAAGCGGGAGTGGATTATGAAAAAACACATCGCTTATGTGTCCGGCAGAGTTGGATTTGGGTCGCAGATGCGCTATATTTTTCCATATCACACGAGTGCGCGTGTGATAATAAATTCATCTTCAAGAAAGGGCATAATTCTGCAGTAAATAGAGCCACGAATTTGGCTCACAACTTAAGTCCGATGAGCTCGACCACTAAATGACCCCCCTAATGCCCAGGCAACATAATTTCCTGTGGATTTTTTTCCACAGGACTCGAAAGCACTGAGTATACAGTGCTTATCACACATCGGTGTAAGGCAAATTGAAATTGATATTCATTCCCCCGATACAAATATTAACATCTATCTAATTGTTTGCGGTACCTGCCGCTAATAATACTGAATTCAAACTGGCCCCTCGTCACCGGGCATGCTTTTGGTGGTCAAGTGGTTAAGACATCTTCTCTAGTCCCGCGGGAGTCGTGGGTTCGAATCCCACCCGAGTTGCCTGTGGATTTTTTTTTTCCACAGGACTCGAAAGCACTGAGTATACAGTGCTTATCACACATCGGTGTAAGGCAAATAGAAATTTATCAACATAATTCCCCTTCAACAGATAAGTGACTAGGTTTTACCTTGATGTAAGCCCGGCTGTTGATTGGATAATAGTTCCCAGACGCAGGATCTGAATTGACATACGCCCAGTCAGCGCGGTGATTAAGGCTACGGAAACAAAGATTTCAAAGCACGTTAAATAAAAAAAAAATAAAAAAAATTCTAGCAAGTAATATACTCTGAGAGTGTAAGAGTAACCCTCATCTCTAAGGTTTGTTATGAACTTAGTACGCCCTTCATTTAATTTCATTTATTAATTTCACAGGAAAGATACAAAAGCACAATTTTTTTAATTTTTTTTTTTATGGAAGTCGCCAGACACACAAGGCCAGTAAGCCACTCGAGGTGTGGGCTACAAATCAACTGTTTTATCCAGGGGCCGTTGCCACCTACTCCTGGGGCTGAAACAGTGTAACCCCCTTTACAGTCCGTAAGGATGTAGGCTTAGGTATCATCTATCAGAAGCCTGGCTGGTAGAGCAGAAGGCTCTACCTCCCCAACTTTTACGGAGCAATTATGGTGAAGTGCCTTGCTCAAGGACACAAGTGTCATGACCGGGACTCGAACCCACACTCCGATGACTCAGCCACCGGAGTTTGAGTCCGACGCACTAACCACTCTGCCACGACACGCCACAATGATAAAAACAATAAAAGAAAACATTGACAGACCTATTAAGAAAAGGTAGCACCCCTGAAGGATTTCAAAAAAAGTCAACTTAATTACTATCAGGTTAATCTCCTGATGCTACAATTTAAGAAACAGACAAGCATAGGCCTGAAGGGCATTAAATATAGAATATGGGTTTGAGAAAAACATACAATATTGTACAGTGTAAAAATATAAAATTACAATTAAAAAAGAATAAAAAAAAATGAAATGCTGCTAATCTCTTTGGGATTCCTTAAGCAATTGTTCTCCCATCAAATTTCATATTCATGTGAAATATGAACCATAAAATGTAAACAATGTAAGGACGTGTCCGAATCAAGTGACTTTGGCTACGGCTATGGCTGTTGGTTACAACGGCAACATTGAAGAATAGGACTTTTCAGCAATCCGGCCATAGCCACAGCCGGAAGCCATCCATTCGGACCAGCTCTAACAAAAACCGAGGTTGAGAGGGCTAATTAGTCAGGTCTCTTTTTGGTAAACTGTGAATCATTGTTTACTAAAATGCTGTTTAATACAGGGAACATGACGAAGATAATGGAGATGTTGATAAAGGTCTAAATAACCCACATTCTCTTCAGCATCTGTCGGCCATTCGCATCGGTGTAAAACGTATTGTTCGTCTCGAGATCTGTGTCAAATCGTGTGATGATCTCTTTCCCCATTCCATCCCTGGTAAACGAAAAATAAATTTCATAAAATGTCTTGTCATTGACTAAATTTGTTAACTGGTTCCCTGCTTTTTTAAGCAAGGAGGGAATGTGTCGCATATAGCATTCATCTTAATATCAGAAAGTCATCAGGGATCAGTTGCGTATTTCATAGAGTTCTTAAGCACAAAAAGGTTACCAGCCAAACAACATGCAAGGAATATTGTTTGATAATGGTTCCCTGCTAACAGTACTTCAGCAGGATATTAAGCCGAAAATACCTTAGAGAAAAACAGACTTCTCCTAATATGGTGCTCTCTAAAAAATAAAACAAGTTCTGGGTAGATTTTTTGGTTGCTCTTTGAAATTTCATTTCCCATACTCACCTGAATGGAATTGGACCGACTGTCCATTCAAACTCGGCAAACTCCTTGTTGGTGTAAAGTCTGATTACCTGACTCAACCACGGCTGAAACTGCTGATGTACTTCTGTTACAACAGGACCCTGTTAAAAGTTCAGACAACAGCAAATGTGAGAAGACGAATACAGTTCTTGTAAAAACCATATCCAACAGCAGTTCTTGTAAGAACCATATTATATTAACCCTTTTTTTTAAAACCATATCCAATCATGGTTCTTGTAAGAACCATATCAAACAGCGAAAGAAACATATCAGGAAGGTTTCTGGACGGGTCATATCTAATAGCAGTTCTTGTAAGGACCATACCCAATAACAATTCTTGTAAGAACCATATCCAATCACGGTTCCTGAAAGAACCATATTCAATAACAGTTCCTGTAAGAACTATATCCGATAATGGATCTTGTAAGAACCATATCCAATAACAGTTCCTGTAAGAACCATATTCAATAACGGTTCCTGTAAGAACTATATCCAATAATGGATCTTGTAAGAACCATATCCAATAACGGTTCCAGTAGGAACCATATCCAATAACGGTTCTTGTAAGAACCATATCCAGTCACGGTTCTTGTAAGAACCATATCCAATAGCGGCTCCTATACAGAACCATTCTGATAAATCACTTAGAAATAAGGAGAGCATTATACATAATGTATCATTTTACCGAAATCCACACTGTCAGCTTTAGGAGACATTCTTTCCCTTTGAACGGTAAAAAGAAAATTAACTTCTGATATTACGTGCAAAATAATTCACACAAAACTTACCTTAATGACTTTCATACTAACTGACTTGCCGTCAAATAAGGGCTTGGGAGTGGGTTGGACTGGCCTAAAGATGTAGGCCCCAGATGCCTGAGGGAAACCAATGGTCCCTGTACTGCTCTCGTACCAGTAGAAAGACTGCGATACCGCCATGGATGACTTAGATCTCTTGTCTGTCATTGCCTTTAAGAGCCCCGTATTACCGTCAAACGTCAGACTGAGAAACTGTTCAGACAAAGATATTTTATATTAAAAAAATATTATTTTATCTTTCCCATAGGTTAGTTTCCCTTTTCACAATTTCCCATTTAGACAGTGGTAAACAAGACTTTGCATTCTTGTCTGTAAAATCAACGAAAAATAGAAAAAAAGAAGAAAAAAAAACGTCCAACACAATAAAATCCTATCGGAAAATGTAAACAAGTGTGCGCGTTCATATCATGCAATGTGGCATTGAAGAGACGCACATTGTGCTGCCCACAGTGGTGATGTAACCAATGCTGTGATTGGTCAATATGTTTAGGGGGCGGGGCTTAATGGATCGGTCTATTGACTAAAGGCAGAGACTCACAGATGACTACACACTCTCAGCATTCTCCAGGTTCTATTTCTATCAGCAACTTCGAGTGAGTGACTGGAGTCGACTAGACTTAACCCCAGTCCATTTAGATGTCACCCAAACGCTGCGTGGTTTTGCTTAGCTGGTCTAACTGGGGTGACTTTACCACCAGAACTTGAACCCAAAAACGAAACATCATTGCCTACTACGTCCTTCTGGACGTAGGTCCGTCCATCCATACGTCCGGCTGGGCAGTTTCGTTTTTGGGTTCAAGTTCTGGTGGTAAAGTCATCAGGATGTGGGTTGGAATCCCGGTCACGACACTTGTGTCCTTGAGCAAGACACTTAACTATAACTGCTTCAAATAGGGGAAGCGGCAGTTATGTTTGTCTCGCAATAGATT
Source organism: Marthasterias glacialis (assembly GCA_911728455.2). Lineage (NCBI taxonomy): Eukaryota > Metazoa > Echinodermata > Asteroidea > Forcipulatida > Asteriidae > Marthasterias > Marthasterias glacialis. Next base: position 12,880,317 of record OU452237.1, on the reverse strand, counting down.
CATTTACACCTCCCTGTTCTTAGCTGTGCTGTGAAGAGACTTGCGTTTACATCTCGCCATGTCTTGTTTCTGCGCATTGGGCCTATCCCTTCAAAAAATAGACCACACCTCGAATGATGGGCGAATTGCATAAACGAAATAAAATAAATAAAAAACCATACCTGGTTTTCTACTACTTCATCAGCCTGAGGTTTGTCCACTTTAGGAAGACCTGACGTTGTGGTTTCCCCTGGTGAACGGAAACATCAACAGACATTTTGTAAATTCTCAGCAAAATGTTGCTCTTAAACCTTTTTCAAGTCTTCTGTTTTCAGTACATCTGAGACTTAAGCTGCAAAGTACTGATCATGGGCCTATGTAATACAGGCTAGTTGAAAAAATGGCGATCGACATTTTTTTAGATTGGTAGAAGCAAGATTTCAAGCTCATTTGACTGAATTCAACCTATATGAGTGACTTCCGTTATGAAGTAGGATCCCATCCCTGCAACCGATAATCTGTGGAAGGATATTTTCCAGTTTGTTGGCTTCTGTAGCCCCCAGATTATCCCAAAGATTTGCAACACTCGTTTTAATGGGTTAAATTTGTTCAGTTTGCACAGTTCAGTTCTGGCAGTTAGTGATAAATAGTGTCATACATTGACTTAAACTGCGTGTTACATATTGCTTTACCTTGCTCCTCTTTTACAGTAACATGTCAGTCTTTCATACACAACTGGGATTATTTTTTTATGGATGGCACCTTACCATTTTGCAAAGTTTTGACGACGTAGTTACTGAAGCCAAGGGGAGGTACTGTGATGGGGAAAATCAGCTCCTTGGATGCGTTGCCATGGAATCTCCTTACTTCCTTGGTGCCCATGGAAACGTCTTGCAACTGTGAGATTATCCACAAAAAAGAAGGAACTCTCAATAAGTGTGATAATCAATAAAATACTGGTTTTCTTCAAAAAAGAAAATTGTTAAAGGTCATTAACACTGTGCTTCTGCCTTGTAAAACTTAAAATCACTAGAAATCTATTTTTCGCAACGTAAATATATGCAAAATATTTTTTCTTTTAGCTTTGTTCACTATTAAAAAAGTTCCCCCTGTTTTCCAGTTGTGGCATATTTTGTTATAAAATTCTAATTCAATCTCTATTTTTATTTTTAAACAAACCTGGCTAGTGACTGGCTTTCCGCTTGGGCCAGTAATGGAGTAGTTGAAATTCACCGGTATCCGTATAACTGTTGTCACTTCTCGTGCTAGAGGGTTATATGCGGTTACTGTAAACTAAAATAAAGACCACAAAGGCAAAGAAAAAACTCTCAGTTATAACTACATTAAACTATTTCATAACCATATCAAACTGTACCATAACCGTATTAAACTACAGACGATGTGCTCTCTGACGTCACAGCGAAACAAAAAACATCGTTGTGTGCACATGTCAGGTTTTGCATAAATTTAGACTAGGAGTGACATCACAGCTGACATCACACCTGAACGAAATTAATCTGCAAAAACACAGTGCGTGCACACACCAGCCGGTAGATTTTGATAGAGGGAATTTAGACGTGAACGCCTGAGGGGTTTTTCGCTACTTTCAGCTCCAAAGTTGGGGTCAAAAGTTTATGCATTCTATTAATCTTAGATCCTTCAAATCCATCATTTAAGTTTCTTAAAACAAAATTTGTTAATTTGGGTTTAAAAAAAACCTATGGGAAAAAAAAGAAGTTATATTTTTTATGTATATCATCAAAGACATGACAGTTCAACTGACTTCAGGAACCAATTTCATAGAGCTGCTTAACGGCTGATTTTGTGCTTACTGTGTGATTTCCATTTCATAGCGCTGCTAACCGTAAGCACAGGAAAAGGCATGCTAACTTTCCGGTGCTTACTGTTGAAAAATGACTGACGTAACAATGCAAATCCATGGTGAACACGCAAGCTGGCCGCCTAATTTTCTTGCCAACCTGTGAAATACGCTTATGCTTTAGCTTGTCGTGGCCGAGCGGTCTAGAGCACCAGACTCAAGTTCTGGTGGTCAAGTCATCTGGGTGTGGGTTCGAATCCCGATCATGACACTTGTGTCCTTAAGCAAGATGCTTTACTATGATTGCTTCTCTTCACCTGGGGGTATAAATGGATACCTGCGAGGGTAGAGGTTAATATTGTGTTCCTAAAAGCCTCCGGAGCGCCACGGCAGCTCGGGGCTGTATTCTCCCCAGGGAGCTGAGAAAGATTACAGGAATGTTATTGGCCCAACGACCACATTGACACTAATGTAAAGCGCATTGAGATGTTATTGTGAAATGCGCTATATAAGAACTCGTTATTATTATTATTATAATTCTTATGCTTTCAAAAGCAAATTGTTCCGTTATAGTTAGCACACAAATTTGCTTACCATTAAGCAGCGCTATGAAGTTGGCCCCTGGTAATCTTTGGAGCTAGTCTCTCTGAAGTGTTTTTTATTATGGAATTATGTCAAACTTGCCGACAGGATAGCTAGGGTCAAATGGCTTACCTGAGCTGAGCTCTCTGAGATGGGGCAGACGCTGATGTTGAGATAGTCACAGAACTGGGGCGTTGGTGCCGGCACGGAGGAATTTTTCTTCATCAAGTTACTGAGTACACTCCCAATAAGGTTCTGCGACGACAGACAGCAAAAAACGAACGGACAATTTGAGGGAAAACCGCTTTTGGTCAAGGCTAGGTTTCGACAATCTTGCTTAAACTTGCTGTAAATTGTTACTGAGAGTTAAATATAATACTAATACTAATAAACAATAATATCATAACGTCTGACATATTTCAAATTCAAATCCAAACTTACCTTGCACTGCGTTCGGCCGATATAGAGTCTCTCGGCATAGTCATCAGCGACATGCTGTTTCGAAGTACCACTGAAATGAAAAATTAAAACTGTGAAGTAAGAACCCATTCAGACAAATAACGGACATTCAACAAATCACTCTAAAACAACAATTGCAATCTGGTTAAAAAAATTTAAGCATTTTCTCAAAATCCAAAGGTAAACTTACGAAACAGCATCATGATGCTGAGCAACACCCATAGCTTTTCCTGAAAGAAAAAAAAAACAAATCAAACAAAAAAAGATCATGCAAAATTATGGTTAATTCAAAGGCTAGCCTATGTGCAGCAAGTTTGAATGTTAACTGGTTATGATTAACCTGTAGTTGAGTTTATCTACAGCTAAACTTGGTTTAGGCCACTAGTTCAGTTAAGGTTACTATAAACCTTTCTTTTGCAACGTCACAGCCCAAGTTTTTGCCAACCAAGATGGAGAAACTATGGGGAGCCATCAATGCAAAACAAAAACAGATAATCATATTTTGTAAAAAATGTTAAACAAATATTCAAAAATTGTCTAGAATTATTTGGGACAAACCAACCAATAATGGGATGTATTTTCTTTAAACAGAAAGTTTGCAAAAATGTTGGATTTGGTCACAACGTCTGTCAACAAGAATTGAATGCTTTGCTACATTTGGCCGTCCATGCCAACCAGCGCGTTCTTTTTTTATCAACAATAGAAAAGTCTATAAAGTAACTGCAACCGACCTCCGATACTTGGTGCTCCATTACTGTCTGATCTTTAACTAAGTAGAGAACGCTGGGTACCAGTCTGAGACAATCATGTCTCATTTGATTTCATTCTAAAGGCCATGTGCTCTTTGTCCCCCTCTAAAGCGCCCTCTAGTGAAATTTGCCCGTTGGTTTGCATAAATTTGGCTAACAAGTAGATAGAGGGTTAACCAATAAAATGTCATTTTAACAGCCGGTTGTACTTACTTAGATAATTTGAGTTTGTTTGGAGTTTCAAACCAGGCAGCACTGATCCCCATACTTCTAACTGTTTACAAATCTGAAATTAAAACAGAAAGTTTTTTGTTTCAGAACAGTGGTTAAATATTTCAAACCCTCAGGAAAACAAAATCGCAAGTCTTGTCCTGGGGTGTGTTATGACGACCCAGACCAGGAACATGATGTAAAATTCATTGACCGAAACAATTTCCAAGAGCTACGCAAAAAAAGGTGGGTAACCAAAAACAGTTCATGATGTCGGTACATCTGTTGAAAATAAATGTTCTCAAAATGTACTGCCTTCATTTTATTTTCAAGTAATAGAACTTTGTATTTTTAATTTTATCAACATTACTGAACTGTATGCTTCAATATTTTTTCATTTTTTAAAATAATTCCAGTGACTTTTCCAGTACTCCGGTAAATTACTGCACAGGGGAACAATCAAGACAATGCTGCAAGTTCAGACATTTTCAGATGGAAAGGATCACGTTACCTGAAGAAGAGTGTTGGTTTCTCTGACGTAACCCTTGAGGGCTGACCGACTGACAAAGTACCCAGTCCAGAAAGCGTGGGGGTAATCGGCATAGGGGAAGAAGTCGTCGCTTTTTGTGGTCCACTTCTTGGCGACTTGGTTGATGCTGTTTGTGTAACACGACGGGGTGGAGTACAAAGCGTGGACCCTCGTTTCGTTTTGCTGTGGGCGTCAAAAACGGAAAATTATTTTGGTTACTTTTGTTCTTGACCCAAACCACCCACTGGTTTCCTGCTAATTTTTGCTTAGCAGGAAAATTATCACACAATATTTTTTGCTTAAGCATCTCTATGATATTGGGCCCTAGCCTGAAACAATGAGTTACCTCGAGCAGCTGATCTAAAAAAAAAACAATTTCCCCACTTAAAGGAAAACCTGTTACCCAGTATTGATTTCTCACCTTGGCGTTGACGTATTTGATAAGTTTGTCCAAATTCTTGTACCACCTGTGAGCATTGCTGTACTGGAAGTCCGACCCCATCGTGAGCATGATGTGATTTGTTCTGTAGGTAGCATTCTGAAAAGAGCAGATGATATTTCCGTTAAAAGTAGCTATTCCAAATAGCAGTCCGCACCAATGGCATCACTTTTGCTTGAAAATAACCCAGACGTCAGACAAACATTCCACCACTCACGCGATCACCGCATTGTTGCGCCAGACTGCAGCAGTATACAGCGCGTATTGTACAATCAACGTACGCGTCCGTCATTAAAATTTGACATGTTGTCTGAGATTCAGGTACTTGCGTGACCTACTTTTAGTATTAGTGCGGAGTGCTATTTGATTGCATTAAGCCCGGTTCATACTTCACGGGAATGCGAACGCGAAGCGAATTTGACGCCACAAATTCGCAACGAACAATTCGCACCGGATAAAATGTGCTCAACTTTTTGCGAAATTCGCTGCGAATGTAGGAGAGTGACGTCAAATTCGCTTCGCATTCGCATTCGCATAAAGTATGCACCAGGCTTTAGTCATTGTGGAATTTGATTCAAAGGGTGAGCACAACGTCGGTAGGAGCGAAAATATAAATGTTCACAAATTTTCACACAACTTACACTACATTGACCTCTTGCACACACGTCACACTCGGCGACTGTGCCATGCTCACCAATTTGGAAATTGGAATATTTGCGTTGATACACGGCATCCGGCACCTACTGGTTAAAGACATAAATGGCACGAGGGGGGGGGGGGTGTTTCTTACCTGTCCTTCAGCATATTTCAAAAACAGAGCAACTCTGTCGTCGACATTGTAGTCAAACATACTCGGATCATCCTGTGAAAAAGTATAAACACCGAATTCAAAATTGTTACACTAGCTTCTGATGAGAGGGTTCGGGCATTTTTAGTTTTGAAGATTCAAGGAAACGATAGAGTACTACAAAATCAATGTTTTCAAGTTTATTACATCTAGTGCTTAAATTCAATTATTATTTGATATTCAGTGATTTCTGAGTCATGTGGGGGGGAAAATGAAGAAGAAAAAGATACTCAAGTGGGATTCGAGCCCATGACCATCGCAATCTCTAGGATATCACATTTTCACAAAACTGGTGCTTCAGCAAACTGTTTGGATAGTTTTTCAGTGCCATACCATGATGGGTGGGTCCTGGCAGAAGGTATCGAAGCAGAACCCCTTGGGCGGGCCGTAGTGGTCATACAACGCCCCGAAGAACAGGTCTGAGGTACTGCCTAGACTCTGCGACGTATGCCACACTTGCTCCATCCTCTTCTCTGCAATTCTCGTCTTCTTATCGATGTAGTCCAGTCGTGCAAAGTACAGACTGTCAAATCCCATCTGTATGGGCAAGACAATCACATAAATGAAAGTTGTTGTTTAACTGTGGATTTGAATTTAATGAAGTGAATAGTTTCACGTTCTTTTTTACCTGGGCCACGAGGGAGGCATACTCCCTCGAGTGTCCGAAGGGGTCAATCTGCCACGCTGTCCGTGGCTTTGCGCAGTCTCCGAACGTCTCCTTGAGGAACCGTAAGCCGACGGTCATCTGATCAATGATGGCATTGTAGTGAGTCGAAGCTTCGTCGTTCATGCACCATCCCCCGTTGACGAACTCCAGTCTTCCTGAATAGTACGGAGAAGGTGGAATTTCTCATTAGCATTGACAAGCGACCATGGCTCTTCCGTGGGAGTTTGGTTGTTTGTGAGCAACTTAAATTTCCCTGAAACTTTTCTTTTTGTTTCCTCAATGGGTAAAATAAACACACACAACATTTTAGCTTAAATCTCCAAGTCATTTTGAAGATAAGACCCATTAAAAAAATTAAGCCCCACCTCCCTTTTCCTCCCTCCAAGTTGCTTTGCAGAGGTTGGGGTCATTTCATAGGCCTATAGCCCATTTTAACTTTTGTTTACATCTAAAACACAATATATTGAAATCTGCCTGCTGGTGTGTGCACAACTTGTGCTTTGCATAAATGTGGTTAAGGAGTGACATCAAAGGTCACATACTTCAAAGGTGATCTGACCCAAGACATCACAGATAATCCAAACTTATGCCAAACACGATGCGTGTGCACACCAGCAGGAAGAAACTTCATAATGTTTTTGGGTTCGCCGTGATGTCAGAGGGCACATGATCAACATCTCAATATTGAATTAGAGATGCTCACGATTGATACACAAGGTAAAAAGGAACCCAGATGACTAGAATCTACAGATAAAATGGTGTGTCGTGGACGAGCGGTCAAGCGCACCAGACTCAAGCTCTATTGTTTCAGATTGAAAGAGTCTTGGTTCCACTTGCGGTCTGGACACTTGTGTCCTTATGCAAGACACTTAACCATTACAGCTTGGTCCTTCAGATAAGACCTAAAGCCATAGGTCCCATGCGTTGTGTTATGCATGTAAAAGAACGCAGTACACTTATCGATAAGAGAAGGGGTGTTAGTGCTGAAATCATCAGTAAACCTAAATAGCGCCCTCTTGTGATTCAGTGGCACGTACAATGGGTTCGCCCCTGTGTTTCTGGCATGGTTGCCCCCATTGAGGTTTGTTTGCACTTCAACCAATGGGCGAATACATTCCAGAGGAGGTTCCTGCACAGTATGGGACGATAAAAATATAAGATTTTGTTTACTACCTTCATTAACGAGCTGTTTGACAAGGGCCTTCGTCTTGTCTGTTTGCTCGTTCCACCATCGTTCGAAGAAAGCAATTTCAACATAGATGAAACGTTTTGTGGGGTCCTTTGCCAACTCCGGCATGACTGAGTCAAGAATGTATTGAACGCCTGCATTCTGAATGTCATTCCGGTCTGTAAACAAAATAGCAAAATAAATAAATAAGTACAAAACACTATAGTTTCTTGGTTTTCAACCAAATATAACAAGCAATTTACAGAAAACAGGCAAATTGTGTACCGGACCCAAGTTCTGGGGGCTAGTACTCAGGTGTGGGTTAGAAACCTGGTCAAGACACTTGTGTCCTATGAGCAAGACATTTAGTAACTATAATTGCTTCTCCTCACCCAGGAGTGAATGGGTACCTGTGGGGGCAGAGATGGTTTCTTGTGATTGATTTAGCTTGGTGCGCTACATACTTGGCAGCACAGGCTGTATACTCCCCAGGGAGCTGAGATGGTTTAAGGAATGAAATAAATGCGAACTAGCAAATGGAACAAAAAAAACTACTTAAGCCATGTGATCAAATGTAGAGACAACTGCTGCATACCTCCGTAATAATACTGATCGACGGTCTTGAGCCAGCCTACATCATCATGGGTATGAGGTACTAGATGAACGTTCAGCATGCCAGGTACTGTAGCCGGACAACTCTAAAATAAAAATTACAATCATTACTAACTATGACAATTGTTTATCATGCTGAAAACTGGAAGACGCGAGGGCGGGGGCTCTACTAAAGTTCCCAGTTATTTTTTATCCTCCTAACTTGAAAAAAACATGTAGCTGTGGAGTCACTGGAATCACTTTGCTCATAATAAAAAATTGTGATGATTGTAACCCTCCTCCCGACAGAGGGACAAGAAAAAAGTCCCACAAAAACGGCTGACAGAAACGGCTAAAAATTCAGTGGTGTAACCAGACATTTTCATTTGGGGGAGGGCGGGGGGGGGGGGCCAAGTGGGGGTAAAGACATAATTTTGGGGGCTATTTAATGTATTGAACCATTCATCTGTGTATTTTGTCAATCTCAATTGCGGGGAGCATGGGTTCTGAGTGGGGGGCTACAACCGCAATGTGGTTACGATCATCGCAACTCCACACAACCGGGGTCTGATCCCTAGCTTATCGGCTGATATGGTTTGGCTTTAGACCCAGTAACCGAGGCGCTGTACTCCTTTTTTGAGATTTTGACATTATCTGTCGTACTAGCGCCCCAGTAAACAATATGTAGTTTTATGATTGACTGACTTCAATTAATTATTTAGGCTCAGCCTCAGCCTCAGGTTTTCTGCTATTCTTACCTTGTAACCACATGTTGCCACGGTAAAATCTATGGAAACTGCAATGAAAGACAGTCTGATGAAGTGAAGAATCAGAGACATTATGAATGTTGATAATTTCACTCTTCTGATGTATTTGTAATGTTATTGTGCATGCTGCACTGACTACGACACGAGCAAGACAGAGAGAGCGCCGAACAGCCGATAAAGTCACATGAGCAGTCACATGTCACCAACTACGTTTCCGGACTGGCATATATCTGACGCTAGAGGTCGCCATAACTTTACGGAAGCGCGTTCCTGTCATAGCCTATATTCAAGGAGTATTTCTTTTTTCATACTGTTTGAACGAGAATTGTAAACAGGTTCCCGCACACCACTCCCCCGTGATACACTTCATGGCTTGATTCAAGACTATGTGTACAGCCACTGCAGCCCTACAACAGACAAGTCGACTCGCGACGACGTGTGTTTACAGTAATACAGATTTGGTATAAAATAATCAATGATGATGCATTGTATTCCACGTAAGCAACACACTTCTTCAAAATCGAGACAGTTCTTGACGGGGTGAATCGAGCGTTTTATCGTAGCATTTGAAACAGCACAGATCAAGAAATAGTTCAAGGGGATTTAAGTTGAAGACTAGTCATCAAATTAGAGTCGATTGTGAGTGACAGCACCCCAACTGCCCAAGGGCAAGGGTACTCGGTTTCGGATGTAGTTGGGATGTGATTTTGTTGTGTATGTTTCCCCCATCTATTTTGTCGAACCTTCAATACAATAGAACTGAAGAAGAGCTACATTATCACATAGTTGTTTTACAGTTGCATCACTAAACTGCCAAGAAGTAAACAAGGAGTCTTGCAAGGATTTGTGACAGTTTCCAGGCCAATCGGACAAACCCAGTCCAGTATCATCATCATCATGAACAGCAAAGGATCAAGAAATACTTCTGGTATTACGAACATAATTGGCACAGCATTTTTGCTGTTGAGTACGCTGCAGTTTGACGTCGCCAAAGCTCTACCTATTGTCGATAGTAAGACTGAATTCAAACTTGAGCAATGTGGAATGCCTGCGCCGCTGTTTTACCAGCCCTCAAACGGAGGATCATTTGCGACAGGCAGATCTCCATTTGACAGTGTTTGCAGCTCAGCTAGTACTAGTTTGGATATCGATACATCAGTGTGCAAGTTGTTCAAGTTGTTGGCGTTAAACGCCTGCAGCAACTACGGAAGCCCCCAAGAAGTGTCTGCAAAGTATTACGATGCATTTTCCCAGGAACGATCAACCCTGGAACAAGTTTGTGCCGATTTCAACACGATTTACCTGTTAGCGAAGTCCACCTCTCTGACTTCAAACTACAAACTATTAAGCACAGAAAGCTCTCTTAACACTCTGTATTTCCTAGCCAGAGCGCCAGCAAATAATTCAGTTTGCATTTTGTTCTGTCACATGACTCCAAGCCATCTTGAGATGTGCAAGGGGCTTGATTTCCTTCTGATGACATTCACAAACACATACCAGCCCAAGGGTTAGTCGAGAAATTTTTTTTTGAAAATCTGACCCCCAACTTTTCCTTTCATTGCATGTGGCGACCCACGCCAAAATCAGTCCTCAGAAATAGTGAAATGGCACAGTAGACCGATCAATTAAGCCCCGCCCACTTACGTGTTGACCAATGACAGCCTTGGCTAAGCCACTGAAAGACCTACAAAAGTCTGACACGGTAAAATCCTATTGGAAAATGTAAACATAAGTGCGCGTTCTTGTAGCGCACACGTTAATGTCGTGCAGTATGGCGATGAAAAGACGCACATGGTGCTGTCCACGTGAACAGTGGTGATGCAGCCAATGTTGTGATTGGTCAATATGTTTTGGGGCTGGGCTTAATGGATCAGTCTGTTGAAACACGTGCCATGATATCGATGTGACGTGATGTCTTAAGCATAGTATGTTGAGAAATACTCAAATTGTATTATTTCAAAGCTCTTTTTGAGAAAATATAGTTTTGATCATTAAATAGGAAGTGCCTGGTTTTGGCGTAGAGCGTCACATTTGTGACTACAAACTACCTCAACTAAACACACATGTCCCCAGCTGGGTGCAATTTCATTGAGTTGCTTAAGCGGACAAGCAGGATACCAGTCACAAATAGTACTTATGTTACGTGGTAGGCCTACTTTTGGCAGGTAACCTTATTCTGGTAAGCATTGTGCTTAGTTGCTTTTCGTGCCTAAGCAGCTCTATGAAATTAAAGAAGCATCCCCCCTAACAGTAACGGAACTAAATCTTCTGTTTTAATTGTAGGATATGGTACAGCACAACCTTGGTCCCAGGGGTGATTGATCTTGTCGCGCCATTTTTTGGGGTGTCGAGGTTGGCTCGATCATAACCACTGGAATTGTGACACTAAATTCTCCCAAAGTATGGGAGACTTTAATTAGACCTGTGGCCAATCCACTCTGTGCGCGTACTCAAGTATGGTAACCCACAAAAGAGGCATCAAATCATAGAGCAACTGGTCCCCTCTCAATCTTCTTTGATTTGTGACCTGTCTAACTGTATGCAGTTTAGGGTGACAGTGTAAAATGATTCATCTGAAGAAGGATCGCGTCAAAATACTTGCATTTTGACACACGCGTACTCATTATGACCCGCATTTACTAAGCACCCTACAGGTACCCTACAAGCCCTCAAAAGTTTTCCACAAGTGTGCGCACAAAGCAGTCTCTTTTCGGAGCCAATCAGCATTGTTATTCAGTACTTCCCTCAGGGGTTAGAGACGGAAGGTATCGATACGGCGCACTGCCCATGGTTGTGAGGTTCAAGTAATGGAACTTTATCAATGGGCTAGGTATACTTACCTTATGGAACTTCAAATGCTAAACATTTGGGTGTTGAGTTAACCAAGGAGTTTTTTTGGCATGTATATTTTTAGGCCTGTGGCCTGTTGCAGGCCTGTGGCTGATCATGGAAAGATGAACTTTCACCCAGACACTGCACATGCATGCATGCAGTCAAATCACAAAGGGTGCTGCGTTGTCAAAGCATAGTAACAGCTATTCCATTTACTGAGGGTGACCATCTCAGTATCTGGGTGAGAGTTCATAATTCCATGTACAGCAACTAGGCCTCCCTTGTTCATGACAATAGTGCTCCTTTAAAACACAAACTTTTCTTTCTGTTTAGTTACATTTTCACTCTTCTTTTTTTCTATTTTTTTATAACTGATCCAGATGGAAGTATCACAACTCCTGAAGAAAGGAACACCGAGTCTGTCCAAACCCCAGACTACAAAACAACTGATCGCCAAACAAGTGTGGCTGATTCTGCAAAGGAAAAAGGCTCTCTACCTGATACTGATATCAACCCAGACTCCAAACCAGGCATTCCCGGCTCCCCATCAGTTGATTCTGCTAACAAAGAAGACGCTCTGCCTAATACTGGTCTAAACCCAGACTCCCGACCAGGCATTCCCGGATCTCCATCAGTTAATTCTGCAAACAAAGAAGGCACTCTAGCTTATACTGGTTTGAACCCAGACTCCCAACCAAGCGTTCCTGGTTCCCCATTGGTTGATTCTGCAAACAAAGAAGGCACTCTACCTAATACTGATATCAACCCAGACTCCCAACCAGGCATTCCCGGTTCCCCATCAGTTGACTCTGCTAACAAAGAGGGCGCCCTGCCTAATACTGGTCTAAACCCAGACTCCCAGCCTGGCATTCCTGGTTCCCCATCAGTTGATTCAGCAAATAAAGAAGGCGCTCTGCCTAATACTGGTCTAAACCCAGACTCCCAGCCTGTAATTCCCGGTTCCCCATCGGTTGACCCTGCAAACAAAGATGGCACTCTACCTAATACTGGTTTCAACCCAAACTCAAAACCAGGCATTCCTGGTTCCCAGTCAGTTTATTCTTCAAACAAAGAAGGCACTCTTCTTAATACTGGTCCCAACCCAGACTCCCAACCAGGCATTCCTGGTTCCCCATCAGTTGATTCAGCAAACAAAGAAGGTGCTCTGCCTAATACTGGTCTAAACCCAGACTCCCAACCAAGCATTCCTGATTCCCCATTGGTTAATTCTGTAAACAAAGAAGGCACTCTACTTAATACTGGTCCCAACCCAGACTCCCAACCAGGCATTCCTGGTTCCCCATCAGTTGATTCTGCAAACAAAGAAGGTGCTCTGCCTAATACTGGTCTAAACCCGGACTCCCAGCCTGGCATTCCCGGTTCCCCATTGGTTGACTCTGCAAACAGAGATGGCACTCTTCTTAATACTGGTTTCAACTCAGACTCCCAACCAGGCATTCCTGGTTCCCCATTGGTTGATTCTGCAAACAAAGAAGGCGCTCTGCCTAATACTGGTCTAAACCCAGACTCCCAGCCTGGCATTCCTGGTTCCCCATCAGTTGATTCTGCAAACAAAGAAGGCGCTCTGCCTAATACTGATATCAACCCAGACTCCCAACCAGGCATTCCCGGATCTCCATCAGTTAATTCTGCAAACAAAGAAGGCGCTCTGCCTAATACTGGTCTAAACCCAGACTCCCAGCCTGGCATTCCTGGTTCCCCATCAGTTGATTCTGCAAACAAAGAAGGCGCTCTGCCTAATACTGATATCAACCCAGACTCCCAACCAGGCATTCCCGGATCTCCATCAGTTAATTCTGCAAACAAAGAAGGCGCTCTGCCTAATACTGGTCTAAACCCAGACTCCCAGCCTGGCATTCCTGGTTCCCCATCAGTTGATTCTGCAAACAAAGAAGGCGCTCTGCCTAATACTGATATCAACCCAGACTCCCAGCCAGGCATTCCAGGTTCCCAGTCAGTTGATTCTGCAAACAAAGAAGGCGCTCTGCCTAATACTGGTCTAAACCCAGACTCCCAGCCTGGCATTCCTGGTTCCCCATTGGTTGATTCTCAACCAGGTGTTGTTAAAACTGCAAGCAATAATCCTGCACATCCTGAATCAACGACCGTATCCCAAGATGAAAAAAACAGCCAGACAGAATCTGAGGATTCATCAGAGGAAAGACTAGAGAAGTCGCAGTATGAGTACAACTTAAGTAGTGATCTTGAAGCTGGAGAAGATGAGAAAGATTCTGATAAACAGGTTAGACTAAGGACTCTTCAGTAGTTAGTCAGTTTGCATTGATCACAGTAAGTGCTATTTCAATATTTGCCACCAGCCTATTGAGGTTTGGTCACATTGCTGGTTTACAAACATTGACCACCATTTTCTACGGAGGACCTTGCGTAGAACAAAATGTATAAACTGGCTTGGCAAAAATTTGCCCTTTTTATTAAATAATTAAAACTGTTTTAATAAAGTATAAATTTAACTTTTTGTTTTGGATAGTAAATTTTATTAAATCATTAACATGGCTTATGGTCAAAAAATAAACTGTTGTATTTTTTAAGTGAAGGCCGCCCATACTTTTACCAACTATGGTATATGTGACGTATCAAAAGAAAGGTTTGATTAGATCAGATTAATCAGTTGCTCTCTTTTTTGTTGACTTGTAGTTTGTTTATTCGCTGAAAAATGAAAGTGCTCGAAATAAAAAATAATAATAATAATAGTAATACAATTTATATAGCGCCTTTTCCTAGGGTTACAAAGCGCTCTGAGAATAATCAAGAAAAAACAACAACAATGACAAGGAAATAAGAGCAAAAACCCCAAAAGGAAAAACCAATGCCAGGCCCAGCCCGCAGCGTTCAGACAAGAAAAGAAAGCCCAGCCATAGCAGTGCGGAGGGAACGAGTGATATGGGCTCTCTAAATGAGCAATGCTCAGGCCAGGACTGACATTGAAATTACAAATTGTACAATTAAGTCTTCAATGACACTTTGAACATGCAGTGTGGAGTGGAATTCCACGTCCTTGGATTGAAAAATCTCTACCTCCTGATTTTCAGGTGGCGCGTGGAATATAAAAGTTACCCTGGGAACGTAAATTGCACATCGTTGGCCAGTTTAATGAGATAGAAATGTACACGGGGAAAATACTATGAGGAGCCAATGCAACTGTTTGAGTAGGAGAAGATAACACCCAAATAGAAACGTTTTTCAAACTGATGATTTTGTTCTTTTTGCGAATAACTTTATTTTTTCCCCAGTTGTTGGAGGACACAAACGAGCTGACTGACGAAAGAGAGGAAGGGCTGGAAGCCGAGACAGGTGATGTGAAACCGGACGAGCACGTGGACGGTGTTTACCTGGAGAGTGATAAAAAGCTACTTGAGCAGCCCCAGATCAGCTCTGTCGATGAAGAAGAATCAAGCAGTCATTTCATGGCGTATTCCCTGATAGCCATCATCATCATCATGGCTACCTACATCATGTACCACAACAAACAGAGGGTCGGTTCAACTTCACTGTTGTCTTTGCATCCAAAAAGTCTTCTCTGTAACACCTGCTTTGCCTGCCGTGGTAACTCATATCAGGCCTTGAACTTCGCTCTTGAAAGGGCATATAAATTTTCCTCTGATAAGGGGCACTTCTATGAGGAAAATGTACATTTGTATCGGAACTTTGCAAAGGGCACCACAGCAAAAGCACCAGGCACCACGGCATTTGCTGTGGGTGCCATGGGTTAATTCGAGGCTTGTCATATTTGACTGGCATGAATTATTCATTAAAAACTAATGCATATTTTTCATGAATCGTTTGCTTGTAGATCATTGCCGTCATCATCGAGGGAAGGAACGCCAACGACCGCCGGAGACGAAACAACGACGGGTACCAGAAGCTGGACCAGAACCTGAGTGACGTGATGCCGTCGCTCCAAAAGAGCAAGGAGTACAAGTTCTAAAATCTCAAATGAGGTATTACCTTGTATTTAAACAAAAAAACGTAAAAATTACTTTCGAGAGGATGTGTGAAGGTAAACAAGCCATTTCATGGAGCTGCTTGAGCAGAAAAACTTGCTTAAGAATTTTTTAACTAAGCAAAAATAAGCAGGAAACCAGTTACAAATTGCACATGTGACGTTGTATTTTGGCCGGTAACCTTTACTCTGGTAAGCACAATGGTTTAGTGCGGAGCTCATTTTTGTGCTGAAAAAGTAGCTCTATAAATTTCGTCCCATTTTTTATCATTGGTGAAAAGTTATTTTCTGAGTTATTAATTCAGGCAGAACGAAATATTTAGTTCAAAACCGTTGTATTTTCTGAAATAAAGCTAAGCGATGCTTTAGTTACCTTGAAATGATAGCAACAGAGTTAATTGTGCAAGCCTAACGCATGTATCGAAAGCGTGAAAAAAAAAATCAAAAGAAGACATTGTTATGAAATCAAATACTATTTTAAAGTGTTTCAGTATACAAAATTCTTGAGAATTAAAAATACTTAAAAATACTAGTTTTGATATAATTCAAGAATACATTGTTATTTGGTTAATATTAACATTAAAACAAAATTAAAACTTTAGACGAGGATACTTATTCAAGCTCAGTGGTTCTTGGTTGACCCCATAGAGTTATATATAAGAACTAGAGGGCGCACAAACCATGCGAGACGGCCCGACAAGGAGAATTTTTGTCCAATGAGAAAATGGCGCAGACCATTCATTTACACTGGTCACTCATCCGTTCACACAGCAGCCATTTTCTAAGTGGACATTCGTATGCAAGTGACCCATAGGGATTTTTCGCCCATTTTGAGTCAGTGGAGTTCCGTGCGTGGCATCGCGAGTGCTCCCTCTAGTTCTTATATATAACTCTATGGTTGACCCCAAGCACCGACGTAACACGCGGCCACTGTCAACCCATGGTCTGCCATTACGGGAGTCAATTTGCACAATTTGTGAAATGGCTTACATTGCAATTTATTCTACATTCCGGAGATTAAAAAAAACGACTCCATTTTATTAGAGCGTGCCCGTAGTTCATTTTATTTTTCAGTCAATGATTCATTGAAGGTTGTAGCAGCTGATGTTTTCACAGTTGGATTGTTCACTTTTTTTTTTTAAATATTAGTGCATTAAAAGTGTTGATTATCAAGAGTTGAATAATTAAAAAAAAAAAACACAGTTAAATCACATTTGTGAAAATTTAACTTTTACTTTGTAGCATTTTGGATGAAACCAGGAAAAGTTGGGTTGTTCATTTAAGACATTGGAACATGTCGTCATTGGATATCAACATTAAAGGGGCTGTGTCGTCATGATTATAGCAAGCCGGTGGCTGTGCACGGAGAGATGAACTCTCACCCAGATACTGCACACACGCACGCTTGCGGTCAAATCACAAAGGGTGCCGTCTTTGTCAAATTGATGTTACCGCCGGCGCGCAAGCATGCATAGTAACTGGGTTATTCCATTTACTGCACAGCCCCTTTAAATGGGTCTTGACATTCCACACAGGAATTGCTCGTTAGTCAAAAGGTCATTGTCTGAAATAACAGCTGCGGCTTGATCGTCATAGCAACACCCTTAGCAACAGCCGCTGCCACAGCCGTTGCACATTTCTGTGTCTCGTTAATTTTTCAGACATTCTTGCTGTTAAAAAAACTTGGGTCCAAAATGTTTGTCTGGGTGTACGGTTGATTATACAGAAATGAGGTTTACCTAAAGGGTTTAGTAAGTTTATCTGGCCAACAGCTGGAAGAAGTTGGGCCGTGTATTGTGAAGATTAGTATTCTCGTTCTTCACTTTCAAATGAAGATATAGTGCTATTTAAATTCTCTCAAATTCTGCATTTAATATGAATAATGTTTGTAGAAAGAACAAGTCAGCTTTTAAGTTTAATTTGTAAAAGTTATACCACATGTCTTTGCGGTGAAATCTCTTAGAAAACTGTTTAAAACTTTGGAAGAGTACATTTTCTGTAAATGGGCTTTTATACTTACTACTATAAATAATAAAAAGGTGTGTTTTTTGTGTGTGTTTTTGTACAGTGGCTGTTCAAAAGTTGTCTATATTTTCACCGTCATACAAAGAGTACAGCAGGGGAATGCACTTTAACGTTTTACAAAAGCAACTGTTATATCTACAGTAGAATCAACAAAGTAAACACAAAAACTGGAGACAATTACTGCAAAAATATGGCAGGCACTTGGATTCTTTATGCTGCTTGCATGGCTGGGGTGGGGGTGGGACTATGAAGATTATGTGAATGCAAATTGTACTGATGCACACACCAAAAAGTTTTTTTTGGGTGGGGTGGGTGAATCTTAAAAAGAAGTGCTCGCTGTCTGACCTTAAAAATGTTGAAAACTTTAGATGATCCAATAAGAATGTTATTTGTTACTTTTGTAATATTTTTCTTTATTAAGAGTTCTTGTTTATCAGAGGAGTGTCTTGTAAACATGCTTGCTTTATAGGGACTCCAAGAAAGTTATTTTAAAGGTAAATTATATAAGATTGATAAAGCTGATAGTGAAGTGCTCTTAGTTTGTGTGATTCAATATACACATGAAAAACAAACTTATGAAAATTTGGTCTCAAGCTGTTGCCCGAGTCGGGAGAGAGTAGTGAAAACCGTGCATACATCACGGCATGTGAACACATTGTCCTCAATTTCGATTGTTACAACCGAAATTAAAATCAAGGTCTTGAAATTCTTTTTTTTTTTTTACTTTGACACTATTTCTATTGAAGATTGGTACTGGTATGAACTTCATAATCAGTAAGCTTTCAGACTGACACTAAGACAAATTTGTTGGATGAATACCAATCCTGTATCTTTAAATGCACTATACAGGATTGGTGAGGATAAAAAACATGATTGTTTAGTTTCAGTCTGAAAGCTTACTGTTTATAAAGTTAATACTAGAACCAGTTTTTCTGTGAAATATTTCCCTCTGAAATGCCGTCATATTTGAGTAAACTGTATAGTATCTGAAAACCTGAAAAAAAAGTGCAACAGCTGATTTCGGATCGTAACAATCAAACTTAACGACAGTGTGTTTACATGGTGAAAAGTGTGCATGGTTTTTCTCTTTTTTTAATTCAATTCAATTCAACGTTTATTTCCATATCCAGCAATGCAAAATACAGTCAACAAATCACTAGTTTGTATAAAAATACATCGAGTGATTATATTAACAAAATAAACATGATATGACAATTAAGAAGCTGAAATGGAGGCATAATCAAAAGACCATAGGCTTATGCTGAAGTGCCTTTTAACAAAGACAGACAAGACGAGACTACCGGAAATTCAAGACAATCAGACGTCAACAAGACAAACAAAAGGACAAGAACAGACAGACGAACGGATGTACAGAAACAAATGATGAGATGCTAAATGCAATGCATGGTATAATGAAGAACAATGGATTGAGCAATGTGTAATAATGAAAATAAGAATAAATAGTAATAAAAAATAAATATAAAAATAAAGAGAATGAGCTATTTTAGATAACAAGACACTAGATGTTTCTTCAGGGATTTCTTGAAGCAACCCACAGACAACTGAGATTTAATTTTGCCGTCAATACTATTCCAATACTATTTCTTCTCCTGACTCAGACGACGGATTGAGCCCAAATTTTCACAGGTTTTTTTTTTTTCTTGTATATATTGAATCAGACAAAGTAAGAACACTGCACTATCAGTTTTACCAGTCCTGTATATTGCCTTTAAATCTTATGATACTTGTCACTAACATTGTTGTAGAAGTGTTTTATACACCTGGGCCAAATTTCATGGCGCCGCTTACCAAAGAATTTCGCACTAACGGCGCCCTGTAAAGCGCATCTTTCTAGGGGCAGTGGCAGGGCATAAGCGCAGAGGTCCACGGTAAGGAGTGCCAGGAAATCCCTGAGCTCATTTTCAAATGTTTAGTTTTGCTCACTGGGAATAATGTGCTTGTTTACCCAATAAAAAAAACATTTTTCCTTCACTAAATATGTATGCTGTATGTTTTAGTTTATTAAGATGATTTTTTTTTTAGATGAAATTGCCGCACAGTTTGTTTTTAATTGAGACTTTTCACATCCCTACTTTGAGTTTCTTGAACACGACTGATCTTGGCCCAACTAGAGTACACCCAAGTTTGGTGTGACTTCGAATTCTGGTCATGACACCAAGCACTTGTGTCCTTGAGCAAGACATTTAACTATAATTGCTCCTCTTCACCCAGGGGTAAAATGGGTACCTGTGAGGGCAGAGACGGTTCTTGTGACTGATTTACCTTGGTGTGCTACATACTTGGCAGCACAGGCTGGATACTCCTAAGGGAGCTGAGATGATTTAAGGAATGAAATAAATGGTCCATTGACCAGGGCAATAATATCGAGCGCCATGAGCATCACTACGTGACAGATTTGAGCGCTGTTCAAGAAGCCACTATTATTAGTACTTTCTCGTTGAAGAATTCCTAAAAGAAAATCCCGGTCAATGCATTTTTCTATGGGCGTCGGAAATTTTTTTGCGGCGTCCGTCTTTGCCAAGTGGGCGTGGTTTATGCCAGAATTCTGTCACGCCAGAATAGAACCCCTAAAATACATGAACAACTATATATTTAAAGCGATGAAATGAAACCCAAAAAAAGGAAAGAAACAAAAAGCAGATCAAAGCGCCGAACATAAATTACAAGATTAAAAAACATCTCGAGCTGGTTCTTTTATTGCAAAATTGAACAATGCATTCTGTTCACGATAGAAAAATAAATGAAATGTCCCGAAGGCAGTTGTCAAGGTACATTGTAAATGTCTTGAAACTAAGAAAGACTGAAAACAGATGGATCCGACCGACGGTCGTGTGCTGCCATACCTGGGCAGGCACTCTTCCATACGTTGCGCCCAATGTTAATTTTTTTCCGCTTCAAGGTATCTCCCTAATGATGTCGATGAAACTATATGAAGCACAAGTGTGATCCGAGTTAAAGATTGCACGCATTGCATTATATGCTTGTATTATATACTACATCCCAGAAGGGCAGATAACAATGCTACTGGACATAACATGCAAATTATCACAAATGGATTGGCCATCTTTTCGGGCAATAATATATAACTATTTGATCGCACAGCTATGCGTAAAATACCGCATGCAGCACGCAGGAGTTTTTTTGTCAAACTCCTCGTATGATTGGTGGGCGAACCACTTGGTTGCTTGACGCAGCTCACAGCCAAAACCCAAGTTCCCCGTAAACATAGTTTATCAGGAACTAATTAAACTTGGGTCTAAAAGTTTATCGTCACAGATCTCCCGAAATACACAGTTTAGATTCAGGTATAGGTATACTCAAAAACAAGAAGAACTGTTCAATGTAGTTAATAAAATAGAATTCACATAATGGTTAACAACGACCAATACCCTGTTAAATATGTTAAACGAACAAACTACAGAATTTAACATTAATTAGTAACATTTTAAAGATACTACAGCAGGTAGGTGATGGGATTGTGCCTTGATGATCTAAGCATAGAATTTGGCACACAGATGTCATGAGAAAGATGTTTGGCTAGAGGGCCATCGCAGATTTGTCCTTAAAAAAAAAGACAAGGCCCTGTCTGAATGAATGGCTTCGGCAGTGGCTACGGCTGGAACGCCGAGGATTCCTATTCTTCAACGTTGTCATTTCAGCCAGCAGCCATAGCTGAAGTCGCTTGTTTCGGGCACGGCCTAAGTAAGTAGTATAACCAGCAATGGCAGCCATTTTGAAAATTTTGCAAATTGCCTGCTATTCTAGCTATATTTTTCTCAAAATGCAAATCTGCGATGGCCCCATTGCCAAATATCTTTCTCATAACATACTCTATGCGTCAAATTCCATGCTTCCAGGCAAAATTCCCCCAAATATTTCCCCCCTCTGCCCCACTATAAAGAGAGAGGCTCTCCTGAAGGTGTAATTCAGTTGTGTGATGCACTCATTTTCTAAAAGAGCCCTTATGTAACTGGAACAAATATTAAGTCTCTTAGCTCACATTAAAATGGTGTCAAATGTCATTGTAAGTCGTACCCTTCCAGTGCCAGTTTAGTCAACATCCAATCACATTTCAAATTTTAGAGTCTGTACATTTTTGGGGGGATGAATTTTGAGTTCATTCCTGAATCTCCATGACATTCACAATCAAAACAGCGTTGAATTTGACCAACAAAGAATTCCTTTCATGGATTGTACAGACTCATTTATTCTTGATATCCAATGCCGTCATGTTACAAATTTCACTTTGCAGGAGTATAAAATAATATGACATTTTACACCTTTTCAAAGATTAGAGACTTTTTTAAGAGTAATTTTTTTTTTTTTTTTTTACCTCCACATAAGCACACTAAATTCATTGGCCTCGGACCTGCGGTCCAGTGTTAATTTCGATCCCTGACGATGATAATTTCCCGATGGTGGTGCTGGACAACAACCTGAGCTCATGAATAAAAGTAAACTTAGCCAAAATAGAAAAATTCTGATATAACCAATTCGTAAATCTTTGGAGAAAAAGTTTGTACAAATTACAAATATATTTCAGTGTCAAATGAATGAGTAATCAAGTTTGCATCACAGCCTTGTCACACATGGCAATTCTTTCGGGCAACTTGGGAGGCCACCCACTCCACTGCATTCAAACTGAACACTTCGGTTCCACTAGAGATAGTTTTTCGAACAATATCTTTTAATCGGTTGATGCCGAAACATGGCATGTACATGTACACTGTATAAACGCCACTAGACTCTGAGCCAGCGAAAGGGTGGCGTCAGTTTTGTATTTTTGTGTGAAATTCCAAGCCCAAAACAAAGGTCCCCCGGACATTGTGTTTCGGATCGTGCACAAAAGGCATTCACTGTGCAATGCTTCGTTTTACACACACAAACAGACAAATGGTGCTGAATGTTTTGCTGATTTTTGCCCATTATACAGGGGTTATTGTGTAATCCCTGATTCCAGACCTTTGTCCTTTTGTTCCGAGAAGAGCATTATGAAACATCGAAAAGCTTCCACTAATGTTTATTCATTGTATTTCGGCTCAATTGAGGTAAGTCCCAGTGAACCGAGTATCAAGCCGTGGTTCCCAATTTAGGACCAATCCTTGCAATTTACGGCGCATGAATTTGACATTTTCTCACCAGAGAAACCACAAAACTTGGCTTTTCCAAGTCAGGGTTTCTTTGTGCCATCGGTACTCTTAAAGAAAAGTGATTCCGGCAATTCCACAAAAAATAATCCTGTCAGGCTGGACGAAAAAAAAAAAAATGAAAGATTCCTGGCTGGAATATCCCAGAGAAAATTACACGGAAATTGAAATGTGAATTTGGCTTTCCTCCTTGAGATTACTTGGAGCTGGTTGCCTGTAAATTGCCTTGTGTGACATGACCTTTCAGAGTACACAACTTGTGAATGATTTTAAGCAAAAATGCAACAAACCTTGTGTGACACTTTTACAAACAAAAGTGAGTTGTAAACTGAGAAATCGTGTCAAGGGTTATAGTTTCAGTCACCAAGCCCTCTTCCCGCATCACTTCCAGTGACCGTAGCCTCCTCCCATCCCTTATAAATATACTTTTGCAAAACAAACAAACTTTTAAAAATATAATCTCTTTTGGCGACAAGAAAATCATTTTCTAAAATTAAATTAAAGTTTTTGTGGCTTGTACCCATTTTTATTCCCGGTCTCTGATGATGGTGCTTGTGACACATTTTCTGTAAATACACTCCCCACTTCTCCTTTGCTAACATTCCTTGCCTGGTACTTGTCATATGTGTACCAACCACTACCCAGAGTATTCATACAGATCCCGATCACACTCAGAAAAGTCGGGGGCACCCCTCCGAACGTGAACATTCCAACTGCCACCACGACGACGCTTTTGATGACGCCCACGACGCTCGTGGTGAGGGCAGAGGTCAAGATGGTGCACAGGAAGATGGTATAGTTCAGAATGCAACCCATTGAGATAACGAGGGTGAAGATCATGAGGAACCTCGGGGAGGACAAGTCCTCGAAGTCCATGATCCGCGAGATCTCCGGGGACATGACCATGACAACGAGAAGCGGCAGAAGGCAGTTGAGGCAGTTGAGGTACATGATGCCCGCCGGGGAGAAGGCCTCTTCTTGCATCCCGATGCTCTGCACCAGGGTTAGGTAAAGCGACTGGGAGATTACGCTCATCATTCCGTAGGTGTAGGCTTTGAGTTCAAAGGTCAAATCTCCCATTCCTAGATGATGGGGGGAGGTGAGAGAATATGGCTCGATCAAAATGACAGTCAAACAAAATGACACTGTATATTGGCAAAAAAAAATGAAAACAGTAGGCCTATTGGACCTGATACTTCATCCTCGTAAGGGTAAGGCAGTTTTTCCCTCAGTAAAAATCTACTGGAACATTTCAAGGGGCACCAAGGCACTGACCTGGGGCATGAAGGCCTCCATGAAGTATCAGGCCTGACAGACTAAGCCTGTTACCTGCAAAAAAACAACCAGCAGTCATCATGAAAACAGAGCACACCACTGCCAGCCTGGGGGCTCCCTTCTCCATCAGCAAGGGTGTAAATAACAGGTTCATGAGGGGTACGCATCTCTTGAGGACGGTGTACATGGCTATGTTCATCCCGCTCAAGGCATGGAGGGCCAGCAGGGCGTGGAGCAGCCAGAACATTGACGGAAGACAACAAATCTTAAGGTTGCTTACCGAGACGGCCGGCAGGGAAACTTTACCGATCTTTCTTAGAAAGGTCAGCAGAGTCACTGTGAAGATCTGGAAAAGAAAAACAATAAATGATGGTTAACACTGGCAAAAAAGGTGTGGAAAATAAGACTCAAACTACTACTTCAGAAGTGAAATCTTTTTGAATTCATTATTTTACTGTTAAATCCCTCCAATACACACCAGTGGGGCCCAATTTCAGAGAGCTGCTTAAGCAGACAGAAAATAGTGCTTAACAAATTTCTGCTGAGCAAACATATGCAGGATACCAGTCACAGATTGTACATGTGACATGCTATTTTGGCTGGTAACCTTATTCTGGTAAGCGTAATTTTGATTGTGCTGAGCTACTTTTTGTGCTTTAAAAGCAGCTCAATGAAATTGGGCCCTGTACCACAGACTGCCACAAAGTACCATAGCTTCCAGGATAGCATTGGGTGCATGGGTTTCTTCTGTTTGTACAGCTGGTATTATCAGAATACCCCATGGCTTGTGCACTGTGGACTTAATCAGTCTCCACAGTCCCCAGTGGTATTTTGTGGAAAGAGCCAGTTGGGAAGGAGAGTGCACCAATAGTAATAGTATTTGGTGTATTTTTTTCGCGAAGAGTTTCTATACATTACAAGAATTGCTTAAATGACAAAAATAACTAGGCCCAATTTCAGAGGGCTGCCGAAGCCAAAAATATTGCTTACAATTTTCAGCTGAGCGAAAATGGGCAGGATACCAGGTACAAATTTAATGGTACATCTGTCATAGTATTTTGGTTGGTGACCTTAATCTGGGAAGCTTATTTCGTTGTGCTTGGCAACTCTTGAAATCGGGCCCGGATTGGTTGTGCTCAATGTTTTAACTCAATTCATCACCAGATTGGCGAGTAGTGCACACACCAAGCCCCAATTTCATAAAGCTGCTTCAGCACAAATATCAGCTAAGCACAAAAAGTATGTTTACCACAATAAGGCTACCAGCTAAAATAACATGTCACATGTGCAAAATGTGACTGGTACCCTGCTCATTTTTGCTTAACAGAACATATTTTAAGCAATATTTTCTGCGGAAGAACCAGCACCGTAAAATTGAGCCCAGTTAAAATGTTGAGCTTAAACAGGTTCTTTTCAAAGCCACCACCTTTACAAAACAGATTGTTACATCTGTCCTTGAAATAATTAATTAATAGAAACATCTACCCTTCCAACCCTAAGCCTACACGTAGCCCCATTAGCGCAGCTGGCAGATTTGGACAAACTACTGGGCTAGACCCAGTAGGGCGCTGTACTCCATTTTGACATTATCGGTTGTACCAATAATGTCAAAATCTCAAGAAAAGGAGTAAACAGCGCCCCAGTCTACTAACTGGGTCTACTACTTCTGGGCTAGAAATTTACACTTGACCGCAGGCCCAAAAGGCCAAAGATTTTAGAATTGGGGCTGTAAACTCACGACCAAACAAGTCTGACAGTCTTGTGTTTTTCATTTGAATGATAACTTTGCTTGCCAAGATATGCATCATTTCTAGACCCAGTAACTGGGGCGATAAGTACTCCCCCTCTCGTACGAGAGAGGGAGTATTTAACGCACCAGTTACTGGGTCTACATCATTTCATTATTTTAACTTGATGTCATTTGCAATAAAAAATCATGATATGTACACATTACCCATAATGAGAATGTTTGGATGCACTTCCTAAACCCTAACTATTTTACTTGTGTTTTGTTTTAATTACTAATGTAAAAATAAATAAATAAATAAACTTTTTTAAAGAATTTATATTAATACAGGCCTAATTGTTGGGTAGAAAATCTACCGAGCCACGAATACACACAAGTCAATCATCATTCTGACTTTAGACCATGCTTGGACTTACCATCTGGGAAAACATGATAAAACACGGGAAATCAAAGTCGTACGTGGTGAGAACGGCCTTGTTGATAAACGACATCGAACCCGAGCAGACGCCGTAAAACACGGCGGCAGTGATTCCGGCCACACGCTGCAATTCGTGTTGGTGTTCTGGGGTTGTAGCGGAGGAGGCTGCCATTTCGATTGACGGGCAAGTTCGAGGCATGAGACACTTAAAGACCCCTCCATCCGATGGTCAAAATAATTAATTGTATTGCATTAAATTAAGCTGCATGTGTTACCATTATGTTTGGCGTTCTTCTCCATCCAGCAGAAAGACGAGCAAAGCATGCAACAATCTCAACCACTACGCCACGCCTACTACATGTGCTAGCCTTTCGTCAAGGCTTTTGTGGCTTAGATGTCTATGTAGCCGTAGCCTTTCGTCAAGGCTTTCGTGGCTTAGATGTCTATGAAGCCGTAGCCCTTCGTGGCTTAGACATTGGTGTAGCAGCGAAGCCACTGCAGCGAAGACTAAGCCAAGTCAGCGCCCCGAGAGTGGCGATGCCAAGAGTCCACTCGATCGTGCACTGATGACTAGTATTTGTATTCCCTGCATAGCTGTCTAGGCCACTAAGGCCTTGACGAAAGGCTACGCCACACTCGACTAACTGCAAGTTTGTTGTGAGAGCTTCCGAATGGAATGGTATTTAACACTTGAGGGCGCAAATCTAACCTAATGGGTGCACCCGTAGATAGAGCTATAGAGTCAATTATACCTATGGGTTCGCCACACTAAATAAACTACCATAGCAACTAATGCTAATAATGCTATATTCAATACTAAAAAAAAAATACTTAAAAGTCTCTCAGCCACAAGCAAACAAATCAAATATTTTCTGACATCTGAACTTCATTTTTCGTTTCAATTTTTAGTAGGTTAGCCGTTGAGAATTGTTGGTAGACTGATCCAAAATAAAAAACCACCCCTGAACGAGTAAACTGGCCAGACTCCATCTTGGGAAAATGACCCTACACTGTTTGGCAAAATAGGGCCATTTTTAGAGGGCAAGTGTACCTTAAAATATGTTCCAGGTTGAAAATCAACAACCCCAGGGACACAATGTTGGATCATTTTTCAACAATCCTTAAAGCAAGGACCTTCAAATCTTTGATTTACAGAGAAAGTTGTGGCTTTACATTTTATTAATAATCTGGATCTCTTATCTGGATAAGTGGCATGGCAGTTCTGGAGCTCCGTAGTGTTTTACAGTGGAGGTAGAACCTCTATGGTTTTACTATACGGTAAAATATTTAATTTTTTTAAAAATTATATTAAGAGTGACATAATTACGACATTTGTAAAGACGCACAGGCTTATCCAGTACCACTGTTAACCTCGAAGAACTAAGTGAAGTATAAATAGAAAATAAAACAAACTTTTGGAGAGGAAAAAACAGCAACGATAAAACGTCAATTTAAACAGTGGTTATTTTCTGGGAAAAGTCAATGGAAGTTAGGCCTGTCGTTGGTATTTGTAAAGATTCGGGAATCCATCAAATTTGACATGTCCACAAGTCCCATTGTCCGCTGGGTTAACTGCTGGCATCCAAATAACGTCTTCAATCTCCCCAATGTAGGTATAAAGTTCCGCTACCCTTTTCCTTATTTCCGACGGCGGGTGGTTCTTGTAAGAGCAGTAAATTATGGTCAGGACCACGACCAGGAAGAACGCCAGTGCGCCCCCTACGATGCCAGCCACCACGGTGGGGTTGGCCGGAGCTCGGAGCTGGTCGCAGTTTTTCCCCTGAAGCTCACTGGGCTTGGTGTCGTCGTCGAGAGGTGGCAGTTCGGAGGTTTCACGCCTTCTTCTCCCTCTGCCCGCGACAAAGGCTGGTTGTGGCAATTCGGCAGTCTGTGCCTCCATTTTGTGACGGAGAGACCCTCCTATCAAAAATTAATAATTGTCAATTAATAATCTAGTTTAACTCTGTGACTCCGGAATTTCTGCGCGCGTATAGACGAATTGTTTTTGCTTTTTCTTTTGATACTGAGGTCATAATGAATTTGACGTCCAATTGAGTTGTGCGCGTGCAGCCATAAATTGACTTAACAGAGAGAAAAGAAGTGTTTGAAGTAGGCTAAAGAATGTCTCATAACTAAACAAAATTGAAAAACAAAATCTCAACCGAGGAAATTACTGTACGAGCACACTACCAAAAGTCGTGTGCATACCGCGGGCAATTGGACAGCATGACTTGCACTTACGGGAGTGATGGTTTCAAGTCTTACTGTTAGTGTCAGTTTTCTTCACGGTTGCTGGAAATGTTGTTGAATGCCTAACTTCCCATTAACAGTTCATTAATTTTGTTAATTAATACATAATCATTCAAACCAATTTGTTTGTATAGGGGAACGTTAGACAGAGAGAGATCGACTGTCACCCTGGCATGCCGTAAGTATCCCCGAACGAGAGCTCTGACGCAAGACTATACACCTAATGGGTTATCCGATCAGATCAACAGTGAGCGCATCGTGCCCGACTTGACGGCGTCCACATTGGCTTACCACGGTTGATTTTCTTCATCCATCTTTGGACCACCATTCATGTCAGCACACTGCCACTGACAACAGAGAAAAGACCCACTGACCTTTACCGTCTCTATAGTCTCGATTATTTCGGTTTTAAAGACTGAACCCACGGGGAGATTTTCCGGGGACGTTTAAGTGGCAGCAGACTTACCAGATAAAACTATTGTTCTCAGATATGCGCGCATGCTGGGAATTTTGTAAACAATGAGGAACTTACCTGCTAAGTCTGCTGCCACCTAGCGTTCCAAGGCCCCATTGAGACAACCCTGCATTATGCTAGCTTTACTAACAAATTCTAAATTGTTTGACACTGACACGTGGACTAACCTGCCAATGATGTTAATCTGCCTGATATTGTTTGCTGTGAAACAGGCCGTTCATGATGAACTGAAGTTCCGAGACGTTCCTGAACACGACGTAAAAAAGTAAAATGATTGATATAAAGGACATTGACATTTTACATATACATTGAAATTTTACATATACATATGAATATACATTTTGCAATAAACCAAAAACATTACCTTAACCAATGATCCAAATAAATAATTTTAGCTGTTGTTATAACAAAACAGGCCCACTATAACCATAACCAAATCTGATCAATAGCCATAGCCATAGCCATAGCCATAGCATAGCATAGCCGTAGCCATAAGCCGTAGCCATAAGCCATAAGCCGTAGCCATAAGCCGTAGCCATAAGCCATAGCCATAAGCCGTAGCCATAAGCCGTAGCCACAGCCATAAGCCGTAGCCATAAGCCGTAGCCATAAGCCGTAGCCATAAGCCGTAGCCATAAGCCGTAGCCATAAGCCGTAGCCATAAGCCGTAGCCACTAGCCGTAGCCACAAGCCGTAGCCATAAGCCATAAGCCGTAGCCATAAGCCGTAGCCATAAGCCGTAGCCATAGCCATAAGCCGTAGCCATAGCCATAAGCCGTAGCCATAAGCCGTAGCCATAAGCCGTAGCCATAAGCCGTAGCCATAAGCCGTAGCCATAAGCCGTAGCCATAGCCATAAGCCGTAGCCATAAGCCATAGTCATAGCCATAAGCCATAGCCATAACCGGACTCGGAAAAGTACTGAGTATTCAGTTACTGAGTATTCAGTGCTTAAGTTAAAAAGCCCCAGTGGTAAAAAGAAAAACAAATTTCCACAGATTTACACTTACCTTACATGGTATAAAGATAATGATGGTAGAATTTGTTTTTGAATGTTTTCTACCTGAAGTGTTATCGTCTTTAAATAATAACTTAAATAAGATCCAAAATAAGAGACGAAAACTTTGCCCATGCAAAAATGCTGAACGAATTTTTCCCGTTTTCTCGCAAATGAAACAACGAAATGAGCTGACATTTTCACAGGTTGATTTTATTACACTTGTGCAAAGAATGGAAGCATTTACAGTCAGTTTACCAATGTTGAGCTGGGGACTATAACACAAATATTCTTTATCGGACTCGGGAAAATTACTGAGAATACAGCGCTTAACTACGGTGGCCCACAACTGTCACGGCAAAAGCAAAAGGGCCACGGCAAAAGCAAAAGCGCCACGGCAAAAGCAAAAGGGCCACGGCAAAAGCACGGCCCTTTTGCTGTTGCCGTGGCGCTTTTGCTTTCGCCGTGGCGCTTTTGCTTTCGCCGTGGCCCTTTTGCCTTTGCCGTGGCGCTTTTGCTTTTGCCGTGGCGCTTTTGCTTTTGCCGTGGCCCTTTTGCTTTTGCCGCGGCCCTTTTGCTTTTGCCGTGGCCCTTTTGCTTTTGCCGTGACAGTTGTGGGCCACCGTACTTAACACACACCGGTGTATGGCAAAAACACGAATAACTTAACCATAACATAAACATAACCACAACCACAACAAAAACCACCACAACAACCACAACAACCACAACATCAACGACGACGACGACAACAGCAACAAACAGATAACCGTATCAAATAACTTAATTTAATAGCGTCTATTCGATCGAAGACATTCCCCCGAGCGATGTGTCAACTTGAGGGCCATGGTTTACAGTGGCAGCTTTTCTGAATGAAGGTCAGTCTCCCTGAAAGTTGAATATCCTAGCTCCACCAAAATTAAACACTTCCCCCAGTTTATGGTTTAGGGTGTCACTAAACGGACCGTGGAAGGCCAAATTTCACCCTTCGGTTGATGTTGTTGATTCATCCACCAGAATGACCTTTCGTCAACTGGGGACAGCAAAATTCGCAGAGGAATTCTGAACAAGTTTAGCCTCGATACAAGGCTCCTTAAAGTGTGCATGCTTATAGTCCTGACTGCTGATGGAATTGAGTGCTGAGTTACCAGGCTAATAATTCAAACAATAACGTAGTATAACGTCTTGATACAAGACTGAAAACAGAAAACCGTAACATGTATTTAATTTGAAAATGCGTAGGCCCATCTGCCGAGCCAAAATAGAATCAAGGGAACCACTTCATATCAAGTTATTATACCCACATGGTTACCAGTTTGTATGGAAACAACATTCTAAAACAAGAAAGCTCAAACGGGTGGGGCTTGTATTCTCGGCCCCTCAAAAAAGCGTTTTCATGTTTTTTTGTTTTTTTTATATTTTTATTACGCCATTATGAATGAAGAATTTCGAGGAGCATGTTGAGGCTCAGTGTGCCAGGGTCTTGATTCCAAGCATCCCGTCGTCATTTCCTTGACTCTAATGAACGCCTTCCGAGACCCTCTTGAATGACATGCATCCGAATTACCCATCCACTCAATGTATGTCAGAGGCAAAAACACACTGTATGCATTTTTCAATTTGAAACCTCACTCAAAACTCACTTATTCAAGTCTTGTATCTTTTATAGGTTCCTATCGTACGTCTTTTGCGTTCCCTATTCTTTGTTTGTCGGGGGTGTTTGTTAGTTTGCTTTTATTTGCTTGAATGGTCTCTATCTCTTGTGTATATGAATGTTATGTCGGCGCACTCATGAACAAAACAAAACAGAACAAAGCAAAACAACATTTTCTGTAAGCTTTTTTTCTCTCGTGCCGGTTTTAAAACCACTAGGTCTCGGTAGTGACCATGAGAGGGCGTTGGGTTTGAGCTCACTTTCCTTCACAAACATAATATTATAATGTGTGGCTTTGGTACCGACAACCAGTGGGGTAAAGAAGAAGGGGCGGGGAAGGGGGACGCTGCATGAAGTTTAATTGATTATATCCCCTCTGCTCTTATATGATTTCTATTGTATAAATCATTTGATTTTGTCTGTTTAATTAAAGTTAAAAAGGGAGGCGCCCCCCAGAAGCTCTGTCTGTTGTGCCATATTTATTTCTTGTGTGCCGTTTTTGGTTTCTGTTTCACAAACCCCCCCCCTTTTTTCGGCGGTTGTTCAATTCAGTTAGTCAAGTGGCGGACTCTGCCCATCCGGGCTCTGTCGCGCCACACCCACGTCCTCGGCCCGTTACAGTACAAATAAGGGTAACTGCAATATATCCTAAAAAGACTCATCTACAATGTGTGTAGGTGTGTACCCCACACAATGTAGTATGTACAGAGAATGCTGATGACATGAAATAATGATTGAGTCAAAATAATGCCAACATATCTTGTATTAAAATTAATATATCATGGAGCGGCCATCTTGCTTGTCTGCCATTCAACCCAATGTAACCAAAGTGAGGCTGGGAGGACAAAATATGGTCTGATAAGAAATAGCCATTAGAGCCATTATTGCCTCATACGAGGTTCCTGACTAGAGACGCCATGAAAAAGGTCCCTCGTATGAGGTAAAAGGTCCAACGGGCTCTGTCAATTGGTATATTTAATGAATTTAGCAAACTAAATAATTAAACAAATAAAAACCATCGTCCGGCTACTTATTTTTATCTTTCGCTCTCGGTGAGAGAGTACATAATTATTCGATGTGATACATTCACTGATAAATAGTCCGCAGTGCAACATTAAAGTTTAGGCATGTTAAAAAATGATCGATCATTCCACCCGACGGCTGGGCGGAAAGGGGCTCATGAGAACTGGGCGGGATTCTACACATCATTTCTGTGTCTCAACAAAACCGCAACCCAAGGTAACTAATTTGGACTTCTTTCCTCATTTGATAAGAAGTTCGATGTTTTTGCTTATTACATTTTGGGTGTCTTCTTGTTGTCAAAGATGACTGCAACCTGACGATGAGGGCTGATCTTAATGACGCGAGAGAAAGTCTTTTTGTTTTGGTTCCGCCAATTAGCTTATAAGGTGTCACAACACATCAATGGTTTTGGAAGCCGGAGCAAATTCATTCCTACGGGACTCCTTCGCACCAACTCGCCAAAAATGGGAGTCAAATTGCACTTATCAAAACTCAACTATGGTACAAAGCGTGTAAACTCCGCGTGGCCTAAAGTAATATGCACTACACTGTATAACACACGGGGACATTGACTCCCAAAATGACGCAACCAAGATTAGTGTGACAATTACGTCAGATGGATTGGGTCAATTGACTTTGTTTTTCAAAGATAGAATTTTGTACCATAAAGTTTTAAACATTCGAAATAAAAAAAAATGATAATAAATACAACAGAAGAATTGAGTTTAGTGTACTCTACAGTGGACCTACGACCGTGCTCTAACAGTGGCACCATTAGGACCTTTTACCAAAATGCCCCATATTTGGTGACCGACCAATGTAATAACCTTAAACACACATGACGTCACTCAGTGGGGCGCCCTCACATAGAGTTCAAAAGGAAGTTGCTCACTGGCCGTGGCTGAATTAGTCGCTGCGGCTATAGGCCACGGTGTGATCGTCACGTGAACAAGCGCTGAAGCATATGACACCCGTAGCAACACCCTTAATCGTAGCCGCGTTTTGTTACCTCTAAGATGGCGGCGGGATGAAATGAACCTTCTTCTACTTCGCAACAAATCAGTATACGACCCGGGGAATAAAAAACACGACAACAGACTGAAGAATTTACACTTTAAAGAACCAACCAGAATGGGTGTGACATTCAGCAACACACTTCAACGACCTTAAAACAGAACCAGAACCAGAACCAGAACCAAATTGAATGCACGCTGTCAATAACAAGTAGTAAATACATTATACGTGTGAGTAAGATTATGAGACTATCACGGTTTCGTGTGTGGCTCCGGTGATGGTGCAGACAACGCCGTGTTCAACCCGATAATGACTTCATTAAAAAAAAAAAATGACAGCTAATCATTTAACCGAAGCTGAAAAAAACAAACTCCCGTTCGAAAACAGGAAATATATTCTCACAAGTTGGTCCATGAGGTAACTTGAAGTTAGTGGGTATAAAAAAAAAAAAAATTGCCGGCATGTCCACATTTCCTCCAAAAATGACAGGTGGTAGCCTACTCTACTGCTAAGGGTGTTTTGTACATTTTACAAAGTCCCCGTGGAAACTGACCTGAGCCCAATTTTATGGAGCTGCTTTTCTTAGCAGCCAATACTCTTTTACTCTTAACAATTTCTGCTGTAAGCAAACACTGGCTAAACAATTTACTACAATGACGTAGCCATGGCAGAGAAAGTGTATACGGCAAAACTTGTGAGGCTGTTCTAAACCATTCAAAATTCTGTTCTTGGTTCCCGGACAAACCTCCAAAGTGTAATCCTGACGTTCTCATTCAAAACAACGTGAACCGAAAACATAAAAAAAATCTTTTGAACCCCGCCACCTGCACTTATTTCGGGAAATTTAATTTTCATTTATTGAAATTTCCCGAAGTAAGTGCAGTTGGCGGGCAGGGGATAGGCCCTGTTCAGTGTTGTTGTACATAATACAGAAACTTTGGTTTACTCCACAGTAGAAAACTCATAGTAACACCTAATTGCTCACCTTAATTTGGTCTTGGCTTCCATTCCCAAGCAATCGAACATCATTAAGTTCTTCCCGCGCCGAAGCACCCGCAGACAAGTTTACTATCACGTGCAGAAGAAGCGCCAACAAATGCAAGGTACAGCCGAACACGCGTGCCATCACGTTGCCTAATAAAGGTGAACGTAACAACTTGATTGGGGGAAGAAGAAAAAAAAACCTCGAGTCCAAACGCATGGGCCTGTGGCCAACCAACCACAACGTCCCACTTTACTTCTAAGTTCTGTACTGCTGAGTTCCTTCTCTGTTGAAAATTACTGTGTGGTTATTACAAACGTATACGTGATGGTTTGACTTGTGGGAAGGGGATAACACAACGCTTCCCTATCGGGTGATACCGTTTATGAGCATTTCCTCGTTTTTGACAGGTCTGAAGGATGCCGGTTTGGTGAAGCTCTAGACTGGCACAGTCTCTTGGTTGATGCTTTTTGGTTGATCTTTTTTTAGCCTTAAATCAGAACACACGCAAGCCAGATACCTGTATGGGCTTTATATCTCTTTATACGACAAGAACGAAAATAGGTAGCGGCGATATCTTGAACAGCTGGTCCACCATCATTACAGACCTTTACCATGCTGTGGTCATTTGTGTCTGGTAACCCGCACACAATAGTGACAGTAACAGTTTTAAATCTCATATCAAGAAAGGGGCCAGACTATCTTTCCTTCAAGCCGCGGTTTGGTTACATTGGGTTAAAGCAAGATGGCTGCACCATGAGAAAGGCAAATTGCCCATTGTTGTATATTCCACACACAAGAAGCACATCTGCGGTAAAACAAAATTAAAAATCAAAACCTCACCAATTGGAGAAAGAAGCATGCAGCGCCACAAAAGCCCAGCCCTCCTGAAGACAGTCAGGCCATACCGGTCGAAACGTTGAGTCGTCCAATCAACGGTTCTCTTTAGAACCACCATGGCTCATAATACATCATTAGATTGTATTTCATTTTCATGTTATGCTGTTGTTGTTGTTTTGTTTGTTGATTGTTTTATAACTTTTAATTTGGTTTCTCATTTCCCCCAACGATGACTGTGCATTTTGCTGTTCATCACTTTATTGTGTGCATTGTGTTCATGATTTTATATTTCTTAAATGCTTCCCTTTTTAGATGATTACTGTAGACTTCATGTTTAATCTGTATAGTGTAATGTTTTATCTGAATGTAAACTGTTATTGTAATTCAGCCGGCAGACTGTAATGAGATTTAAAGGTTTGCATGGTGGAGAGACAACAAGGAGCTTGCGGTGACACCATGTAACAACTCTTTTTACAGAATGTGGTGGCTCTGAGAAGAGCCGTTGGTTTTCTCAACGTTTCGGACAGTATGCTCTGTCCTTGACGCAGTCTCCTGACGAAGGACAGAGCATACTGTCCGAAACGTTGAGAAAACCAACGGCTCTTGCCACCACATCTCCAAAAGAGTTGTTACATGGTGTCACCGCAAGCTCCTCCTTATAGGCTGTAATGAGGAATTTCTTTTAATAAACCATGAAAATAATAATATCATTGTCACCTTAAACCTAAGTTTCAAATTATTTTCCTGCCATGAAATACGGTTGCAAGTTTTACGCTCAATGGTACGACGGTCTTTATCCGTAACATTTTTTCTTCTTCAATTCTAATTAAATGCTGTTTAAAGAAAGGGTTTTACGAAAATATATCCACAAACCACTTGCCCACGTACGTACCCGTACATACGGAGCTCTTTAAAAACAGTTCCCGACATTATCTTTAAGTTTTGAGTGGGTGAATTTATCTTGAAAGGATCCGATTGCTGTTTTTTTAAGCATATTTATTTTCAACCTGTGATAGGAAAGAATTTACGACGTCATTCTTATAATTATGCATTTTTTTGTACGGTCTCCCGTTTCAGCCCCAGGAGAGTCTTTCTCAAAGGCTAAATGACAACGCAACACACACATACAATGGAGTAACAAAAGCAGTCAAGTGGAAAAAAGTGAAAAGACAGTGGCAGAAAGCAGTCAGAAGATGCAAGGGATGAACAATGAAGAGGGAGACAAAGGGATGGTTGAGAGAAGAGTGTGGTTTAACCACAAGATGTTGGAAATACAAAAGACAAAATCAAAGGTGGGAAAACTGAAGCTATGGCTACGGCTACGGCCGTTGCTAAGGGTGTTGCTATGGACGTCCTATACTTCAACGCATGATGACACAGCCATCAAGCCGTAGCCGTAGCTGAAGCCGTAGATTCGGACACGACCATACGTCATTAACCACAAGAGGTTTAACCACAAGAGGTTGGAAACACAAAAGACAAAATCAAAGATGGGAAAACTGCAGCTATGGCTACGGCTACGGCTGTTGCTAAGGGTGTTGCTAAGGACTTCCTATACTTCAACGCATGATGACACAGCCATCAAGCCGTAGCCGTAGCTGAAGCCGTAGATTCGGACACGACCATACGTATTCTCGGCTTACAGATTAAGAGCGAAGAATTTATCCGCATCACACATGCGCACATCCAATCAAGATTTCCACGGTAGCCTGTGAAATATGCTTACAGTTTTTACGCTTACCGGGTAAGCACAGCCATGATACTGGACGCTGGTCTGTTCCAACTTTATAGTGCCGCTTACGCTTAAAATTTTAGCTGACGGACCACAGAAAATAATTACTAATACGCGTTTTACAGAACGCCACAACCGTAGAATTCTGTGGTATATAGCGCCATGAGAACGTGGGTCCAGTCATTCCCAGCCATGGACGGTTTCCTTTTAGCTCAATCATTCCGGAAAAAAAAGAAAGAGAAAAAAGAAGAAGAAAAGAAGAAGAAGAAGAAAAAAAAACTTTTCTACGAACATTGAAATATTTCAGGTCTCCACAGGTCTGGAATTACACCAACGCCACGGAGGCCATGGCCTCTGTTGCCCCTGGTCTTGGCCTTCGTGCCCCTTCGAAAGCCTTCGTGCCCCCCCCCCCCCCCATACACGTTAAGATTTTTCAATGGAAGTGCCCTTGCAAAATGAAACTGACCTTGCCCTCTCAAAGATGACTTTACAGTTGTCTCATTTTAAACGAAACTGACTCGTTTACGTTCATGAACCAAGAAGACGGTCTGCCATAAACTCGTCGTTCAGACTTTTCATGTACTACCCAAAATGCCCAAAAGGCAAATGTAGAATCTCGATGTACAATTTTGTTTCTTTATTTTCAGATGACACAAAATGTTAAGTCATACAGCAGCGGTTTCTGAGCGGGGGACCCAATGTCCGACTCATTCCCCAGCGTCACTCAAGGTTTGCAACCGATTATAGGAAGAGGAAATGGGCCGAATGGCAGTCAATGCACAAGTTACACCCCTGGTAAAAAAACACTTAATCCCCCCTCCAATGCCTTTTCACTGTTGTCAGAAACGAATGTAGATTTAAAAACAAGTCGTTGGGGTGTACCGTATAATAACTAAGCTGCCTTCCTATGCTCTCAACAACAACCGCTAACAGGGGAAAAAATTGTTGTAAATTCTCAAGTTTTGTCAGTCAAAGATTTGAATGTCACCGTTGAAAACTGGCCCAATTTTGTTCCCCAAGCCTGACTGTAAACCTGGGGCATTTCAGGTCATGCAGGTACACCGGTCGTATATCAAAAGCCTTATTTTGCTGACAAACTTATAGGGTCCATTTTTTAAGATGGCGCCTGCCCAGTTGACTCGTTTGGGGTGTTTTCATTTTTTTTATGGGCTAATAGCTTAGAAATTCAACACTCTAAAACTAATGTTAGTCAAAACAGCCTTAATCAGTCATTTTATACCATTTTGGACTAATTTTAATCAAATTGTGGTTTAAAATGACTAATCAACGCTGTTTTGACTAAGTTAGTTTTAAGAGTGAACGGCTAACCGCCAAAAATTGACAAGAACTTTAGTTGTCAGCAAAAATATTTTATATGATTTCAAGAGGCCGAGAGACTTTGAAATATGTTTGAGTATTTATTTTTATATTAATTTAGCGTTTAGATTCATGCAGTCGCCATTTTTTGTGGTGCTCATTGTAGAACAATAGCAAACCTTACTTGGTTTGTCATAACGGTACAAAAGAAACCAGATTACATTGCCTTTCTAGCCTCGGTTTTCTTCATGTTGGTTTGAATTGCAGAAAAACAAAAGGGCTGTCCTCCGATGAGTTTTTATAGGAGCTTTATGGACACTAGAGGGCGCGGCTTTGCATATTAGTCTCAGATGGAAATATTGTGGGAATGTTGGCATACAACGGCCTGATTTAGAGACTAGAGTAAGTACATTATGTTCAGTGTGACAGGAGGGCGGATCCGTTGGGCAAACTTTAGGAGCCTAATGTTCTTGTTTGACTTGCGGATGTGGTTATTTATTCTTTAAAGTTAGGGATAAATATTAGACTAATATAAAAGCTTTTGGTCGCTTATAAAACACAAATTATGTCATGGCGGGGGAGTTTAACAAAAAGGGAACCGGGTGTTTTGACAGAGGGAGGGCGTCATTAAAACCGAGAACTTGAACAAAAGGGATCAGGGAAAATGACATACCGGGGACATTCCTCGGTATGTTTCGTGTACAAAAGCAATGGGGACGTCGCTAAAAAAACTAGGTCCAAATAATGTGAGAACAAAGGGACCTGACCAATATTGCACAACCAATAAATGGAAAGACATTGTTATGGAAAGACATAGTCAAAATACATCGTTTACAAAGCCTTGCACTTTGACTTTGACCACCCTCCAACTTCACAAAGGCCGTGGACCACTGCATGTCAAAGTCAGTGAACAATTTATGAATTTATAATACAATGTGATAGAAAAAGTTGGAATGAAGTGGAAAAAATAAGCAAAGCTGAATGAAGCAAAATTCTTTAGGCGGTCGAAGATTGAGAGAGACTTGGCAAGTCTATGGTGTGCACTGCCTCCCACAGGAAGAAACGCCCAGAGTCTTTAACCCAAATATTGAAGGCGCCCCGTTAATCAAATCGACACTTGACTGTATTGTATAGATCCCTTGCAACTCTTCGCAGTCGCCAATCTTGTGGGTTTATATTTTAAAGGTATAAAGAATATAGTTTGTTCCTTTAAAGGGATAACTATTCTGGAAATACGCCAAACAGTTTTAGACCCCCATTTCATTTCTTCCTGAAATATTAATATGGGCCGAGTAAATTAATTTAAAGTGGTTTAAGGATGTACGCAATTAGATTTCGAAAAATGTATAAATCCCGTTGCACTGACGTCACACGCGGCTATACTGTCTGCCTATGGTCTATAAGACCGTTCCGGCTTTGGCAACAAGCCCCACCCACACACCTTAGTTTGTGTACGTTTACATTGCACGTGTGACCGAGTTTGACCGAGGTCACACGACCAAAAGGCGTGATCCAATTGGTCAATGCGCACAGTTTGATTGACAGACCGGAACGGTCAAACTGCAAAGATATGGCGCACTTCTTGTCAAAACGCGTGCACCATCGCCTAAAATGTGCACTTGACTCCCAAAATGGCGCAATCAAGAATTATTGGTGGGATGACGTCAGATGAATGGGTCAACAGCGTGGTCAATGATTCGGGAAAGTTAAATGTATGGTACATCGTTGTTTTTAAAAGAGTCCATCCATTCCAATTATTCTATATTATTCAGCACACATCACAACCAACTTGTGAAATGTTTACAGCAACTTAGGTGGTCACCATTTCGAGACAAGACCGCATGGTGGCTCACGTTTTGTCCGAGATTTTGTGCGTGCTCGCTCGTTTGGGCTTGTTTCGATATGGTTCTGATGGCCGACTAGACATAAAAACTGGGTGTTTTCTCAGACATGGCAGTAATCAGACGGAAATGTTAACTTTTGGACGCTAGGTGGCAGCAGATCAGAATGAGCAAATCAGACGTCAAGCCTCATAAAAAAATTGCAACATTTTCTGTAAATCAACGATTTGAAGGTCGTGGCTTTTAAGGATTGATGGAAACTTTGTCCAATATTGTGCCCTGTGGTTGTTGAACTTCAACCTGTGGCATTTCGGGTATTGACCCCTTGCACGCACGTCACACGCACCGACTGTCGTGTCTCCTAAAATGAGCACTTCACTGAATAACATTGCCCACCAAAATGGCGCAACTTCAAGATTATTGTGATGATGACGTCAGGTGAAATGGGTCAATACTATAGACCCCGAAAATGTTAATATTTTGTCCACAAACGTGGGGGCCCTTTTCCCAGAATGGAGTTTTGCCGGTGTAATAGTTTGTTTTAATTGTGGATGAACATAACTCGAAAATTC
The DNA here is from genome assembly GCA_911728455.2 of Marthasterias glacialis. Classification (NCBI taxonomy): domain Eukaryota; kingdom Metazoa; phylum Echinodermata; class Asteroidea; order Forcipulatida; family Asteriidae; genus Marthasterias; species Marthasterias glacialis. The sequence goes on along the minus strand of OU452237.1, from coordinate 12,839,368 downwards.
AACAATAATAATAGTAATAATAACAACAAAAGCTTTATTTGATGATGGCAACCATCTCACCTAAAAAGATGATTTTCAACGGGCCATCCTTAAAAAGTACAATCAGATATTAAAAAGAAGACAAAATATTACAAAAGAGGACAATAAAACAAATTGCAAAGAACAAGCATTAAAAAGGCAAGCATTGGTAACACCCAACCCCAGTCCACATCAAAATGGCTTATCTGCCAACAATTGGTTGAAATTGTTGAAAAATGACATCGCCAATGTTGGACAAAATAATGGAGATGTTCCCATAAGAAATTATTTTTTTCAGGGGGCCCTTTGAAAACGATTAGTAGACTGGTTCTGGTTCCTACATCAGAACGAGAACGATGCAGGGACTGGGAACCAGTCTAAACGATTAGGCCCTTCTCGAAACCGCGGCTTTCGGCTTTTGTCTCCGGCTTAGGGTCTGTCAGGTATTTTGACAATGTGTGGTTTTGGGATGTGACTTCACGACGGTGTCTAAGCCAAAGCCATAAGCCAAAGCCTATGACTTTTTTAAGCCGTGGTTTCCAAAATGTTTTGTCAAACTTTTCTTGTACACGTTCTGCATGGGGGCGCCCTTTGGAATGGATTGGGGGTCAAACCATAGAAATAGTGTGGTAAACCAGATGCAATTAGACTTCTAACAAAGCAGTTAATGTTCAACTTTTGAGGGTCTTGTAACTGACATCAGTGTAAGATATTTGCTGGGAAATTTGTACTTTCTAGTAATGTTTTGAAATAATGTTTGTACTTTCAAAATGGAATAAGTATTGCGCCCTCTTGCTGCCAAACGGCTTATTGCGGCAATTGGAATCTGTAAGGGTGATTTTTAATGTATTTATGGTCAACCCTATTCTGTGACTTTGACAGTATTTCATAAAATATTTCCCTGGATGGTTGTATACATGCAAAAACTTTCTAATAATTTATGACAAAGTAAGCTTTTTATACTCTCTTAATGTAAAAGAGTAACATCACTCTTTTGCCTGAGTGGTGGTGTTATTCATTCTAGTTTGCTCTTTTAGAGTGAAATTTGAGTAAACTTCACTCTGAATCGAGTGAAAAAGAAAATGTTTCCACTCTAAAAAGACTTGTCCGCCATATGGCTCTTTTCAAAGAGTGGTATGGGGGACAACTCTTTTTAGAGTGGACATATCTTCTTTTCACTCGATTCAGAGTGAACTTCACTCAAATTTCACTCTAAAAGAGCGAACTCGAATGAATCGCATTCTAAAAAGAGTAAAAATTACATCACCACTCGGGCAAGAGAGTGATGTTTTCACTCTTTTACATTAAGAGAGTCGTTTGTTTTTCTCTATATTAAACAAACCCTGAACTGGGTCTACGAAGCGAACGTGGTGCATTATTTATTTTTTAAGGAAGCTAAACTAATATGGCGTTGTGTACAGGACTGCCCCGGTAGGCCTACCAAAATATACAAGCATGAAGGTACCTATATGATACGAGGGAGGTCATTCTACCGGTGAAGAACCACAATTCAATAGAGGGTATGCACAGCCGTTTCCCTACACTAAACTTGCGGCCGTTTTGACCTCAGTGAGGGCGCTGCTTGTACATATCTCTATGGTACTCATGACGTCAGATGCATAAGGTCTATTGACCATGAACAATATGCTTCCTTTTTTGTGCACTCAACAGTGTTAGGGCGCGCCACTGGCAAAAAAAAAAGAAAGAAAAAAAAAGTATATACACCCACACGGGTCATAGCTCGTCACACTGTCTGTTGATATTCCGTCCAAACTATTGTTGGGGCCGGTTCCCAACTTCAGCGTTACAGTTGGGATGCCCCAACTGCAGCTGGGGTTCAGGATCTTTCACCGTACAGGGGCTCTGTACCGGCAGCTGTGTCTACAGTCTACACTGCATAACATTGACACTAGACTGCTGGTAAAGTGGTGAAGTTAAACCCAGTGTGTGTATAATTTCCTTCCTCCATGGGTACGCATTAACAACTTTTTTGCTTAGTCAGTTTTATTTCATGGAGAAAGAAATATTTCTACCTCAGTTTTTTTTTCTCAAGGTTTGCCCATGATAATTGCCGTATAGCCCGAGAGAAACCTAAGAGGATGGAAATTTACTTCACAGGACCACTGGTCATTGCGGTTACCTCTATCATTATCACCGTCAGGCAATCCCAGATATAGTTGGGCCGTCCCAACTGTGTAAAACCCAAGTTGAGACCGGTCCCAACTGTAGTAGGGACCGAACTCAAGTTGGGACGGTCCCAACTTTTGGACTGGGACGATTTTAAAGTTGGGACGGACTGAACAGAGGATATCTTGACCGTGAATTCACCGTGAGGAAAAAGATGCCGAACTACAAATTACTTTACTTTAACGGTAAGGGACGTGCCGAGTCCATACGGATTATGTTCCGACTGGCCGGGGTGGACTTCGACGACTGCCGATTCGAGGAGTCTGAATGGCCGGCAATTAAACCAAGTAAGTTTTCAGGGGAGTTTTTAATAGTCGAAGGTATATAGTGGGCTCTGCAAGCCGCCGGTGAAAGTTTAGATTAAAAATGGTCACAAACACTGCTGCTGGAAGTTACGGGTCAGAATTGAGCGTCCGTTTCGGAAGAGAGGGTGGCTCTGGGAAGAGCTGGTGAGTTTAGTCTCGAGGATAGTCTTCGTCTCTTTAAAAAAAAAATACCTACCTGTCTCTTTAATTTGTAAAAGAGTGAAAACCACTCGTTTTGTCCACCATGCCACTGTCGCAAAGAGCCATATTATGGCGGACAACTCGAGTTAACTCTTTATAGAGTGAAAGATTTTTTTTTAAACTTGAATCAGAGTGAAGTTCGCTCCAACTTCACTCAAAAAGGGTAATGCACAGTGAGTTTCACTCTCAAAAGAGCCAAACTGACACCACTCGGGCGACGAGAGAGTCCATTTGTACGCTTCTGTGGTTGCTGGGGTGAACTTTTTGCTAATTTTGCGAATCAGGTTGGCTCAGTGAGACTGTGGAGCATGTGGATTGAGTGTCATGTTCGGCACCTATACGTGACTTTTCCCCCTCTCATTTGGGGTTTTTCCTTCCACATCTAAAACCGAACATTTCTTCACCGTATACGCTATTCATCCCAGAAGTATTGCCGATTTGCTCTGTTAGATGTGGTAATAAAACAGATTATAAAAAGACATAAGAATTCCCACAGTTTTGTTGTGTCAGTCTGAATTTGTTTTTAGAGGAGTAGACCGTTCATTTTGTTTTTTTAAACCGCTCTTCCACCTTGCTTTCCCGGTTCATTGATTCGTTTTCCTGTTTACACTGACCCCGAAATATAGGTCAATGAGTACATCCAAACTTAGTGTACGCCTTTTTTATTGACAAGGATACGTTGGTGCTAGCCTTCATTCAAGGCGGTGTGACACTCCGGGGTGCGAAGTGGTGACAAGGCTAACCATTATGTTCGTTCTTTTAACTTCCAGCTATTCCGATTCTTCAAGTTCCCATGTTGGAGATTGATGGCAAGAAATTTGGTCAGAGCAAAGCTATTATTCGGTACCTGGCCAAAACTTACGGTAACGCCCTCCTCCTTTTCACAATACTACGGTGTCCCCGAGGGGACATCGCAATTCGGAAATGTATAATAAATGTGCACATTATTTACAATGTCGTGAACTTTGTCGTGAAATATTCGACAAAAAATGTGCAACGTCGCAAATATGACGATATTGCAATGTTGCATAATATTTGCGATTTGCAATGTCCTTTCAGGGCCACCATCCACTTTGGTTCACTTCCTTCTATATACCCACCGGTCATTCGAGATGGCTTTCATTCAACTTTTGCTTTCATTTTTTATGTAAATATTATACCCAGTTCCTGGTTCACCTTCCGCATTATTTCATCACGACCCAGTTACATGCATATATAGTACAAGACACACAGGGTAATCTAACTCCCCAAAAGGCGCGAGCAATTAGTTTATCGTGTGATGACGTCAGGTGTGTTGGGTCATACAGCAAGGACGACCCAATGCCATACCAATAAGGAGACACGTGACAACAATGCAACATGTTTACAAAAGACCCTTTAAGCCTGGACTTCTTAACTGTAGGCGCGATTTGCACACAGCTCCGTGGAACAAAAATAAGTCTGAAATTGGAAATTGAATCGCAAGTTTTGTATCTATACTTTGTGATATGAAGGATCACATCATTCTCAAAACTTGTCCAGCTGTTATTTTTACTCCAACATTCTAAATTCTACAGGCCTATGCTTTCGCGATAAAAAAAAGAGAGTAAAATCTCGCATTGTGACTAGGCATAAATGGTGTAGTATCTCTATATTTAATTTGGAGTCAGGAAGTACACAGGAATGTACACAAGGTCACTCTTTTTGTAAACAAGGTGACAGGGTCTGTATTTATCTTCAACTAAAAACTAACACCGTCGCTTTGTGTGTGACATGACAGGGCTTTTTGGGAAGGACGACATCGAGGGTTTCTGTATCGATACGGTAATCGATACGGCTGACGACATCGTACCGCCGTGGGATCTAATCTTCTTCGCTACATCCGAGGAGGAGAAGGTGATGACTGTTATGATCCCCCCGTCGGGGGATGGGGGGGGGGGGGGTGGCAGAAAACCCGGTGGGGGTAAGCCCGGTGCCCCAGACCCAATCAGGGGAAGGGATGCCCCAGGGAGAAAAAGGGCAGCGTGACCAATATTGGGTGAAAAAAGTATACGATTTTACGGGTTGAATGTCAGGTTTAACCCTTAGTATAGTTTGCACTCTTCCATGGGGCCGTGAGGTGAAAACATGATATTTGCACATTACACAGTGAAAAAGGACGGGGTTTAAACCCCAGCTCAACATTGGTAAAGTGTCTGCAAATACAGTCATTGCACAAACCAAGATATAGGCCTATGTAACAAATCCAACCTATGAAAATGTCAGCTCATTTCGTTGTTTCATTTGCGAGAAAACGGTAAACATGCAACTTTTTTATGCATTCTTTGGCAGAGTTTTGGTCTTACATGAGAGGAAAATTAATTTTTGATCTTGTTCCATTTATTATTCAAAAATATGAGCGCGTCAGACAGAATGTTTCAAGGAAAGTTTTGTACTATCATTATCTTTACTCATGTATTGTAATATGTAAATCTGTTAACATTTATATATGTTTTTTATTTTCTTTATTTTTTTAATATTTTTTTTTTACCAATGTTGAGCTGGGGCTTTAAGAGTTGCACTGGGTGTACGACAAAGGTTGCAGCACCTACATGACAAAATACTTCATATGAGTGTGTTTCTATTTTGATGCCTATAGCGTCATTTCAAAGGTGGGCGTATTTAGCCCCACTTAAAATCCGTATCGCCTATCCGACAGGCAAAGCACACCAAGAACTTTCGGGAGGAGGCGGTGCCCGTAATTTATAAACGACTGACGAGACTGCTGGAGCTGGACCACGCAGGTGACTACTTCGTGGGAGACAAGGTGAGGCCTAGTCCTAATAATATCATCCAGGCATGGGTTACTTGGAAACCATTGTAATTTCACTGAGATTTTACCAATGCATTGGTAAAAACTCAGTCACAGAGGGTTATAGAGAGGTTGCATGACCCTGGGAAAAGTTCGTTTCGCAGCCATGTTGGGTACAGCCATGTACAAACTCTACGGCAGGCGACCGTTTCGCAGCCATGTTAGGTACAGCCATGTACAAACTCTACGGCTGGCGCGTCGCCTGCTGATTTATTTCCAGCGTCCGTTTGTGCACGCAGCATTAGAAAAGGGTCTCGGGTGACGTCACGTGAACCCTCTCTATACACTCCATGAATTTGGGCGTTGGCAGCAGCCATACTGACCCAGTGCTACCAATTCAAATAAGGACAATTATTTAGATTTCCTACAGTCCTGCAGTTATGCAGTCCGTACACGCCTTTAGCAGTGGCGTATGGGGGGGGGGGGGGTGCACGTGCCCCCAACTGATTTCCGTGCCCCCCGGGTGCCCCATTTGAAATCTGGACTTTTGAGATTAAAAATTACCAGAATAAAATGTTACATTTTATGAGCTTTTACGTAGTACTTTCAATGTTTTTAAAACTATTTTTATATATATATTATTTACATGCAAAATGTATTTTGTTTTACCTCAACACGTCAGAAGAGCACTGAAAAGGGGCTGTGTTTAGGAAAAATACAAACGGAAACTACAGTTTTAATTCGCCAAAAGTGCCCCTTAGGAAAAATGGTGCCCTCCCCCTCTTGTGCCCCCTAAAATGTTACCCTAGTTACGGCGCTGTGCTGAAGCCAAACAACACATTTACGAGCGCTACACAGCTTTACTGAGGCTAGCTTTTTTTTTTTTGCGAGGCTGTGAGGACGAGATGACTCATGCACACACACCCTTCGGATGGGAAGCCCTAGGTCCCGTGCGTTGTGTAATGCACGTCAAAGGACCCAGTTGCACTTATCGCTAGAGAAGGGGTTTGCCCCGGTGTTTCTGGCAGTGGCTGCAGAATGCGCCGCAGCACCTTGGAAACCCTTAAGGTGGGACATAAACGGGCCTCAGAATTCAAAAACTTCAGAAACATGTCGTAAAAGTAATATAATAAGCGCCTTGAATACCTAATTGCTGGTAAATACGTGTGCTGTAAAGACTCCGGGATGATTATTCTTATTATCAAAGTTACGGTAGTGATCGCTCATTCATTATTATCATCTCTGCATTCCAGTTGACCGCGGCGGACGTACATTTCTTCTCCATGGCCGATTTCACCGAAATCTACTTCCCGAACTCCATGGAGAAGTTCCCCAAGCTGCAGGCCCTGTTCGACCGAGTCGCGACCAACCCGGCCGTAGCCGAGTGGCGTAAGATTCGCCCCGTGACGTCTTGGTGAAAGACACTATAATATGAAAATACAGACCTGGATCTTTAAACGGGGAGAGAAGTAGCTTCGGATGATCTTCAAAGGAATAATACTAACAGTACTCTCAACAGATTATTTTCAATATCCAGTGACGTAGCCAGCATCCCTTTTTGCGGTGGTGGGGGGGGGGGGGGGGGCGCACAGATATTTGTAGAGGGGCAGTTCAGTTGAGTCAAGACAACGCGGATATCCACCCCATCACCAGTGACGATGTTTGAAGTTTGCAAGAGCCTCTGTAACTTGAACACAATGTGCCCGTTGCTTCCTATTAGTTGAAAGATTTGTCGCAAAAAAATAATAATATGCCAAATAAATAAATAAATGAATAAATAAATAAATAGATAAAAATAAAGACACTAAGAAGAATACTATTTAGTCGCGACTATACTATTATTAAGACACACATAACTAATATGATTATAGCAAATTAACGGTGGGACGGAGGGGCAAGCGGGGGGGGGGGGCAAGATGTTCCACAGGGGGAGGCAGCTGCTGCCACTGCACCCTTTGGCATGCCCCCGGCTACGTCACTGCCAATTTCTTTTGTGTGATACCCACAACGTGGGGATGCAGGGAACCTCTCTTTTCTGACTCTACCATTATAATAAGAACTCTCTCGAACGAAATTTATCAATATTGACCAGCAATGCCCATGACCAACAGACTCGTATGTTTTAAAGGGGCTGTGCTCGTCGTGATTATAGCAGTAAATGGAATAACCCGGCTACTACACGCGCGTGCGCGCCGGCGGTCACATCACAGTTTGACAAAGATGGCACCCTCTGTGATTTGACCGCAAGCGTGCGCCTGTGCAGTATCTGGGTGAGAATTCGTTTTTTCCATGCACAGCCACAGGCCTGCTATAATCATGACGACACAACCCCTTTAAGTGTGAATGTGATGGATTCAGGTTGGAGTGGGGCTGACAGTTGTTTTAATACCAAATAATTAATGTTAAATCAAGAGCCAAGAAATAAATAAATATCAGATTTGTATTATTGTCGTTTTCTTTGTTGATGGTACTTGAATAATAGTTTGACGTTACACCTAGTGTTCAAAATAATGTGGATAATGAGGTTGCGAGGGCGCCCTTTACATGAGTAGATGGACAATGTTGACGTGTCTCCCTCTCGCCTACGGGGACAGGCCAGACTTTTATTCATTCAAAGGATTTTTCTGATCAATGTAAAAATAGATTGACCTAATAATTTTGTAAAAAGTAACTTCCCTCCTCATACGGGAACCTGAAAACAAAAGTGAAAGTCCGGGTATAACGTGACGGGAGGACGGGAAAGCTTATAAATGTAATGTTTTCATGGTAATTTTAAATCTCAAAAAAAGGGGGGGGGGGGCAATGCTTTTCTGAGTGGGGGAGGGGCAGGTTCCATGTTTTTTTTTAATGAATTACATGTATCTACATTTTTTATTGGGGGCACCTGGGGGGCACTGTATGGGTGGCAGTGGCGTCTTTGTTGTATAAAGTTGGGGTGGTAATGGGGAAAAAAGGAATAATATTGAGATCACGAGCAAAGGGGACAAGGGGAAGGATACATGTTAAGTCCACAGCAGATGTTCGATTATATTATGGATGCCCTCTGTGTTGTTCAAATAGTTACAACTAGGGATTTGTAGAAATGTTTTATTCATTTATTAAGCTACGGGTGCTTGTTCAGTAAAAATCCACACTGATTTTTTTAAGGACCAAAAATCTGGATGCGGACATAAACCGTCATGCCACACGCTCAACTGCCAACTGCTGGAGAAAAATAGCGACCTCTGTTGTTGGATAAAAACTGTTGTATACACCCTGACTTCATTAACTACAAAATACAATACATGACAGAAACCATCCTATTCCTGTATTATGTATTCCTGGAGTGCTATGTGAGCGAACGTTAAGAAAGAGTTTGGACCAGTTTTTGCGTGTTGTGAAGTTGTCTGTGGTGAAGAAAACTATTTTCTTTGGAGATTTTATTTACTGGTAGATACATTTTATATATTTTATTTAGAATTTGGTGTTTGTTTACTTTATACTATCCAAGAGTGTTTTCAAGTCTGTAATATTTTTACCTGACATCTGTTCAAATTTGTTCACCATAACAATGATTATGAACATGTTCACTGTGTAACGTTCGTTTGGATAAGTGGGTCACTTTACACATAACCAATCACCTAGTCCTAGGCCTGATGTTATTTTTTTTACTGCAACTAATAACAATAAAGTGATAAACAGTAAAAATACACAACAAACTGACTTTTCACTTTTTAAATACATTTTTTGTTTCTTCTCTGGCTTTCCTTTTGTTACGGTAGGTATGAAGTGATGGATAGCCATCTGGTTCTTGTTTCAATCTTTCTGGATGACGAAAACAAGCTGAAGAAGGCAGTAAAGGTCAAGAATGTCAAAGAAATCCAAGACCAAGCCAAGACATTGTACCACGTGGGAGGCGCCTCCTTGGAACGCTTTATGGTCTACTGCAAGGACTTCGAGGAGTTCATCGACGTAGACAACAGCCACAAAGTAGAGGCCAAGGAAAAGTACCAACTCCATTTTAAAAGTCTGGAGAGATCTCCGACAGCGCCTGAACCTGAGGATGCACCAGGAGGCGACACATCCCCAGCAAGGCAGTCTATGAATGAACAAGAATTGAAGCGGGCATCACAAATCTTTAAGAAAAATCTCACTAAGTATCGTAGGGGAATCAACAGGTGTGCCCACAAGATTGTTTTGGAAAATCCAGAGCTTCTTCAAAACAGGGAAAAGCTGTTGAAGCTGTCCCAGGAAGCGCTTGCTCGCAGTAGTTACAAATACGCCGGAAACAGTAGGGCAAGAAAACTTGCAAACATTGAAGTGATTCCAAGAGACGTTACTTTTAGTGAGCACTCATACAGTGCTTTAACTGTCTATCAGGCAGGTCCATCAGAGGCTGTAAGTGACCAACCAGGGTCTCCAACAATGGAGAACGATCCCAGCGAAGTGAGCGAACCGGGCAATGACCAGAATGATGACTCCTCCCAGGTGGTTGCTAATTTGGAATCCCTCAAGGACACGGTGATCGAAGATGAGAGACATCGGTTGACTTCCACCTCGTCTTCAATCCAGAGAGGTGTGACCCAGGAGGAGTGCGATCCCCAGAGAGGACTGAATGTGGAAAGCACTGATTTGGTAGAACTGAGGAAGGCCTCTAAGATATTCGGACGGGAAAAGAACATAGCGTTTACCAGCTACCAATATGAAATGAACGAGATGGCGTTCAGGGCCGCCTTGGAAAACCCCCGATTGTTGGATAGAAGAGGTGAGCTCTTCAGAGAGGCTCAGAAGAGGCTATACTACAGCGGCTACAAGTACACCCGATCTAACCAAACAAGAAGCAAGTTATTCCAACCGGGTGGCCTCAAGAGAAAGAAGCCAGTTACAAAGAAGGAGCGCATGAGTCGCATCGCAGATATTGATGTTAAGGTGGCCGTTCTGAAGGAACAGGTGGCTCTCATCACCTGCGAGAGGACAAAGGTGGAGTGGCATGACCGAGTTGAGCAGCTTGACAAGCAGGTCGAAGAGCTGCAGGACAAGATGGTCAGCTTGGAGTCGGAAAAATGTAATCTAATCAAGGAAGGGAATGAAAGAAAGCGGAAGTGGGCTTGGGAAATCGAGTTCACGGAGAAAAAAAAGCGCCCAGCTTCAAGGAGAACTATTGCTGCACGTAGAGACAACCTGCAAACTTAACCACTCTTCAGTTTTCACATGACATTTGTAACTGTGTAAGACATGAAGCCAATTCAGGCCTGGAATTACACAGCTAGGCCACGAAGGCCATGGAGGCGATGGCCTCTGTTGCCCTGGTCATGGCCTGAGTGCCCCTTCAAAAGTTTTTCATAGACTTTAATATCCCAGCCGCCCATTTCACGAAACTTTACGCAACTGCATAAATCCACTTGTGCAACATTTGTTGTGCACCGCTCGCACAATAAATGCTGTAAAAGTGGACTTACGCAGTTGCGTAAAATTTCTTGAAATTGGCCGGCTGGCCTTTCAGTTTCTTGTTCACCCGAAAAATTCAAACTTTAAGAGTTCTACATTTGCAAAAAATATATTTCTCTTAGTCACCTGAATACATCACAATCGCAAAAAAAAAAAAGAGGAAAATGTTAATATTTATTAGAAAGGAGGTTGCTTTTTGACCCATCCTGTGGGCTGTGTGTACTTAACATCACTTTTCAATTTTTTCATCATAAGATTACCAAGGTGGCGGTGTGATGATATCAATGCATGAGGCCTATTGATGTTAATTTTTTGAAATCTTGAAGTCCTGGGTTGATGTAGTCTGGTTCCCATACCCCAAAATTTCTGACTATTCTCTGTTGATTTTAGGGTCCGTTATCACCCAAGTGTCACATGACAAAAAAGGAGTAATTCCTCCTTTTCCGAGAATCCTTTGGTCAGGGAACCAGACTGGGGTTGATGATCAGCTTAAAATAATACAATTTTTTACTTGAGATATTATTGTCTTATCTTTAGTTCATCAATTTCAGATCAAATCTTCCAAAAAGAACATGGATATTATCTATTGGAAATCTGAAACGTTTACTGGGTTAAAAACTAAAAATACAGAAAAATGTCTGTAAATTATACAACGCATAAATCTTCATAAATCGTAATTTAAAATGAGGCGATGAAATAAAAGCACATCATTTGCCTGTGTAAACATTCAAGACGGGCTAGAATTTTTCTTGTGTTGAATAACGTTATGAAATTCCTCAAAGTTATTTTCTTTTTGTGTAGATTCAATGGATGAAAACAGTGTCTGATTGAACTGCCAAGTTTTATTGAACCTATAAAAAAACAAGATGCATGTATTTCTGTTTTTTTGTAAAATACCTATCTTTTTGCTTTGAAAAAAAGAAAAGAAAAAAGACTGCAGACTGCTACCAACACACCATGCCCGATATGTGGCAGAGGAAATCCCCCCAAATATTGATTTCTACACTTCGAATCTTGTAGAAAAGTAGCCCCCCCCCCGAAAATGCTCTAAAGAATTCCTGAGATTCACAAAACATGATGAAGACAAAAGGGAGGAGGTCACCTTGCCACATAATTATAGAGCTCCAATTGCCAGCCAAAATGACAAAATATTGCTTCATTGTAAATAGTAACAACAGAAAAGAACTATCAAAATAAAAGTAATTTCTCAAATTAAATGAAAATGATTTCGGTTGACATGAGTTTCTTGTATAAGTGTCTATTTTTTAGTCGAATTTTACATAGTGAAGACTAGTGGCTTTGAAAGTTCACCATAAATTTAAATCTGAGATAATTATGATTCTTATAAATCAGAATGGAAGCTAAAAGATGAACCAGTTTTTATATCCGTTAACACCACTTTGAGCAGAGAAAAGGAGAAGAGGGTATTCTGTACTCCGACCCAGTACCTCCCAGACAAGATTATGATTTTGATCATCATAGCATTTAACAAGTGACGGTCGGATGCGGCATTCCTATCCAAGAAAAATCGAAAGTTTGTCTCTATTGTTTTAATGCTCAGTATCCTTTGTCTTACACTCAAGTAATTTATTCCTCCATGAACCAATCAAACAAGAAAAAGTCTGTGGACGGTGGGGACGCAAAAGCCGGGGGTGACCAGTCGTGTGACGCTGCCACCGCCGTCGACCCCACAAAATAATAATAAACGTTAACTAGCGACCTCTATTGTTGGGAAAAAAAACTGGTCTACACCCCCTGACTTCAACCAACGTTTCGACGCAGACAAAAACTTGGGTACCATGCTTTTGAGTCCCAAGGACGTTTGAAACTAGTGATCGTTTTGTCGCAATTTAACGGTTTTTGAGTCACATAATCTACGAAAACGTTTGTCTCTGGAGGGTGTGTATTACAGGTAGGTGAATTTTGTGTATCATAGACAATTTTTGTTCAATTTCGATCTAATTTACTCCCCTCCAAATCTGTGTTTTTTTCTTTGGAAACATGGCGTCTCTAAAATGACGCAAAATACGACCCAATGACGGTCATGCTATGGCAAAGACGGGGCAAAGGTGCGTCAATCACAACCCATGAAAACAAACGTCGTGCTTTTATGGTTCACAGAGATGACGGCCGTTTGAGTAAATTCATTCTGGGAAACTAGATGAGTTTAAAAAGTTTGATGATTTGAGTCATTTAGTCTTTATGGTTTTAAACTTGTCTTGGTCGTTGGATAAAGGAAATTAGATAAAAAATTAAAAGAAAAACAAAACTTGTCAAATTTAGCTTCACAAAAAAAAATGTTTATAACATTTCCAAAAAATATATGCAGAATTCCAGAAAGCAAAGGGATGTTGTAAGCCAAAAGAGTTTTTAGCAACCAAACCAAAATACTGTTAATGTGGAATCTGTTCTGTTATTAGTAATTTTCTTCTTTGCAATAAAATGATGTGCTGCAACTGCAAGAAAAACTTGTTTGCCAATTTACATTTTGTACTAAACTGCTTCAAGTTTGCTAAAATTATGAATGATTAACCAAATCTATAAATGCATTACATTACAAGACTAATAATAATAATATAATAAAACTGTTTAAAAGAGTGTAATAACATGATGGTTTTCCTTTTTTAAGTTTCAATAATTGGTTTAAATTTGTTTTATCAAGTCAAAGCGCAAGTCTAATTAGTATTATTATTATTAAACAAAAATTGTTTATTACTTTATGGAACAAGCTTGGTTCAACTGCAGAATGCAGCGCCACTTTGGTCAAAGCCATGAAGATGGTGTTAAGGGAACCGTTGAACAAAAGGAAACAGTTCACAAACTGAGTGGCCCTGTTTTGGCAGTTTATCAAAAACAATCAATCAATTAGTCAATTTAACTACATAAATAATTAATGATTTAAAACCCCAACAAGTAAAACTCCTAAAGTGTGTGAGACAGTCCTTAATTGTTGCCCCTAATATTACATGCACAACATTTTTTTTCAAAAACAAATGTAAGAAATATGCCGGAAAAATCACTTATGAAAAGCTTTTACCAAAATGTTGCATGCCCAGTTATAAGGCTGATTGTCTTATTTGTCTGGATTGCTTTGTCCTTCCTCCATGGTCCTTTGTCAAACAAACATTTATTTTTCAATATTTAAACTTTTTGCTTACTGCAGGCATTACGTGCACATGATGGCAAAGCAACTGGTTCTCGTTTCCATCTTTCTGGATGATGAAAACAAGCTGAAAAAGGCAGCTAAGGTGAAGAATGTCAAAGACATCCAGGAACAAGCCAAGAAGTTGTACCCTGTCGGAAATGCCACATTGGAACGCTTCATGGTCTACTCCAATGACTTTGAGGAGTTCATCGATGTGGACAAAAACCACAAGGTGGAAGCCAAAGAAAAGTATGAATTCCACTTCAGAAGTCTGAAGAAAAAGCAGAAAGTAGAACCAAAGATAGCATCTGCCAGCGACATTACTCCAACAGTGATTGGAAAGTTGAGGGCTGACCCTTCGCTCTTTAACAAGCAGACTTGTATGACCAACGCAGAAGTGAAATTCGCGTCGCAAATCTTCAGAAAAAATCTCACAAAATACCGTAAGGAAATCAACAAGTTCGCCCACAAGATTGCATTAGAAAATCCAGAGCTTCTTCAAAACAAGGGAAAGCTGCTGAAGCTGTCGAGGGAGGCACTGACTCAGAGTGGCTATAAGTATGCCAGATACAGCTCGGCCAGAGCATCAAATGCAGCCCCTGTAAAAGTTGAAGTGGTCCTGATGAAAGACAGTACTTCAAATGAGCACTCGTACAGTGCACAAACTATCGATGAGGCTGGTCCTTCCTTGCTGGCTCAGCAAGAGCATGACCAACCAGAGTTTCAAACACTGGAGCAAAGTTCCAGCGAACAGGGAAATGACCAGACTGATGACTCTTCCCAGGTGGTTGCTAATTTGGAAGCCCTTGTGGACACTATGATCGAAGATGAGCGACGTGAGCTGACTTCCACGGCATCTCCAATCCAAGAAGCCGTGATCCAGAAGTTTGCATGTAACTCTCCTACAACTTCAATCCAAGGAGGTGTGGCCCAGGAGGACAATGACCTGGAAGACTTGAATGAGGAAGGTGTTGATTTGGCAGAACTGAGAAAGGTCTCCAGGATATACGGTCGAAATGGGGAGATAAAACTTACCAGCTACCATACTCAAATGAACGAGATGGCATTCAGGGTCGCCTTGGAAAAACCCCACCTGTTGGATAAAAGAGGCGAGCTCTACACTGAGGCTCAGAAGAAGCTTTACTACAGCGGCTACAAGTATACCCGCTGTAATCAAACAAGAAGCAAGTTGTTCCAACCGGGTGGCTTCAAGAGAGAGAGGCACCAAACAAAGAGAGTGCGCGAAAATCGCATGGCAGAAATTGACATCACGGTGAACACTTTGAAAGAACAGGTGGCCCTCATCACCACCGAGAAGACGAAGCTTGTGATATCAGAATGGCACGAACGCGCCAAGCAGCTGGACAAGCAGATCGGAGGCCTGCAGGACAAGATCGTCTCCTTGGAGGCAGAAAAGCGCCAGATCGTTAAGAAAGGGGAATGGTCCGATAGGAAGCGGGCCTGGGCAGCGAAGCGCCGTGAGAAAAAGAGCAAGAAACGTCCAGTATCATGGAGACCAGTTGAACAGGAAGAGCCTCAAGCCAGCCATTTGCTGGAGGACATGACCGAATGAAAAAAATCTTCTGTACAGAAAATAAAGGCATCCTTCAAGTTTCTCCGCTGTCCACCTTTCAAAAGTTACATAGAAGTGACTGCTTTTCAGGGTTTTCTGATGCCCAAAATAAGTTCCTTGCTCCGACCGACTATAAGTTTTGAAAACAATTCAAATCGCTACATAATGTACTTCTCTTATGCACCTCAATGCCTGCAGCTTTAATTATAAAAGCCATTTTCCTAAACAGTAAACTTAGGGCCGTTTTGACCCCATTGAGGGCGCTGTTGAACATATTGTGAAAAAAGTAAGATTTTAATCTTGACTTTGGTTGTTTGAATTTTTGAAGCCTTGGGTTGATCACTTACAAATAATGGGAGACTTATGAGACGTTTGCGGGGGCCCCAGTAAACGGGGTCTTTTTCTATTATGAGAACAATAGAGATGTTTCACGTGACGTCACCCGAGACCTTTTTCTAATGCTGCGTGCACAAACAGGCGCTGGAAATCATTCAGCAGACGACGCGCCAGCCATTGAGTTTGTACATGGCTGTACCCGAAATGGCTGCGAAACGAACTTTTCCCGGGGTCATGCAACCTCTCTATAGAAAAGGACCGCTGACTGGGGCGCCCACTAACGTCTCAAAAGTTTCCCATTGGATCTATGTTGTATAATACATCGATGCATACACTGCGCGATTTAGCTTCTGGAAAGACTTACTTTCCACTATTAAGATTTTATTTTTTAGAACTCGGATTTACTTTTGTTGTGAAATCAATTTTTGTTAAACTACTTGTTAATGTGTTTGTTCATGTTTACCAGCACTTTAAAGGTAGAATACAGGATGGGTATTCATTTTTTTTTAAATTTAATTATTAGTATCAGTCTGAAAGCTTACCGATTATGAAGTTCATCCAGTACCAATCATCCATTAGAAATATTTCTGTCTGAAATAGTGTCAAAGTCGAGACGGTAGAATTTGAAGATCCCAATTTTAATATTGATTGTAACAATAGACCGTTCCGGCTTTGGCAACAAGCCCCGCCCACACACCTTCGTTTGTGCACGTTTACGCTGCACGTGTGAGCGAGTTTGACCGAGGTCACATGACCAAAAGGCGTGATCCAATTGGTCAATGCGCAGTTTGATTGACAGGCCGGAACGGTCTATTGAACTTAAGGACAGTGTGATTACATGCTGAAAAGTGTGCACGGTTTTTCACTATTTTCTCTTGGAATCGGACGGCGGATTTAGACAAAAATTTTCACAGTTTTTTTTCCATGTATATATTATGTCACACAAAGTAAGAACACTGCACTATCAGCTTGACTAATCCTATTAGAATTACCTTTAACCATTCTTTTCTCAAAGTGACTGTCAATTTGTATGCTGCAGTGGCGGATCCAGGATTTTCCAAACGGGGGGAGGGGGGGGGGGGGGGGGGCGTGAAATTTACTGATCAAGCAGCAAATGATGATTGAAGGCAAGTTGTGGCGACTGTTAGCGCGTAGCGCGAAGCCTTAACAGCGTGAACATTGT
Organism: Marthasterias glacialis; assembly: GCA_911728455.2. Lineage (NCBI taxonomy): Eukaryota > Metazoa > Echinodermata > Asteroidea > Forcipulatida > Asteriidae > Marthasterias > Marthasterias glacialis. The sequence goes on along the minus strand of OU452237.1, from coordinate 12,822,223 downwards.
AATATACTGTCGAAAGTTTATTTCTCATTGCAAGTAGGCGGGATGACATCTTGATTTTTTTTTCGGAAGGAAACATAGGGGGGCGTGCGCTCCTCACGCCCCCCTGGATCCGCCCCTGTGCTGTGTATATGACGTATAAACTGAAAGGCGAATGTTCAGTTCTATTATCTGTAAATAATTCGCAGTACATGCTCAGTATTGCGCGTGTAGTTCTCAGCATGCGTACTACTGGTGAGAACTGTGAAAAAGGACTGTCCAAAAGTCTCCCATTTTTAGTGTTTGGCACTGACTATTCTCTCGCATTTTCATCTACTATTTATTAGATATTTTATTCGAGAGAGCAGTGTTACTTGGCAGAACCATGGCAGAACACACTTCGATTATTAAGTTGTAAGTTTACGATTATTGCACATTTCAACAAGTAGCCGTAGCCGCGTTAGTTTTAGTCTGTAGCAATTCATTTATAATCTTCGATCAAAGTGTATATTGATTTGATTAGTTGTTGGATTTTTGATTAATGATTAACTGAATGATTGATTACTTGGAGATCGATGACTGATTGTTGATTGATTAGTGTTTATGTTGATTGATGGGTCGATGCAGGCTTATTGGAGAACAAATTTCTTGATTCATGATTAATCGGTAGATTAATTGACTCTTAGTAATTGAATGGAAGATTAATTGATTGATTGATTGCTTGGTTGATTGATTGATTGACTTTTTTTACTTGTTAAAACTATTGCTTTATTCAATCACAATTTGTACAAATTTTACAAAACACATTGAGCTAAAAAATTACAGTAGTTAGACAAAAAATGTTAACATGCATGTCAGTAAAAGATACAGTTGGGAACGAAGTGACATCGAAATGAATACAAACAGAATTAGATGTACAGCATGGCATAAAAGCAAACATAGTTATACACATTAATTGACTGATGGATTGATTGAATGATTGATCGATTGATGGATTGATTGGTTGGTTGGTTGGTTGGTTAGTTGAATGATTGACGTCCAAGCTCACCATTTCTTAAAACAGAATTTTGGACACTACTTGCTTACGCCCCTTTTCCGGTGAAACATTCGTTACGTCCTTCTGTATAGCTTCTGGGTACACACCATACAACTAAACTGAGACTGAATCGTAATTGGCCTACTACAGTATAGTTTCACAATATTACGTTTCTTGACAGAGTAGACAGTTTGATGAGACACAGTTGATATCATCTCAGACCTCTTAACCTCGTAGTCCCTGCACCGCCCAAGAGACTGCTGACAAGGAGGTATAGACCTTTATCATGGTGCGGCCATCTTGATTTTCTCCCACTCAAACCAGTGTAACCAAACCGAGGCTGGAAGGGCAAATAGTCTGGTTCCTTTTTGTACAATGAATATTAGCATATATTACTGTTATTGGATACAGGGAACATGACCAAGATGGTTGCAGCATGATAAAGGTCTATAGTATAGTTTGCAAGACCCTTAAAGTAAATTAACAGACACGTGGTTTAAAATACATACGTAAATATGACTATTTTCGTCCAATTTTCGTCCTTTTCGTAAAAAGTGTCATTGAATTAAAACAGATTAATTCAAGTGTTGAATTAATAACTCACAAGGGAACAATAGTTGCCTCTAACGATTACCGGTAATTTTTATGGTGATTTTTTTTTGTTTGATCATGTTAAAATAAATACTATTTTAAGGCCTTAAATGGAGTCTTTGCCCATACTGTTTTATGGCTTAATGCATCAATTGTTTTCATCATGATGAAAGAAAATGAACTTTTTGGTTAGAAAAGAGCTTGTCACATTTATTTAGGGTTAACCCTATCAAGACCGGGGGGGGGGGCACAATGGCCCCCTACCAAATTTGTTCCCGTAACTTTTTAACGCTTAGTCCGACCACCGCGAAATTTTCTGACTTTTCTCAAAATATATCTAGGATCATGTTTGCAAGAAATAGTTGATACCAGCGTTAGCTGTTGCCATGGTAACCATTTGTTTGACCTGGAGTCACACGATTTTACTGTTTTTTAGTGATTAAAAAAAACCTTTTTGGTTATAATTTCCACTAATTTTTTACTTCTTTTCCAGAAATATGATAGTTATGAGTCACGTGATAGTCTGAAATGGTTTTGGGAATTCATAATGGCCGCCATTTTTGGCGGCCATCTTGGATTTTGTGTTTTCAGCCTGTATATCAAGTTTTTTAACAATAGAATATTTTCAACATGCCAACTTTTTACTTTTCAGATCCAATAAAAGATGTAGATTTGTCAACCAAGCCTTATTATTTCTTCCTGGGCCCTTGGCGGCGGCCATTTTGATTTTTAAAAGAAAAACGCAAAAAAAAAACTAACTAGGTTCGAATTATATTGATCTTATTAAACTGTACAAGTTTGCCAAGTTTCAAAACATTCGGACGACAGAAGTTATGGGGAAAACACGATTTCTGACCAAAATGGGCAAAAACCAGTCATAAACGCCCTCTACTAACGATTTTTGATTTTTTTTTTTTTTTTTTTGGGGGGGGGGGGGGCGTCATCATGTAGAGAACTCGGTGAAAATGAACATTTGTGGCAAGTTTCATCAAAAACAAATCAGTCGAACACTTTTTGCCCCCCCCCCCCCCCGGGGGCCCCGGACCTTGTACATTCAAAAAGGCCTGGTCCTGATAGGGTTAACCAGTGAACTAAGAATAGAGGATATTAATATTGTACAATATGAAGTTGATAAACGGTTGCCATTGAATTGACCAAGCAAAGCGTGACAACGACTGTAGCCTGTTCTGAATTTTACTTTGTAAAGTTCCCCCTCCCCCAAACACGATCTGCTGAGTGTTCCCTCCTACCGCATGATGCGGTCTATTGCTTTGGGTGACCAATGCGGGCCAGTAACCAACTACAGACCAATACCATAGTTATTATCTCAACGCTTTGTGATAAAAGCAAAGGTCAGTATTTGTAAGCAAGAGCAGACTGCGACCTCGGGAAGGGAGGCGTTTTACATGTCGAGCCGTCCCACTACTGACATCGTAACAAGTGTAGAGGCTTGCTGTAAAACTCCAACTGTAGAGCTAGGCATATTAAAAAAAAAGACCCTCTGAGTTTCGTTAACCCACTGCGTCTTATTGCTTTAATACACTATCTCATTCACCATGCCCAACTACAAGCTCATTTATTTCAACGGCAAAGGCAGGGCCGAAACCATCCGGATGCTGTTCAAGCTCGGCGGGGTTAACTTTGAAGACTTCCGATTCGAAACGGACGACTGGCCGCTGATCAAACCAAGTAAGAATTAAGAATAATTGCATGACAACCATTCGCATTTTGGGATTAATAAACTAGCGCATGTCGAACGCTTCGAGGTGAAGCCTTTTTTCATGTGACTGTCGTCTCTATTTTGGACCATTCAAAACAACGCGACCAAACCGAGGCTGGAAGGCAATTTGGGGAATGTTAGATCTACACATTTAGTACACTGTGTATTACTGGTAGGATTACTTTAGTGTATTCCCTGTACTCATTCTCTACTATAGCTTCACACATTGTGACTGGTTACGCCAGTGGACACCGCACCCGCCGCTTCTTAACTCGGTGATCCTTTGGGATGCCCTTTAAAAAGTGGCGGTCGGATTCGGCATCCGTTCCAGGTGGATCATAGAGCAAAAGTATGATAATTCAAAGTCCATTCACAGAATTGCGTATGGCTGTCCTGCCTTCCTAGACCTTAATTGTGCTGAATCTTGCAATTGAGACTTGGTAGAGTCACTTGGCTAATAGTTTTATGATATTTTGGAGTTGGACATTTTGAAACGATGTAGGCCTAGGTGTTGTCATTATCCGCATACAGGCTTAGAAGAAGTTAACACTGTGTACCGGTTCTTAACATGACACGACCCAACCCCTGGCGAGCACTTGATAAGCCACTTACGTTACGTTTTCATGCTTACTATTTGAAATTTGAAGTTGCTACATGACATTGTGTAGATACACTAAGTCCTGTTTGGGAGATAGTTCTGGATAACTCCGTAGTTACGAGTATTGTTCACTATTTTTTGTTTAAAGTAAAATACAGGATTGATAAATGGTAAAACTGATAGTGCAGTGTTCTTTTGTGATTCAATATAGACCTATAGTATACAAGAAAAAAAGAAAAAAACTAAAAGATTGGCTCAATCCGTCGTACGAGTCAGGAGAAAACAGTGACAAACCGCGCACACTTTCTGCATGTTTTTTCAGCATGTATAAACACATTGTCCTTAATTTCGATTGTTACAACCGAAATTTAAATCGGGATCTTCAAAATGTATTTTCTCGACGTTGACAGTATTTCAGACAAAAATATTTCAATGGAAGATTACTGCTGGTGTGAACTTCATAATTAGTAAGCTTTCAGGTTGATAGTATTATAAAACATTTTTTGGGATGAATACCAATCCTGTATTAACCTTTAAAACAATATTAATGTACAACTGAGTGGTGCACGGTGCCGCACGACCCAGGAGTGTCCTCTTTGTTAGTTGTCGAGATTCGCTCGGGTGATTAAGATCGCAAACACAATAATATAGTTATATAAAAAGTGCACTTATTCTTTACTTGTTGTCTATTTTGGAATGTTTGGACAAAAAGTGCACAGTCAGTGCCGAAGTGTATACATTATATGCATGTGACGATCGTAACTGATCATGATACTGGACGTTTGTTTATGCACATGGACTGACACAAGAAAATGGCAAGAGCCATTTATCACAAAACAAAATGAAGTTTAAAAAAATGTAAATAAAATAAAAGCTTTAACATTATTTTGTTCTGCTCTCTTAATGTAAAAGAGTGAAAACATCACTCCCTTGCCCGAGTGGTAGTGTAATTTTCACTCTTTTTAGAATGCAATTCATTCTATAGTTTGCTCTTTTAGAGTGAAATTTTAGTGAAGTTCACTCTGAATCGAGTGAAAAAGGAAATATTTCCTCTCTAAAAAGAGCTGTCCCCCATACCACTCTTTTAAAAGAGCCATATGGCGGACAAGTCTTTTTAGAGTGGAAACATTTTCTTTTTCACTCGATTCAGAGTGAAGTTTACTCAAATTTCACTCTAAAGGAGTAAACTAGAGATAACTGCACTCTAAAAAGAGTGAAAATTACATAACCACTCGGGCAAGAGGGTGATGTTTTACATTAAGAGAGTGGGCTTAAGTTCGGTTGTGGTAATCGAAATAAACAATGGTGATTTTCAAAAATTTTTAGATGGATTTTTTTTTTTTTTTTTTTTTTTTTTTTGGGGGGGGGGATTGATACATTTCATCTGCTGGTTACATCGTGGAGGAAAGAATGTTACATTACTTGAATGTGCTTTACCAGTTCAGAATACAACTTTTAATTTTTCTTGTTTCGATAATTGCCCTGTACTCGTTCTGTATTATAGCTATAACGACCCTCCAGGTCCCCGCCCTGGAAATCGACGGCAAGCAGTACGCCCAGAGCAAATCCATCATCGGGTACTTGGGAAGAATGTTCGGTAAGATATACTTTCTCGTACCGCTGCGCGGCCCTCACATGGCAAAACAATGCAATTCGAAAATGGGCATTTTGAGAAAAACGACAACAAAACTTTCAAAAATGCCAAATAAGCCTCGAGACAGATGGCTGTATCTCGGGAACGGAGCAACGTACAGAATTGAGACTCATCTAGAAGTGAAGAGTGCCCTCATTTTTACCCAGAAAATGCATCAATCTCAAAACCACAAAAAATTGAGTTACATTGTTTTGCCATATGAGGGCCGAGCCGCTGTACACTGAACATGTATACAACTACATACACGTTGCCTTGTAACGCAACGACTTTCTGGAATTTCTGTGCACCTGTTAATTTGTGTGTGCATTTTTCTGTACTGTTTTGAAATGTTCTATTGTTTTCGAATTTAAACATAATGTTTGTTTGTGTATTTTACAAATGTGCGTCATCAGATGTGAATAAAGAATTATAAACGGAACTAATTAAATAACCGACAGAAAAGGGGTCATTCTTTTGTGCATAACTTTAGCCTCTCTCACAAAGTTATCACTATCAAAGGGTAATTTTGTATAGAAACGAAACAAGAAAGTAATACGTGGCATGACAAGGTAACTGCTACAAGAACGCAAAAGACGATCGAGCATGGGTGTAAATCCGAGGGGAAGTTTATTTCCCACAAACACCTTTTTGGACCGGTGGGGATGGCCCACAGGGTGAACCCCTAGTTTTTGGTGCGAGACGTTTTTAATGTTCGTAACAGCGCCCGCTATCGTTCGATGGTAAACGTAAAATACATGAGTTTGCATGGGGAGAATCGCGTGATAGTCAAGAGTGAATGAACATCAACGTCTTGCTAAGATTTATAGGTGAACTCTTTACATGGGATGAACAACGAAAAACCAGCACAGAAAACCCCGACAGACTTATGTGTTTAATTATACAGAATAAACTGATCATAATGCTGGGGAAATGCGAAGGTAATTTACGTAGGCCTACATGTACAAACGTTATGGTAACTTGTACTGGTAAATAGGGTGTAATTTTCAAAATATGTACACCACTGCGATCGAGAAGGCTGTTCCTCCGTCAGCACTGCAACAACATTTAGGCGCCTCAGACGGCATTCGAACACAGAACTTCCACAAGAAAATGATGTGAAACTTTGCTTTGCGTAATCAAAGTTCATTGGTTGACTTTTTTATTCGTCCGCGTGTTCAGGTTTCTTTGGCAAAGATGAACTGGAGGCCATGTGCATCGACATGGTGATCGACACCATTGATGACGTAGTACTGCCGTGGGATGTTGTCTTCTTTTCTGCCAACGAGGAGGAAAAGGTATAAAGGGTGGGGCATGTACAACAATGGAATGTATTGTTCATTCAAAACTGTCCATATAGTTTACAACAAGCGCACTCTTTAGAGTAAAATCCGAATGTACAACTCCGAAATTACACCTAAATTACTTCTGAGAAGCGTCGCTACAGTTTTTGCTGTAATTGTTTTCGATGTATCAGGCACCAGGATGGCCCGCTATGCGACTGACTTAAACTCAATAAGCCATTTTCAGATAATATGGTAGACACCCAAACCAAACAGTGCACTCCTATAGTGTCCGCCACAGAAGAATGCTAATTACTGAAGTCTTGCGTGCATAGATCGTTACTCAGATTCTACTAATAGTTCGAGCCTACAGTTCGGAGGTCTCGTGTTTGGGGTCTCCTTTACTTCTTTTTCATCACTACAAGTAATTTATTCGTTTTCGTTTTTATACTTTTTCCTTCAAGGCGAAAAATGCGAAGCATTTCTGCGAGGTTGATATTCCACCGATCTACGAACGGATGATGAGACTGCTGGAACTGGACCACGCAGGGGACTTCTTCTTTGGGAATAAGGTAAACACTGGCCTGCAGGGGCTATAATAACTTACAAGTGATAAGGCACTCCTTGCATCGTGACGTAATTTCACACGTAAGCCACGCCCACGCACAAACTGGCTCAACTGATTACCAGCCAGGCCCATAGGATTTACGTTCAAACTTTCTTCGAAGACTCGAGGTCTTTTGAGAACTAAAAGTTTCAATCATAAGAAATGCTTTTGAAAGATGAAATAGGTGTAATTGCTAAAATTAAGCACAAACGTATGTCACCTTTTAGGAACCGGAAGAAGTAGCTAAAACTGTATGCAGCAGATACGCACGCGTCCGTGTGATGAATGGCTTACCGATTGCATAACGCGTTACGCTGCTGGTACGCTGAGGTCACGTGCACGTTTTTACGCACCAAGGGCAGCTGTCGTCAAAATGGTCCGACTCCTTTTGCCCAGTGAGGGCGCTGTTTGAGAGTGTGACGTCATATTTTAAGGGTCTATTATGTCCGCAACAGTAATTGTTTATCATAAAAGTGAACTTCTTTGTCAAATTGGAAATCTGTAAATCGGCATTGTGAGTCTTACGTCATAATTATGCACGACGTGCCTCAGCCAATAGGCTTTCAGACTGGTTTAACAGTATTGAGTAAAGGCAGTCCCTGGAACTCCGTATCTTTAAGTTAACGTAATGGACCAATAACTTTCGAAACCGAATTTTGGCATGGCTGACTCCATAAGTCAAAATTCTCTGAAAACTTCCAGCAATCACAGAAGGGAGACTTTTAAATGTATTTGTTTCTTCTTCCCTCTAAACCATCAGCTTACAGCCGCCGATGTTCATTTCCTGACCATGGTCGAGGTTGTCGACGTCTACTTTCCTAATTCCTTGGCCAAGTACCCGAAGTTGAAGGCCGTGTTCGACCGCGTGGCGGCCAACCCAATCATTGCCGAGTGGCGGAAGGTTCGCCCCAATAGTCAATGGTGATCAGGCTACGATGTGACGACATGGTTGAACTCTTTACTAAACGGCCTGACTTTCTCTATGCATAGTGGGTGTTTTATCATAGACTCTGGAATCGATAATTGCTTTAATTTTTATACAAGTGGGAGACTTTTGAGGACACTAGGTGGCAGCAGACTTACCAGGTAAATCCATTGTTTTCGGAAATGTGCGCATGCTCAGAACTACGCAACAAACGGAAATTTACCTGGTAAGTCTGCTGCCATCTAGCGTTCCAAAGTCTCCCATTATTTTTGTTCATCTCTCTCTCTCGAGCTTCAACTTGATCTTGTAGGCGTACTGAGTGTTGACATTTTGGTCAGAATTTTGCGTAAAATACTGCATCGGTTTGACCATTAGACGTCTCGATCGGGTACATCCGGTATGAATACATTATTACAAAAATCTATCCTACACTAATATGGCTTGGTGTTTTGCGCACTGTCGCTGTCAACATCATGGCGATCTCAGACTTGAAATCACGTCTAGGTATAAAGCGAGGACAAAACTGCCGACCTGACCTCCGTCTGTTAACCCCCTGACGTCGCAGGGCAACCACAATTTTATTTACATTTTATAAACTGTTACGAGTGTCTACTAAAAAGAACCATTTTAGAACATGGCCAACATTGGTAATAAATGGTCAAACACCAGCATCCTCACTTTATGTAACCCAACATATGAAATAACAAACCTGTGAAAGTTTAAGCTCAATCTGTCATTAAAGGCAGAGTATACTTTTGGTTTTTGGCACCGTACATTTGCCTTAATGCTATATAATTGTAGATATGTGCCATAAAACTAATCTGTGTCAATTTCAGTTCAAAAGGTGGCAGCGTTTTTGAGATATCACCAAAAATCTGGAGCGGTTGTGTTCACGCAGAAGAAGTATCCGTCATTGGAATACACATTCTGAGAAGCGTTACAGCCGTAACACAAAAAAGTGGTGTATTTTTCCATAACTGCAGTACTTCGAAGTGAAACGTTTATCAAAATGCATTATACTATCCAAAGCTGCTGTACTTCTTACCAAGTCAGTTATTATTGCCATAAATTTTCAGAGTCATTACCAAACGTATACAGACCCTTTAAAGTTACAATATGGAAAAAAAACCTTTTAGGTTTGCACTGTTTTAGAACATCAAGTTTGGAAATGCTATAGTTTTTTTGAGAAATGCGCAGAACAAACAGTTTTGATGTCATGAGTCCGAAATCCATTGCTCGAAAGCAGTGAAAAACATGTTTTTTTCACTCTTTTTAATGAGTCCGAAATCCATTGCTCAAAAGCAGTGAAAACATGTTTTTTCACTCTTTTTAATGAGTCCGAAATCCATTGCTCGAAAGCAGTGAAAAACATGTTTTTTCACTCTTTTTAATGAGTCCGAAATCCATTGCTCGAAAGCAGTGAAAAACATTTTTTTTTCACTCTTTTTTCTTGTGAGTCCGACGACTGATTGAGCCTAAACTTTCACAGGTATGTCATTTCACGTATTATGTTGGGTCACATAAATGGCAGGTACTGGTCTTTGACATCTACCGGATGCTGTCGACAGGCTTGAAAAACAATGACCCTCGGAATATAAATATTTATTGGTACAATAAACCTGATTCAAAAATATGTTAAAAACTTTCGGACCACAATTTGAATAAACTCGGTGCATATCTACACATAACCCACTTAGAATACGTGAATATATTATTTACTTTTGTGTACTTGATGGAGAACTTTTGTCTGGAAAACTTAACTCTTATCATGGTCCCGCCCATCAATGACACTTCTTCCGATCCTTACCTTCTGAATATTCATGATTCAAAAATTAGCATTTATTTTGGAGACCAATCAAAAAGTTTCTTAATGCAGTCAAAATCAAGCAAATGATTTATGCAAGGAACCTTGAATTGAATATTCATAAAGATACCTACCGAAATCCAAGTATTGTAATAATGCTTTGAATATTCATTACATCAACTAAAATTCAGAGATGAGACAAATGATGACCTTGCCTCCCTTGTTGGAGCTCGGATCCAGTCACTGTCTCTAATAAACATGAATATTCATGAGGTCACATGTGCCCAGCATCAGTCAATAATAACATGCAAGAGACTGCTCACTGAATATTCATGAGATTACCCTATACAATTATTCAGCATGTAGTGACAACCCTTCACTTGTTCCAGCACCGATTGAATCAGTCTCCAATCGCATGAATATTCATCAGGTTCTTTCGACCATTGATTTGTCATGAGGTTACTTATATTCTGCATTGAGGGCTCGGCCAATGATAAGTCTTCTAATCTCACTGGTTCCCGCCCCGATCTCATACAGCTTAGCATCTCTTAATAACCGCCCGGTTGGGTAATCGTTGATGTATCCGTTGCCACCTGGTTCAAAAAAATAGGAAGAAGGAAAACATGAATCTACGTCTTGAAGCTTAAAGTGACAATGGAGCGATCCATTAAGCCCCGCCCACCACAGGGACTGCCTAGCAATAAAGCTCACCGTTCATCTTCAGTATGTTGGATCTATTGAACAGTTACTCAATGTTTTTAAAATCGAAATTTGGGCTGGGTGGGTCCGTCAAGATAATTTCGAAAAGCAGTTTTCAAGGTAAAATGCAGGATTGATAAAGCTGATACTGCAGTGTTCTTACTTTGTGTAATTAAATATGTACATAAAAAAAAAAACTTTGGAGTCAATCTGTTAGGAGAAAATAGTGAAAAACCGTGCACGCTTTACAGCGAGTAAACACATTGCCCTTAATTTTGATTGTTACAACCAAAATTAAAATCAGGGTCTTCAAATTTTATTTTTCTCGAGTTTTGACAGTATTTCAGACAGAAATATTTCTATGGAAAATTGGTACTGGTGTGAACTTCATGATCAGTAAGCTTTCAGACCGATACTTATTAATTTTTTTTTAAAGAATACCAATCCTTTAAAACACTTCATATTTTGAACGGACCCTCAAATCCTACATGGCCAATGACACACACACTGTCTTACCAAGGCACTGAATAGCATCAAGCGCCATTTGTGTAGCGTTCTCAGCCGTGTACAGGATGACGGCAGCGCAGTCTTTGGCGCTGACGAACCCTCTGTCTGCTGCCCTCGCTACGTTGTAGACGTATGAGCGACTGACGTTGAGCCGTGTGTACATGTCAGCCATCTTACCCTGCATCATCTGAAAAACCAAAACAAAAGAGAAAAATGCTCTGAATCTAATGTCCACTTTGGGGTAAACTTCCAAAAAATGAAATAAAAATCTATCAAGTTGCTTAATTTTGATAAGCGTCTCAGAAGTCGGGAAGGTTCTAGGTGCAAAGGAATATTTCAGTAGGCATACACCCGCAATCCAGTGGACTGCCGAAGTATTCTGGACCGCGATATTGTGCCGAACTACAGGAACAATCTTACACAGCAGATCAAAAAATTAGCGCTTTGAATGTTCCAATGGTACCTGTCGGCAGTCCAACAAAGTGGTCCATGCACGCCCACTGGAATACTTAATGATTATAACAACAGATTTCTGTGTAACACTCTAGGTCAAAAAACTGATCTCAGAGCGCTTAACAGAGGAATAGTGATAAAAATTCATGAAATAATATATGAACAATAACATCAAAAAGCATTAAAACACAAAATAAACACCAAAAACAGAGAAAAAATTTATCATAAATTAGAACATCCAATTAGAACATTCGTACCATTCGGGACTTTTGAGACGCTCCCTAACATAACAGTACATTGTATAGAGAGGTCGCATGACCCCGGGAAAAGTTCGTTTCGCAGCCATGTTGGGTACAGCCATGTACAAACTCAATAGCTGGCGCGTCGTCTGCTGAATGATTTCCAGCGCCTGTTTGTGCACGCAGCATTAGAAAAAGGTCTCAGGTGACGTCACGTGAAACCTCTCTATAGACAACCTGCCCTTTGTTTACTTCTAAACTGCCCTCTATTGAAATCTGTGCACCAGTGTGTGCAAGCATCCTGTTCTGCCTAAATTTGATTTAGAGGTGACATCAAAGGTCATAAAATTCATCAGCGATCTGACCTGTGATGTAAAAATGTTATGCGAATCACAATGCCTGCGCACACCGGCAGGCAGAATCTTGCTGTAATGATTTTGCCGGTTCGTCGGAGTGCACACCGTCTACACAATGACGCCCCTAAAGCTTAACCCAACACCGCCCCTACAAAGCGTCCAATCTATCAGAAGGCACGGTAAGGTTTACCTGGAATTCGCCGATGGGCTTACCGAATGCTGTTCTGGTCATCAGGTATGGTACTGTGATGTCCATACACGCCTGCATAATGCTGAAACGGAAACGAAGAGCTGTCACGTTAAACAACTTCACACGACTAAATTAAATTAAGTGTCTAAAGAACATACAGTGCTTATCACACGTCGGTGTAGGGTCAAAAATAAAAATAATCTTCATCCTTAATGTAATTGTTATATCTACTAGGCCTATTAAATGTCCAATTGAAGATAATCGTACACATTTGCCCATAAGGGAAAGCGTATGCGCTTGAATTATAGAAATAATATGTGACGCCCCACACCAAAACCAGGCACTTCTCGGAAATATTGAAATGGCAATAAAAGTGAAGATGACTGAAACATCAGCCTCAATATCAATGTAATATGATGTCTTAAACATTCTACGTGTTGAGAAAACAGACGTAAAAAGCCCTAATTAGGCGTCATTTGAAAGCTCTTCTTATCTATTTGATGAGCAAATGAAATAAATTTTGAGATTTGGCAGGAAGTGTCTAGTTTGGCCGCATAGTGAGAATGGACAACTGCAGACTTCCAAAATGCATCCTGCCAGGAACAGTCGCTGGGAGAAATAGATGGGGTCGGCCAAGGTAGAGATGGGAAAATGACATCATAGCTTACAGCACCTTCTACCTGGAACACCCAAGAGTGCAAGATAGGCAGGAGTGGAGAGTAAAAATTGGTATTAAGCCAACGTCCTTCGTGACGTGGCGCAAGATTGATTGATTGCCTAGTTTTTGGCATGGACCGTCACATAGTTTTATGTCACTGCAGAGCCTCAGTAATAACATATAAAAACATAACAAATAATCATGTTTTGATTTAAACATTTAAGAATACATACAGATGCAATAACAATGTGAAGAAAAATGCAAGATAGTTTTTAAGCCAAATATCAAGAGAATAGAACATAATTATCAAAAAAATACAAAATATATAATTAATAATAAACATGATTCAAATAAAAAAGAGCTTTTGTGTGTACCATCAACCTGTAACAGACACATTTTATATTAAAACATCGAAAGGGAGAAATTTAAAGTCAACTCAAGAAATTGCATAAAGTAAATTGTTTACGTGTGTATTGTTCAAAGAAATACATAAACACATGATTATAACAAACAAAGAATACACACATTTTCAAGATGACACTGATTGTAACATCAATAAAAATATAAGCAATTTAGCAAATAAAAAGCATTGTTCGATATTGACAAAATGCAATAAAAATACACACAAACTCGGACACATTTTGTAATGGCAAATGCAATGTTGGTTAAGAAATATTGTCAAAAGAAAATTGTGATCAATACTAAGGGGGTTAGATAGATGTTAATATTTGCATCGGGGGAAAGGATATAAATTTCAATTTGCCTTACACCGATGTGTGATAAGCACTGTATACTCAGTGAGTATACAGTGCTTATCACACATCGGTGTAAGGCAAATTGAAATTTATAATACGAAGGGGTGTTTGCCATACTACCTTGTCTATATGCCAAGTAAAAGTTTGTAAATAAATACACCCAATCTCAATTCCGGAGAGCATTATTTTGAAGCTGCATGGCCTAATTTTCTTTTGCATTTTTAAGCACTTATCACTGGCAGATTTTTGGGTGTGTGCAATACCTCAAATGAAAGCTTCTCACTTTTTCGAGTTGTAAAAATAGCTATTCAAAGTTTAAATTTTGGGGTCAAATCGGCCAAAAATCGGACCTCGCATCTTTAAAGGAACTAAATTTTAAAACGTAAAAGGGATCGTAACAAGAATATTTTTAGCTGATTTATCATCATTAATTATAAATTTTTTTTACATGCCATAGGGTCAAGAGGGTATGCCACAAATCCTTTAAATGCGAAACAAGTGAACTCACCCGATTGGTCCACCGGACAAGATCAATCTCTCTAAGTCTAACCCGCTCATAAGCACATAGACGCCTTTATTTAATGGTCCCATCACATTCTCAACTAGAAAAGATAAACAAACAAGGAATGTGTTGACAAACACAGATGCCCTGCTGATATAAATCTCATTCAGTGACAGTTTGGCACACAAGAAAAGTGAAGTTCAGTATAAATATAAAATTTGATTTATTATCGTAGAGGAGCCGCGTCAAGACGACCCCCATAAATGGCACAGCTAAACAAAATTAAGACATTTATTCAATTAATATTGTGTTGACAAACATAAATGCCCCAAGACAAATTCTTCGGCTGTGGTAGCACTTCTCAAGTTATCGTGCTGACAAGAAGTTTCCGGACACCCACACCCATGGAAGGACGAGGCGGAAACGGAATGCCCCTTGGAATTTTAGTCGAATAAGATTTGATACTAAAACCAAACGCTGTTGCTCAGTGTGGGAGGGAGGCAAAGGTACGGTGTCATTGCCGAGTGGTCAAGTGCACCAGACACATATTCTGGTGTCGTCAGAGTGTGGGTTCGATTCCGGGACATGGTACTTACGCCCTCCAACAAACAAACAAACAATAACAATCACTCCATCAAAATAAGAAACAAATCAACCACCACCACCACAAACAAATAAAAAATAATATTTAAAGGGACACGCCTCTTTCTCTGGTAGTACACTTCTCTGGGCCAATTTCATAGTGCTGCTTAAGTCCCAAAAGTAGCTAAGCAAGAAACATTTCTGCTTACTGGAATAAGGTAACCAGCCAAAATACCATTCCGCATGTACCGTCTGTGACTGGTTTCCAGCACATTTTTGCTTAGCAGAAAATTGTTAAGCAAACTGTTGTGCTTAAAGCCCCAGCTCAACATTGGTAAGAAAGAATAACATAAATGTTCACAGATTTACACATACCTTACATGGTATAAAGATAATGATGGTAGAAAAATTTCCTTAAAATATTTCTGCCTGAAGTGCTATCGCTTTACAATAATAAATGAAATAAGATCCAAATTTAGTTTTCATCTCAGTGAGACGAAAACTCTGCCTATAGGAATGCATACATAAATGCTGAATGCATTTTTATAGTTTTCTCGCAAACGAAACACATTTTCACAGGTTGGTTTTATTACAAACATCTTGATTTGTGCAGAGAATGGAAGCATTCAGTCAGTTTACCAATGTTGAGCTGGGGATTTAAGCAGCTCTATGAAATTTGTCTGTGATGGCAAAAAAAACACCGGGGACTCTACCCAAAGAACAGAATGACTTGACCTACCTGGTACCCTGCAATTTTCAAATACCAGCTCCGAGGTGTTGGAGCCGCGCATACCGAGCTTGTCCAGCTTTGGCGAGGCACTGAATCCCTCAAAGTCCTGTGGGTCAAAGGTGAAAGGTTACTCAAGGAGTGACTGTGTACATGCACTGTGTAGATGCACTCACCACATGATATCATATTGCATATAGTTTAAAATAAGCCATTCAAAACCACAATGGATGATATTGAATGGTCAGACAGTAGGAGGGTTGAGGGTTGGCATAGTTTATCATTCAAATCCACAGTGGGTGATATTGTGGGTGATATTGAATGGTCAAACAGTTGACAGTTTACTGTGTAGGTGCATGCACCCCATGATATCATATCGCAGGCTGGCATAGTTTATCTATCAACATCACAGAGGATGATATTGAATGGTCAGACAGTAAGCATTTTTAAATTAAAAAGTAGTATAGCTAATCCATCCTTGCAATAGACCGATTGCGCGACCTACGTCATGTGACCCCTGTTGGGTTAAAAATGTAAACACACACGTAATCCTCCATAGGAAAGGGTGGTACGGTACACGATGATTAATGCATTTAGTTAATTTGATCGAGGCTTTTTTTGCTCGAAATCTGTGATACATATTCCAGAGTTTGTACCAAAGACCTTCAAGTGGCTGAATAAAGCCAGTAAGGACAGTTCCAGCAAGTCTTGAAAATTGTAAAAGTACCGTATAAATGTGCATGATGTGTACAGCGCACGACGGAACGTTAGGCCAGACGACCGCGATCACCACACACTTTTCAACACAAAAATTTCAAAGTTTGAAGCTGAAATCCTTCAAAGAAATTGCGTGATTCCTTTGCCTATTTGAAATTCTGCAAGGCTAGGTATTAATGCTCACTTTTCCAACGTTGTTAATCCTTTTTTTTCTACAGTGATTTAGGCCAACATTACAAACAAAATAACAGACGGGTGGCTGCATAATTATATAGTCGTCCGACGCCGATAGTGCATGGCTTAAAAAACCTCTTTTCAGAAGAAGTCTGTTCAATTATGAAACAGAGGTGTATTTTAAATTAATGCCTCACCATACTACTTTAAATAAAGGGGCTGATTGACTTATTCATCGCGTAACGAAAGTATAATCGACTGTTTTCGAACTCACTCTGTGTCAGGGCCTATTCTCTTTACACGTATTTTTTTCACCAGCTGTATGACGTCATACCCGATAGGGTTCACGTGACCGCATGTAAACATTGTCGCGCAATCGGTCTGTTACTTCAATAAACATAATGGAAGGATGAAAGTGACCATAAGTTGAGGTCCCACCAAAAGGGTCTTACAAGCCGGATATTGATACAGGATGATCAAGCTTGTAATTCGGAAAAAAGGGCGTCCAGATTATGTAAATGACTGATTATGTAAATGACTGATTATGTAAATGACTGATTATGTATATGATTGATTATATAAATGACTGATTATGTAAATGACTGATTATGTAAATGACTGATTATGTAAATGACTGATTATGTAAATGACTGATTAAGTAGAGTGTTCAGGTTCAAAGACCGCACCCATGGCCCTCTGGCTTGCGCTTACACCTTGCAGCAGAGCATTTGCCATTCATACCTTTTCGATGATGAATGTCGTGATACCGTGTTTAGCTTCTGCAGCCGAATCTGTCTTTGCGTAGACCACCAGGACGTCGGCATCTGGACCATTTGTGATCCAAAACTTGGTGCCATTCAGTACGTAATGATCTCCTACATAACATTAAAAAAAAATTTGCATGTATAAAATTGTAGGCTCTGAGACACACTGGGCACTTACAAAGAGGAAATGGGCTAGGGAGCGTTGTGGCCGAGCGGTCTAGTGCACTGGACCCAAGTTCTGGTGTTGTCAAAGTGTGGGTTCGAGTCCTGGTCATGGCACTTTGTGTCCTAAAGCAAGACACACACCATTATTGGGTCACAAAGCTGAAGGTCCAATGTGTTGTGTAATGCACATAGAACCCAGTACACTTCGCGTTAAGTGAAGGGGTTTGTCCCGATGTTTCTGGCAAGGTTGGCTGCAGATGGCACCACATCATCTTGTAAACCCTTACAAGGTGCTAATATAAATTGGTCTCTATAATTCAATTTTTGGTTGGTAGGGTTGGCATAGTGGTATATTTCCTCGCCATCCACCTCTAGGACCCCGGGTTCGAATCACGCTGGGGGGCACAATGTGGATTGGGTTTTCAGTCCCTACCTGATTGCGTGGGTTTTCCCTAGAATAACTCTCTGGGCTTTTCCTCCCACATCTTAAACTAAAACTTCCTTCCTTGTCTTCTCTCCATGTGCTTCTTTGCTAGTTTAGCGATTAAGTTCGCTTTTCTAAGAATCCTTGGCCTCACAACCAGAATTGATAATTGAAATGAAACGAAATGAAAAAAAAAAGTGCTACAGCATGACTGCGAATTAGTATTACTACTGTTATCACCAAATCAAACAAAACGTTTGTTGTCCAACAACTTTCTAGCTGTACAGAGTTGGAACAAGGTCGTAGCTCCATTGTGCAACAAAGTAGTCATATCTCGCAAGAAAGCACTCCTGCAACATCTTATCTCAGCGCCCGTTGATTTTGTGTGTACATCTGGGTTATTTTAAGCTAGATACGACCTTTTATCACTCTAAAACTCGCGATTCATGCAAACTCTAATTTTCTGAGACACGACCTTGTTGCATCGACACGACGATACGTACCTTTTTTTTCTGCCTTCAGTCGCATTGACACAACGTCCGATCCACTGTTGGCCTCGCTCATGGCCAACGCTCCTATGTGTTCACCCGAGATCAACTGCAAAAAAGTAAAGACAAACCATTGTACATACACAATCGTCTTAGGAACGTTATATCGATATGTGATAACCGCTTTACACTGAAGTACATAGCAATGGCACGATGAGCGCTCGGCCTTTTTGCATTTGTACGAAGAGATGTTGGGTATGACCTAGATAAGGTTGAGTTTTCAACAGGTTAGTAGGCGGGGCTTATTGGATCGGTCTATTGTCTCTTTGTGAAAATGGCGATGACATGTATTACAAAGAAGTTTTTTTCATTTTTAATGATCATTTTAAAAGATCGTGTTGGGGAAAAGTTGCATTCACCTTTGGAAGGTATTTGGCTTTCTGCGCATCGTTTCCGTTGCGTACAATCTGATTGACGCAGAGGTTCGAGTGGGCTCCGTAGCTGAGAGCCACCGCGCCCGACGCCCTGGTCATCTCCTCCATGACAATACAATGTTCCAAGTATGTACCCCCGGTACCTCCCAACTCCTCTGTGAACGAGAAAGGGATTCAATAAGAAGAAGAATAAAGAACATTTAAGAAGCACACAAATCCACAAAAGTGCTCATGGCGCTAGTACAAAACAACTAAAAGATTACTAAAATATAAAAAACAATGATACACCAGAACACACAGTAAATAACATTATGCAAATGCACCATTGATGAAGATGATTTTTGAGGTTACCCTGTCAGAACTTTCCTTCTGTACATCCTCTTTGCCAAAATGAAGGATTCAGAAGGACTGAGGGCTGTAGGGTAGGCCCGAATAACGATTGCTTATCACTGGGTCAGGCGTAACAATCTTATCCAAGTCCGTACATGTTGGTGTAAAGTGACGTGGGAGAGGAGGGTATTGGAGGATTGAGGTCACCTGTAGGTAGGTGGGCCTAGGTAGGGAGTAAGGTTAAAGCAAGTCTGATGAGATGGACGTCTTTCTCTGCTCAACTCACCAGGCACAGTTAACCCAAGTAGTCCAAAATCACCCAATTTCTTCCAGAATTCCTGAATGATACAAGTAAAGAAGATAAAAACAACAAGTAGATTTTGCGGATTTGAGGCCAGACCTACCCCGACATATAAACGTCCAAACATTTGGATGTTAAAAGACCTTAGATAAGAGTGTAAATGGATATATGCCCGACAAGTGTCTCAACGCACTTATTAATTACACGACAGCTGCGATTGAATTCTGCACGGGTTTACAAGATGAAGCGGCGCAATCCGCAGCCAACCATACCAGAAAACACCGGGGCAAACCCCTTCTCTTAACGATCAGTGTACTGGGTTCTTTTTACGTGCATTACACAACACAAGGGACCTATGGCTTTACGTCCCATCCGAGGAGACTTGTTTACTGCCTGACGAGGCATCTTTTGTCTTATAAGTATTATCCATCTGACGTATGATTGAAAGATAAACGGGGGAGTAGTTCTTACCCTCTGACCGTCGAATGTGTTCTTGGCGTCAATCTCAGCAGCCTGGGGGGCAAGCTCATCTTGGACAAATCGAAACACTGATTCCCGAAGCTGTACCAAACAAAATATCTCTTCTTACTTCTTCACAAAAGTTATTCATCACCAGGCCTGGGATCTCATCTTTGAGAGGGCAAGGCCATTTTTATTTAGCAAAGGGCATTTCCATTGGTAAAATCTATGGGAAATTTATTAGAGGGGGCACCAAGGCCAAAAGGCAACAGAGGCCATGCATATTGTTTCGCACAGTCAAGGCAGGATACCAGTTGTGAAGTGTCAACGACCCCCACAATGGCAACAGTGTAGAGCGTGCACTCGGCCAATCATAAACAATGGAACTTCTATTACAGTGTGGGTTGCATGTTGGCGTATGGGGACTGGTATCCTACACTGACTGCGCAAAACAATATGCAGGTCAGGGCTTTAACGAACAAGAAATCCTTGTAGCATTAATATAACTTTTTACACAGAAGGAAGCAGTCATTGAGTGTCATGTGATATAGTACAAGTAAAACGCAGATTCTAACGGCTGCAATTTTAGTGGGCCTAAAAAAGCATCGATTTAGAGGACAGAAAATTTGTGAGTACAATTACATTAGGCTAAATGCCTTTGATAGTTTTATTTCATCTTTGATATCTTGAGAAGCCAGTAGACGATTTTCCAGCAATTTTGTTGAGTCTTTGGCAACTTTTTTGAACAGGGTATCACACGTTCGTATTAAACCCACTTCGTGGTCCACTTCATACATATAGTTGTACCTTACTGGGGGCCTAGTACGAATGATAAAGTCAAAATCAAAAAAAAAAGAAGAGTAACACTAACTGTAACAACAGCAGTACAGCGCCCCAGTTACAATCTTACATACTGTACTGGGTCTAGGTAGAGTCAACTACAACAAGGAACATAGTCTCTCCACTTATCCAAATAGACCCATATCTCTTCCCTTTACTTTCATTATCATTTGTATTGATGGAATGATACTTTTCACCCCCCCCCCCCCCCCCCGCCCTCAAGGAAAAAAAAGTAATGTCCGGAAACTGGGCAAAGTAAAAGATCTAGGGTCCTACCTGTTTTTGTTCGTCACTAAGCCCGGATATATTATCATCAATGTCAACATAGGTTCCCTGCCGTCGGGAGGGTACTCCACCCTGCAACGGAGTAGCCACTCTCGAAATACACGGCAAAATCCGCCGGGATAAACTGCTCAAATTTTTCACTAACGCCGCCATGGTGGTTTCGCAGTTTCTTCTATAGACCTTTCCATTGTTGATAAACAAACCGTGCTGGTTGGCATGGACGGCCAAATGTAGCAAAACATTTAAGTCTTGTTGACAGACGTTGTGACCAAATTCAACATTTTAGCAACTTTCTATTTGAAGAAAATACATCCCATTATTGGTTGGTTTGTTTCCAACAATATTTAAAAAATGTTTGAATATTTTTGTAACATTTTTGCAAACTGTGATTATCTGTTTTTGCTTTGCATTGACGGCTTCCCGTAGTTTTTCCATCTTGGTTGGCAAAAACTCGGGCTGTGACGTTGCAAAAGAAAGGTCTATTTTGTGATGACACTCTACAGTGGTATAGTTACTACCTCCTCTTATTTTGTTTACCACCACTGATATTGCGTAAGGCAAGGTACCCGACTATGTTGGATAAAACAGCGCCACCTGTAAAAATTATTGGTGGCGCTATTTATGGGCCTTTCTTTTGTTGGCGTGTATGGACAAATTCAATCTTGTTGACAGACGTTGTGACCAAATTCAACATTTTTGCAATTTGTTGGTTTGTTTATTTCCAAGTTTTCAAGATTTGTAACATTTTCTGTTTATCTGTTTTTGCTTTGCATTGGTGGCTTCCCGTCGTTTCTTCCACCTTGGTTGGGAACAACTCGGGCTCAAGTGACAGTGTTTGCAAAAGAAAGTGATTTTTTTTAGCTCATGAGGGGCACTTTTTTCATGGAAGTCGCCAAACACACAAGGCCAGTAAGCCACTCCAGGTGTGGGCTACAAATCAACTGTCTTTTCCAGGGGCCATTGCCACCTACTCCTGGGGCTGAAACAGGGTAACCCCCTTTACAGTCCGTAAGGATGTAGGCTTGGAAGCCTGGCTGGTAGAGCAGAAGGCTCTACCTCCCCAACTTTTACGGAGCAATTAAAGTGCCTTGCTCAAGGACACATTACTTAGTGTGTAAGAATATGAGCGAGAGAAAAAACAAAAGTCAAAAACTAGGAAAAAATCATAATAAAAGACGCTTCAAAAAGTTCAAATTTTCACTTCACACACTCAAGGGATGTCCATAATTTGACTGGGAAATGTTACAACGGTTATTATTGCATTAACGTTTGCGATGGAAAGGAATTCGACACCACTGTGAGAACTGATTGGGCTTTGATGATTGGACATAAAAGACATTATTTCGTGCATCGACGTTTCAACGCCAAATTCTTGGCAGAATTACACCGGCCTCTGAAAGCCCCCCCCCCCACCTCCTAAAAAAGAAGAAGAAAGATTCCGTGTGCTGCAAAACCAACATAAAAGAGGGACTATGGTTTATGCGTGGGTCGTGAACTCTGGCGAACTGCGGTTTGGCTTCGTATGAATTTTGGTTGTTGGCTTCGACCAGTTGGTCACGTTTTTGGTTTCTCTCAAACTTGGTGTCATGCCCAAACCTGGACGGTGCCAAAAGGCAAACAGCCTGTTTAGGGGAGGACACCCACAAATTCGCGGGGTAAACACACATTTTTACGAGTCGGAAGTTCCGAATTAAATAGGGAAAGTTGCATCTCTGGTGGGGAGGGGCACTACCAGAGGGGACAGGAGCTCTTCCCCGCACAGAATCCCCTCTCCCGCTCAGAATCCTCTCCCCCAATGAGATCGAAACGACGAACAAAATGAGGGGTTCGATACATTAAACTTTATTGCCCCTAAATTACGTCTTTGCCCCCGCTTGCCCCGCCCCAATGGAAAACGATTGTCTAGTTGCGCCACTGACGGGCATTTGGTGCTCGATATGTGCCAGGATGTACCCCCCCCCCGAGTCCCTATTGTATTTTCATTGTGTTCTGGGAATCTCAGGAATTCTTTTGAGGATTTAAGGGGATGCTTCTGTACAAGAGGGGAAGAGTGTGTTAGGGACGGGGGCATTGAAGGGGGGGGGGGGCTATCTCCCTCTGCCATATATCGGGCATGGTATACTGACGGGCACGAGTGGGACTTGTGTTACATCCTCCCAGAAATAGCTATTTGCTGTAAATAATTATTGTGCGTGACTGGCATCGGGAACTCTATACACGCGCCCTTTTAATTTCCGCACGGAATGTTGATTCGTAACAGGGCTCATTATGTATGCAAGGGTCAGAGTTCAGGTCACAGATTCCCGTTGATTTGGGCGGCAGAGATTAAGGGCGCTGAGTAAGGCCCACCCCGAGTAAATCTGAATTAAAATAGAGATCTTTGATACCAGTCCAATTTATTAACGACCACGCCCCCACTTGCTGCCGCCCCCCAAAAAAAACAACAACAACAACAAAACAAAACAAAAAACAGCAGCCACCAACAACAAACAAACCAACCTTGGCCATGCTTTTAATTTCTCTCATGATAATGACCCGCACAGATATTAATCATCCCACTTAATGTCACAGCGCTCTTGCTGATGAGAAAAACTTCCTTTCCTGGAAATTATTTTTATGTGATTATGCATTATCTAGGTCATCATCAAAGCTTACACTATAGCCATGTCTGGTTGGCGTGTGATATAGAGCAGGGTATTGATTATGCATTGACTGTCTCTCTACGCCCCCTCTCATTGTGTAAAAGGAGATCACTCAAGGTCAATCCCCATTCCCCGTGGCTAGTGTTGCATTTGTCGCGGGGGGAAAGAAAAGAAAAACGATAATGGGACGTGTCTGCTAATTTTTTTGAATTTTTATCAAAAAAAAAAAAAAAAAAAAAAATCCGACCATCAACGACACTGTCCTAATTATCATGACAAAACTGTCTGGCCATGGCCTAGTCTGGTTTCCAGACCAAAAAAATCTCCGACTATTCTTTGTCGATCATTTTGACGGGCATAAGTGGGACTTGTGTTCCATCCTTCCAGTTAGCTATTTGTTGTAAATAATTATTGAATCTGATTCGTAACAGAACTCATTATTTATGCACGGGTTAGAGTTCAGGACACAGATTCCCGTTGATGGGCGACAGAGATTAAGGGCGCTGGTAAGGCCCACCCCGACGAGTACAGGGCCCAATTTCATAAAGCTGCTTAACAGCCGATTTTGTGCTTACTGTGCGATTTACTTCCGTAGGGCTGCTAACCGTAAGCACACAATAAAGGCAATTCAATTTATTAAAGACCCCCCCTCCCGAAAAAAAAAACAGCCACCAACAACAACCAAAACAACCTTGGACATGCTTTTAGTTTCGGTCATGATAATGACCCGCACAGATATTAATCATTCCACATCTGTCGTCAAAGCGCTCTTGCTGATGAGAAAACGTCCTTTCCTGTCTGTCATAGAAATTATTTTAATGTGATGTTATTATCTAGGTTAACAAAGCTTTTTTGAAACAGAAACGAGACTGGCAGTGCCATCATGTTATCTTAGCAGTGAACACTTGTCTGTCACAATTTCACGAGACGCACCTCATTTACAATCTATTAGTGTTTTTGTTTATACTTTAAAGCGACCGCAAGCATTTTGGGCGCCAAAAATAAATATCAATTAATAGCATGCAGCAAACGGCCGCAAGGTTTGGCCCACTTCCTCAACCGAAAAAAAAGTCCTGCCCTGAATGAAGAGTTTCAAATGATTCCCATGATAAAAAGTATCTACATTCCCTAAAACAAACAAAATTTCTGTTCACAGTATCATTTTCCCAGATTTTTTGACTGATTAAAAAAAAATTCAACGATTTTTTGACGCTAGCCATGTCTGATGGGCGCGTGATGTGGAGAGCAGGGTACTGATTGTACACAGGGAAAAAAATAGTCTGTCTACGTCCCTTCTCATTGTGTAAAATGAGGTCACTCAAGGCCACTCACATTCCCAGGGCCATGGCCAGACAGCTTTGCCTTCATAATTAGACGCCAGCTGGTCGCTAGATTTGTCGGTAAGAGATCCATAGAAAAACATCCCCCACCCCCCCAACAACCCATTGATTCAACAGATGGTTCCATTTTACTCTGTGGGGCCTGAGATGAGGTCGAGGTAACTTGCACCATGCTATTCACAATAGACCGATTGCGCGACAATGTTTACATGCGGTCACGTGACCCCCTATCGGGTATAACGTCATACAGCTGGTGAAAAAAATACGTCTAAAGAGAATAGGCCGTGACACAGAGTGAGTTCGAAAACAGTCGATTATACTTTCGTTAAGCGATGAATTAGTTAATCAGCCCCTTTATTGAAAGTATCATGGTGTGGCATTAATTTAAATCACATCTCTGTTTCATAATTGAACAGAATTCTTCTGAAAAGAGTTTTTTTTTTTAGCCATGCACTAACGGCGTCGGACGACTATTCTGTAGCCACCCGTCTGTTATTTTGTTTGTAATGTTGGCCTAAATCACTGTAAAAAAAAAAAAGGATAAACAACGTTGGAAAAGTGAGCATTAATACCTAGCCTTGCAGAATTTCAAATAGGCAAAGGAATCACACAGTTTTGGAAAGCAATTTCTTTGGAGGATTTCAGCTTCAAAACTTTGAATTTTTTGTGTTGAAAAGTGTGTGGTGATCGCGGTCGTCTGGCCTAACGTTCCGTCGTGCGCTGTACACATCGTGCACATTTATACGGTACTTTTACAATTTTCAAGACTTGCTGGAACTGGCCTTACTGGCTTTATTTAGCCACTTGAAGGTCTTTGGTACAAACTCTGGAATATCTTTCACAGATTTCGAGCAAAAAAAGCCTCGATTGAATAAACTAAATGCATTAATCATCGTGTACCGTACCACCCTTTCCTATGGAGGATTACGTGTGTGTTTACATTTTTTACCCAACAGGGGTCACGTGACGTAGGTCGCGCAATCGGTCTATAGATGCTGATAGCAGGTTTTGTGTGTAGGGCTATGGGAGCATGGTGGGAGCCAGCACATTTTGCCAGCCCCTCCTGACCAAGTCATTGACCCTAGTTGATTGCCACCCCTTCCAGGATGTGTGGAATGGTCCAGCCGAGGATAACTTGAAGTATGACGTGGCTGGTTTTTTTCCATAGGTGTGTGGTAATGTTTGTTTATGTTTTTGACAGACAAGTCTGACTATGCCCCACTAAGCAGTAATTCAGCAAATAGAAATTTGTTTCTCTAGGTAGACCAATAAGTGTTTCTTTCTACACATCGCATGTCTGCATTCGTTTGCACTATCTAGTTAAAACCGTCTTGGGAAATAGTTCAGTTAGACTTGTGTACATGTTGTCAACACTTATTGTTTGTCGCGGTGATAGTAGCCTTTCGTCAAGGCCTTCGTGGCTTGGACAGCTATGTAGCCGCGAAGACCAGGTCAGTGCGCACAATCGAGTGGCTTAGCCGTATGCCCAATGACTTGGTCTCCATTATGTCTAAGCCAAAAAGGCCTTGACGAAAGGCTACGGCTACACTGATGTCTAAGCCACAAAACAAAGGTCTTGACGAAAGGCTACGGTGATAGCGTAACCGTGTTCAGCCGAAGCCAAATCCATTCTCCATTATCCATTATCAAACTAAGGCCGTGTCCGAATGAATGGCTTCGGCAGTGGCTACGGCCGGAATGCCGATTATTCCGATTATTCCTATTCTTCAACGTTGTCATTGCTGCCAGCGGCCACAGCCGTAGCCGAAGTCGCTTGATTCGGACACGGCCTAATATCGGACTTTCGGTGGCGTAGCCAAGGCTGTGATTGGTCAACTGGTATGGGGCGGGGCTTAATGGACCGGTCTATTCGAACACGGCCAGCTTATAGACCTTTATCATGCTGCAACCATCTTGGTCATGTTCCCTGTATCTTATAACAGTAATATATGCTAATATTCATTGTACAAAAAGGAACCAGACTATTTGCCCTTCCAGCCTCGGTTTGGTTACATTGGTTTGAATGGAAGAAAATCAAAATGGCTGCACCATGATAAAGGTCTATTGTTGTCTTCACGAAGTTCCCAAACGTTTCTTAAAGGTTTACACACATCCGTCACTGGGGAGGACCCGAGAGATTTCATGTTTGCCCCCCCTCCCCCGTATTTTAGGGCTGCACTCCGTGATGGATCCAAGTCAGTCAATTTTTACATTGAATATTTTATTAATCACAGAAGTGTGAGTGAAAGTCAAGACAAGAAATCGACGCTTGAGACAATTTTTTAAAATATTGCGATGCCAGTTTGCCTCTCTGACTAAATTCCCATATAATTATTAACTTTTAAAAATATGTACACTAGTCATCAGTTTGCTTACAGAACAGTATAAACAAGATCAAATAGTTTATTAAAATTAATTTATCAAACTCATAAACTAAAACGAAAAATAAAAACAAATCTCAGGTCAGAGTTGATGGAAGATTTCTTGACAAGAATATGTGGCCCAAATTTAGAAGACGGATGTTTGATCACATTGTACATAATATAATGGCTAAAAACACGAGTACTATTTGCTCACAGACTGAACACAAATCTTTAACATACAGCATGTCTCATTATCACCCCCACCCCACCAAACCCCCCCCCCCCAAAAAAAAAAAAAAAAAAACAAAAAACACCAGCAATTATGAACCAGATTTTAGACAACAAAAATAGTAAATTTGTCAAACACGAGACCTGCGGCCAAGTTGATTTGTTGCAGGGCCGTGTCACGCCATGCATTTTACAGGCAACAAGCTCCAGTCTATCTCCATGAGAAGAAATCCATTCACACTTTCATCTTCACGTAACTTTCTTGAGGATAAGTAAAAGAAGCAGTGGCGTTGGTTGCATCCAAATTGCCCGCAAAAATGGCCCTGCTTGATGACAAGGCCACAATTAACAGTGGTATTCAGTAAGTGAATATGCTTAGCAATCACGAATGGTGTTAAGCAGAAACCATACACACAATGTTTTCCATATAGTTGATAGATAATGGGTCAAATAGAAGATATCCACGTATACACTTAATTCATCTTTTTAACAGTTACTTTATCTCTCTACAAATGACCAATATTCTTTTTTTTGTTCTTGCTTGTCATGGTTTTAAACAACATTTGTGGAGCCATTAAACGTCCGATATTTACATGTCACATCGAGTTATACAAAATATAGCAGTTAAATTTAAAATACAAAGACTTTTGTAAAGCTGATAGTGCAGTGTTTTAATTTGTTTGATTCAATATATACTTGGGGAAAAAACTTGGGCTCAATCCGTCGTCCGAGTCAGAAGAAAATAGTGATAAACCGAAGCCTGTAAACACAGTGTCCTTAATTTCGACTGTTATAACCGAACGGAAAATCTGGGTCTTCAAATTCTATTTTCTCGACTTTGCCAGTATTTCAGACAGAAATATTTCCACGGAAGATTGGTAATAACATGAACTTCATGATCAGCCAGCTTTCAGACTGATACCAATAGGTTTTATTTTTTTTTTTTTTATGAATACCAACCTTTATTCTACAGGCAAAATGCATGATAGACAGTGATCGAAATAAACTTGTGAATGATATTTAATCCGTTACAGCTTAATTTCATATCGGAATTAAAATATTCCCGAGAACCATTCGGCCTGAAGTTCCACTGAGCGGGAAAATTTTTTTAGCCGACACACAAATCTTCCATTTCGATATTGAGGTTGATATTTTAACGTTAAACTATACTTGGGCAAAGTTAACTTATGGTTATTGTTTAATCTGTATAAGGGAGACATACAACATTGGGAGAGTAGTTTTGTGTTACCCTTATGTGCTTTCTAACCTAGAACAGTGCCCTTAATTTGTATAAGTTGTAAATAGAAATTGTACAAACAACAACTGCAGTAGTCACAAGGCGAGAACACAAGTTCAAAATTGACTTCCCAAACTTTACTTTGTACACAATTTGAACTTACACAAAGGTCATTTTAAGGTCATGTGGTATGTTGTGACCGATACAAAATGCGTTACAAATACGGCACCGCCAATTATATAGACCGAAAATTGGGCCGATTTAATCGAACGGAGGACTTTGGAACGCTAGGTGGCAGCAGACTTACCAGGTAAGTTTCCATTGTTTGCGTAGTTCTGAGCACGCGCACATATCCGTGAACGATAGATTTACCTGGTAAATCTGCTGCCACCACGCGTCCTCAAAAGTCTCCCGTTTGACCGTCGGCAAACAATTAGCCAAAATCACTTCCTTGTGCTGAATTAAGCTTATTTTTTAGTATATACAGTGTTTGGCGGGGGTCTTTAGAAATTAGTACGGGAAGAGTCGATGAGGGACTTATGAAGACCCCTGATGGCAGCAGACTTAGCAGGTGTATCAACTGAGCGCATGCTCATAATGACGATTCACCTGGTAAACCTGCTGCCACCTATGTTCTAAAGTCTCCCATTTTGCGCACGAGTCATCTAAAAATCACCGACAAAATATGGGGCCTTTTCCAAAAATCGGCTTGGGCTCCGGACTTTGGCGGCTCCGTCATCAATATTGGAGCAGTGTGCATTTTTGCATGACGGTGCTTCATCAAACGGATCGCAGAGCCGGAGCCTGTAAGCTGGAAAGCCTGTAAGCTTGGAAAGGCCCCCTGAATCGCGTTATTTAGTGTTTTCATGAAAACGTGACCACCCAGTATGCTGACATTTTAGGTTGTAAAGTGTTCGTTGAAAGCTATAGGTAACAATCTGAATTCACTGTTCAATAATAAAATAATAATAATTATAATAATAATAATAATAATAAGTACCATACCAGCAGTTAAAACTTTATTTAAATACAGCTTAGCTCAAACACATATTCCAGACGGTCAACAAACATTACCATGATTATTGCAAAAATTAAACTATAATAGGCTTATTTAAGGATACAATTTGCATAATTATTTGTAGGCATCTGTTAAGATTGAAGTTTCATTCAAGTAAAAATAAATTTCTTTACTCATATCAACTTTGCAGCCTATTATGCATGCCATCAACATTTTTTTCTCTCTGCATAAAACGACTTGAGTCATTATAAAGCACCTTGACCCAAAGGTCAACAGTTAATAATCAAAGTCGGAGGTCACCTGAGGTCATTCCTCCCCTTAAGCATTCATCCGTGGAAGAGCTACTACGGGTTGGGGCACCCAATTTATTTCATACTATAATGTTTAAACAAAATTTGCGGACGGTGAAAATAGTTCGACAGATTCACAATCTACGGGAAGGAGATAATTGGGAAGTCAATCAGTAATAGCGTGTTTGGCCTCGGCAAGTCACGGGGACGAAGTCCTTGTTCAGCCCACATACTAAAGTGGCAGCGGTACACTCAAACAGACCAGGCCGTAAACTGTGGACTTGAGCTTTGAAACAAAAATGTGACTTAAAGTTATCAGCCGGAACAAAATTAGAATTATTTTAATTTCCGGTGTCATTTGACCAAGCCGCAAGTTCTTTTTACCCCCTAAGCAAAAAATCGAAAGTGACAACCATGGGTACCCCGTAGCCTTTAAACAAGACGCGAATAAATTCATGGATATCATAATCCGTGCTTGAAAAAACAACAACAAAACAAAACAAAACAAAAACAGTCTAGCAAGCAACAGCTGCAAGTTCACTTTATCAAGCACCCCCTTTTTGCGAGATTCCGCGCGCAGCTCGCTTGATCAAAGGCTACTTACACCACATAATTTCTAATCAGTTAAGCTTTACCTTTGTTTCTTTCAGTACTAAGAAGGATCAGGGGTCAGGGGTCAGGGGTCAGTCCTCGGTCCCGTTCTTTCTTCTCTGCCAAAGTTTCGGACAGCGCGGCCAGGAGATGGACGGGATCCGGAACGGCCATTCGTACTCGTTGGGCACCACGCCGTCCACCTTGGCCTCAAGGTAGTTGAAGAAGGGGAACCAGACTCTGACCTTGTACAGGTCACGGTGCAGATAGGCCCTGGTGTTGGCCAGGGTGTGGTAGTACAGGAAAACAAGAACTGTAACAATGATGGCGACCAACACGTCGACGGTGTAGTGCTCATGCGCGGCTACGATGAAGAAGAGCCCGGATGCGGCGGTGACCCACACCAAGAAGTGCATCAGACGGCACTTGCTTGGCGTATCTTTGAGGGGGGAGAAATAAATAAAATAATACTAATAATAATAATTTCAAATCGTGAGATTTTAATTGATCCTTGGTGCCTGGTTGGCCTTTTTCCTATTCACTGTACAAGAATCGCGTGAATCGAAAAGGAGAAAACAAGTCGAAAGAAGACTATATTATTTTTTGTGAAATCAAAGGCTTATTTTTAAATTCTAGTTTATGCAAAATTCTTGAAAATCTAAATATTTATAGCAATTTTTCATAACATACAACTTCAGTTTCATAGAATAAAAAAATATTTGCTAAAATTAACGTTAAAAACAAAAATAAAATTTGGAACGAGGATGCCTATTCGAAGATATATACCATGCGTTGTAAGGATGTTTGAAAACCAACGAATTTTTTTTAGAAACTCCATTTGCGAAACACGCCCGAATTTGTGTAACTACATGTACACAGATTAATGTCATCCTGAACATCAGTTGGGCAAAATTGTTAATTGATTCCAAGTAACCGGAAACTTGGGTCAAGTTCTATTCTCGTTTTTTTCTCATCATTTTACCATCATATGTTTTACTATACTTACTATTACATTCCGAACAAGATACAAATTTCCATGACCGTAAACCACGTTAAACTAAAGTAATTGACGAAACAAAATCTCGCCCACATAAAACCCGATGTGGTTGACCACAATGGTCCTGGAAGTTCGAATACACGCGAGACTTGCAAAGTCTATTGACCCGACCCACCTGACGTCATCACCACGTTAAATCATTGGGCCATTTTGGAAGTCTTACCCTCTGTGCGTGAATTATACTAGTGCGCATTTTAAGCAAACTCGCGGGGTTTGAAGAGACTTGCTCCATGTCTTTAAATGCAATTTTGTCTCCCAAATTGACAGACCGCGGGCAGAAAGTCTTAAGTTCAGGTTCAAGTTCAATCCATACCATGTGGCAAGTAAAATACAAGGGAAAATCGTGAAGTAGCCATTATTATAGCAGTAAATGGCACAGCCCTGTTACTGCACACGTGTGCGCCAGTGGTCACATCACAGTTTGGCAAAGACGGCGCCCATAATGATTTGACCGCAAGTGGGCTTGTGTGCAGAGCCTGGGTGAGAGCTCATCTTTCCATGCACAGCTACAGGCCAGCTATAATCATGACAACGCAGCCCCTTTTACGGAATTCGAATAGCAGTATGGTGTGGTTGGACAAGAAGCCGAAGCTTGCACTAGGTTTGCCCACCCCCCAATATGCAGACAATGTAGTTTTAAAATTAATGATTTATAAAATTAGATATAAGTAATCAAATAGATGTTAATACATTACTATTTAATGAATTAAACTAAAAGCTGTGCCGAGTGTTTGCTACCTTTTGACCTTTTCTATTCATTGTAGTGAATTCACGGTCTTTGTCCACACCTAAATGATTTCATATCTGGTGTGTAAATATTAAAGATTCCCCAGCGTCTTATATTACTTATAGGCATTTTGTTATTGTTTAAAGTGAGTTACCACTGCAATGTCCTAAGTAATTCATAAAGGAACACAAAGAGGACAGACTCATTAACAAAATTAATAATAGAGAGGGAATTTTTTTCTTGGTCACCCTTGCAATACGTGTCTCACTGGGTTCGAGTCGCCCGGTCTTGACACTTGTGTCCTTGTCTTTAAAGCAAGACACTTAATTTGCTGCGTCCTTCGGATTGGACGTAAAGCCGTTGGTCCCGTGTGCTGTGTAATGCAACTCAGGTCTGCCCCGGTTTTTCTGGTACGATTACCTGCACACTGCGACACAGAACCTTGTAAACCATTACATGGTGCTATGTATAAACAATAAATGGGTATTAATAATTCCAACATAGCTCTACATACCTGCGGAAAAAAAACATAATGACCCCCTCGTTTGTGATAAAGCTCTGTACAAGAACTGAGTATCAACCATTATCCATATTCGTGTCCGAATCAAGCGACTACGACTACGGCTATGGCTGTTGGCTGCATCGACAACGCCGGAGAATGCCCCTTTTCAGCCATTCAGCAATAGCCACTAACAAAGCCGTCAATAGACCAATCCATTAAGCCCCGCCTACCTTAGCAACTGCCTAGCAACAGCACATGGTGTGACTTTCTTAGCGGTGGTTCGGTTGCGGCCACACACACGTATCGGATACACACACATACATGTACATGTTCATGGATTTCGTGAACGGTACGGATTTAGTTTCGTAACCTTTAGCGCAGTGCCGTGAGTCCACAGAACAGTGCAGACAGGAGCACTGTTAAACCACTTTGACACAACTGTACATGGACCACTGGTGTGGGATTTGCACCACCAGCAATACGAAAAAAGTAAAAACAAAACAAAAGTTACTACAGTTGGGCGCGCTGTTGTGTGTCACAACAATGTCGGCGGTTTGTTTACTTTTCCAATGGGATTTTAACGTGTCGGACTTTTGTCGGACTTTCAGTGGCGTTGTCAAGGCTGTGATTGGTCAATACGTTAGAGGTGGCCTTCGTATTAGATCCCAGTGAATATGGCTGTTTGGATGTAAAACTGAACCATTTTACATCCACGATGTTACGGTTGTGCTCTCGGTTGCCATACTGAGTCGGTTTTCATATTATTTATGATAAAGCCAAAAAAAAAAAGGTTTGCGAGCAATGATCGGGATCCGGAAACTGGGGGCAAAATCAAACTGCCTGTTACTCAAGAACGGGGTAGCATTAAGTTAAACACTTCACACCGAGACCACGGAGGGGGAAACGACGAACAACACAGTATAGAAGGTGGCCAGTGTGCCGGAGGGCTAGAGAAACAACCGGAGTCGAAAATCCCCACACCGGGAAAAAAAACAAAATTCGCAGCCAAGTCCCATTGTACCGTCAAACGTCAACACCGGTGCGCCGCCGGATCGCTTGAGGACAAATCAAGAAAACGAGGTCTCTCGGTGAACCAAGGAGCTGCACGGTTGCACTTATAAACTCAAACAACACCCTTGTCCCCTTAGTTCTTCGCCCTGTTCACCAAAGACCCCCACCCCCACAGGCATAGGCAGTTTTTGAGAAATATCCTTTCGGCCGTAAACCTCCATTGACAGCCGTCGTGGAAAACTCAAAATCCACGGCAGAGCCGCCATGACCCCTGAGATCCCCAGTCATTGTTAATGGTAGATTGGTCTTGGTAGATTTCTTGCGTTTGGGCTAAACGGATTGTTAGGTGTTTTTTTCCCATGGCATAGAAAGTACCATATTATACGAAAACGGGTGTATATCATGCAAAGCACGTAGCACTTTTGTCTATGGCCGTCTACGAAACCACGGCTGGGGCTTGATGGGCTTGGGCCTTGGGCTCTGTCCGCCTGTTTGAAGTCCCAGAAGGAAAGCACACGTTTCCTAAATGACTGGCGGAGCCTGTAGCCCAAGCCCAAGCCAAAACCGTGGTTTCGTAAACGGCCTATGAATATTCTTTCAGTTCAGCATCGTCGGCCGTTTTATGCATTGTAATTGGCGACAACATTTTAATGGCCGTGTCCCGAATTGGCGGCTACGCCGGTTACGACTGGATCACCGTGTCAACATGCGTTGCAGCAACGGACTGCCCTTAGCACCAACCGCGGCCACGGCCTGCCAATATGACCATTTTTTAGGCACCTCAATAAAGATGGTGGATTTAGTTCAATAAAAGCCTAAATATAATTATTCGGTGTAACAAAAAGCTATCGTATTATATGAAATCTCCTCTGAAGAAAAAAACACAACAAAGACAACACTAATACACAAGTTCCACCTTTTCCCCTCAGTTTGTTTCCATGCGTGTTTCATAAAAGCCACAATTTCCCCAAATATTCCCCTGTTTGTAACGTGACCCCTTGCACGTCACACGCGGCAATAATATTGTGCCACGCTCACCATTTTGGTTTGTCAGCGGGTATAAGCGTTTAACAACGCGTATAGACCCTTCTATTGTTGACAAACAAACCGTGCTGGTTAGCGTCGACGGCCAAATGTAGCAAAACATCCAAGTCTTGTTGACAGCTGTTATGACCAAATTCAACATTTTTGCATACTTTCTATTTAAAGTAAATACATCTCATTATTGGTTGGTATGTTTCCAACAAATTCTAAACAGTTTTTGAATATTTATGTCACATTTTTTTGTAAACTGTGATTTTCTGTTTTTGTTTTGCATTAATGGCTCCCCGTAGTTTCTCCATCTTGGTTGGCAAAAAAACTTGGGCTGTGACATTGCAAAAGAAAGGTCTATAGCCTAAAACGCACCGGGACGTTGACTACCAAAATGGCGCAACCAAGAGTATAAAGATTATGACGTCAGAGGTGAACTAGGTCAATAGTGTAGCAAGTAAAACGTCCCCATTTCCTTGTGCAACCCTTTTTTCAACACTTATAACAGATAATTCAGTGACCGGCCGAGGCTGCGTGAATGTTGACAAAGATCGGGTTCCTATTGCGTATGAAGAAGATCAGGTTGGCCAAGCGGTTTCTGTCCGTTCCTCTAAACCCTCCGTGGACCCCGGTTCGAATCTCGCCTGGGTCCGGCGCCTTACAAGCCGGATTAGGTTTTCAGTCCCGATACCTGATTGCGTGGGTTTTCTGCCAGTTGGGGTTTTCCCTCCGACTTCTAAAACTGAACTTTCTGCAAAGTCATAAAGAACTTTCGTTATCATTGGTTTTTTTTCATAGGGGTCGGCAAAAAGGGGGGCTGATTTTTCAGACAACCTGCCCGAAAACCGCTCTTGCGGCTAATAAACAGAACAACCAGACGCTACGCCACTGTGATTGTTACACCACAACACGGAACTATAAAAAAACAAGAATGCTATATATTTTTATGTCCCATTAAAAGTAAACATGCTCATAAAAAAGGCTTTGGTTTATGGTGGAGTTATGGCGCTGGAGTAAACGCAGGGAAGCAAAGGGTAAAGGGTCATCGTCGAGCTATGATTTATGGAGGAGGAAATGTCAATCGCCCTGGAAAGAACATTTATATCCCCAACTTCCCAGCCTGGAATTAACGAATTTTACCCGATCACCGGTGCTTATAAGGCTGGTAGAGCAATTAGTTTATTTTTTTTTGTAAAACAGGATATGAATTCATACACTCAGACTAAGCTCTTCACAGCAAGGGCTTTAAGATGAAGTCACTTTCACAACCGCAACATTATTTTATTTTACATGCAAATTATAATATTGTAAATTTCTTTGACAAAGTGGGAATCCGCGGGCATCGTGAGCATATACATTATGCGCATGGTGATCGGATTACAGCCACAGTGTCTTCGTCTATTAGACCTTTATCATGCTGCGACCATATTGGTCATGTTCCCTGTATCCAATAACAGTAATGGATGCTAATATTCATTGTACAAAAGGAACCAGACTAGTTGCTCTTCCAGCCTCGGCTTGGTTACATTGATTTGAAGGGCAGAAAATCAAGATGGCTGCACCACGATAAAGATCTATTCTTTACTTCGGTTGGAGCTTAAACTGTAGTAAACTAAGTACCCCTTGTTCTGACGTCACGCAGCAGCTCTCTTGCCCTTTAATATTGGATCCGCCATTTTGGGAGTCAATTTGCATGTAAAGATAATGGCGTCTCAACCGTGCGCGCGTCGCCTGAAATGCAAACTGCACAGACACGTGGGGGGAATCTCTCTCGCAAAATGGCGCAGCACCAAATGTAATCGATGGGTGCTGATGTCAGGTGAATTGATGAGTCAATGTATAGTCGTTTTCTCCTCTCTTCTCAGGAGAAAGGTATTAACAGGTGAAAAGCCGTAACCATATTGAGAGAGAAGAGAAATTCCCCTGGAATTTAATTTTGAAAATCAAGCTTACATTCAATGAAGAAGAGACAGAAAGCAGTAATTGACACAGTGTGTCCGCTGTACATGTAGTCACCACACAGCTCCTCCCTCACCCCGGTTACCGTCATCCCCAGACCGATGGAGACGGACACGGCACGGCCAAGTTTACTCCAAACACTGTCGTACATCTAGAGATGAGATAAGATGAGACATCAAGAAATTAAAAAAACACCCCTTTTCATATTTCTGCGAATCCTTTCTTTTAATGATATCATCATCAATAATATCAGCTTCGATGAGGTATATCATTCGCTTCAATTTGATGGTGTGAAGTGTAAGATCTGAAATACTGTTTTATTCCTGTCGGTAGAGGGCACTGTAACAATTGATGACGACATCAAATCTACATTCCGCCGATGCTTTCATTAAATCTTAATAAGCAAATGTACCTCCTGTGTAGCCCTCTGCAATAAAAGCCCATCAACTTAGCTCAGGGGTTTAAATCCGGTATAGGCGATGTACTTTTTGGAGTGAGGGAATGGTCTTTGAGCATCAGCCCCACGACCCCGTCCACCCACTATCCAGAGTTCCACATTGATAGTGAAGTGAAAAACGACTTGAGCACAATAATAAATACAGTGCACCAACATCACTCTTTTTAATTTTCACATGAAAGCTAAAACTTATTCTCCAATCTCCTTGAATTCAACGATTTAGGACCTGCATGAAAAACACATTTTGTTTCGATGCCATTTTTGAACAATGTTATCAACGCATGCGCGCTGGATTGGACTTTGTTTTTGCACCCCCATGCAGCCGCTGCCACGGATTCACAACATTCTCAAAATCATCCTTCAGTTTCCTGACAGGAACTTAAAACGCCACTGTAAGCATTCAGTCTAGTGCCTACCTTTCTGCCACAATGCACGTGGTAACCAGTGACGGAGAGTGACGTCACTACCATGGTCAAGCACCGCATCGTCATAATGAATCCGATAACGACCAAGCAACGTCTAAGGACGATTAGTCTGGCGACAAAATGGGAAAAAGGAATACACGCATGAATGATTTTTCATAACATTTGTTATAGATCATACGTTAAATCTTTCTTTGAGTTACCCCGCCCCCAAGGAGTTCTCTGAAATTTCCACTAAAGCTCCGCATTAGTTTTACAAATTGTCAAGCATTACCCAAATTGGTATGTTGGATTTCTTTGCCAATTGGGAATCTGTAATGGACACTGTGGAAGTGTATTGAGTCATGCACAGTGGCGTGGCCGGCTGCACTCCAAATACTGAAGTGTTTAACCGCCTCCCTCCATGGCTAAACACTTCAAGCCTCCAGCAGGGACAACATTTTGGTTAAAGGTTAAATGTAACTCAACAGACCTTTATCATGTTGCGGCCATCTTGATGTTCTCCCATTCAAACCAATGTAACCAAAACGAGGCTGGAAGGGCAAATAGTCTGGTTCCTTTTTGTACAATGAATATTGGTATGTATTACTGTTATTGGATACAGGGAACATGACCAAGATGGTTGCAGCATGATAAAGGTCTGTTGAAGCGTTAAAGCAAGCGCTACTTTGACACTTACAGTGTCAAAATAGTGTTTAATTCAACACTTCATTGAGTTACATTTAACCTTTCAAAGTGTTGTCCCTGTTCTAGAAGTGTTGGTCTAAACAGCCGATAACAGACTCAAATTTCAATTTCATGAACAAGACAATTCCTTGAGACGATTGATATACTTTTGAAGTCACCGATCATGTCTTGGGGCAGGCTCAACATTTCCAACAATTTTAATACCGAACAGGGTAGCCCTTAAAACAGTCCTTGGCAGAGATCCCCAAACGACATTAGTCCCGGCACACCGTCACTTCCACCATATCAGAATACAATACCAACATTTCCAATGCATGCATTAAGTTTTTTTTAAGATATCAGACAGCTTTGTTTAGTATTCATACAAAACGAATTGTGATAGAAATTGTCATTGTTCGTTCCACGCTTCTTCCAACTACATTCTGCACCTCTCTTTTCACTTCTTTCTAAAATCTGCTTGACTGCTACTGTTACACCAGTTTACTTGTATGTGTGTGTGTTGTCTTGTCATGCCTTCGAGAAAGACTTGATATATGGTTAAAACCTGAGGCCATTTTGTTTGTAAATTTTACATGTGTATTTAGTTCTCAAGATATCATGTTATTCAGTTTATATATACATATAAAACTCTGTGCTCCATGGCTATCATACGGCCGTAAAGACGTAATAGAATCCGAAATACATTCACTGCATAGAGGCATTACTGACATTTATCCAGTTTCAAAAACGTTGGTTTGCGGCCGCATATTGAACATGTTTATCGACAAACAAATCATGGGCCTGAAGGCAAAACAATTGCTTGTGGTAGAGTTCAGTGTTTGTTGTAATAGTTATAGAGGAATTTACAACTTGCAAGACGAGACGTCAGCAACACACAGCAGGTGCGTTCGCCCTTAAAAAACACACCTCCCTTAAAAGTTTCGTTTTAACAATGGAGGCAGCGGTGTGCTGAATTATGTTTCGCTACGATTCCCCAACGAGTTTTCTGATACTGCGGGGGCGGGACAACGGACTCAGTACAAAAGATGTAGACCAGTAAATTAAACTGGGGCAGCGCATTAATGGGCTGTTAAAGGGGCTGTGTTGTCATCATGCGGATCAGGGGCCGCAAATTACACTGCTGCTCGGGGGCATGCAACACCGCGCATACGGACAAGATAAAAGAAGCTCAGGCGTCCCTCCCCCCCCAAAAAAAAAATAAATAAATAAATAAATAATTAAATGAATAAATAAATAAATAAATAAGTAAATAAGTAAATAAGTAAATAAGTAAATAAGTAAATAAGTAAATAAGTAAATAAATAAATAAATAAATAAATAAATAAATAAATAAATAAATAAATAAATAAATAAATAAATAAATAAATAAATAAATAAATAAATAAATAAATAAATAAATAAATAAAAATAAAAATAAAAATAAAAATAAAATTAAAAATAAAAATAAAAATAAAAATAAAAATAAAAATAAAAATAAAAATAAAAATAAAAATAAAAATAAAAATAAAAATAAAAATAAAAATAAAAATAAAAAGAGGTATAATTGTCAATGCTGCACCTGGTATCATTTTAACTTGGCTTTCTCTGACGCCCTTTGGGAGTAATGGGGCCGGTGAATATTTTACTGACTTCTTCTGTCGATCATGGATCCTGCGCCTGAATAATTTTCCACGCATGTTCGGTTCGTTAATAATTCAAATCAACTTCGGCAAACCACGTGGAAACGGCTGCCGCAATTTGAAATGGGCCCCCGTGCATATAATATGAACGGGCACGAATAGCAACGTCTTTACATTTCCAATGATGAAAGGTTATCAATACACGTGCAGTTTTTCCCGATTGTTTACTTTAATAATTACGCTGAATTAATTCTAGCGGGAAGCATCGTTGCCAAACATTCTACGTAAAATTTACGAGTCATGTTGTTGTTGTTCTTTATCTCACAGAAATGAACAGGGAATCAACCGTCCGTATTATAAACTGGAATAACAGGATTTTGTTTGCAATGAAGGGAGCACGTTAATCATATTATACTGAATACTGATTGTATCGTGTAAATTTTACAGTATGTAGCTGTTTATCAATTATTATAGCATGCTAATAATTTTTTACAGAGTTTCAACTCAAGGAAACTGACACGTATATAGTTTTCTTCCACCTGAATAATAAATGTGTTTCTCTAAACGGAATATTCGCCACGTTAATGTTATCTTCGTATAATCTGCACACGGACCTCAAGGATCTGCGCACCGACCCTGAATCCCTAAGGCCCTGCCCGAACAAATAAGCGGGCATACAAAATACCACAACGGCTGCTGCCCAACTTGGTTGTTGAAGAATATAAAATAGTGACAAAAGCAGTGCGCCAGATGCAAAAGTTTGTTCACCCCAGATCGGCACAGACACCCTACGATGTGTGTGGCATTAACGGGCACCGTAGTTTCACTACACCCAGTCCTCAGAATCTCTGAGAACAAAATGCCCACTTAAAGGCGATACTGTTGAAGTTCTCTGGGACTAAAGCCAACAGCCGCTTGCTGACGAATACAGCCCCCACCTCTCTCTCTTTTTTTTTTTAACTCATGTCCCAACAGCAAGTAGACCTACTCGTTAATGGCAAGCTTCACTAGCATATTTAAGTTCCTTGTATTAATGTGTTAAAACCGGAAACACAAGGTATGGAAACCAATGTTAAGTGTGAATGATAGAGTGTGTTCTCGACGTGTCGAACAGTCTACTCTGCTCTCCAAACAGCTATAGCCTCGTGTGGCGTTGATGCACGGGGTCAAGACTCACATAAACACTGAAATTTGCAAGTAACTTTGGAGCTAAAATCAAAGTTACCTTGTTAGTTAAATTCGCACTGGTTGAATCCAGTCGACAAAACTTAACGTCAGCCTACACTGCTCTTTTTTCAGGCGACAGCCCTCCCCCGTGCCATTTTAAAAGTTTGTTTGTAGCTTTACCCAATGGAATTACTGAGCATTAAAAGACACATATCAGCTTTAACATCGGCCTACACGGCTTAAGTTTCAGCCGACACCCCCCCCACCCCCACCTCCCGACCCGTGCCATTCTTTACAGACGCTGGGTGCTCTACTATACCATGAACGAGGTCGACGGACTCCGTTAGGTAAACCATTCCGCAGGCTGTCATGCAAAAAGAAAAATGTTAATTTAATTTCCTCGACGATGGAAAATGGATTAAGTATTCAAACTTGCGCAAGAGCGCTGTAGAACACGCCGTAAACAAATCTGCCAGTAAAGTGTGGACAAACTGGGGAGCACGATAGAATCAGTTGAGAAAACACCAAAGTACTTTTTTTTTTCGAGGAAAATGTAGCTGGCGCTTCAATGATTTATCACCTACCACAGCTTGAACACATAATGACTGAATGATACACATCATTGAGCACAAAGCTATATAGGTGACTTAATGCTTTCTAGGTTAACGTATGATTTTGGAGACGAGCAGAAATTCTGCGGAGAATGTATATTTCCTATAGGCTAACTGCTTTACGTTCCGACACCCCAAAGTACAGGTAACCCTCCACATGCCAGGGTTTATAGGGTGAGGATTAGGAAAACTGTAGGGGTGTCGGAACATTCGGGGTATCAGAATAGGGGTGAAACCTCTTCCATAGATGTGTAATGAAAAACCATGAAGCATACCAATCCAATAAAAATGTTAATAAAGACTAAGTTCCATCACTTGAAAATAAAACGAAGGCAGTATATTTTCTGGAACATTAATTTTAAAGAGATTTTGTCTGTTTCTGGTTGGCGGGGTTTCTGGTTTACGCGTACAGCTCTCGGAAACTGTTTCGTTCAAGGGATTTCACATCAGAGACCTGTTTCTGATCAGGGTCGCCAAAACATGACCCTCGTGTTTTCCCCCCTTCATTTGTTACGGACAGTACACATTAATACAATGCGGTGTGCAGACCGTTGACCTTTATGATGGTGCGGCCACTCTTGATTTCTTCTATTGGAACCAATGTAACCAAACCGAGGCTGCAAGGGAAAAAAAAGTCTGGTCCCTTTCATGATATTGCGAAATAGAACTCCCACTGTCACTGTGGTATACAGGGTACCTGACGCCAGATGACCCACAGCACGATGAAGATCTTTCCGGGCGACTTAAGTAACTGCGTGTGACGTCAAAGCAATGGGTGTCCACACGGACCATTGTCACGCTGCCAACATCTTCGTCCTCTATATCGAGGCTGTTGGGGCTAATTAGTCTGACCTTTGGTCTGATAGGAATCTGTATTCATTATTGGCACGTCACACACTGGGAACACGACAGAGATAGTACAGTGTGATAAAGGTCACTTCAGGCACTGGCTGACGTGCGTTTTATTTAAAAAAACAAACAAAAACAAACAGAAGATAATTGGACTCTTACGAAGGTTAAAGGTATGTGACCTGATTTGGGTTATAATCGAAACAATTATAATATATTTTTATGTAAAGTTGTATGAACTCGAATCTGCTCAGCCCCGTGTGCGAGAAAAACGTACCCTACACCCCGTCCTTATATCGATATGCCGAATAGCAAATGGACGAATAAAATCCCTGAAAAAAAAATCCTCAAGCCGATATAGTGGTTTTTTTAACGCCATTTCACTTGTCGGAATTTTTCTTTCAAAACAACGCCAATTCGTCATATCAGACGTCATTTTGACTAACTTACATAAAAATGATGTCTCATAATGACTAATTAAGGCTTTTTTGACTACTTTATTTTTTACAGTGAATGAATGTTCTCTTTTTAGAATCAAGATGTAGCCAATGATGCTTTTAAGGTGTGTCGTTCAAGATTATCATCTCCCCTGCCCGTCGTGACCCCCTCTCTCTCTCGTGCATTCG
This sequence comes from Marthasterias glacialis, assembly GCA_911728455.2. Taxonomy (NCBI): domain Eukaryota; kingdom Metazoa; phylum Echinodermata; class Asteroidea; order Forcipulatida; family Asteriidae; genus Marthasterias; species Marthasterias glacialis. The sequence continues at coordinate 12,778,569 of OU452237.1, read as the reverse complement.
TATCCTCGTTCTCATAAAAGTACATCCGTATCCTCGTTCTCTTAAAAGTACATCCTGGGTGTGAGTTAATTACGCGGTATAATCTTCTACGGGCCAAACAATAATAATAAATGTACGAGAAACCCAACCAAGCGACCCGCATGCCTGGAGACACACCAAACCGTCTCGACAGTGAAATCCACCGTGTAGAGTCCGCCGCTGTTCACGCTCGGAATTCAAGAGCAGATGGGCCCGCGCGTTATTTAATCCCGTTTTGATCTGAATACGTAATAATATTTTCCGAATGAATAACTAATTCATAACTTTAGCAGCCCCTTGTATCGCACTTGGTTATGTGTTCACCTGTGACAGCTGCCATGATTGTATTTCTTCGCAAGTGGGTCAAGAAATTATCATTTAATATTCTTATTGCTCTGAGGTCAATCCTATTTTTGTTGGCGGGGGGAACAAATTTGAGATTTTGTTTCTTCAATTTTTGTGTAGGTATTATTTACAACTTTTGTCATCGGAGGTATACATTAATTTCCACCCTCTAGTTTTCAATGTGATTCGACCGACCTGTGAAAAATCATCAAAACAGGTCGATAACCCCCCTTTTTTTAGCGAGCACAACGAACAATAAGGTAAATTCTTTGTCGACGTGAATTACATGCTTATTTCCATTACGTCAATAAAATTTGTGAGTTCTTCAAAATTCTATTTTCTCAATTCTATTTCAGACGGTGATATCCCTATAGAAGATTTGAACTTCACAATCAGTGAGCTTTCAGATTTAAAAGTAATCCACTTGTCTTTATCGACAATTAAAACGATCTTGGTCTCTTGTCTTATTTCAATGCGTTACCCCATTGTCAGCTTTTTCAATAATAACTCAGATTTCTAAGAAGACAGACCACGTCTTGACACACGACTGTAATACTCAATATTCAAAAACCAAACGAACTCGCCTTTCGACGTCAGTACAGTACAGTCCTCAACGGAGGAGTTTTAACCATTGTGCTGCAATCTCGATCATTCCCTCCCCTTATGTATTCATTATTTATTGCTATTTTGGGGTCACAGAGGGCGACGCGACGAAGATGGTTCCAGCAAGATAACGGTCCTCAGTGGACCGTCTCTGCACGGGTCGAAAGGAGAGGCTTGGAAAGCCTTTCGCTTGGTCTGAAAATGAAAAGGGAGCGCCTTTAATTACTCACAAGCCACCAATTGCATGTCAGTGGGGGTGTGCATGCCTGTTATTATTCTATAGAAAAGGGAAAACAAGGCTCAACGAATCCCACACAGTTCAAAACCGACGGGCTTTATCCGAGATGGTCGACCTCGTACAACATGAACGAGGTTGTAACTTGTAATCGTACCCACGACTCTGATAATAATATCTGGCTCGGCTGAGGGTGAGATGAACGCGGGGGGGGGGGGGGGGGGGGGGAGGGTCGAATAATAATCACTAGTTTGCAGCTTGTAACCGTACCCTCGGGTGTAAGTTTTCTACAACAGTTTCCGCACATTGACGGATCCCAAACGCTATACGCTCGGCGGAGGATGACCTGAAATGTTTTCTTGAAATAGGCACGAGGTTGCAATCCTACCCGCGGTTTCCATGCTTGCTACAGTGGCGCAGTGTCCGTGCATCGGTTCAAGTTTACATGCACCTTGTCATAATTTATAATTATGTATAAGAACTCGAGGGGGTCACGCGCTATCCCCCCCCCTCCCCACGTACCTATGGATGGGTAAATTGCCGCGAATGTCCACTTGGAAAATGTATACAGTGTATTATAACAGGGAGTGACCTGCGTAATTATGATGGGTCAGCAATATCGTCTCAACGGGCACAAATGCTCCTCGTAGTGTTGCATGGTTTTGTATACGCCATCTAGTTGTTGTACATATACGTGTACGTGTACACGAGTGTACACTTACATGTAGTGTACATGTACATGTACATGTTCATGTACATGTTCATGTACATGTTCATGTAAATGTACAGTATAGCGGCTGCGACAGCTGCATTCAGTTATAAATGGCATTGTATTTGACATTATGCCATGTCATTAGCTATCACTCGCCCCACTTTGCTCTATGCTCATACCGAAGTCCAGAGTCGTATGATCGGATGAAGTAGACCGCTTTACGGACCATTGGGACAATTCCAAACAGGAACCTTGAACCCACAAGTTGAACAGTTGCTAAAAATATCTCTGCTAGCTAGTGGATGTTTTATCTTGCCCCTCTTCCCATTTATTGGCTAAAATACACAAACCAGTTACAATACCGGGGACGAATGTGTACAATCATAATGGATGTACTTCCCGTTTCCATTGTTTCTCCGTGTCATTGTGGTGGCGAGGTTTTGCCTTAGTTAACGTGTATGCTCCATCTACAAATTTCCAGAGTTTCAACCAAGATGGGTGTGTAATGCCTATGACGAAAATGACACTACCAATGGGATTGGTTGTCAAATAACCATCTTTTATTTGTATCTATATAAACCAGTATATTACTGTCTAATACAAATGGTGTTAACCAAACATAATGGTAGTCTCTTAATGTAAAAGAGTGAAAACATCACTCTCCTGCCCGAGTGGTGGTGTAATTTTCACTCTTTTTAGAGTGCAATTCATTCTAGTTTGCTGTTTTAGAGTGAAATTTGAGTGAAGTTTACTCTGAATCGAGTGAAAAGGAAAATATTTCCACTCTAAAAAGAGTTGTCCCCCATACCACTCTTTTAAAAGAGCCATATGGCTCTATAAAGTCTTTTTAGAGTGGAAACGTTTTCTTTTTCACTCGATTCAGAGTGAAGTTTCTCTAATTTCACTCTAAAAGATCAAACTAGAGATAACTGCACTCTAAAAAGAGTGAAAATTACACCACCACTCAGGCAAGAGAGTGATGTTTTCACTCTTTTACATTAAGAGAGTAGTTTTTTAACAATTCCATTTTTAGAGTGTGGTTGTATTATTTCAGAACTAGTGTAATCCCACGTGAGGCTTTATTCTTCAGGAACAATTGTCGTTCGAGGATATCAAACTGTGACAGACCCCAGTGAAACCAAACCAAAGCAATTGCGGTATGTTCTTGTTTTCCCACCATGCAATAACAGTAGTTCAAGGACACTTTTGTTCAATATTAATGACAAAAGAGCGGGCACTAACTTCACACCTCCTACTAGTGTCGAACAATTCAAAATGAAAACCAGAAGAAACGTTATGGATTGGAAAATTGGGGGGGGGGGGGGGGTGCAACGTTCTCTTATTGAGTCTTTATACGATTCAATCTCCTTGAAAAGGCAACGTAAGTTTCTTTATCAAAATACTACAATAACAGTGGATTTGATACAGTACTTAGAAAGGCGTGTTTCCCCGAGGTTTCGATGTTTCTTTCTAACGGTGCGATTTCCTTCTTGCTCGTTTATTATGCATTGCGAGCTCAAAATGAAGAAGTATGTTGGATTTTCTTTTGCTGTTCCGAAACAGCTTTTGTTTGCGCAAAGAGTTAAAAAGGGTTTTTCCCCCGGATGTTTGTACAGTACAGGGAATTTGGACATGGTTCCTATGTATACGAAATAAGGAACTTTGACCTACAATAAGTAATAATAAGTAAGGATTTGCCGTGACACCATGTGGTAAATCTCTTTCTTGAGTATGTGTGGTTCCGAAGGAACCGGTTAACTCGACCGTCAGGAGACGACCTTGACCTCTTCAACTTATAATCAACAATGACGTCATCAATCTTAGCAGCGCCCTCTGGTGACAGAATACAAATGCTTTATGTTGATAAAGATATCGGCTTAACGCCAATGATCGTTTAAAAACTTAGCACGCACTTACATTAATTAAGTCCCACATGAAAAATCTGCAATGACGTTATCATGACGTCATCAAGTACATTGGTGTCACTTTTGTTCGTTTTTTTACTCAATAATCGTTTAAAAACTTAGCACGCACTTACATTAATTAAGTCCCACATGAAAAATCTGCAATGACGTTATCATGACGTCATCAAGTACATTGGTGTCACTTTTGTTCGTTTTTTTTTACTCAAATTGGCACATATCACGGGTAGTTATTGTTAACTGCCAAGCACATCTTGAGAGAGCGTTAAGCAAAGTCTTGTTTTGGACGTTATGGTTGATACTTTATTAGATAAATAACAATACAAGCACCGAAACTGCTGGATACAATGTACTCGCTCGCGACTGCATGTGGGCTGTGCTTCATTGACTGTTTTTTTGGTTCTTTCATGTTCTGTAGATCTGTAATAAAACACCTTGGATCCAGTTTCTGGTGTGGTCGTCCACGTCCGGGTACGTCCCAGCACATTCCCTGAAACAACAGTATGCTGTTTATATAGGTCTCGTTTTTAAAAGACAGGGAATTATGAAGGAAGCGTTGATTTACCTTTTACAACATTGTTATTGGTGCTTGTGCTGTTGACTTGTTTGACAAAATATAATTCATTTTGGGGGGTAACAAAGAAAAAAATGACAAGAACGGGATTTGTACCTGCGACCAAATCCTCGTTCTGGTTATGTTTTCTTTGTTCACCCAAAAATTGCAATAAATTTACCCAGTCAGTTTCCCTTCTGGTTTATTACTTGATATTTGAAACAAAAAGTCGCATCTCATTACGGTGATCCATCCACTGCCCAGGTCGAATAGTTGGGTGAGATAGAGATAGTTGTCATAACGGCAGTTTCATGTTGAATCCGGGCTTCATCAGACTGCCACCCCGAACAAAGATATTGACAAAACTGTATAAGGAGCCAACCAACATGAGGGTACTAAAAATAGCTCAGTTGGCCACGTTAATCCGGAGATCGGGGCAGGTTCAAATCCAGTTCATCGTCATTAAATCTCCCAAATTAAATTAAATTGTTTATACTATGTCAGTTTCCCTTGTGGTTATTTAACATAAATATGAATACATGCACACTGGCAGAAATACAGATTATCTAAACATTCGTAAGCGATGAATCATTACAATGCGCATACACAAAACTCATCAACCGAACGTCAGCAGACTAGAAGTTTATTAATATTCATAATAAATAGGCTAACACATTCCCTTGAGATCCACCTGATATTTACATCAATTTCAAGTTGTCAGAGCAAACAGTCGGAGTAATGCTTTTATAGATCGTACATGAACACTGGTTTATGCTTCGTGAGGGTCGCCATCGCGTATCGAGATCACACATGGAGGCGGGGAGCCCCCAAGGATGTAGAAACCGCGGTTCGACCGACATTTCATTTAAATAAGAATAAATGACATGCGCACGCAAGTGAGTGTGAACAAAACGTTCCAGCGATTTTCAATTTGCTTAAATGCCATTCACATAATTCTATGCCCTTTTTCTAACGGTTTGAAACAGCGCCAGACGTTTGATAAAAGTAACATTCAAAGTGAAAAACAAATATCCT